>CM072529.1:17085000-17778333 GCA_036898165.1 Silybum marianum
AATGTGTTCATTTGTTTCTTTAAATAGAGGGTGTTCTTGTATGATCCTTTTTTTTTGTTCTTATGGACCAATGCTTCTATCATTACATATGCATTGATGAATATTCATAAATGCATGTTACAAACTACCAATATACATTAGTGCATATCGTCCACATGGAAGACTCCTAAAGTGTTATTTAGTTTTTTTTTTTTTTTTGGCGTTTTCCCTTGAACCTAACCCTATATATATGTGTGTGTATATATATATATAGAGGTGCTCATGGGTTGGGTTGATCGGGTTCGAGGTGTTTTAACTAATCAACCCAATGTTGTCGGTTTGAGAATTTTTCAACCCAACCCAACCAAAAGTTCAACCGAACCCAACCCAACCCGTTCGGGTTGATCGGGTTAATCGGGTTGATCGGGTTGATAGTTTGGTATATCAAAATATTCTGCTAACATTGAATAACTCATAATTTCTTTTTAATTATCTGTCATTTGGTACAACTTATCTATACTTCTTGATATTGAAGTATATTACATCCAATTAATTTTTCTCAATATATATACTAATATATACAAATGATTATGTAAAGATAGATAATAGATTGAAAATATATGTATACGAGGAGAGTGCGTGATGGTGTAATTGTTTAATTTACATATTAATAGAGATTAAATAATTATATTAAACTCAAAATATAAAAGGATATCGGGTTCATCGGGTTGGGTTGGGTTCAAATAAAAGTAACCCGATATCAACCCAATACCTACGGTTTGAAGATTTTACAACTCGATTAGGCATCGGGTTGCTTCGGGTTGAGTTATTTTGCATCGGGTTGGGTTGGGTTGATCGGGTTGGTCGGTTTTTTGAGCACCCCTATATATATATATATATATATATATATAGAGAGAGAGAGAGAGAGAGAGAAAGAGAGAGGAAAGTTCAAATGCGAACTCGAATTTGGTTGTGAACGTGATGACAAATGAGAGTGTGACACGTGTCTGAATGTAGATTATTCATATTATGTGAAAGTGTTGTCGCTATCGGCATTTGTCCGACATATACTTAGTCCCATTGCGATTTCATTTTCCTTCAAGTTTATTTCTATGGGATCCATCTCGTCTTCTAATGCTGTAAGGTGTTGTTGTCTTTCCACGCTATCCAAGTAATCCTTCAAGCATACACAACACTCCACGGACTCCGGGGTTAGCCTTGACCGGCGTACCGATATAATCCTACCACTAAGAGAACAAGCGGACTTAGAAGCTACGGTACTAGTTTGGATTGTTAGTATATCTAGGGCCATGCGTGCCAAACGACTCAAACGTGATTACATGTTTGTATAACTGCCACATTTAGAGATAAATCTAATGTGCTGTTATGCATATATAAGAATACGACATCCATGTGGTGCGGTCCATACATCATACATTAAAGAAACATTGTTCTGCAAACTCAAAAACATTTGGGCTATTTCAGTTTTTGCCGATTTCCACATTTTAATTGTGTCGCTTCTAAGAGTAGTGCGAGTTAATTTTGTGTAGCGTGGTTATAGACATTTTTGGATCATCTTCGTAATGTAAGGGTTTTCGAAATGAGAGAACGACATCCCGGTTTGAATGACACATTGTGTCATCATTTGGCGGCTTAATTGGCATCATACAACAAAATTTGACTATGATTGTCAAGTATTGGTTGTTGTGGATCGTCTCCTGCCTTCAACGTTGGGCACGTTTTTTCGGTGTCTCACCTTAGTGTTGAATTTCCTTCCGTCCCAAGAAGAGCTCCACACATTTTGCACTGTGCCTTTTTTCTCCCATTGGTTGGTAAAACCATATGGTAGGAATTCCAAATTTCGGATTTCCTACCATGGTCGGTAATATTTTCACGATCGTTTCAATGGGTGCATCATGTGAGGAGGCGGCCATCGTGATTCTTGAAAATAATAAGTAAGTAATAATAAAAATAAAGAAAGAAATAGACTAGAATTAGGAGGAGATGTTATAAACCGAAATCGAAAACGAGTCGAAAACATGAATTATAGAGAGATTTGTGATTGTTTTTACTTTGTGGACATGTTTTGCTTGGTGTCTAAACCCATACAACATAATACTTATTTATAGTGTTTTGGAGGGCAAAAAAAATGGTCATACCGGGTTGGGACAAAAACACAATACACGAAAAAGTGTTTTGAAATAAACGGTAACCCCAACGACTAGAAAACGACTACTTTTTTTAACTAACCGGCTCGGGCCAAAAACCGGTCCCAAACCGGGCCGTGAACCGGATTCGATTCGGGTCGGGCCGAGCCGAGAAAAATGACAATATTCCAAAAGAGATTAGGGCCCGTGGGTCGTAATCCGGGCCTGATCGGATTCGGGCTCGGGATTTCGTCGGATTCGGATCGGACCGGGCCCATTTTTATATCTCTACAAGCAAGTATGGTCTTGTGAAGAAAAAATATGTTGTATGTAGTAAAGAAGGGAATCCCTAAAAAAGAGTTTTAACACAGTTCATGAAACTGTTGAAAACAGAAAACACCATAAGTCAACTGTCATGAGGACAGGTTGTAAACCATGCTTTATATTGTGTTTTGTACTGAAACACCCTAAAATTTAGAGTAAAATAAAACCGAATAATAAAATGCGGAATATATAAAATCACCCACAAAATGGGGATAAGGTATGGGAGTTTACATCTGTACATGGATACTAAAATAACAACTATTAATCTATATAATTCAGAATATAGATTACATTCGGATGTTACTAGCAACCTCAAAATAACTGATCTAATATCACCAACCATGTACACTCGAAGTACATTCCTCAAAAAGGTGCCTCCACCGACACTACAGTCCACTCCCTTCTAGGGATCCCCTCCATCCCGATCACCTGCTAAGCTACATTTAAAATCAAGTGTTAGGCTTACGCCTAGTGAGAACAAACAGTTAAATGGATAAATCAGTAAAATATTTAAACAAAGATGCAGTTCAGTTTATCCCATTTAACTCTATATGAATGCTTACTCTTGGTGAGCAAGGATCTTTTAAAACAATCGGGGGAGATCCGATATTCCATCTTTAGTGACAGATACAATTCTAGGTCACTACTCAATGTTCAAGCTATTTATAGAAATCAATTGCAACCGGCAACCCCAGTTGATACACCAAAGTGTAAGGCCTTCGATGACTCCTACTAAGCCCGTGCAATAGGTCAATGGAAACCGGAAACTCCCAGCTAACACACTCAAGTGTAAGACCCTCGATGACCTCCCGATGCACCCAACATAGTCAATGGCAATCGGTAACAACCGACTAATACACCTAAGTGTAAGGCCCTCGATGACTACTAACGAAACCAAAAAGGAACAACAATCCCGATTTAAAACCGACTACATGCCTATGGATCCATTACATACTAGTCTATCGACCAAATACATCTAAAGAGACGTATAAGTAGTTTTCCCAACTTGAAAACTATTCCAAAAACCATATCCTTCCAAATACCGGTTTTACCAAAAATTAGGTCAAATCATTTTGAGTACCAAAACCAAAGATTATGCCATTTAGATAACCTTTCCAAATGTTTTAAAACCATAAGGATGCTCACTTCATCATTTAAAACCAAAATACCCAAAATCTCCATTTTGACCTAAAATCTCCAAACTTACCCATAAATGTAAATACTTGCAACCATAAGCTTAAAATCAATGAAAGACAATATCTATAATAGGCACTTAAGATTGTAAGGTTTGGATCTGAACTCACAAAGCTAGGGTTAGGAAAACCCTAGAAATCTACCCAAGAGGATGAAGATGAAGACTCTAGATGAGAGGAGCCAAGAACACCACCACTTGAAGCTTAAAACCTTGAACTTGACTTGAATATTCAACTTAAAGGGAAGTAAAAGGAGTTGGAATGAAGTAGGTGGAGCAATTAATGCCCTAGAAATCGCACCTAAAAGCTGCTCCCAATACTGATATTCTTATATGATAAAATGAGGAAATGGAGCTGAAAATCGCATTTAAGCACCTCCTGGACCACACGGGCGACCTTGACATGGCATCCTAGTCTGTCATTGTAGCGAGGAGTGTGCCGCGAGTTTCCACTGATTTTGTTGATTTTTCCTCCTCTGCGACCATGTCCTGCGACCTTGACATGGCATCCTAGCCTGTCATCGTAGTGAGGAGTGTACCGTGAGTTTTCACTGATTTGGATGATTTTTCCTCCTCCGCGACCATGTCCTGCGACCTCAACATGGCATCCTATCCTATCATGGTCGCCTAGAAGGTACCGAATCTCGTTTTTGCTCCGTTTTTTGCTCCTAACTTCCAAATCAATGCAACCCAACATTGAACCCTTGGAACACTCCATTAAACTTATAAATATCTAAACATTTAGAATGCGAATATCTTGATTACAAAATTCTGGGTGTTACAGTCCTCCCACCCTTGAATTTAATTTCGTCCTCAAAATTTAAACAATTAACCAAACAAGCATATCTTCTCTTCATGTCCTCTTCCGCTTCCCACGTCACGTTTGACCCTCGATGATGCTTCCATTGGACTTTCACCATTACGACTTCTTTATGTCAAAGCGTTTTAGACTTTCTTACTAAAATTGCTCCCGGTTCTTCCACACAACGACTATTATCGACTCGAATTTCCGAGAGAGGTATGACACTCTCTTCTTCCGCTAAGCACTTCCTCAAATAACATATGTGGAACGTGGGATGTATGCTGGCCATTTCGGGTGGCAAATCCAACTTATAAGCTTTCCACCTCACCGTTTCTAAAATTTTAAACGGTTCAAGGAAACGAGGACAAAGCTTTCCACTCTTCCAAAACCTAACGATTACCTTCCAAGGGGATACCTTAAGCATAACTCGCTCTCCTACTTGAAACTCCATGGGTCTCCTCTTCTTATCGGCATAAATTTTTTGACGGTTTTGAGCCGCCTTTAGCCGCTCACGAATACATTTCACTTTGTCGGTCGTCTCTTATACAATTTCGGGACCGACAAATTGTTTCTCACCCGCTTCCAACCAACACACCGGTGTTCTGCATTTCCTTCCATACAAGGCTTCAAATGGTGCCATCCCAATACTAGAATGGTAACTATTATTGTAGGCAAACTCCACGAGTCGTAGGTGCGAGTCCCAACTCACAACAAAGTCGATAACGCACGATCTAAGCTCATCTTCGAGAGTTTGAATGGTCCTCTCACTTTGACCATCGGTTTGGGGATGGTATGCGGTACTCAAATGAATTTTGGTTCCTAATCCTTTTTGCAAGCCATCCCAAAAGTTGGAAGTAAACCGACTATCACGGTCCGATACGATAGTCAAAGGTACACCGTGCCTTGAGACGATCTCATTCACATACAACTTAGCAAGTTTGTCAACCGGCTCGGCTTCCTTCATGGCTAAGAAATGAGCGCTTTTTGTCAACCGGTCTACCATTACCCATATGGTATCGTGACCGTTCGAGGTCCTTGGTAGTTTTGTTACAAAATCCATGGTAAGGTGCTCCCACTTCCATTCCGGTATTTCTAGCGATTGGAGACTTCCATATGGCCTTTGATGTTCCGCTTTCACTTGCAAACATGTCACACATCTGTCCATATATTTAGCCACATCCAACTTAATAACGGGCCACCAGTATGTCAACTTCAAATCTCTATACATCTTGGTGCTACCCGGATGAATCGGATACTTTGATTTGTGTGCGTCTTCTAAAAGTAGCTCACGGTTGCCTCCAATTTTGGGCTCCCAAACACGACCTTGGAACAACTTCAAACCACGACCGTCTTCCGTCAAAAGTACGTGTTGCTTTGCCATCACCTCATTCTTGAGGTTTTCTTCCAAAAGTGCCTCCGCTTGAGATACCTTGATTCGGTCAATCAAACTAGACATCACATCAATCCGTGCAAGTATGGCACGCGTCCCACTACCGTACTCCTTCCGACTCAAAGCATCCGCTACCACGTTGGCTTTACCTGGATGGTAAAGTAAATTCACAATCATAGTCCTTTAGTAGTTCGAGCCAACGTCGTTGCCTCATATTCAGTTCCTTTTGATCAAAAACATACTTTAGGCTCTTGTGGTAGGTATAGAGAGTGCATTTGGTACCAGAGAGATAATGCCGCCACAACTTCAAGGCAAACACTACTGCCGCTAACTCTAAGTCGTGGGTAGGGTAATTCTTCTCGTGCTCTTTAAGTTGTCTTGATGCGTAAGCAATCACTTTGCCTCTTTGCATCAATACACATCCTAAGACCATTTTGGATGCATCACTATAAACCACAAAATCTGTAGATCCTTCCGGTAAAGAAAGAATCGGAGCTTCACATAACTTCCTTTGAAGAACCCGAAAAGCTTGCTCTTGTTTCTCGGCCCATACAAATTTCACATTTTCCTTGTCAAAGCCGTCAAAGAAGAAACAACCTTAGAGAAATCTTGAATAAATCTACTATAATAACCCGCTAATCCCAAAAAGCTTCGAATCTCCGACGGACTCTTTAGCGGTTCCCAATTCATCATTGTTTCAATCTTAGAGGGGTCTACTTTCACTCTGGCTTGAGTGACAACATGACCCAAGAACTGGACTTCCTTCAACCAAAAATCACACTTGGAGAATTTAGTGTACAACTTTTCTCCTCTTAAAACTTCAAGGACTTCCCGGAGGTGTTGTTCGTGATCCGACTCATCTTTAGAATACACGAGTATGTCGTCGATGAATACAATTACCGACTTGTTAAGGAAAGGCCTACATACTCGGTTCATCAAGTCCATAAATACCGCCGGTGCATTTGTCAAACCAAATGGCATTACAAGAAATTCGTAATGACCATACCGCGTCCTAAAAGCCGTCTTTGCTACGTCGTCTTCTCTCACCTTCACTTGGTGATAACCCGAACGAAGATCAATTTTTGAGAAACAACCCGCCCCTTGAAGTTGATCAAAGAGATCATCAATTCTTGGGAGTGGGTACTTATTCTTCACGATCGCCTTATTTAATTCCCTATAGTCAATGCACATCCTCATTGTGCCATCTTTCTTCTTTACAAACAAAATGGTGCTGCCCATGGCGACGAGCTTGGCCTCACAAAGCCTTTCTCTAAGAGGTCTTGTAGTTGTGACATCATCTCTTGCATTTCTGACGGTGCCAATCGGTAAGGTGCTCTAGCTATTGGAGCAACTCTCGGTACAAGGTCAATTCGAAACTCTACTTGCTTGTCGGGTGGCAAACCGGACAAGTCTTCAGGAAAAACATCCGGAAATTCCCTAACAATGTGAACATCTTCAAGCTTTTTCTTTTCCAACTTAGCATCTAGAACATATGTTAAGAAGGACATCCCTTGGTTAAGCACTTGCGCGCCTTTGTTAAAGTCAATAATACTATTTCACCCTTCCTTCTTTCCCCGTACGCTACCACCATACCGCCATCCGATAACGGAATCCGAATCAACTTCTTTGAGCACACAATTTCGACATGGTTCTTGGCCAACCAATCCATTCCTATTATCACATCAAATCCTCCTATTGCCATAGGCATGGGATTTACTCCAAACTTATTTCCTTCGATCTCTAACTTGCAATCTTTCAGGACATCCCGAACTACAACTTGCTTACCATTGGCTATTTCAACCACGTAAGCATCTTCTAGAGTGCTAAAAGGTGTATGAAGTTTTGGGTAGAAGGTAGAAGACACAAAAGAAAGAGTAGAACCGGAATCAAAAAGTAGATGAGCGGGAATGGAGTTAACAAGGAACGTACCCGATACAACGTCCACCGCCGCCTTATCCTCCTTCGCGGTCATCTTGAAGGCTCTCCCTTTGGCTTTAGGGGGATCTTATTTCTTCCCCGAGTATCCTCCCGCTTTCCACCTCGGGCAATCCCTTTTGAAGTGTCCCGGTTCCTTGCACTCAAAGCAAACGATTCCCTTGACTGAGCATTCCCGAGCGAGGTGTCCACTCTTACCACACTTGTAGCAACCATCGGAGACTGTGTTGCATGGCCCGAAATGCTTGCTACGACATTTGGAGCACCAACTAGGTTCCTTCCTACTATCGGCTCGATGATTGTTGTTGTTGTTGTTGTAGTTCGAACTGTTGGAAGGCATGGAGTTTCCCTCCCACTTCCTCTTCTCTCCCACTACCTTCTTCTCTTCTTTACCTAACTCGTAGGTATCCTCCACCATTTTTGCTTGGTCTATAGCCTCTTTTAGAGTAGAGGACCGCGTTGTTTGGACCATTGCAATGATGCCAGATGGCAATCCTTTGATATACGCCTTCATTCTTTCCTTCTCTATGGGAGCCGCGTGCTCCGTCAAACTCAGTTTCTCCACAAATAGTTCCGTATATTCCCTCACGGTCTTATCCCCCTTCTTTAGGGCTCGGAACTCATCCACGATGCGATCAATGGCCCTTTCGTTACAATACTCCTCCAATACTTTTGCTTTGAACATTTCCCAAGTAAGCATTGAGACAATGACAGGGCCAAGAGTTTTGGTGGTGACGTTCCACCAACTTAAGGCCGCGCCTCTCAACATTTGGGAAGCAAACTTCACCTTCTGATTTTCTTCACATTCACTCGAGCCAAACACTTGCTCGATCTCTTGTAGCCAGTCCATGCAAACTACAGGGTTAGCTGTCCCGAAGAACTCGGGTGGTTTGGAGCATAAGAAGGTTTTGTAAGAACAACCCTTGCCCGTCCTCCTTACTTCTGTCGCAGGCATCTCTTTAGTAATGTGCACGACTCCATTCCCTCCAGAACCTCCCACTTGGTTCTCCGTGGTCACTTCATGCCTTTGATAACTGGCATCCCTTTCCTCAAACATTTTGAGAACCGATTCATGCTGCTGTGTCATGAGAGTATTCACTGCCTGTAACACCCGGATTTGCAGTTCATCCTGAGAACCCGCTTCTACCATTAGAGGACCTCCCGCGTTGAGGTTGAGAGGTGGAATAGAAGTTAATCTGGGTGAGCCTCTATTGGTGAGAGGAGGAATAACCGGAGGTTTTTGAGTAACCTCCACTGTCGTTATTGGTTCTTGGTTCGTAACAATGTTAGTCGCGCCTTCAGCTTCGTTCCGCGATCTAGTACGCGTATTCACCATCTTAGTCTGTCAAGATGGTAGAGTAGAAGTAAGACAACGTTACCATAAATACGTATAACACATTCACCAATCATCGTAACAATAGTGAAATAAGCATGCTCAGAATATAATGTACCCAAAATAGCATTAGCTACGTGATATCTTGGATATATCATACACATAAGAATTCCTATTACCAAAGTCACATTTCATGATTAACGCATATCCGTCGACTCTAAAGCTCTCTTATCTCAAGAGTGTCTACCCATATCTCGCAAATCAACACTTAAAGTCTCAGCTTAAGTCTAGGCATCTTACATTCACACCTAGTTCACTGAAACTAGAGCTCTGATACCAACTTGAAACACCCTAAAATTTACAGTAAAATAAAACCGAATAATAAAATGCGAAATATATAAAATCACCCACAAAATAGGGATAGGGTATGGGAGTTTACATTTAAACATGGATACTAAAATAACAACCTATTAATCTATACAATTCAAAATAATGATTACATTTGGGTGTTACTAGCAACCTCAAAATAACTGATTTAATATATCCAACCATGTACACTCTAAGTACATTCCTCAAAAAGGTGCCTCCACCGGCACTACACTCCACTCCCTTCTAGGGAGCCCCTCCATCTCGATCACCTGCTAAGCCACATTTAAAATCAAGTGTTAGGCTTACGCCTAGTGAGAACAAACAGTTAAATTGATAAATCAGTAAAATATTTAAACAAAGATACAATTCAATTTATCCCATTTAACTCTACATGAAAGCTTACTCTTAGTGAGCAAGGATCTTTTAAAACAATCGGGGAAGACCCGATATTCCATCTTTAGTGACATATACAATTGTAGGTCACTACTCAATGTTCATGATATTTATAGAAATCAATGGCAACCGGAAACCCCAGTTAATACACCAAAGTGTAAGGCCCTCGATGACTCCTACGAAGCCCGTGCAATAGGTCAATAGCAGTCAATAGCAACCGGCAACTCCCAGCTAACACACTTAAGTGTAAGACCCTCGATGACCTCCCAATGCACCCAACATAGTCAATGGCAAACGGTAACAACCGAGTAATACACCTAAGTGTAAGACCCTCGATGACTACTAACGAAACTAAAAAGGGACAACAATCCCGACTTAAAACGGAATACATGCCTATAGATCCATTACATACTAGTCTATCGACCAAATACATCTAAAGAGACGTATAAGTAGTTTTCCCAACTTGAAAACTATTCCAAAAACCATATCCTTCCAAATACCGGTTTTACCAAAAATTAGGTCAAATCATTTTGAGTACCAAAACCAAAGATTATGCCATTTAGATAACCTTTCCAAATGTTTTAAAACCATAAGGATGCTCACTTCATCATTTAAAACCAAAATACCCAAAATCTCCATTTTGACCTAAAATCTCCAAACTTACCCATAAATGTAAATACTTGCAACCATAAGCTTAAAATCAATGAAAGACAACATTTATAACAAGCATTTAAGATTGTAAGGTTTGCATTTGAACTCACAAAGCTAGGGTTAGGAACACCCTAGAAATCTCCCCAAGAGGATGAAGATGAAGAAGCTAGATGAGAAGAGTCAAGAACACCATCACTTGAAGCTTTAAACCTTGAACTTGACTTGAATCTTCAACTTAAGGGGAAGTAAATGGAGTTGGGATGAAGTAGGTGGAGCAATTAATGCCCTAGAAATCGCACCTAAAAGCTGCTCCCAATACTGATATTCTTATCTGATAAAATGAGAAAATGGAGCTGAAAATCGCATTTAAGCAACTCCTGGACCACACGGGCGACCTTGCCTTGCGACCCTGACATGGCATCCTAGCCTGTTATTGTAGCGAGGAGTGTACAGCGAGGTTCCACTGATTTGGTTGATTTTTCCTCCTCCACGACCATGTCTTGCGACCTTGACATGGCATCCTAGCCTGTCATCGTAGCGAGGAGTGTACCGTGAGTTTCTACTAATTTGACTGATTTTTCCTCCTCCGCGACCATGTCCTGCGACCTTGACATGGCATCCTAGCCTGTCATGGTCGCCTAGAAGGTACCGAATCTCGTTTTTGCTCCGTTTTTCGCTCCTAACTTCCAAATCAATGCAACCCAACATTGAACCCTTGAAACACTCCATTAAACTTATAAATATCTAAACATTTAGAATGCAAAAATCATTATCTTGATTACAAAATTCCGGGTGCTACATGTACTTTTAAGATCATCATATGATCTGTATTATTTTGATGAGATGCATAATCATATGTTTATTGATGAAAATGATATGAACATGTCTCGAAAACCAAGGAAGTTGTCGTTTTTTGACCAAATGCTTATTCACAATGTTGCTACTTGTAATATTGGAGCATCAAAAGCCAATGAGTTGTATATGTCATTGAAATGTGGATTTGATGTTTATGGATGCAACTGTTGCTGATTATAATAATTTTGGAGGGACATGAATGTCTTTGTTGGTGTTGGTGATGGTGAGATGGTTCTTAGAATGATGGAGGATAGATTAATAGATGATCTATAGTTTTCTTTCGAGTATAGCAACTAGAATAATCAATTATATGGAATATTTAATGAAACTGATAAGCTCAATTAACAAGACTTTGGATATTTTATTTCGTTTGATGCTACATTTCGGATGAAGCATTAAGTTTACTAATTGCGGTTCAATGTTTTTGCATCATTTATGTTTTTGAGTTTTGAATTATATTTTATGTTTTATAGGTACAAAATGTGTTTGTTCCATTTACTACAATTGATAACCGTAAAAGATCTGTTACAATTGGTGCTACGTTGTTGTCTAGTGAAACTCTTCTAGTATTTTAAGTGGCTTCTTGAGGCATTTTTGAATGGTCATGGAGGGAACCAACCTAATTTTTTGTTAACAGATCAATGCTTGTCAATGAAACAAACTATTTTCATGGTTTTTACTAAGTGACGACACATATTATGTATGTGGCATATTATGACCAAAGTTCCAAACAAGGTTAGCACTATGTTCACGTATGAATTATATACATATAATCATCAAACACATATGCATCCATTAAAATTGTCATACGTAAATGATGTCATTATTTGTAGGTTAGCTGTTAGCAGAACCATATACAGGGGGGCAGACTTCAACAAACGCTTAAACAAGCTTGTTTAGAATGTTCATTTGGATCCTGAAGAGCTTGAAAGTAAGTGGTTAGATTTGATGACCAAGTTCAAACTTGACAAGAGCGAATGGTTTACATACACATTTCGTATTTGAAAATGATGGATTCGTATTTATTTCAAGTCAACCCAATTTTGTGGATTGATGAAAACTACATCAAAAGTCAGAGCATAAATTCTTTTTTCAACAAATATACGCACCATGGTAACAACTTTGTAACATTCATGCTTGCATTTGAAAACGCAATGCACATAATTGGGTTGAAGTGCACACGTGGGCTATATTTTTGGATGATCAAATGAGATAAATAAAGCATCTTGGTTATGCCAATCAGAACGTTGTTGAAAAGGATGGATGTCAAATGTATACGATATTGCAAAATGACAAGGAATTTAATAAAAAGTAATAATTCAAGGTAAAAACAATTATGAATATTTGCAATGTTTAAATTGTTTATTATCATATCTTATTTTTTAATTGATGCTTGTTGCAGGTTGGTTGGAATCAACTGGATTCAACATTTGATTATGATTGCAATCATTTTGTTCAACATGGAATTTTATGTCGTCATTGTTCCAAAATCTTAATGAACGAGGAATTTGATGAGATTCCGGAAGAATATACTTGCCGTTGTTGAAGAAGAGACTTGATAAGTTTCAATTTGAGGAAAATTTCATGGAGACCAGGAGACCCAAATGGTGAAGTCACAAGAATTAGTTATGAATCAGAATCTAACATCCAAATTAAGAGACATATTTGGGCATAATACTCATCTGGATAAAACGTACATGTTAAGTTACATATTTGTGCATGATCAATAAGATATATGTCCCAAAATCTGAATACAAGAAGGATCCGGATGATAATTAAATCTGAATCAAGGTTTCAATCTTGATTTTGAATACTTTATAGTCTTGCTGGAATCCAAAATATAACTTATATTTAAGAGTGAATTGACATAGGATTTTGTTGCTAAAATTATTATTATATGTATAGATCCAAATGCAAAATGCCTTCAACAAAATCGAAGACTAGTTGAAGTGAAACTAAGAGATTTACCTAAGCGGATTGGATTATCATCTAGCCAATTCAAAATCAATACAAGATAAAGTAAAAAATAGTCTGATATATACTACTTTTGGCGAGCGGATCTTGAGGGTAAACTTAACCAACAAGTTTGGCTACAAACTCTACCAACTCTTGTCCTGGTATGGAACATGTTCAACATATCAGACTAAGTAAATTCGAAAATACTATTTATTAGTACCATACTTTATTTATTGTTCCATCTACATACAAAAGGATGGGCTATGTTAACAAACATCTACATCAATCTCAAATAGCTAAAACGAAAAATACAAGCATGCACTGATAAGCAAATAAAAATGAAGACACACGTTTGTAACACCCTCAAATCTGGAAAAAGCGACTAAATTAATTTTTTTATCAATACAACAAATAAGGAGTAAATCATTTTCCTATAAATCAAAACCTGAATTGTCTCGAATAAATATTCTAAATAAACCTCGACAAGAGATAGGCCAAGTCTTATACAAATATATAATTACGGTCGGATGTTACTAAATCCAAAAAGAGTTGCTATCACCAAAAGCGGAAGACGTCCCCAAAAGCTAGATCTTTAACGTGCCACTCCCTAGCACTTAAACCAACACGTGACGCTAGTACCAACCCTAACGAGAATACCTGATGCACATGCCGACAAAGAAAAAAGGTTAGGCTTAAAGCCTAGTAAGCTCAAGAGTTTATAATGTATTTATAATCGATAGAAATCGAAAGACTATTTGATTTAATAATAACTTCTCTAATAGATTGACTTCATTAAAAAAGCAACATCTTTCCTAAACTCATCATTTTCATAATAAAAACTTTAAATCAAAATACCATAGTATATGAAAGCTATAAATAGAAATATTCGTTCAAATACGAACTCTACACCCTTTACTCACTAAAACATGAATAAGCTTAAATGATCCAAATACCAAACTATGGACAAAGCTCCATTTTCCGGAATGCCAAAATACGATTAAGTCTCAATGATCCAATAATATAAATTATGGATAATACTTCATACTATGAAAACATCACCGAAAATAATGGATAAGACTCTATACCGAAAACTACATCTTTCGGTGACGGGGGAAACCCGTTTCCGTTAGACGTAATGAAATATAAGTAGACCATATATCCGTGTGTATTCAGTAGGTTCAACCACCCTAGATCTTTAGTTCTAGGGGTTAACAAGCTCAACAACTCCATGTCTTTTGCCTATATGGGTACCAAGCTCAACAATCCTATGTCTTTCACTTATATGGGTACCAAGCTCAACAACACTATGTCTTTCGCTTATATGGGTATGAAACTCTAAAATATGGATTAAAACACATTTGTAAACAATATAAGCCCATGGATCGATTACACTCTAGTCATGAAATTACACGACCCTAAACGAATGACCAACACACTAATAACATGTAAAATATTACATAATTACTCCATGACTGAGTATAACCCCGAAAGCTCGATGTATATCAATTTAATCCGGACAAATGTGCTCAAGACTCATTTTAGAGAAAACCGGGTTAACGCACAATAACTGAGCACTTAAGTAGTTTAATCAAAACAATCATCATTAGTTGAGACAAACCATTTTCCAAATGAGATTAAACTCATATATTTCAAAATACCTCATAATGCAATAATATGTATTTTTCCATGATTTATAAATCAAATACTCCCAAAAATGTATAATACCAAATAACCTTCATTTATAAAATAAAAATCTAACAACTCATATTTATGTTTTATTTAGCAAAATGTTAAGGAACCCAAACATATGTATTTTACATGATTTATAAGACCATTTATACCAAATAATATGCATATTATAAAAACCCTCACACATTTGATAAATAACAAGTGAAACATGTTAATACTTCAAAATAGACATTTTTGGCATGTACAATTTTTTCACAAAGCAACTTGAACTCACCTTGCTAGATTTAGGCTAAATCTAGGTATTACCCCGATATTGAGTTTCTTTTAGTGAAAGCTTCTGATCCAACAACACACACCTCGTCAAACTTTATCTGGATCATAAGCAAAGCCTAAAGATGTACCACAAAGTAACCTCAAACTCAGATTCATAAACCCTACTCAAAACCTCTAATCATCCAAAATACTAAAAAATGATCAAAACTCCAAAATATGGAAGATACCTCAAAATCAAAGCTCTTGGATGTTAAAATGAAAGGTTTTAACTAGAATAAACGTTTAGAAGGTTAAGATGGACTTACAATTCATTTTTAGGAAAAAGCTCCAAAGCTAGGTCAACAATGGTGAGGATGTTGCAAAGATGAAGATGATAATTGGATCTTGAAGCTAAACTTGACATCTTGATGTTTGTGAGTCTTTAAACACTTGGAGATGTACAATGAATGCCATGCCAAGTCTTTAAATCGGGTTTTAGTGAGAATCTAGAAAGTGGGTGGAAGCTCAAATGGAGAAGATGATAATGGTGAAAGCTTTAATCATAATCCCTAGCTCTTGATCTCAAAAAACTCTTGAAGAAATCGATTGGGAGTAATGGAGATGTTTGGGACCGATTTGAGAAAGAGATAAGTGAGTAGGAGAAGGAATGAATGAGAGAAATGAGGAAAAAAAGGGAAAAACGTATTTAAGAGGGGTTGTAAGGTTTCTGGCCAGATACTCGCGGGTGCAAGCTAAAGAGGGATGCGGACGCGAGCAGTGTGAAAAGTATACTTCTGCCTACTTTTTGGGGTTTGCTCACGGGCACGAGCTAAATAGGGGTACGGCCGTGAGCATGGTAAATTTTGACCAAAGGTTGATTTTTGCCAAATGCGATAACCGATTCAACCAACATCTCCATTACTTCTAAATGATTATAATAATCCCAAAATAGATATGAGACTTGAAATTATGAATACTAAAAATCTGGGTGTTACAACGTTAAAGTTAGATAACATCATTTAATGCAAGGGTGACTATAAAAGGTAACACTTGTAACATGTTGCAACTCACCCATTTTAATACAAATTTATGAGTGATAGTTTCTTAGGCAAAATAGACATCATACTGAAGACGATCTCAGTTATTCATATCTAAAATAGTACCTTCTTTTATTCTTTCAATTTCTAGCAAATTTGTCATCAACCAGATTGTTTAGGATCAAGTCTTATCTCCCTAGTTTATGCAATAAATCTATAATTCTTTTGTTTGTATAAACATACAAAATTAAAATGTGAAAATATATTGGGTTTGTATTCAACCCCCTATACAAACACTTTATGTGTTAGTCATTACCTTTCTAGACTAACAAATAATGATATAGTATTAATATTGATTAATAAACTTTTTTTATTGCCTTTGATGAGTAACTTAATTGGCAAAAGGGTGGGATAACTTTGCCTAAATACAAGACAAGTCCTAACTTTGATCCCTCCCCCCTCCCCCCGCTAGCGCCAACCTCTGAGTGAGCAAAAAATGTCTTCTCACATTGGTCTTCTTGAATGCGAGTCCTGTCTGGGCCCGGATGGGATTGTCGGTAATCTACTTTTTGCCCAAATAATTATCTTTTAATTGAATGTGTTTATCAGTTGTTTATTTGTTAGTTTATAAAGTTCAAAAAACTTTAAAAGATTGTACATATGTTATAATAACTTGTAACCTTGAACTTTAAGATAATTGCACAAATGAATGATACCTTATGTTTAATAATATATTAGTTTGTTACAGTTTTCAATAAATGCCTTATCTATGCTATATTATAAAACATTAGACAAAAGCTCTTAAAAACTATTTTTTTGCATGTAGTACTGTTTATTGATGCATATTACTTAAAATTCAAGATTACAAGTAATTCTGCGTAAGTACAACTTATTAAAGATAAATTCCTAATTCATGTAAGTAACTATAGATAAATATAATCAAAATGGGAAACATCGCATCTTAAAAATAAAAAATTTAGAATATAATTAGGATAATCGTTGACTTCTAACATAATATTTTATTATTATTCTTATAAAAAGTTAATTATTAAACAAAAAATAAATTACTTTGTCAATATTAAACCTAAATTAAAATATAATAAAAAAGAGAATTTTTAAATGAAAACTAAAAATCGTTTTCTCAAAACGAAATAAAACCATTATAACATCAATAAAAAACAAAAAATTAAAATCAAGATATATCTCGCTGTATTGCGTGAGTATCCGTTTAATAATAATATATACATAATCATGTAAAGTTATTTATTCATTAACCCAAAGAACTAAATAACAAAATTATAAAATGTAATTAAAAGTAACAAACAAAATTCAGTCTAAATACTTCTAAGTAAATGATATTAGTGATGTTCGTTGGGATTTTTGAACACCAAAACACCAAGTTTGATGTTTTAATACCTATATTAGAATTGTTTTTAACCAACTAAAAGCTTTTTATTAGTTTTAATAGATTAAATGTCAATATTAAACTATACATAAATTCAAATGCAGATTTACAATGGATATAATTGGAAAAAGATGTTCAACAAGTGAAAATTGTTGTTGTGAAGACCATAAAAGATGGTGATGGAAAGGGTGTGCTAAAAGTTGTAGAACATATATAGAAACATGTACTAGACATGTCTGTTTTGCATATTTGTCCTTTAAGGGACAAGATTTTTCAACTAAAAAAATGATAAAGTTATAGAATTTGCGATATAAAAATTGTTGGGAGAGAAGCGAAGGTTATAATCGAAGGCATGTGGGATACAAGGTACAAAAAAATGGAGCATTAGATGGGAGACGATGACAGGTAGATTAGTAGATACTGAGCAATATTCATTTTGTCCAGTGTTCTTTTGATGCCATCTTTATTAATTTCAGTAGCTATATTATATTATCATATTTGGGATGGGATCATCGTAAGAAGTAGAATTAATTCATGTTATCATATATGAGATAGGATTATGTAAGAAATAAAGTTAATGTGAGAAATGTAAAAGAAGAGTTTTTGACCCTTGATTACATTTAATCTCAATCCCACTTATGAATCGTGTTTGACACGGGAATTGATCCGGTGTATATCTCCTCTTAGTGCATCTCATCCTAATGTGCATCCAGGATGGAGGTTCCTTTTTACCCTTCTCACCGTAACTTTACTTTTCACCGGAAACAACCCTATCATCACTACTAGAAAATTGAGTATTTTCAATGGAAATTAATTTTCAACGGAAAATGTCGTTTAAAATTTTCTACGAATTTTAGAGGATTATTGACAGAACATAAATTTTTTACGAATTTTCAACGAATTTCCGTTAAAAATCTCTCACAAACATATATGCATTTTCAACCAAAAAAATTTCAACGGAATGTCTCCTCAAAAAGTTTTTGGTTGAAAATGCATTTTGTGAGAGATTTTCAACGGAAATTCGTTGAAAATTCGTAGAAAATTTATGTTATGTTAATAATCCCTTTAAAATTCATAGAAAAATTTCAACGACATTTTCCGTTGAAAATTTTCGTTGAAAATACTCAATTTTCTGGTAGTGCATATATATCGTCTATCAACCAATGATATACATCCGCAAACAATAATCTCTCTCTCTCTCTCTCTCGCCCGCTCTCTCTCTCTCTCTATATATATATATGTGTGTGTGTGTGTGTGTGAATATAGTTATCTTCTTTTGTAAACCACCAAAATGTTGTAAACCGTGTAAAACAAATAATTAAGACATTTATGGAAATAATGAAGGTTCATTTATCATTATTTGAATATTTTAAGGAATATGATTAGATTTCATTAATTATGATTAACGCTTTATATTAGGAAACAATTGATTTACTTATGGAATCAAATATCTGTTAGACTTGATGGACGATTGAGATTGGTTTATATGTTACAACTTTTTGGTGGTTTACAAAATAAGACATCTCTATATGAATAATAAAATAGAAATCTCATATATGTGAGAATATTTAAATCTTTTACTTTAATCAAGTATTGCTTCACATGATATTTTCTTCCATCTGACACTAAAATTTAAGTTATTTGATTAACACATATATTTGTTTCATAATATGATTTTATAATATGTATCTGATTTACAATGTGAAATTTTTTATGTTTATTTTTTTGTTTTACGGACATGTAAAAACGTTTCACAGTGTAACAAATACATGTGATATATAAAACATGAGTGAAACAGATAAATGCCGATCAATACATAAATAGCTTTAGATGAAAAAAAATCATGTAAAAATAACACATAATTAGACTGATTCTTACGTCACGTTCAAATTTTGTAGGTCCTTAAATGAATATAGCAGTCCTGTATATAGAGTTGGGTTCTTATCAAAACTATTTTCTTGTGAGGATGGTGAGAACATAGACGTTCATCATGCTCAATATGTATTCACACATCTCCATATCTATTTTTATTTACCTATGCATAGATACTTTAACAAATTCATGTGTGTGAAGGTGATTGAAAGTATGTGAGAGTATGTTAACATGATTGAAGGCGAAGGTAAATGAAGGCAATGAAGTTATGAGTCTTTTCTGAGCTATCAGATAAAAAAGAAACTCGTCCAAAGGCTAAGAAATGTCTCGCTCTTTTCAACAAGGCATTTGTTCTCACATGATTCCAGTTATAGGGTTGGCTTCCAATAAGAACCGTGTCTTTTAGCGACAACCCCTTTATGGCCCTCGATTGTTTTTGATCCAACACCAATCAACATAACTGTTTTTTTGTAAAAGAGGGACAAAATTTTCTTTTGGTTTTTCTCATTTGGGCATGAACTGGTATGTTAAGGTGTTAAGATATATAAAGTATATTATAGTACCATAAAGTTGTTTAAGATTAAGTGTTTTTCATGTTAAACTATGTTAAAATATGTAAAGATTTTAATGTTAAGGCATGTTTATATGTATTAATGTTAGTTAAGGTATGTTAAAGTCTAGTGTTTTTTATTGTAAGTGTCTTGTGGATAAGGTCAAAGCGAGGTTGAGTGACTGGAGCAATAAATCTCTATCTTTTGCTGGTAGAGTCCAGCTTATCCTTTCGGCCCTCTTCTCGATGCAAATTTATCCGGCTTCTATCTTCATTCTCCCCAAATCTATTACTAAAGATATTGAGAAGCTCATAAGGGGTTTTCTTTGGTGCCATAGTGAGCTTAAAAGAGGGAAAACAAAGGTCTCTTGGAAGACTGTGTGCTTACCTAAATCTCAAGGTGGGCTTGGCATCAAGAGTCTTGCCACCTGGAATATTGCCCTAATGGCCTCCCACTCATGGAGAATCCTTTCCAATAAGGACTCTCTCTGGGTTAAATGGATCCATTCCTATAGGCTTAATGAGCGTAACTTTTAGGATGCCCCGATTTGCAGTGGTGTAGGTTGGGGTTGGAAGAAGATCCTGGGCATGTAGGATAAGATAAGAGACTTTGTTGTCTCCCAGATTGGCAATGGTTCTTCCACCTCTTCCTGGTTTGATAATTGGCACCCAGATGGCCCCTTGTGCCGGCTTATTAGCCCCCGCAATATCTTTAATGCGAACCTTTCCCTTGATGCTCGGATCATGGATATCTTTCCTAGTGGTTGTTGGACTTGTCCCCAAATGCGGGATAGTCCCAATCCCGTTCTCCGTGATTCCTCCCCCCGGTTCTCTCCCCTTCCATCCCTGACAAAATCTTTTGGTGGAAAAGGGATGGTCGTCTTACTCCTTTTTCGGTTCATGAGGTCTGGCTCTCTATTCGTCCCAATGAGCCGGATATTGATTGGCACCACATGGTCTGGTTCTCGCAGAACATTCCTAGATATGCTTTTGTTCTTTAGGTTGCCATGAAACAGCGTCTTAAGACGCATGATAAACTTTGGTTTTGGGAAGCCTATCCTAATCTGTCTTGTGGGTTTTGTTAAAACGAGTCTGATTCTCATCAGCACCTTTTCTTTGAGTGCCCTTTCCCAAATCAGGTTTGGAATGGGATTAAGCCCAAGCTGAACCTGCCTGTTGTCCCGGACAACTGGGATGATATCATCAGAGTCTTCCAGCAAGCCACCAAAGGCAAGATCATCTGGTCTATTATTCGTAGACTAGTGCTTGCTGGAACCGTCTACCACCTTTGGTCTGAACGGAATAATCGCATATTCAAATATAAGAGAAGATCGTCTAATACGGTGATCTAGACCATCACTAATGATGTCCGTTCTAGGCTTCTTAGCCTGAACGTTCTTCATGCCAGGCTTGTTTGGAACCTTCCCTAGGGTTGTTCCTTTTATTTCCTCTCTTCCCTTCCTTTCTTTTATGTGCTCTTCTTCTCTGTCTGCTTGGTTCTTGTTTTTTCCTTTCCCAGAAAAAACTTAAAAAATTGTAAAACCCTTAAAAAACGTAATCTTTAATGAATATATCAAAAAAAAGTTTAGTGTTTTTTGTATAACGATATGTGAAGTAGGTCATTAAGGTATGTGTCCCTATACATCCATGTCATCAAAGTTCCACCTCATAACATTCATGCCACCGCATTATTTTCACCTTCACAAAGGCGATTCCACATTTCTTAGGAAAAATAAAACTTCTCACATGATCACATGTCTCATCTCTCTCTCTCTATATATATGTGTGTGTGTGTGTTTATATATGTGTGTGTATATGTATATATATATATATGTATAGAGGGAGGTTCAAGAGAAAACGCTAAAAAAAAGAAAGCTGAAGAACACCCTGGGAGCCGCCATCTGGACGGTATTTTTTTCTATGCATTAATGCATATATATGCATTATTGCATATGCACAAATTCATACAAGCAATTGGAGCTCTTTCTTTCTATGCATCAATGCATATATATATATATATATATATGCATTAGTGTATATGCACAAATGCATGTTAGGCATACCGTCCAGATGGAGGCCTCCCACGGTGTTCTTCAGTTTTTTTTTGGCATTTTCCCCCTGAACCTGAACCTGAACCTGACCCTATATGTATATATATGTATATAATAAATATGTTATTCCCGTTTAGGGTAATGACAAGAAAGTAAGTAATTGTAGAAGGGGGGTTGAATACAATTACACAATATTTTTTCAACCGTTTAAATTCTTATTGATATGAATATCAAGAATTACACTTAGAAAACTGATTGTTGCAGAAAATAACATATAAAATATATTCTAACAATCTAACACTTAGTAAGTAAGAACATAACTTAAATCACGAACAAAGTTATGGTGCTGTTGAGAAAATGCTGAATTAAGTTGATCACTTAAAAGATATTTTGTTGAAAGTGTGGTTTGCATGAAAACTCTTCTTCTCCTTTTATAGTAGCTCATGCATTAAATGCATGGGGACACTAGTCACAATATCATTTGATAGCTGAGTTACCTTTGGAAAAAGATGAGGTGTCTTACTTTATCATACAAATAGAAGGACAAGACATTGTTCATCTTTTCTTCAAATCATTTGTTGTCACATCAAGTTTTAGATAAGAACAAACAAACCTTTATGATGTTTAAGGAGAATGTTTGTATTTAAAACTTGGGTGACACGTTCTTGCTGATAGTGATGACAGATAGGATCTTCATAAATATCCACCGATAAAGTTGAGACTTCCATCGACGGATGCAACAGCTTGAGGAGATTGGCGGCTATAAGTCAGGTAGATGATAGGAGGTCATATCTTCATTTCCACAAATGTTTATATGTTTCTTTAGTATCAACTAGTCTTCGATTCCCTGAACTTATTGAGCATAACCAAACTTTTACAAAGAACTCAAAATACAAAATATTTTGACTATGGAAAGATTGAGGAGTCATCAACAAATATCGGTAACCCAACAGATATATATATATATAGGCGGGTTCATACGAGGACGGTACCAGTTTACGAGAATACGAGGACAATCCTCAGCCAATCATTTTGTACATAAAATTTTTCATGTACAAAATCATATATGATTTCATGTACAAAATTATATGTGATTTTGTAAGCATCAAAAAGGACACGCGTGACTTTTTTCGTGGGCAAGTTGCGGCTAATCATATATGATTTTGTACGTGAATCATATGTGATTTTGTACATGAATCATATGTGATTTTGTACATGAAAAATTTCATGTATAAAATGATTGGCTGAGGTTTGTCCTCGCATTCTCGTAAATTGTTAGCGTACTCGCATGAACCTCTTCATATATATATATATATATAGATTTGGAATCACATGAGAAAACTTATTTTGTGAGTGAGAATTGAGAAGTGATGAAATTATTTTATTGTATGAATATTATGTTATATTTTATGAAAGTCATGAAGGTAACGTATTTGAACGTGTACTTTCACCGGTTTTTGTGAAGGCAATAACCTTCAATATAAGTTTATAATTTCACATATATTATGAGAAACTGTGAAAGCACGTTATACTGTATGAAGGTTATATTTTTATGCTTTTCATGAAAAAAATGATATTTTTAAGGGAATTTATATATAGGAAAGGGTTCAAACGAGAACACCTTTATTTTTACGAGAACGTGAGAACACTTTTTTACTATAAAAAATCACATGTGATACTATTATTCCATCACATATAATACACATGTGATACTAAATCAGAGATGCGGATAACTTTTGGCGTGATCTAGGTTACCAGCCAAGTCGTTGTTACACCACTAAGCTCCATCACATATATTATCACATGTGATAAGGGTGTCTTTAATGTGATACTATAATCAATCAAAACCATCATATGTGATATTAAATCATAGACACAAACGATCTTTGATGCGACCTAAATAGCAACGCACGTCATTCGCACACCATCAAGTCTCCTCTCGTGTATTATCACATGTGATAAGGGTGTTCTCGCATTCTCGTAAAATGGAGGTGTTCTCGTTTGAACCTCCACCTATATATATATATATATATAGAGAGAGAGAGAGAGGACAGTTTAAATGCAAACTTAAATTTGGTTGTGAACATGAGGACAAAGGATAACACGACATGTGTCCCATTAAGTCTGAACAATAGAGGGCATTCGGTATGAATAACGAAGGTGAAATTCATACATTATTCTGTATTAATAACACGCATTCAGAGTGAATAACATAACATTCAGTCTGAATATATTCAGACTGAAGGGGACATGTGTTGTGCGCTTCTTTGTCCTCACGTTCACTGCCAATTTTAAGTTTACATTTGAACCCGCCTCTCTATCTCTCTCTCTCTCTCTCTCTCTCTATATATATATATATATATAGGGACAATCTTTTAGAAACTTTTTAAAAAGTAAAAACTCGTGAAAACCAATATAAAATAAATTTTTCATCAAATATTCATGATTTAAGATATTGTTTCACATATATTTGTGTTCATATGAAAAAAAAAAAGATTACATGTGGAAAGAAAACATGGGGTCGCTTATTTGTTTTACCATATGAATTTTGTTTCGTATGCGATAGTGATCCAACTTCTTATTACATGCAATATTTTTTTCATATGAATACAAACACATGTGAAACAATATCTTAAATTATAATATTTAATGAAAAAAAATTATAAATTTTTTATTTTATATTGGTTTTCTGGAGTTTCTACGCTTTAAAAGGTTTTTAAATAAAAAGCCCTATATATATATATGTATATAGCCAAAAAAATTGTAGTATAGTAATAATCACTCAATATCAATATACAAAGGAAGACATTATGATGATGACATGACACAATGACAATCAAGTATTCATCAAGTGGTGGATTATGGTGAATTCTTGATCATCCCACGTTGGTGAGAACAATGAAAAGTTGAAAGTGCAAGTGACTATATCTATATAAAGATAAAGATAGGTTTATACGAAAATGATACACATTTAATGAAAATAAGAAAGTGGACAAATTACGTACAAAATCTTATACGATTTTTTACTTGTGGCAAAAAAGTATGCCGGCCACCTATGGTCCCATGTCAAGGTCACATGATAAAGTCACATGAATCACATATCATTTTGTACATGATATTAATGTATAATCACATCTGATTCAATCATTTTTTTTTAAATATATATCTTCCTCTTTGAAATGTATACTGTGTGTGTGGGTTGGGAGGTGCCCCACCATGTCGCTTGTGTCTATTCCACTCACAATTAAAAAAGGAAAACTCATCATATATTATAAGATGCACACAGACAATGAAGGCAAACCAGGAGGCAACATCACTGAAACATATAGTTGATGGGTTTATACCTAACATCTTTCAAGATACTGCAAATCAGATGGGTAAGCTAAAGCTTTCATGGTGGACCCTTACATATTCAAAGTCAAAACACACACTGTAAAAAGCACTAATTAACAAAGTCAAACCCCTAAAAATGGTGCACTTGATGGTTATCACTTATCACAATAATGATTTCTACCCCTTTTTCTCTTTCACTAATACTACTATATATGTTATGCGTACGTAATTAATTAATTAAACTCAATGGAAAGTTTGTTGTATTCAAACCCTAATGATGTTGTTATCGTTCCTTGAGGATCTAGAATCCTTGGGCCCACCATGATGACCCACCAATGATGGGTTGTAGCAATACCACCTTGACCAGAAAAGGTAGTTAAAGAAGTTTACAAAGCTCAAACCTGCTAACAACCAATAGAAAAGATCTAGCCTATCGTTGTTGAGGTTGTTGTTGCTGAGCCATCCGCCATGGATGGACCTTGAGGTCACCTTGTTCACTAGAGACACAAGGAGAGAACTTAAATAGAACCCAAATGAGTACGAACAATAAGTCATTGCTGTCAAGAAAGATTGCATGCCTTCCAATGATTGTTTATAGAAGAATTCGATAAGTCCAACCGCGGTG
The DNA here is from genome assembly GCA_036898165.1 of Silybum marianum. NCBI lineage: Eukaryota > Viridiplantae > Streptophyta > Magnoliopsida > Asterales > Asteraceae > Silybum > Silybum marianum. The sequence goes on from CM072529.1 coordinate 17,111,141, forward strand.
AACATCTCAGAAACCCCGAAAACAAGAAACTGTGGTGCTATCCAAAAGATTGAGAGGGTGTCTTTCGGATCTTTCAAAGCCATTGTTCTTCGCTTGTTTTCGACTACTGCTGCTGATACCATGGAGAATGTTGCAATGAAGAGGCCGACACCGACCCTTTGTAGGGGAGAGATCCCTGACTCGCGGCCGGTGATTTTGCGTGCAATGGGGACGAAAGCGGTCTCGTAGAGAGGGACTAGGAATACGAGCATGACGTAAGGGATGGATTGGAGGGATGCCGGAGGAATTTGGAAGTTTCCGGTGAGTTTAGTGTTCATGGCGCTTCCTTGTTGAACGGAGAATGTTTGGAGTTGTGCTAAGATGGTGTTGAAGATAATCGTGCATGCGAAAATCGGAACTACTGATATGAGTATCTTCACTTGCTCGACTTGGGACATGGTGCATAACCTCCATGGGCTTTCGTTGCTTCGAGTACCATCTTGAATCTTAATGCATGCTTTGTCCAAGAACCTGTATCAAATCAAACATGTCATTTTAGGTCATTTACGTGTTCAATTAGCTTATTAGCCAAGAGCTAGCTCATCAGAGCATCTCCAACCAACACAGATATGCTAAAATGGAGAAAAGAGATTTTAACAGTTTTTTTTATTCACCTTGTAAGCTAAAATAAAGAAAAGAGGAGAGAATGTTGTAAACTCTCTAAATAGACTGAGAAACTATTATTTTAATAATTTTAATACTTCTCATCAATAAGAAGTATTTTAAATAAATGTTATAAGAGAGAAATAATGTGTTATTAAATGTATTGAATGTTTTAATAATATTGGAGTTGAATGTAATTTTTTATACAGATTTTGACTTTCAGTATTTTATTTTTGCAAAATTATAGTAAAACTGTTGGAGATGCTCTCAGCTTTTTGTCAAAACATAGCCAATTAAAGTTTCAAGAACAAGACCTGAACTTATCGGTATGGAGGAGGCTGCTACCACCATGCGACTCAGTCGAGACATTGTGGTGTAGGACAACATGAGTACTTTCGTTTCCGTGAAGCATCTCTAAACTCGAAGGGCAAACTTGCTTTCTCTTTGTGATTGCAGCCACGAAAACCTGAAGTAAAGGGACAAAAACATAAAGAAAATGAACATCCGAAGCCTATATGTGTGTATATATATATATAAGAATCGAATCGAATAGTTAGATGTTATATTGTTTTCATTATTACTTGAGCAATTGGAGTGAATATACTTCCACAAGTAGGTTTGTTTCTATAAAGAGGAGTCCCACAAAGCAAGCATATGAGTCCGACAGCCATGGCAGCAGCCGAAACACCAAACCCAATGTCCATCCCAGATTGTGTTTGCACCCAAACGAGAACAGTTAGCGCTATAAGCTCACCGATGCAGAATGCAAAATAAGCGCAATTGAAGTAAGTAGATAGCTTCTTGGAGTCCTTCCTCCTGAACTGGTCAGCTCCAAGAGAGATTATGTTTGGTTTTAAACAGCCACTTCCTAAAGCCACCAAATAGACAGCTACAAAGAATATGAACTCATTCAGACCTTGTGCTTCTTCACATTTGTTCACACTCAATACCATGTTGCATTTTGGTGGTCTCAGTTGAGGCAGATGAGCTTGTATTGATAGTAATATAAATCCCTACAATAATAAAAACAACTTACTTGATAAATTGCAAATAACATGGCACTGAGACGAAGAGACTGTATCTAATAGACTGTTTTTATAAGACTTACAGAGAGCTCAATGAAGCCGAAAAGTAACATGGTACGGAAACTGCCAAAGTAGGAGTCAGCGAGGAAGCCACCAAGGAGCGAAAGAAGAAAGACGGTTCCCACAAAGTTTGTGACGACGTTGGCAGACTTAGATAAAGGGAAATGCATCTCATTGAACACATAAGTGATGAGATTGTTTCCAACTGCAGCAATAGCCATCATTTCAAATGCTTGAAGTCCTGATTAAAACCATTCACCACATTAATTAGTCTTCAAACACATATACATTACAACAAAATCAGGTTTATAATAGAACGTCAAAAAAGTCTAAATATACTTGTATATATAATAGACTGTTTTATATGATAAGTTAAATTGCAAACAAGATATATATGGTAAGCTTAGGAAGAGAGATCTACCGAGGACGGCAAGAGCTGCAAACATGCCACCATGTTTGTAGGGCTTGCAAGGTCTATATCTCCAATCAACGTAGTCATCTACGCATGGGTCGTCTTCTTTGCAGTTCCCCCTGTTCATCGTCATCTTCTTTACGATTGATTACAGAAAAGAAGTAAGAATTTTCTTTAAATGAAGTGAGGACTAAGTATGGAAGTGTGTCTATGGTTTGGTACTTATATTAGTGTCCATATATGTTACAAGATGCATGATCATCTTTGTGGATCCACAATTGACCAATGAAAGATGGAATTTTTTATGTATAAAGGAGTGAGTGATGTTAACCCGATTGAACCAGATTGAACCACGTCAATGAACAGGCTGGTACTATGTTTCTGATACTGCGCTATCTTGACTTCCTGCGGTTGACTTTGGAGTAGTGCCATGCTATGACCCACAATTATCCCATTAAGCAATAGACTTCACAACACTCACTCGTCACCTTTAATCATATCCCACACCATTCATATTATACGCCACTTTCCAAAAGTATGATTCAACTTTAGGAAGTCAATTGGGATGAAATCCCAAAATTCAAAATAGATTGCCCATTTGGTGTGTGTATATATATACAAGTTTGTGCATATATTATATGGAAAAGATAAAATGCAAACCATCCTTATTTATATAAACCATATTAACAGTGGCGGATCCATACTTTTTATCTACTGGGTCATCATTAATGTAGAATAAAGGCGCGTAAAATCACTCGACGTGTTTCAAGGAATTTTTAAAGTTTTTTAGTTTATTTCGATAATTTTCTTAGTGCTTTTGTCGATTTCGAAGAACATTTTTGGTTTTTCTTATTGATTTCAAGAGAACTTTTAGTGGTTTTGGCAATCGCCGGCAAGATGGGGTCCTCGGAAATTTTTATTGGGGAGAACTAAGCACTACTAGAAAATTGAGCATATTGAACGGAAATTCTTCAACGGAATATGTGGTTGAAAAATTTCTACAAATTTTAGAGGTATTATTGACAGACTGTTAGAAATTAAAGTATGAGTCAAAGAAGAGATGTCTACAAAAGTCAACACACTCTTCTTGTTATAACTAATTGTTGTTAGACGCTCCCTTTTAGACACATGGCACTTTGTAATTGGCTAGCATTTTGACTTTCTGTTTGTATACCGTATAAATAGCATTATATTGTGTTTGTAAAAGTTGTCGATCAATACATTTACATTTTGAAGAATACTGTGCGTAATTCATAACTTTGTCTACTTTGATTCAAAGTTATCATTTCATAATCTTTGTTCTTCATTCTGTTTACTGTTCTATTGATTTAAATTGTTAATTGATCTGCTTCCGCATTTCACTTTGATTCAATACTCTCAATTAACAATCGGTTTAAAGGAATCTGGAACCAACAATTGGTATCAGAGCTTTCTAATCAATCTATTGATTATTAGATCTCTTCCATTGAAGAAATTCCTTTCGATCGAACAGTATTTTCTCAGATTCAAAATTTGTTTATTAATCCACTCTGTTTTACGAGATTTTGTTAAATCGTTAACAATCTTCTCTTAAATTGAGTCATTCATTTTGTAATGCGAAGAAACGGTGATATTATCGACTGTTCTTCTATCAAATTGAGATTTAATTGTTCTAAATTTCTTTCAAATCTTCAAATTTTCTCTTCTATCCTACTCAAATGGCAAATTCGAGCTTGAATGCTTTGTTTAAACGTACGGGTCCCCGACTAAACCTCCAACTCTTGTACGTGATGAATACTCACAATGGAAGATTCGAATGGTTAACTTCTATGAGGGATTGGATCTCGAGTTATATCCAATTATTCAAAACGGTCCGTTTGTTCCCACCACTACTATTCCCGTAATTCCACCACCGCAAATACAGATGAGGTACCAGCAAGACTGGTTCAGAAGTCAAGGAATAACTGGACTGATGAAGAAAAGGCGAAGGTGGAATTAGCTAAGAAAGCTAAGTCTCTGTTGATAATGGCCATTCCAAATGAGATTTTTCAATCTCTGGACTCATGTGACACGACAAAAGATTTATGGGATCAACCGGAGAATCTCTTAGAAGGTGGTGCGAAAATGAAAAAGAACGAAGAGCCCAAGCTCTAAATGAATATAATAGTTTTCAAGCGCCGATCGATGAATCTCCGGAACAAACATTTCATCGATTCAACAATCCGATTAATCTCTCGCAAGAGATGTGACATTGTTAGATCAAAGGAAGACAACAATGTTCTATTTCTCAAAAGGTTAAACCCTGAATGGTCAAATCTATCCATGTCACTACAAGCCAATCAGGACCTTGAACAATGGTCGCTGCATGATGTATTCGGTACACTGCAAGCTCATGAAAAAGAAGTTGTTCGTAAAAGAACAAACATCGGAGGTCCTCCGGCTTTGATCTCGAAACAAAAGGAATCGAGAAGACGAAGTGATGACAGGGAAGAAATCGAAGGCCTTCATATCGTAGAGGCTTGCTCCGGAAGATGACTACGAATCGGATGATGAAATTAAAGCGTTTCTTGACTCTACGGCTTTAATAACCAAGCAATTTACTAATCGTTTTGGAAATAGGTCTTTGAAAGGAAATAAACGATTTGATCGTCCCTATGTTCCTAAACAAGAAGTACGAGTAGAGAAAACGAGAAGAAGAGAAGAAAGAAGAAGAATTAAAAAGGAAGAAAGATGTACGCTACGGATGTGGCAAGCCCGGACATTACTCGAGAGATTGCAGAGGAGCTGCGGAAAAGGATAAGACTTATTACAAAAACAAATATAAGTACAATGTCACCGAAAGAGCACACTTTGCGAAAAAGAAAAGCTGGGTGCAAGATGAATCCGGCGGTGATGAAGCCATGTTCGTGGAATGGCAAACACAAACGAATCGAGGATCAACCCTGCGAGTCACCGGTTAGTAATTTCTCCGGATCATCCGAGCTTGAACAAACGATTGTGATGTTATCAAACAATTTTGAGGAACTAAAACGAAACTCACAATCGAAAAGAAATTACGAAAAAGTACCGAGAAAACTCTTTCTACAATCAAAAGGGAAAGATATATTTTCAAAAGAGAAATGGATTTACTTACGAAGAAAAACTCGAATTAAATACGCAAAGGAAACGATTTCCATGAGTTTAAAACTTTACGAAGAAAAACTTAAAAAGGAAATTTTGAATCTCAATAAACTTACGGAAGGAAAAGAGAAAGAAATCGAGAGACAAAGAGAGTGATAGACTCAACTACGTAGCACTTAAAAACTATTTTCGTAAAGAGAGAGAATTTTTACACATTGAACTTCAACGAGAAAAAGCTACGATTATAACATATCCGGATGCACAGAAGGTTCATGACAAAATTAACACACAAGTAGGAAGATGCCGGACTTGGTTTCGAGGACCTAGATCCCTACACGTGTAAGAAAAGGTCGGATCCGAAATACGTTTTTGTGTTGGACAAATACGAAGCCAAAGTTTCCAATTTTGTATGAAAAATCTATTTTTAAAAAATCTAGATATGAAAACCATCATAAAAAAAGCAAACTTAAATTCGAAAATATTGAATATTGTTGTAAAACAAATGTTGATCTAAATAAAGTTCAGAAGAAAGATGATATTTTCAATTTTGGTTCAAATAAACATACAATTTTGAATCCGAGGCGGATATTTTTGTTCCAAGTCGAGCGAGAGGAAGATCTACGACTTATGTTTGAAAACGATATTCTCTCTACTGGATAAGTGTTTTAGAAATGAAACTCTTTGTGAGAATCATCCAGAGATCTCTCCTTGTTCATTTGAAGATTTACATCTTTCTGAAACTCAAGAAAGCTTGGCTGAGATTACGTATCCATGGGAGAATGACAATAATGATGAAGAATTTTTTGATAACTCTGAAAATTACCTTTCAAATTTAGAAATTAATTCTTTTAAGTCATCAAAAGTTATCACAAATAATTCAGAAATTATTGATAAAAAGGATGATTATTTGTATACTGATAAATCTCAAGAAATCAGAGCTTCTGATAGAGATTGTGCTAAACTTTCAAGTGGTATACCTATTCTTCCTGTTTCTGTTCCAGAACCGAGAAAATCAGTATCTATACATCCAGACTTCTTAGATATGTGTCTCAAAGCCAAAACATGTCTTGAACTTGAGAAAGAGGCAGAACTCAAAAACAAAGTGCAAAATCAAAAGATTTTAAACTCTACTCTTCCGAAGTTTACTAATATTCAAAAAGGCAAATGGAAATCCTCTAATTCTTATGTTCCTTTTTCAGTAAATAACAGAGCTTCTGCAAAAGTAGATCAGAGGAAGAACACGGAGAAGAAAAAGCCAAAACTAAAACAAAAGTCTAGTCTAGATAGGTTCTCTAGAACAACTGATACTAGAAAAGACTTTAGAAAGAATAATTGTAATTACCATTCTCGCAATGAAAATTCAATTCAATCTTCTATGTTTCAGTCTTCTGAATGTTTTTCACTGTTCTTAAAGTTAAAACAATTTTTCTCGCAAACCTCTGATCATTCCAATTCACAGTATGTTTGTCACAAAAAGAATAAAACTCCAAAAAACCAAAAACCAAAAATAAAGTCTTTACCTTCTGTTAAATCAAAAAACGAGCATACTCCAAAAGCTAACATAAAAGGACCCATTATGCGATGGGTACCTAAGAAATTCTGATTTTTGATTGCAGAAACAGCGTGTGCATATCTGGTATCTTGACTGGATCCCAAAATTTACTATCCCAATTCAAGGACAAATCAGGTGGAGTAGTAACTTTTGGTGATAATGGTAAGGGTCAAATAAAAGGCTACGGTACTCTACAAGAAGGTAATATCACCTTATCAAAGGTAGCTCATGTTTCTGGCTTGAAACATAACCTCCTTAGTGTAAGTCAACTTTGTGATTCTAAAATACTAGTAGTATTTGATGAAAAACATTGTTATTTATTCTCTAAGGCAGGTGAAGAACTTTGGAGAAGCAGACGGGAAAGGTAACTTGTATATGATGAATTTTATCTCTAAGGATGGTAAGGAAACTTTATGTCTCATCTCCAAAAAGAGTGAAGTTGCGTGGCTCTGGCATCATAAAATGTCTCACTTAAATTTTAATAATCTTGAGATGCTTGTTAAAAACAAACTGGTATCCGGACTTCCCGGATATTCATTTTCAAAAAGATCACCTCTCGCCCGCATGTGAAATGGGCAAAATTAAACGAGCATCTCATAAAACAAAAAGTGATCATTCTTGTACTAGACCTCTCGCAATTATTACATGTGGATCTCTGTGGTCCAATTGCAATTCGTAGTCTATCCGGTAAAAAGTATATTACGGTACTAATTGATGAATTTTCCGGATATACTTGGCTTGCTTTCGTTCGTCAAAAGTCGAAGTCCCGGTGGTACTACGAGAATATGATGACCGTAATTGAAGTTCTTCTACATCGGACGATTCGGCGGCTTCGAAGTGATAATGGTACGAGAATTCAAGAACGCCAAGCTTGAATCGTATCTTGTTGAACAAGGAATTACTCAAAACTTCTCTGTCGTTCGCACTCCACAACAAAACGGTGTAGTTGAACGTCGCAACAGAACCTTGGTTGAAGCAGCCGTAACGATGCTCGCGGCACGGTCTCCCAATTCACTTCGGGCCGAAGCTGTTGCTACTGCTTGTTTCACTCAAAACCGTTCAATTATTGTCAAGAGGCATCTCAAAACCTCTTATGAGCTGACTAATAAAAGAAAACCATCTGTAAAAATTCTTCATATCTTTGGTTGCAGATGCTTTATCTTAAACGACGAGATAATCTTGGCAAATTTGATCCGAAGTCCGATGAAGCTAAATTTTTAGGCTACTCGTTAAATTCAAGAGCTTTCCGAGTTTTTAACTTACGAACAAAAGCGTTATGGAAAGCATCAACATTGACTTCGATGATAACACCCAACCGACTTCCGAACACTCTACTTCGTAACTCAAGCTTAATATCGTTACTTCGACTATCTTTCGGGTTCCGAGAGAATCCGAGATTGATGCTATTTTTCAAGATTTTACGGGCGACGAAGTTGTGTCGAAGCTATGTCACCTCCACATTTGCGGATACTCGGATATTCTCCAAGCCTCAGGCATTACTCTCTCTGGTCCTGCTTCTTCTGTTTCATCTGTCACGTCTATTTGTCCAGAAGTTCCCACTACTCCTACATCTGCCAGTCAAGAAGCTACTTCTGTTCCATCATCTGAGGGGGAGACACAAGGACAGGTGACAAAACAGATACCAGAAGGACATACAGAAGAAAATAAAGAAGATTTTGTGTTTCCAGATGAAATCATTTCGTCAAATAAAACAACCCAATCAATTTCTCAACCCAGAATGACGAAATGGACTAAATCTCACACACCAGATCTTATAATTGGTAGTCCTTCTGAGGGGGTCAGAACACGATCTGCTACTGCAAATGAAGCATTCTTTGTTAATTTTCTTAGTATGATCGAACCTAAACGTGTACATGAAGCCTTAGTTGAACCAAGCTTGGTGGATGCTATGCAGGAAGAACTACTTCAATTCGAAAGAAATAAAGTTTGGCGTCTTGTTCCTTTACCAAAAGGCAAAGTTGCTATTGGCACAAAATGGGTATTTAGGAACAAAAAGGATGAAGATGGAATTGTTGTCAGAAATAAAGCTCGTTTGGTGGCTAAAGGTTACTGTCAAGGTATCGATTATGATGAAACCTTTGCTCTGTTGCAAGACTAGAAGCAATAAGATTATTCTTGGCTTTCTCTTGCATACAAAAACTTCAAAGTCTACCAAATGGATGTTAAATGTGCATTTCTTAATGGATGTCTACAAGAAGAAGTGTATGTTGAACAACCCGATGGTTTCAAAGATGCAAGATATCCTAATATGTTTATCTTCTTGACAAAGCTTTGTATGGTCTAAAGCAAGCCCCAAGAGCCTGGTATGAACGACTATCGAAATTTCGATCGGCAAAAAATATGAAAAAGGTAAAATCGATACAACTACGTTCATCAAAAGAGGCAAAGGTATGTTAACTATAGTTCAAATTTACGTGGATGACATAATATTTGGTTCTACTCATCAAACGTAAGTTGATTTGTTTTCTAAGTTGATGGAAACTGAATTTGAAATGAGTATGATGGGAGAATTAACTTTCTTCCTAGGACTTCAAGTTAAACAAAGCACCTCTGGTATCTTTATAAATCAGGCAAAATATGTTTCTGACATGCTTAAAAAGTTTCATCTTCAAAACTCATCATCCATGAAAACACCTATCTCTCCCGGTATGAAATTAGGACTGACTCCTCCGGTAAATACGTTGATATTACCGGCTACGGAGGAATGATTGGTTCTCTTTTATATTTAACGACAAGTAGACTCGATATTATGTTTGCCACTTGTCTTTGTGCTCGTTATCAAGCCAATCCTAAAGAGTCTCATTTGTCTGCCGTAAAAAGAATTTTTAGGTACTTAAAAGGTTCACCATCGTTGGGCCTTTGGTATCCTAAAAATTACGGATTTGATTTAATGGCGTATACGATTCGATCATGCGGGTTGTAAGCTTGACGGAAAAAGTACATCCGGTAGCTGTCAACTTCTGGGAAATCGACTTATAAGTTGGACCTCCAAGAAACAAAACTGCGTATCCACATCTACGGCGGAAAGCCGAATATGTTGCTTTGCTTGCTAGTTGTTGTTCACAAGTTATTTTGATGAAGACCCAACTCGGAGATTATGGTCCGATATACGATAAGATTCCCATCCTCTTGTGATTCGAAAGTGCTATCGCCATTACGGAAAATCCGATTCGGCATTCCAAAACAAAGCATATCGATGTCGTGTATCATTTCATCAAGGATCATGTCGAAAAGGGTACAATCGAAATGTATTTTGTTTCTACTGATTATCAACTTGCTGATATTTTCACAAAAGCTCTTGATGAGAGACGTTTTAACTTCTTAATTAGCAAGTTGGGAATGCTTAATATGTAACAATGATTTCTTCAGAAGCATCCAGAAGCCTTTGAACTATTCTGACGATACTTCAGAAGTCATCAGAAGTCTCTGATGCTTTCTGAACTCTTCAGAACACTTCAGAAGCCTCTGAGTTACTGTGATTTTCTGTTTCATAATAGTATTTTTCTTTCAAGAGAAATCATAAAGTGCAGATTGAGAAACGAGGTAAAGAAGCTACTACGGGGAGTTCACCATTCAAGGGGGAGTTTACCATTCAAGGGGAGTTTCACAATGCGAAGATATTCGTCTAAGTCTAACTACGGTTAAGTTTGTCTTACGATTTACTATTTTCACTTAAATTTTATTTGAATCTATACCGCTCGAGTTTCTCTTGCCGCCAAGGTCTCTTAGACTTTTGATTCATTTCAAATTTTTTTAAATATAAATCAAGTCGACATGTTTTTCAACTAAATTTTCTATAAATTGATATTTCTTATAATTTCCATTAAATATATAAATTCAATCAACTCTTGCCTCCAAGGTTGTTTAAATCTATATGTTTAATGCAAATTCTTCTTTATTATTCTTTTATATAAACTAAACTCTCATGTGATTTTTGTTTTCACTTGACTGATTTTTAAACTTAAATAAATAAAATTAAGATTAAAATCTGTGTTTATTCAATTAATTCAAAATTAATTGATTAATTAAACGATTTTTTTATTACTTTTGTTTATTTCTCGCTTTTAAGAAAAACGACCTCGCTACTAAATCATCATCATACATGTGTCTCGTCGTACACGTGTCCCCAATCGAAACACTGCATGTGTATACCCGCGTGCTTACATCAGCTCAAATGAACCGTTTTTTTTTCTCCCCAAACTTAATAACCCCTTCCCATTCTACAGTTTCTCTCTCACATAAAACCCCCAATTTCAACCTTCATCTTCTTCCTCGCAAAAATTCCCTAAATCAGTGTTCATTCTCTTTGCAAAGACAAAGTTTTCTATTGTCAAGCACTCGAAATTTCAAAATGGCTTCCAACTGTGCCCGTCCTTCCAACAATGATGAAGAAAGAATCATCGATTCAACTGCGGATAGTACTCCCATTGTGAAACTGCCATTGAAGGCGAACAATGTGCGAGTCTCAACCCTAACACTTATCAACCGAATTTCGCATCATGATCGAGTTTCTACAACAACACCGGTTGAATCGAGTCCTAACCCTAACCAACCCAAACATCCCCGAAATCTATGTCCAAGAACTCGTGGCTAACAATGATCATCGAAACCGATGAAACACTCGCCGGTTCTTTCACCCATCCCGAACAAGTGGAAATTGTCGTTCAAATCCCCATCACCAAAAGAAAACTTGCCAAATATTTCCATCTTCCCCTTTCGTGATCGAAGTGGATGGGCAAACCATTCCCAATCACCGCCCTAGAAGTAAACCCTTCCACGAAGCCCTCCTAGCCTTCATAAATCTTCCGGGTTACAATGAACCTCTTACAAGGTCGTCCGAATTCAAGAGGAAGAAGTTGCCCCCAATGTGGAATCTACTCGTCTCCATTCTCAACAAGAGCCTAACTCGCAAAATAGGTTCTCCGGATCGAGCTAGCCGAAACATTCCGACTATAATGTATGGGATGTTCTTCAATCGACCCTTGGACTATGCAAGTCTCATCTTCCAAGAGATCAAAGCGGTGCACACTAAGGTGATCCATCGAGTCGGGGAAAGCCACTACCGGCACTCATGTTCCCAAGATTTCTATCTCTCATCACTCATCCCGCAATTGGGGCAATCGAAGCTCCCCGATTCGGCCCATTACGCAAAATTGCATCAATGAGCTCCCATAGATCAACCATCGACGGCATCGGCTACTTCCGCACCCGAGAGAATTATCCAGGTACATGCTAAACCTAATCCCATCTAGCTCTTCTAATCTCCAAATCTATAGAAGCTCTATGGTTTTCTCGAACGAGAGAATTCCTACCCCGAGCACTTAGAGCCGGTGTAGGTGGTCGTGGTCCGGTGAGCATGAGCTTGAGAAAAATAGGAGTGAACATCCGAGTGCTTCTACCCATGCCGACCTTCTATTAAATGAAGGTACGAAGATGTCCTCGAGAGACACATATGAGTGTTCCTCTCCTATTCCCCAAAGGGCAACCACAACTTCGAGGTTGATGTCACCACGTCTCCACTCATTGACTTAGAACGGACCCGATTCAAACCACCAAGAAACCGGCCGTTCGAGAGGATACTTCTTCTTGGAATCAAATTCATCCGGGAAAGCACCTCCACTTCATCATCCTCCCAAAAGGATGATGATGATAATATAAGAGTTCATTCGCCCCGAACTCGCCACTTCCTTCACCACATGTTCATGTCTCCGTGATCGACATACCAATACGCACGAGAGGATGAGTCCACATCCTCTCCTAGGATAGATGCTAATGAATTCCCATCGAGAGGGGTTACGGCCTAGGAATGCACCTCTTACCGGAGTGTTTACACTTCACCAAGGTAAGCATACTGTCTTCAGCACCGCATCCTCTGATGAGGATAATGTTGAAACGGTCGAACAACCGAAGAGGAGCACGTGAATAACGGCCCTCAAGGATCAGTTGGAAGTCCTTCTACACTCAACGTCAAAACAGTGTAGAAGGCCCCTGCGAACGCGAGGGTAAAGGGGCTCCATGTGTTGGAGATGCACCGGTTACATCTTTTGATTTAGTCACAAATGCAGCGTTCTTGGCATTTGCTGATCAAATTCAGAGATCTGTGGAAGATCTAAAATTATCCGTGACCACTAACAACTCTCTTCTTCTGAGCCTTCAATTTAAAATTGAAAGTCGAACTCTCTCTTAAACGGATCTTCAGCGCCAAATGAGTACCTCTCAAGAAGATCAGAAGGCCTATTTTGCTGAACAATTTTTGCTATTGATTAATGGTCTTCAAGCAAATGCAGAGGCAATCTCTCAACTTCCAAAATCTCTACGTGCCTCTGACTTCCCTATCTCTTTAGACTACAGCTCTCTGGTGGCCGATATACAGAAGATTATCAAGACCATCATTCCTTCTGATGATCCCTCTGGGTCTACGCTCGTCAAGAAATACGATCTCGCCTCTTTCCAGAAGATTATTCTTGAGCGAATGTCTTCCATCGCTTCAAAGTACTCTTCCAAGCCCTCCACATCCTCAACAGACCAGAAAATTGCTGCCATCGAATCTACTCTATCTCAACTCGTGCCTCTGGTTTCTTCTATTGCTGAGGCGTTTAATGCCAAGAAGAAAGCCAAGGAAAAAAGGGCTTGCAAAAAGGCAGAGCTGAAAAGAAAACATTCTGAGGATCAGGATCCTGATTCTCAGAAGGGGGAGAAAGGTCCTGAGCCTAAGCAAGCCAAACAAACACCACCAGAACCAAACACGACCACCGCTGACTCTTCAACTCCAAAACCATCACAGCAACCTTCTTCTTCAAAACAAGTGCCAATCACTCCAACACCTCTGGCTACGCATTCTGGGCCTCTACCCAGAGATCCAGATCTAGCTAAGTTCATTACGGATGTTATGGGAAAAGCGAGAATCTCGAGCTCTCGGTGAAAGAAATGAAATAGTCGAGCTCACGAAGAACGAGAACGAGCTAAAGCCGCAAAGGAAAGAGCTAAAGCCGAAAAGAAGAAAGGGCCGAGAGGAGGATAAGGAAGTGTTCGTAGCCGAAAAGAAAAAGAAGAAGAGATAATACGCCGGAGGCTAATTGTTGAAGAACAAATAGAGATAGAGAGGTGAAAGAGAGAATCCGGAAAGAGAGAAGGCTAGACTTGAAGAAGAACTACGAGAGACAAAATTTTGAAGGCTGAAGAAAGAGCAAGAGTCGAGCGAGAGGCCGCTCGGAAGCGAGAAAGAGATCGAAGAGGAGAATTTGAAGAAAAATTAAACAAAGTTGGAAACATTGAACTTCCAACACTTGAAGTTGAGAAAAGGCACATGTATGCTCCAACAGATCAGAAGATTTATCTCATGATGCCTAACTTCGCAAACCAATACAATGTAAGCAATGAAGTTAAAGATAACTTCATGGCTCATAAACAAGACGAGAAAGACGGTTTTCACTCTTGCTCCAATTACAAAGATCACGGCCATGAAACATAAGCGAGTTTCAAGATACACCCATTTGGTACACAATCTACGAGGTAGTCGGATCAAACAACAAGAGTTATTACATATGTGATAATGATCCGTTGTCCATCCATCCAAATTCGATCTCATTTTTACGGAAGAATTTATGAAGACTCGGCTTTACGAACGCAAAGATCCACAAGACCATGTTGCCTACACTAGAATTATTCTATGTATGAAATCATACATTAGATACAAAAGGCAGGTCGACTTCCAGATTGGCTTAATTTCAAAATGGATAATCTGGCTATCTCTGCACCAGAAGAGGGAATCATCTTCAAAAGACCAAATGGAAAGAGCTTCTTTCGCATCAAAGAAGCTCACAAATACTCTTCTGAGGTAGTCTACATCATCAAGTGCTATGCTGGCTTAGACACGACAAATCCGGATGTTGCAAAGAAAGTAGAGAAAAGACTTGATGGACTTCGAAGAACAGAGCTTATCGATAATATTTCAAGTATCATTGCTGCTGTTGATCCTCTCTGAAGAAAGTTTTTTTTTTTTGACTTCATACTTAGGGGGAGAATGTTAGAAATTAAAGTATGAGTCAAAGAAGAGATGTCTACAAAAGTCAACACACTCTTCTTGTTATAACTAATTGTTGTTAGACGCTCCCTTTTAGACACATGGCACTTTGTAATTGGCTAGCATTTTGACTTTCTGTTTTTGTATCTGTATAAATAGCATTACATTGTGTTTGTAAAAGTTGTCGATCAATACATTTACATTTTGAAGAATACTGTGCGTAATTCATAACTTTGTCTACTTTGATTCAAAGTTATCATTTCATAATCTTTGTTCTTCATTCTGTTTACTATTCTATTGATTTAAATTGTTAATTGATCTGCTTCCGCATTTCACTTTGATTCAATACTCTCAATTAACAATCGGTTTAAAGGAATCTGGAACCAACACAGACCATAAATTTTCTACGAATTTTCTACGTATTTCCATTGAAAATCTCTCACAAACATGCATTTTCAACCAAAATTGTTTCAACGGAATGTCTCGTCCTTTTTTGGTTGAAAATGCATGTTTGTGAGAGATTTTCAATGGAAATTCGTAGAAAATTTATGTTCTGTCAATAATCCCTCTAATAAAAAAATTTCAACGACATTTTTCGTTGAAAAATTTCCGTTGAAAATACTCAATTTTCTAGTAGTGAAGGGTAAGTTTAGCATTTTGATTTTTTTAACCTATCTAATTTTATTTTTTAACTATCGACTGGGTCCTTTCCCCCTCCTTTTTCCCCCTCCTTTTTGGCACTATATCCGCCCCTGCGTATAAGCTATCTTCATCAATTGATTTTATTGTTTAATTTAATGAAATTGTTTCATAAAATTGTTTAATTTGGTAAAATTGTTTCATATAATTTTTTTTCTTGATGAAATTGTTTCATATATGGTTGTTTCTATGTGTTAATGAAACTGTTTCATGTGTATATATTTCTCTAAAATTAATATAATGAAGTGATAATCTCCATGATTAACGCCCACCGCAATAAAAATTACTGTAATTCCCAAAGATCAATCTAAAATAGAAGCTTTAATCAATATTCAACAATGGAGATTTTAGAGAGAAAAAGTCAACTTGTCATATATGGTCAACTCTCTTAGATCTTATAATGATTCAAATAGCTTTGACTAGCTATTTATGAGAAAAGACTAAAAGAAAAGAAAAATACAATAAGCTTGAATACAACACTAAAAATACAAGGCTAACATTCTTCCCCGTTTGGATCCAAGCTTTAAAAAATGAAAATCTTTTCCGTCTGATCCTCAACCCAAGTTCTTCTTCTAGATGCCTTGCAGCAATCCTGAGGCATATACGTTCATTCTCCATATCTAACCCTCTTGTAATCATTGACCTTGTCAAATAATGCAATTTTTCATCAACTGGAGCTCTGTTATCCTTCTTCGGCTTATCTTCTAACTAAGCTCTGATAAACTTCAAAGTTCCATAAGAATACTTTGCAACTTCAGAAAACCTCAGATACTTTAGCTGATTCTGCTGGTTTTTGTAAGTAATACCAAGTTCATTCAAGAAGAAAGAAGTTTGGACAACCTTCTGCATTTTCAACTTCTTTATTAGGCTTTAACAGATTCACTTTCTTCACATTACTCTCCAAGACTAGTTGAAAATCAACCACAGAGAAATACTTCAAGTGGTGCTTTGGAAACCTCTTGATTGACTCACAAGTTATGTTAGACTCCCTTGCCGTACTGCCATGTTGCAGAAGTATTCATAGAAAATTGCAAATCTTGTAAATTCAGCTCCAAAAAATCAGCTTTAGTAAATGAATATTCAACCATGTTCTACCTCCAAACTCTGAATGTAGGAAATTCAAACTCGAGATCATTCTGGTGGAAACATCTAGAGCATCAACAATCC
The DNA here is from genome assembly GCA_036898165.1 of Silybum marianum. Taxonomy (NCBI): domain Eukaryota; kingdom Viridiplantae; phylum Streptophyta; class Magnoliopsida; order Asterales; family Asteraceae; genus Silybum; species Silybum marianum. The sequence continues at coordinate 17,127,841 of CM072529.1, forward strand.
CACTTCTTGAGTAAACATATTCCACAGGTTGGGCTTCGGCCATCATACTCACGTACATAAACTTATTTCTTTTTCTTTCTTTCCGAATTCCCCACTGTTTTTCTTTACTCAACTATCTGATAGTATGCACAAATATCCTCTTTATGTTCCCAAGTATGGTTGTTTCAGTTGTAATCTTGCATAATGAGCAACTCTCAATCTTTCTTGATAAGCAGGCATTGGCTTTTTAACTCCAGAAGCTTTACCGGTTTGAGCTTCAGATTGAGTAGCTTGAGGTTAAACAGGTTGAATTGGAACATGTTTTGATCATGGCACAGATGTGCTGGTATGTCGGTAGTTGAAGGAACTTGTGGTTGAGAAGAAGTTGCAATTGCTTCAGCTTCTTGTGCTTTTAAAGGGTTTGAAGAATTGACTTCAAATAAATCTTCCTCGATTAACTCATTAAGATAGTCTCGAGAACTATCATTGCTTTCATAGCCCATAAAATCAACATATAAAAGATCCAGGATTCTACCCACCTTGTTCCGCTGGGCTATAAGTACCTTAGGATTTCAATCGTTGGCACAAATAATACTAATTGATTGCCGCTATCTTGTACATCAATAATTTCTTCATCTTGCTCAGCAGTATTCTCGACCTTCTGCTCAAGCTCAACATTAACATCCTCTTCTTGTATATCATCCAAATCAATAGTCTCAGCCACTCTTTATCTCTTGTTCTCCCCCTCACGGTGATCAGGATCGTCCTGGTCATGATGCTTTCTTTTCGAAGATGTGGCCTGAGATCGGCAAGTAGTTTCCAAAACATGAATACGCTTATTCACTGCATTCAATGATTCCTGGAGAGCCTTTGCAGAGGTGCCTATGGTTGAGTTAACACTTGAAATCCCATTAACCATATCATTTTTCAAAGCATCAACCTCCGACTTCAGCAAATCAAAATCTGACTTTGACACTTAATCTGGCTCTGGCTGGGCACCTCCATGAATTCGTCTTACCACAACTAACAACTCTGTCTCATTTGAAGTTAACGACGACTTAGACATTAGCTTGGCAAATAAAAGATATGGTAGCTCATCGATTGAAGGATCGACCGGTTGTGAAGTTGAAGTAACCAGTGGTGATTGAGTAGAAATGGATTGGGGTTGGGGTTCTGCCTCAGGTGTGTCTTTGCCCTTGATCACCCGTTTCAAGAACGCCAATTCTTCCATAAAAGCATCTTGAATAGCCTTTAGGGCGTCGTTCAGGTATTCCCTTGAAACGAATTAAGGTAAAGTAACTACTGGACCACTTAGGTTTCCAATTGAGATTAAAGTCGAATAGACTGAATGACCTATTCTTAGTGTTGGCGTGAGGTTAGCACTAGTAGGATTTCCATCTAATCCTTGGATGAGATCATAAAGTGATCCTCGTATAGATGTTCCGACATGTTCACAAAGAACTATAATGGAGTTTCAGACACTCCAGTACTATCATGTGTACCTAAGAATGGAATATTAAAATTAAAATTTGGCTCTAGACTCAAATATGCATCCAAAGAAGTCCTAGACCGGGGGTAACTGTCTGCTTGTTTCAATATTCAAGTCCTCCAATTGAGAACTGAATAGATCATGTGCTAAATCCTCGTGAGAAAATGAAACAATTGATTGTCGATAATCAATTGAGTGGGTGGCATAGGTGTGCAAATGCGTCTTTGGGTCCAAGACGTCTTGCTTAAAACCAGAGTTAAACATCTTAACCCTAGTAGCAGATTCGGCTAACCATATGGAATAATAGGTGTGGAAAGAACCTTTGTATTCTTCTGGTTCTATGACAGATCCCTCACCATATTCATTTAACGTCCTTTCTCTCTTCCTCACATCATTTTCATTTTCTACTATGACTCCGTCATAACTCCTTATATCTCCCAATCTAAGAGCAGAATCTGACTGAAAGTCCAAGTTCAGATCAGTGATACATACAAAATGTCTTCAAATACTTCAGGACTTAATCCGATGTGTTTCAGGATGCGTTCTTCAGATGGAGTATCCGGTGACTCGCAGTTTAAAAGACTGATATATATATGAAACTTGCTCAAAATATGAAAATCCCTTTGTTTTACACAATGGGTAAGGTAGAGTATAAATACCCAAAGGCTGTTACAGATGACAATAGCTCATTGGATAGTACAAAAATAAAGCTGAGAAAATATAGAAAGAACAGCGGTCACCACTAAAGGTGAGCTGTAAAACAGAAGGAAAAAGACAACAAAGACAAGGCACGGTAAATCAATATTTGGACACCAAATTTATTCCATTCATCTTAACATGCCCCCTCAAGCTGTGTTGTGGTGAATGTTCAACAGCAAGCTTGTTCTTGAGTGAATGGAACTGAGTGATCGTTAAAGGTTTTGTGAGGATGTCAGCTGTTTGCTCTTCAGAGGGAATGTACCTGACTTCAACGTCTTTGCTTGCCACCTTGTCTCTACGGATGTCGATTTCAATGTGTTTAGTTCTGGAGTGAAATACAGGATTTGCAGCAAGTTGTCGTGCTCCAGAATTATCACACCAAATAACCGCTGGTTCCTTGCTTGGAAATCCAATTTCAGAAAGCAAAGATTTCAACCACATTACCTCGGTGCTTGCTTGAGCAAGGGCTCTGTACTCAGCTTCTATGCTGGATCTGGCGACTGATTTTTGCTTCTTTGAGCTCCAATTGATTAGGTTTCCACCAAAGTAGACACAATAGCCTGTGGTAGATTTTCTGTCATCTAGAGAGCTGGCCCAATCAGAGTAACAGAAGCACTCAACAGAGAGAGTTGGAGCAGGAGTGAACTTAATTCCTTCACCAATGGAGCCTGCCAAATACCTTAAAATTCTTTTGCATGCCAACCAGTGATTTTGTGTTGGAGACTGTAGGAATTGACTGAGTTTATTCACCGAGAAGGCGATGTCGGGTCTTCTAAGAGTTAGGCACTGTAGCGCTCCAATCACACTCCTATAAAGGGTTATATTCTCAAAAGGATTGTTGTCATGAAGGTGAAGTTTGTTGCTTTGATCCATTGGAGTGGGGCATGGGTTGGCATTCAACATGTTGGTTCTTTTGAGCAGATCTACTGTGTACTTGGCTTGAGATAAATGAATTTCATTGTGTCCCCGAGTTGTCTCAAAGCCAAGGAAGTAGGTAACGGAGCCAAGCTTTTTAAGAGCAAACTGAGAACTAAGCTTGGTGATGATGTCTTGAACTTGAGACGAATGATTCCCTGTGATTAAGATATCGTCGACATATACAAGAGCAAAAAGTAAGGCATCCCCATTTCTGTAATAGAAGAGAGACGTATCAGAGGTTGAGTTCTGAAAGCCAAGAGTGAAAAGAGAGGTACGTAATTTGTCAAACCAGGCTCGAGGAGCCTGTTTGAGGCCATAGAGTGCTCTCTTGAGTTTGCATACAGCTGTGGGGTGTTTCTCATCAAGATAACCAACAGGTTGCTCCATGAAGATTTGTTCATTGATTGTGCCATTGAGAAAGGCGTTGTTAATGTCTATTTGCTGCACATCCCAGCCATAAGTAACCGCAAGAGTGAGAATGAGACGGATGGTTGTGGGCTTTACAACAGGGCTGAAAGTCTCAAAGAAATCGATTCCGGGTTGTTGTTGGAAACCTTTGGCAACAAGGCGTGCTTTGTGCCGTTGGATGGAACCATCAGAATTGTATTTTAAACGAAAAATCCACTTGTTTGCAACAATATTCATATCAGGCTGACGAGGAATGAGTTCCCAAGTTTCATTTTTGAGAAGAGCATGATACTCTTTATCCATTGCTTGTTTCCAACTTGGAGATGATAATGCTTGCTGCACATTTTCAGGAACGGTTGAAGTGTAGACACTTGAGGCTGGATTTTTGAGGATAGATGATAAAAAAGTTTTGGGTTTAAAGATGCCAAGTTTGGATCTGGTAATCATGGGATGGACAGGTACGACAGGTTGTTGCAGTCGGATGGATGGTGGTGAAGGGATGTTGGTGCTGGATATATTGTCAGATGTGGATGCTGGAGAGTTAGCTGCAACAGGAAAAAGGGATGAATCAGAATGAACAGGGGAATGAAATGAGCTTGAAGTTTTACCATGACTGTTGGATCGTGTCGGACCAGATGACGTGTCTTGAGGGATAACTTTGGAAGTTACCGGTGATATGGCGTTATCTTCTGCAGCTGAAACATGTGAAGTGTGTTGCAATGGTAGAGAGATAACAGGTAGCCAGTGGTGATACTGAATGTTTGAGGAGTTGGAGGCAGAATCAAAATTGTGAAAGGCTGAATGGAAGCTTGAAGAAAATGGAAAATCTAACTCATTGAATTTCACACTTTGGGCAACATAAACCTTTCCCGAAGGATGGAGACATTTATAACCTTTGTGGTTTGGGCTATATCCAGTGAATACACATTTTGTGGATCTAAAATCTAACTTATGTTGATTGTAGTCTCGAAGATGTGGATAACAAGCACTTCCGAAAACTTTTAAGAAATGAAGATTTGGTTTCTTTTGATACAAGACTTCAATGGGTGATTTGTGCCCCAAGGTTGGTGTTGACAAATGATTAATGAGGAAAGTTGAGGTGCTAAAAGCTTCCCACCAGTATTGAAGAGGCATAGAGGCTTGATGAAGTAATGTTAGACCCATTTAGATGATATGTCGATGTTTTCTTTCAGATTTCCCATTTTGAGGATGGGTGTGGGGACACGGATGTCTAAAGTGAACTCCTAATGATGTGAGAATAGGAGCTAGACTTCGATATTCCCCTCCCCAGTCAGACTGAAGTGTTTGGATTTTGGTGCCAAATTGCCTTTCAACTAGTTTTTGGAAATTATAGAAGATTTCTTTGACATCTGATTTGAGTTTCAAAGGAAAGATCCAAGTGAAGTTACTGTAATCATCCACAAAATGAACATAATAACGAAAACCGTCTTTAGAGAGAATGGGAGAAGGCCCCCAAACATCTGAGTGAATTAACTCTAGAGGTTTGGAAGAAATTGACGAAGATGAACTATATATTGCATGTTTAGACTTTCCAACATGACATGCATCACAAAATTGTTGACAATCTTTGAAGGAAACTTTTTCATTACTCAAGATGTGTTTCATTACATTAGAATTTGGATGACCTAGCCTCATATGCCATAGGTTAAACTTGGAAACAGAAACATTGTTTGCAACTAAAGACTTAAGAGAAGAAGATAAACAAGTATCTAGGCTTCAAGGAGTGGAAAAAGGTTGTTTCAGCTGAAGTTGATGTAAGCCATCACTTGGTACTCCCCGAAGTAGCTCCCTCTTCGTACACAAATCCTTCACAAGACAACAATCACGGTAAAATTCAACAAACGCAGGGTTGTCTTTGGTTAGTTGAGAAATCGATAAGAGATTTTTGGTAATCTGAGGTACTGAAAGAATATTTTGTAAAAGAAGAGTCGAATTAGAGTTGTGCAACAAACTGTATCCTGAATGAGATATGGTAAGAGGTTGCCCATTACCTGTGAGTAGTTTTGAGTTACCTTTATACTCAGCTTTGTGATTGATGTTTGCAGGATCAGCAGTTATGTGGTTTGTGGCGCCACTGTCAAAGTACCAGGCACCATCGAGCTGATTTTCATGAGTTGAGGTGAGAAAAACTTGTGGACTGTTGCCATTTGTAGTTTGTTGGTTAGAGGAAGGAAGGTGGGTGAACTGTCCACTGTTGGAGTTGTTTGAATGGCCTTGAAAGGTGACATCAAATCGATGGTAGCATTTAGAGGCAAAGTGACCTACACGACCACATAGTTGACACATTGGACGATTTCCACGACCCCCTCTTCCTCTCCCACGAGCACGGTTAAGGCCACGACCAAAGGACGTGTTGGAAGCAGGTGAAGAACCTCGAAGATGGAGGTTTTAACGGAGTTGGGTGGCAAGATGAGCACTTGGATTGGTAAGATCAATAGAGGCAGCTGTGTTAAGTTGCTCAAGACGCATCTCCTGGCTTTGGAGCATGAACTGGACTTCTTGTAAGGTAAGTTGATCATGATGGGAGGTAAGATTGACAACGACTGAATCATAGTCGTGTCCAAGTCCTCCAAGAATATAGAGGATGAGTTCTTCATCGGATATGGACTGGCCTGAAGAGGCAAGATTGTCAGCAAGAGATTGCATTTTCAAGATGTAGTCATGAATCGATAGGTTTCCTTTTTTGAGAGATTGAAGCTGAAAACGAAGTTGGAGAGTTCTGGCTTTGGAACTGGTGGTAAATAGGGTTTCAATGTTGCTCCAGACTTGGTGAGATGTGGAGCAACGAACTACATGACCAAGCATAGATTCAGAAATGGAGTTGAGCAACCTGCTCATTATAGCCTGATCTTGGCACACCCAAAGACTGAAGTTAGGGTTAATGGACTTGGGGTTACTGGGGGTGACATTAGTAACCGTGGAATCAATGAACTGGGAGGGACAAGGATTTGTACCCAGAATGAAACTTTCAAGATTGTGAGCCCTAAGGGCAGGAATGACTTGAGATCGCCAAAAAACGTAGTTGTTGCGATCTAGTTTTAGAGCAAGAGGAGCAAGACTCTGAAACAGAGAAGGAGATGGATTGTGGCATGAATCGGAGTAGATGGATTTGTGGTATGAATCGGAGTAGATGGATTTGTGGTTACTGGAGGAGTAAATGGAGGGATGACTGATTGAGAGGAGGTATCATCAATAGGGTTTGCCATGGAAGAAGATGGTCTTCTGGCTCTGATACCAAGTTTAAAAGACTGATATATATATGAAACTTGCTCAAAATATGAAAATCCCTTTGTTTTACACAATGGGTAAGGTAGAGTATAAATACCCAAAGGCTGTTACAGATGACAATAGCTCATTGGATAGTACAAAAATAAAGCTGAGAAAATATAGAAAGGACAGCGGTCACCACTAAAGGTGAGCTGTAAAACAGAAGGAAAAAGACAACAAAGACAAGGCACGGTAAATCAATATTTGGACACCAAATTTATTCCATTCATTTTAACACTCGCCAATAGTAACATTAAAATCATCATCAGCATTATCATCATCATCATTATCATCATCAGCAACAACATCATTGTCATCATCACCGTATCATCTTCACGAGAGACATTATCATCATCATGATCAGGTGTGTCTTCATGATAATCGACTTCAGTTCTTTCAGAATTAGAAGTATTTACATGATCAGAGGTACCTCCTCCTTGGCCCCTCTCATTTACATTTTCCCTATGCTCTCCCTGTTCAAGAACCCCCGGTACCTGAACCTGCTCAGCTAGACCTATACCTTCACCTTCTACTGCAGGTAATCCTTAGGCAGGTCCCTCTAGTTCTAGCTGGACCACGGGATTATAGATTTGCCTATACTATATAACACTCTGTACCTTCTGATCAGCAAAATCAAGTAGTTCCACAGGAATAAGCAAGATAGCATCAACGTTATCTACTTCTTTATGAGTCTTCAAGAATTTCATATCACATTCAAGACCCATGCGGCTATCTACATGCCTTGGAATATCATGATTCGATCTTATGATTGATCGAATAATCAACTGCAAGAACCTCTGAAATGGCACAAACTTTCTGGCCTTGAATGGAGACCTCTTTGCTTGAACTAAATCTGCCAGTTCATTGCAGATAATGATAATGTAACCATAAGGAATGCTATACCATGAAAGAATCTCAAAAAAGATGTGTTGCAAGTCTCAACTCCCATCGTCTTTAAAGTTAAGCATTTATTCAGAATGGTGAACAGCAGATGCCATATTGATGGCAGAAACTTTCTTTTGAAACTAGTTGGGGAGGTCAACTCAGCAGAATAGCCTAGTCTGTGAATATCAACAAACATTTGTTCGTTTGATACGAATTCATCATATCCGGCTTTGTCTAGATAACGGTCAGCTTCAGGTAAGGACAAAATGTGACGAAGTCGATTAATGGTAATTTGGGACACATAATGATCCACAATTCCTTCAAAATAGTGTATGTCGCCATTCACTTGATAGGATAAAGTGTACCAGTACTGTTGTAGATAGACTTCTGAAACAAGTACTGATCCACTAAGAGCATAACTAACCGGATATCCTTTTAGTATTTCCATCATGACAGGGAATTTTGTTTTCATGCCAAATTTTAAACTGTAGTTGTTGTGTGTTAATTTCAAATGTTCACTTTCTGGTATCAAAATTTCATCTAGATCCTGAGCATCCACACAATAGGATGGCTGTTCAGATCTGATTCATGGAACTGGATGTTCATCATCAGACTGACGAGGATCAATATTCTCCAAAATTTTCCATTTAAACTGTAAAAGTAAAAAAACGGTTAAGTCCAGAAATTCAAAAGGTTGAAATTTTGATACAATATCGCTTCACATAGGAGCGATATTCTAAAAAGTTCCCTTCTCAAAGAAGTGATTTTCAAAAAATGAAAGAATATTGGAGAAAACATTATGCAAGTGGAGCAATATTTAAAAAAAATAGAATATCGGATAAACCTTGTAATTCCAAAACAGAGTATTGAACGATATTCTAAGTAAATAAGAATATCAGATAAGGCATGGAATCACAAATCATATAGTTAGCGATATTCTCAAAGATGAAGAATATTGCTTAGCAAATGAGAACACTTAGCGATTTTTTTCATAAACCCTAGATATCGTTAAGAACTTGAACGCTATTCTTTAACACTCACAACCACAAACACCATTTGATTGAAAAATTCTTTGACCATAAAATCAAAACCCTGATTTTGAAAGAATTTAAAAATACCTTTGAAATACCCATTTGAAGTCCAAAACCCGGCCATGAAAAACTTTGAGAGATTCAAATAAGACAATCAAGCATACCAGAATACAAATATGAACAATCAATCACCTATCTATTACAACTCAATCGAATTCCTCAAATGAAAAACCATATATACACAACCACATATGGTACAAAGAACATGAATAACACCATGTGTTCTTGACATTTTTAACTTTTTGATCGTGTAAGAATTTGGAAATACATGTGTTCTTGACATTTTAAACCTTTTGATCATGTAAGAATCTGGAAATACAACCAAAACCAAAATTATCAAAGACAAGATTATTTGTAACCCACCTTCGCTGAAATGCTTTGAGTCCAAAATCATAGTCCATACAAATGAGTATCACGATCAATGATCACAACAGTAAAAAGGAAATCGGAGATGAAAATCTTAAGGAAGATAAATAGTGAAAAAGTAACAAAAATCCCTCAAAAATCCTATTTAAAGGACCCTTCAAGGACACGTGGAAATCAAAGATTGGGCCAAAAATTCTAATATTTACCATTTAAACTTCCTCAAATATTTTAAAAAAGAATATTTGAAAGGCTTAAAAGAAGAAATTGAAATACGAACAACCGCGTTGGTTGTAATAGATCGACTTTGATGCTAGTTCTTGCTCCAGCATGAAAGTTCCATCTCAGGGACGATATTCAACTTATATCGCTTACCACTTCCAAAATTCTATAGAAAAGAAACTCGGAGATGACTTAAGCGATATTTTATCATTTAAAGAATATCGCTTAACACATAAGCGATATTTTTCAAGTATTTGAAAAATGAAACACTGTAAAGGTTTAAGCGATGAAAAACCAATGAAAGAATATCCCTTAACACATAAACGATATTTTCATGAACTTTAAAACATATAAAAAAATCAAACAATTAGATGAATATCGTGAATGGATTAAGCGATATTTGTGCAATGTTAGAATATCGCTTAAAACGTTTCCAATATTCTACAAAACCAACAAACACATTATTATCGCTAAGGCATAAACGATATTCTCAAGATGCAAGAATATCACGTTTTCTTGGGGTTTTTCGCTTTAATAGCAGAAGCAAAGAAGTCAAATCAATGCAGCTTTCGTGCCCAGCCTAAAGATCCTATCCAAATTCCAAAATGAAATAAAGTAAAGTGAAGCAAAACTCGACCCTTGATCCTAGCCAAAGGAAGGAAGCTACCCTAACCTGCTTAAAACATTGGCGATATTTTTTGAAAAATAAGCACACTTACAATATCTCCAATGTCTTGAGCGATATGTTCTTCAAAAATTACCTGATACCTGCAAAAAGACACATAGATAAAATTTATCAGTAAGCACTAACTCCCCCCTGACAAAATATCAGTCAAAAAATTAATCTCATTACTCCCCCTTGAGTGTTGAGAAAATTTTATTTACTCCCCCTGAGATCAGCAATACAATGTGAAACTTATCAGATAGAACAATAGAATTTATAAGAAAAAATATACTGAGAAAAATAGAACTAAATTTTGATTAGATAGAAAATCAACAAACATTATGAATTCAAATTAAAGAAAATTCAAGAAGGAAGAAAATTAGAATATAGCAGACACATATAAAATCTGTGATTGAGATATTAAAATTTTCAACTATCTGAATTGACTTTAAACAAAACTTAAGTTTTTCAAATTTAACATTCCTAATTGGGATACCAAGAAGTGACAACGTTTTTCATCTAATGTCTTGGTAAACTAACTAGTAGTTGAAATTTTGTACTAAAAAAATAAAGTTTAATTGTACCTCTCTCCGGCATGATCCTTAATGAAATGATATCTCATTACGATATGTTTGGTCTTTGTATGTTGTACATGATTGCAAGAAATTGCGATTGTAGTCTTTGAATCGCAGTAGATCAGGATCTTGTTTTATAGAAATCCATAGTCTTTAAGTTGTGTCCGCATCTAGATAACTTGAGAACATTAGCTGGTAGCAACTGCATATTCTGCCTCAGCAGTTGAAGTAGAAACACATTTTTGTTTCTTAGATGCCCAACATTCCAACTTGTCCTTAAGAATCGTACATGTCCCGAAGTACTTTTCCTGTCAAGCATACAACCTACATGATCTGCGTATGAGTATGCTGTTAGATCAAAACCAGTATCCTTTGGATACCGGAGGCCAAGATCCATAGAGCCCTCCAGAGAACGGAAAATCCATTTAACTACACTCATATGGGATTCTTTAGGTTTAGACTGATACCTGGCATAAAGGTATCTTGAAAACATAATATCTGGTTTACTTGATGTCAAATACATCAGTAATCCACCCAATTCCATTGAGTCTCCTTTATTTGATCGAACAACCCAAAATTCAGTTATTTCAACTACATTAAATGATCTTTCAAATTGGTCAAGACTCTCTAGTTTATGGTCGCTTCTCTATGGTACCAGTTATTGCTTCATTGAATTTGCTTTACTAATAGGCTCATGATTCGACTTTTATCATTATGGACTACTACCAAGATCGAGTCCTAGACAAGCGGACCTTATTTTAACAGCCGGAACAGTAACAATGAAAATGGCCCCTTACTGAAATTATACGAGCACATGCCTAAACCAAAATATGTTATTGCTATAGGAGCCTATACAGTTATAGAGGGATGTTTAGTACCGATTCTTATAGTACTATTCGTGGAGTCGATAAGCTAGTTCATGTGGATGTCTATTTGCTGGGTTGTCCACCTAAACCGGAAGCAAGCAATTATAGATGCTATAACAAAACTTTTTAAGAAAATATCTCTAGAAATCTATCCAAATAGAATTATGTCTCATCGAGAGAATAGGTGTTTTACTATGAATCACAAGTTTCAGCTTTGGCATAGTATTCACACCGGAAATTATGATCAAAGATTCCTTTATCAACCACCATCTACCTTAGAGATTCTTCCTGAAACATTTTTCAAATACAAAAGATCAGTATCTTCCCACGAATTAGTAATTAGGCAGGATTCCTTTGCACATATTAAAAAGCCGTAGCTCAATCTTCAGAAATTTCATCGTAAATCTGAAATACGTGTTAATTCAGTATCTTCCCATGCAGGGTCATTTGTTTGCTTGGCTAGTTAAACACGTGTTAATTCATAGATCTTTGGGCTTTGATTACCAAGGAATAGAGACTTTACAAACAAAACCCGGGTATTGGCATTCCATTGCTGTCATTTTATATGTATATGGATACAATTATCTCCGCTCCCAATGTGCCTGATGTAGCACCAGGCGGACTATTAGCTAGTGTGTATCATCTTACTAGAATAGAGTATGATGTGGATCAACCAGAAGAGGTACGCATAAAAGTACTTGCCTCGAGGAGGGATCTTAGAATTATGTCTGTTTTCTGGGTTTGAAAAAGTGTGAATTTTCAAAAACAAGAATCTTATGATATGTTGGGAATCTCTTATGATAATCATCTGCGTTTTGAAACGTATCTTAATGCCTGAAAGTTGGATAGGATGGCCTTTATGTAAAGAATATATTGCTCCCAATCTTTATGAAAACGTGATTGGCTCAGGACTACCCATTTTTATTAATTCCAGGGTTTTTCTGAATTTGAAAGTTGTCACTTAGTAAGTTTCCATACCAAGGCTCAATCCAATTAAGTCTGTGGCGTCTACCAATTTCGACATATCCTCCTTTTTGAGATGAAAATTCACTGTGATCTCGTTCCCTTTTTTTCTTTCATTTATATCGTGAATTCATTAGATAGATGTTGATTCCTGTCTAGAAAAGTGTTTTCCCCTCTTTGTCTTCGATTTCTTGTCTATCTTATTTCATCTTCTATGGGAGGCTCATATTTGGTCCAATAAAAAACGATGTTATCATTTATGTATCCGAAATTCAATATAGGTGGATACATACCATAGACATCTGTCTCGCTTCCACTCATTTCCCGATGCAATTTCGAATACTTGAACAGTCGATTCCTTTTTTTTATTTTTTAATTAAAAAAAGAATATTTCATTGTGACAAAAAAATGGAAATTATATGTCGCTAGATTAATTGTTATGTTCTATAATATTTAACAGTTATTTGAAATTATATATTTTATTCTATAATATATTCATATTAATTATGAATAGCTTAATAGTTAATAGCAAAGATTCTAAGAGTTTATTGAATTCCTATGCATGTCGAATTTATGTTATGTGAGCCTGCTTAGCTCAGAGCTTAGAGCATCGCATTTGTAATGCGATGATCATCGGTTCGATTCCGATAGTCGGCTTTTCACTGTTTATTTTATTCGATGTTTTACATGATTGATAATGCATCTTTGAAATCAAAGAATATTGAAAAAAAAATGTCTTCCTCTTGTGGCAAAAGCAATTGATTTATTATGTTATAGGAATTTATAACTATGTCATGAAAAGAATCATTTTCTTTTTCTATATATAGAATATGAAAATCTGGATATTTATCCAACTCATCTCATTATTCTTTAATAGAATAATACTTCTGTAAATTTCGCTTTATTTCGAATTTAGTTCATTATTCTTTAATAGAAACCACTTTCTAAGATCACTTCCAGCTTTGGGCCTTTTATTAGTTAACCCCGGTAAAGCCCTCAGGCGGCGTATATTTTTGAAATGAGGACCTCAGTAACGCGACATAAAGACTTCTTCTTCTTACTTATATTTAATTATTACCCCTAATTGGTGAAATTTCATTCTACAGAATAAACCTAAACTAAAAATAAACACCAAAATGAAAACCAAGTGTTTCGTGGTTCAAGAATGCAGAATCTCGTTTCAATCATCATTTAACAGGACTTTTCGGTGTAAGTTCTTGGCTTGGACAGGGCATTTAGTACATGTCGCTATTCCTGCATCCAAAGTGGAGTACGTTAGATGGAAAAATTTCTTAGATGTATTACCACATCCCCAAGGGTAAGGCCCACCTTTTACAGGTCAGTGGAGAATTTATGCTCAAAATCCCGATTCAAGAAGTTTTATTACGATTCTACCATACATGTTTTTTTCATCCCGTCGAAAACCTATTTTTCGGTATAGACGCTTATGACCTCCCCCTCTATGCCCTGCGGTAACGATTCCTCTGGCATTACAACCTTTTCCACAATGATGTTGTCCATAGATCAAATTATTTCGTGGATTGGATTTCAGTAGACTGTCTACGGTTCCATTGAGTGTGCTCAGGGTAGAAGTTTTGTATAAATGTATCGCCATGCTATTAAGTATTTTGATTTAAGTTCTTTTCTTTATAAAAGGTGGAATAGAATAACCCGGTTGAAGCGTAATGATCATATGTCTGTAATGCATTGTATGTACCATAATTGGTCTCATTCTTCTAACCTTTCCCCGGAGTTGATGAATATTCATAGCGATTACCTTGACACCAAAGAAGAGCTTGACCCAATGCTTTATTTGTATCTATATTTGTCGAGAAGTGCAAAATCGTATGAATACGACCCTTGTTGTGTATCTTGGTTAATTGGATTGTTTCTTTGTGAATTCCTATACAATGGTTTTCTAGATGTGTCTCCGAGTATTCCTTGATCATTTTCTCTGAGAAGAGGAGTTCCTCTAATTCTATGAATCTTTCTAGAATACTCTTTTTCTCAGTATCATTCAAAAAGTTTCAGATTGCCTAGTATTCCACCAATTAGTAACCCAGGATTTCAGCTTTTTTGAAATGAGAGAGAAATCCACTTGGGCAAGAACACTATAGATGCAAGATATAAAATAGGAGTGAACGCTTTCTTTTATGCCATTTTTTCATCTGTGAATTGTTAATGAACCCGGGTAAATCCTTAACCTTTCCCCTATTACTAAGCCTACAGAATGTTCTTGTGAATTATGGCCAATATCGGGCATATAAGCAGTGATTTCATATCCAAAGTTTCATATAGGCCTTTATGGCCCTGTCCCGTAAATGGACCTTTATAAGCTTCTAAAATATCATTTAGACCATGACCAATGCCCCAGTTGGTCCTATACATGTGACATGCTATCAGGAAAAGAACTGCAATAGCTAAATGATGTTGTGTAATATCGGTTATCCGTAGACCTCCCCATAAGCGGGACCACCACCAAAGAGCCTCAATAGCCCTAATAGCCCTAATAGCAGAGAATCTTCTAATTGTTTCAAAACAACTAGAAATATATTCTTTAACCTGAAAGAATTCGGTTCAGATGTAGGATACCTATCTAGAAGTTTTTGCAACTCAATCATAGATGATGGAATGATAAAAAATTTGACCTTTTCGAATTCTGCCATCATCTCCACCCCATAGGAACTACGAGATTACCCCTAGGACGCCTTCGGCATGCAGGGGTCACGGACCGACCATAGAACCCTGTTCAATAAGTGGAACGTATCGGTTGTCCGCTGTCAGGTTGGGCGGTAAGGGTCGGAGAAGGGTAATCACTCCTTCTTAAAACCAACGTTCTTAAGGCCAAAGAGTTGGGGAAAAAGGGGGGAAAGCTCTCCGTTCCTAGTTCTCATGTAGCTGGATCCTAGATATATTGAGAGAGATCAAGAATTCTCACTATTCTTAGATTCCTAGACCCAATTCAATCCAGTAGGATCTTCCATTCACATTTTTTCCACCAAGACTGTTTTATAAAACTTTTTTGACTCCGGAATTTGGAGTATCCTACTTTCACACAATTCACACCACGATTTTGAATCAGAAGAGAGATTTCAAGAAATGGCAGATTTATTCACTCTATCAATAACCGAGTCAGATCTGGTGTTTCATAAGAGTATTACCTTTTCTATTGATTCCTATGGATTGGATCAAAAATGACAAACAAAAAAGGAAGTGAGTTAGACAAAAAAAAGAAGCAACTTGGACAAAAAGAAACGAAGTGTCTTAGATAATAGATATGGCCGTTGTAGATTGGAAATTAGAAAATGATATTAGAAAGAAACGATTGCTTAATTACAGTGCATCTTTGATGCACTACTAGTACTAGTACATCTGAGAATTCATAATTGGATAGTTGCAAATAGCCCCAGGGCTATGGAACAAAGATGTATCCCGGACTCACATTGGGGTTAGGGATAATCCGGCTTGAACTGATGACTTCTACCATGTTAAGGTGACACTATACCGCTGAGTTATATCCCTTCCCTGCCCCCATCGAGAAATAGAACTGACTAATCCTATAGAAGGAATGTTTTTATGCTGTGATAACGATTTAATAACTATCTTTATAGCTACAAAATGTTTCGGTTTATGCTCCTACCTATTATTTAGATTTAATGATGCACCTGAATTTACATATGGTAATATCCATGTCTTACCAAAAACAAGTCATTGATGGATATTATTAGGGGAACCCTAGAGATCCAGGGTGGAATACTAGGCAATCCGAAACTTCTTTGAATGATATTGAAGAAAGAGTATTCTAGAAAATTTCATAGAATTAGAGGAACTCCTCCTCTTAGAGGAAATGATCAAGGAATACTCGGAGACACATCTACAAAACCGTCGTCAATTTTTTTTTTGTTATTAGGATTGATAAATTCTTATAGATCCATCCCCCGAAAGGAATCGGCCATTATAGTTTTTCATCCTCTGGATTGAGCAAGAATCAGAAGAACTAAATGAATCCACATAAAATATATGTTATCTAGACACCCGCATATACGATATATGAATGGTTTTATGTAAGAATTTTTTTTTTGACTGGATTCTTTTTTCTGGGGTTGAAACTATTGAGGGCAAAAAATTACTCAATTCCCAAGAGTAAAAATAGGGATAAGCATCCAGATGATCCCATAGACCTTTTTTAAGGATTCCAATCTAGAAGTAAATAAATCTGCCATTTCTTGAAATCTCTCTTCTGATTCAAAATCGTGGTGTAACGTGTATCCTCCCATGTTCCAGTCATGGAATAGATGAAATAAATCAAAAAATGGATTTTTGTTCAAGAATGAAATCTTTTTGGAACTGTCCATATTCGGTTCATCCTTCGGAACCATATCACATCCTGAATCTGAGGAAATAGGATGAATTGGGATGGTATTTTGTAAATACGTAATTATCTTGAATAGATTAACCATTTCTTTATTTTCCGACCGCCTGAGAAAAGAAAGACCTTGTTGATTCTTCAACAATTTCTGATCTCTAGTGGACCTCTCAGTAAGATTCAAACCCAGATGAAGTTCTGACCATCTGTCAGAGAAAAAAGAACGAACGAATCTTGTAGGATTCCTAAGAAATTCACTTCTGTTTCTATTGTAACAAAAGATTCCCCTTTTATGTGGAAAATGCCCGTATCAATAACTATGATTTTACGTATGGACAATTCCTCAATATCTTGTTCATTCGCAACAAAATATTTTCTTTGTGCGTCGGTAAAAAAAACATGTTTTTTTTGGGGAGAGATACTATTTCAGCAATCGAGTCACAGGTATCTAACATACTCATACATAAGGCTTTTTCACAAAGTGGTGACGAAACATATAACTTGTACAAATCATTCCATTTTCCAAGTCGACCCAATCCATTCGTTCGTAGAGTTATTTACTCGATCACAGACATTTCTGAAACACATGTTATATACATTTTCATTGTCAGATGGGGTTATTTGAGCGTATTTAAATAGATACTATGATTACATATGGATCCCTACGTCGTTACATTCCATTTAGAATTAGGAATAGGCGTAATCAGACGTGCTTTTTACATATCTCTCGTTATTTGGGACCTTATTCACCTCTTTGTGCTTCTATTCAATCGAGAAAGAGGTTTGATTGTCCATCTTTTTGATATATTGGATATCTATATAAGGAATTCTCCGGATAATTCAAATCAAAGCAATTGGGTGTCTAATTCAGGCCAACTAAAGCCTAAATAACCGCTCAATGATAAAGGAGAAAGGGGTGTAGAGACAGCCAGGAGCTTTGCCTAGAAGTAGCCACCCTTGAAAAAGTGCGTAATAGCTCACTGATCGAGCGCTCTTGCCCCAAAGATGAATGGGGCTAAGCGATCTGCCGAAGCTGTAGGATGTAAAAATACATTGGTAGGGGAGTGTTCCGCCTTAGAGTGAAGTCCTTTTTGGCCCCAGCTCGTAAATGGACCTTTATGTGCTTCTAAAATATCTTTTAGACCATGACCAATGCCCTAGTTGGTCCTATATATGTGACCCGCTATCAGGAAAATAATTGCAATAGCTAAATGATGGTGCGCAGTATCGCTTAGCTATTGACCTCCAGTTACCTAGTCTAATCCTCCAAGAAAAGTTAGAAATATATGATTGGATTAATATATAGGATGAATCTTCGGGATGGTTAGAAAGATAATGAGTAAGTACGATTTTCAATGTTTTGCTTATGTACATCTGTAAAGTAAGAAACATTATAATTATAATTATAAGTGAGATACGCGATTTAAATAACGGAAAATCCAATATTTTAAAATTCTATCTAGAATGACTGGAGAATTGGAAACAAGGCCAGATATAATTTGATCATTATGAACAAATCCAAAATCCTTGTAGACAAAGCCAATCATCAAATGTGATACATAAATCAGTTAATAAAAGAAGGGGAAAAGCTTTTATTTTCTCACTTAAGTTATATACAAATTCTTGAGCCCAAGAGTTAATAATAGCAAGTTCTTTATTACCCAAAATAGAATAACCACTTAGAAAAATGAAAAAAAAAATATATTTGTTGAGAAGTGCAAAATCGTATGAATACGACCCTTGTTGTGTCAATTGATTAATTGGATTGTTTCTTTGTTAATTACTATACAATGGTTTTGTAGATGTGTATCTGAGTATTCCTTGTCTTTACCTTTCTTATGTATCGTAATGGACGATTCCATATTTATAATCGGAAAAAAGGGTTAGAAGAGGTTTTACCCTTAAAGTCTATATGCGATAGATAGACTCTTGTAACCATGACATATTTTCTATTTGCTTACTTGAACAAAATTTATTTCTAAAAAAAGGTACTGCTTAATTATATAAAAGAAAAAGTCTTTTTTTACGATGTATAACTATAAATTCTTATGAAATAGACCATAGATCAATTCCCTTTTTTGGGAGGGTCTTGAATACATCCCTAATTTTGAGCTTCATGTTACTCCTACCAAGAAACATGTCAGGTATAGGGTATCCCGATTGGATTAAATGAGATGACAGTTTCGAAATAGGTTTGGCAATAATGATATCCCCCAACATACCAAAACTAGCTGTCACTCCACCGGTAGTAGGAGATGTAAGGATTGGTACATAGAATAACTTTTTATTTGATTGATAATCATATAAAGCAAAAGATATTTTAGCCATTTGTATCAAACTCAAACTTCCTTCTTGCATGCGTGCTCCTCCGGAAGCACACACTATAATAAGTGGTAGAAATTCTTTAGTAGCGTATTCAATTAAACGGGTAATTTTCTTCCCGACTACGGATCCCATACTACCCCCCATAAACTGAAATCCATAATCGAAATGGCTACGGTAATACTGTTTAGTTGCCCCATGCCTGTTTGAACAACGTCGGTTAATCCCGTCTTTCTTTGATAAGAATCAATACGATTTTGATAAGGCCCCTCCTCCAAATGAAATTCAGTGGTATACAGAGAGACCATGTCTTCAACTATAGACTCCCAAGAACCCGGATCGATCGAAAGTTTGATTCTATCTGAACTACTCATTTTCAAATGATATATCCACATTGTTCACAAAGATTCATTTTTTTAATTAAAAAATTTCTTATAATTTAATCCATAACAATGTTCGCATTGAACCCACAAATACCTGTATTTTTGAGTTACATCCAGATCAGTAGAACTTTCTGGTATAGTTTTACCACTCGTTCTGGTTCTTATACCGGCATCATCAATTTTACTACTATTTCCACTTTCACCACAAATGGAACCATAAACGTAATCGTTACTGTAATTATACTACCATTTACAATGTAACTATAGGTCTTTTGATCAACCTTTTTCAGTTTGGATCAGCGTCGAGCCTTTAGCCAATAGCCATGGGTGGTTTAATTGATGAACAGTTTTTCATTTTAAATTTTCGTAAAATATCCGAAATATAGACTGGTTTACAAAAATGCCAGGAGAAATTTTTTTACTTGTAAACCCAAAAAGATGTTCATCTCAGCCATCATGCTCATTTTGAACTCGGACACCATCATATTTGAGATGTTATCACAATATTGTGGATTAGTAGAACCAAAAATTATGTCGTCTACATAATTTGTATCAGAATAATGTCCTCACATTCACGTTTGATAAAGATAGTGGTACCAACTGGACCTTTTGAGAAACCAGAACGCATAAGGAAATCTGTTAGTAAGTCATATACCAGGCTCTCAGGGTTTGCTTTAAACCGTACAAAGTTCTATACAAGATGTACACATGACTAGGTTTCTATGGATTAGCAAAACCTTCCGGTTGCGAAACATAAACTTCCTCTTTCAGCTTTCCATATAGAAATGTTGTCTTTACGTCCATTTGATAGACATTGGAGTTTTTATGTGCCGCATATGCCAAGAACATTCGAATTGCATTAATTCTGGCTACCCGTGCAAACGTCTCATCATAGTCTATACCTTCTTGTTAATTGTAGCCTTTAGCCACTAATCGAGCCTTGTTTCTCACCACAATACCATCTTCATCCTTTTTGTTTCCGAAAACTCATTTTGTACCAATATGGATTTACCTTTTTTTGGAAGGGTCTCCCAGACTATGCCTAGACTAATCCCAACAAATTATGACGGCAAGACATCACCCCTGATAAACTCAGTGGCCACAATTACGCTTGGATTCGAACCTTGGGCAGATGGGATATTCCACCACATCCCCCAGGGTGTCAACTAGTACGCCACAACCCTTGTGGTTATGGATTTACCTTTCGGGCAAGGAACCAACCTCTAGACCTTTAGACTCTCAAACTGATTTAATTCCTATAGCATAATAGTAATCCAGTCTAAGTCCTCTAATGCTTAAGATACCCTTGTTGGTTCGATCTTACTCAGAAAACTTGAATATAAACAATCATTAGCAGATGTTGATCTTATTTTCACTATCAGATGGATCGCCAATTATTTGATGAATCGGGTTATATCTTGTCCATTTAGTAGTATGGGGAAGGGGAACATATGTAGACTGAGTTAGCAATAGGTTTATCAGATGTTGATCAGGGTCTACATAGTTAGCAAGAGGTTTATCTAGAATAGAATCTAGTGTTAGACTTATTCGAGAAGTGCGAACAGTAGGAGTTTATACATAAACTGGTTCTTGTATTGTGTTTGTCTAAGTTGGTGCAGTTACATAAATGGTAACATTAACTGGAACTATTGAAGTAGAAAAATAAAAACTATCTTCACTGAGATAGATACAGTTAGTGAAGATTCCTCGGGAACTTGGATCAGAACCACTTCAGATGAAATTGGAGAGGTTCTGATACAGAAATAGGGGCACTCACTTGTTCCACGACAGTAGTCCTGTTAGGAATAGCAGTTTGATTAGTATTATCCATTGAAATATTAGTATAAGTTCCAAAATATTCATCATAAAAAATTTCAAACAACAAATTTAAATCAAAAAAATTTATTCTTTCAAGAAGATGGTTTAGTTGAAATTTCTTTCTTCTGAACTGATTGAAATGTGTCTGATGTAGTACTCCTGTCAGTGGTGGTGTAGAAATCATATCAGATAGCTCATAAAACGTGATATTCACACTTTCATTTACAATTTTTGTTCTTTTGTTCTATACTCTATATGTAACACCCTGAATTTTATATCTCTCGACTCTTTGTTATAGATATAAGTTTGGCATTTCGACGAATTGGGTGTTAAAGCAGTTTTTGGCTTTCAAATTGAAATTGCGACCATGGCAGGTGCGACCTAGCCATGGGATCATCGCAACATGAGGTCGCAGGTTTTGTACCGTAAGTCGAGCAGGAGAAGTGCGACCAAAGACTTCGACCTAGCCATGTCCTCATCGAAGTCCCAAGTCGCAATTGGTGTACCGTAGGTCAGCTCGGGAATGTGCGACCAGAGCACTGCGACCTGACCATTACCCGTATCTCACTTTTAGGTCCCAGTTCACGTCTGGGTATAAAAACATGAGTTCAACTGAGTTCTCATTTAATACACAAATCAGATTTGTTGCTCTCAACATTTACTCTCTACACCAAACCCTAAGAGGCGATTTTAAGGGCATTTATTGCTCTCTCTCTCAAGGAAGCAAAATCATCTTTGAAGCTCAAGTGTTAGAAGTTCAAGACCTATGTTCAAACCACTAGTGTTCTTAATCTTTTCTCTAGAAGTGCAAGTGTTAGTTGGAAGTTTTCTAGGGTTTCCTCAAACTCTAGTATTGTGAGTTCATTCTTACCTTCTAAAACTTTATATATGTTAAAATGATGTATTTTACCTTAATATGATGTCTAAAATAAGTATTTCTATATTTGGAAGATTTTGGTAAAATGGGAAGTTATTTTCACAAGATTTGTGAAAGGAAGTTAATACATCGGAAATGAACGTATTAAGAAGTTAATACATCGGAAACGAATGTATTAGGAAGTTAGACTAGTGTAAATGGATCCATAGGCACATATAGTCGAAAGTATTTGACGATGGAACTTGTAATATATCCTGGTTTGGGGTTGAACAACTTCGAAAGAGTAATCGATGTGATGGCGGGTCATTCCCGTGGATGTTTCCCTCAAAGGAAGAAATGCTGTATCTTTTAGGTGTAAATCGCGGAAGAAATGAAAAATGATTGTTTTGGAAAAGCTTTTTGGTTAAATGTTTATTTACCGTTTTCGATGATTTACTAGCTTTCCATATTTGAACTATTTGTTCTCACTAGGCTTTAAGCCTAATACTTTTTCTTAAAATGACATGTATATCAGGTGATGGTGCTAGTGGGGTCTCGAAGGGTTGAGTGGAGCTAGATGCGGGTAGAGGCATCCTTTTTGAAGTACACTTACGTGTATAGATGGAGTTACATCGAAGTATATAGGTTGTCATCTAGTATCCATTGAAGTTGTAAACTCTCTTACTTTTCCCCATCTTTATGGGTGAAGTTTATTTCATAGAAGTTATTCCGCATTTTTATTTGATTTAAATTAACTCCCATTTTTAAGGGTGTTACGCTATATGCAGCCGAGTCTTTTGAATATCCAAGAAAAACAGCTTCATCAGCTTTGGCATTCAGTTTCCCTCTATCTTTGCTATCATTCAACACGAAACACCTGCAACCAAAAACTCGAAAGAATTTGATATTAGGTACACATTTAATAAGTAGCTCATATGGAGTCTTGCCAAACCTTTTATTAATAATTGAACGATTTTGGGTAAAACACACAGTATCCACAAATTCAGCCCAAAAATGTAATGACAATTGAGAGAAAGACAACATTGTTCGTGCTGCTTCAACTAATGTTTTGTTCCGTCTTTCTACAACACCATTCTGTTGTGGTGTTTGGGCTGCTGAAAATGTGTGAGTAATGCCGACTGAAACAAGATAAGTTCCTAGCACTTTGTTTTTGAATTCCATTCCATTATCAGTAAGAATCTTCTAAACTATCAGTTGAAGACTGACTTGAACGGTTTTCAGTAGAGAAATAATAATTTCCGGTGCTTCATCTTTTGATCTGAGAATCTTTACCCAGTATAGCAAGAAAATTCGTTGACAATTACCAAAATGTACTGCTTTCTACTGACGCTTTGAACACGCATTGGACCACATAGATCCATGTGTAGAAGTGATAGATGTCTTTCAGTGTTGAACTCAATTTTGCATTTATAAGAAGTCCTTTTCATCTTTCCAAGCCCACATGCTGCAGATACGTTGATGCCATAGAATTTTTTGCTTTTCTGAAGCTTTGGATATCAAACAAACTTCTGAATCGACCTTCAGATTAGATAAGTTGATGGAGTAAAGATTTGATTTCCTCGTTCCAGCAAGTAACCCATTTCCATCCTCTGTCCTAATACTGCAATTCTTCTTCTTAAAATTGACTTCCAGATCTTTATCACAGAATTGTTTGATGCTAAATAAATTGTGACTCAGTCCCTCCACATAAGAAACCTTTTTAATCGTCAAATTCTCACGGACTATATCACCATGACCAAGAATAGGAGAGAACTGATCATTCCCACAACGGACATTCCCACCAAATCGTTCCTTGTAATTTGTCAGAAGATCTTTTGAACACGTCATATGTCTAGAACGGCCTGAGTCTAAGTACCACATATGTCATTTCGCCTACAATGACAAATTACTTTGCTTTAGCTACCCATTTGCCTATGGGTCCTTTCTGAATAAAATATAATTTATATACATGGTATGAACCAAACCAGGAATTAGAAGTCTTCAAAGGAATAAAATCATTTCCATGACAATTGAAGAAACAAATGTTACCACTAGCCAAGTCAATCAACCGTCGAAAAGAATAAACTTTCAAAGGAAATTTAACAACAGATTGATTAGTAGTAACAGACTGCTTGACACTAGTAGTAAAATTTATTCTTTTCCAAACGATTATTACAACATGAAAATGACTTTATTTGATCTACATCAGACGTAGATCCTTTGACACACCGAACTTTCTTAATAACATGTCGATTTACATGTATCTGAAACATCAGAAGAATGATCATCGGTAGATGTAAATTGAGAACCATGCTTATTAAATTATTTTTCTGATCTTTTATGCTTCTATGAATACCTTTTATATTTATTCTTTGAGTAATAGGTATTTGCAGAAACATTTGACTTTGAACACTGCACTTGAAAAACTTTGACAGGCTCTTCAACTTTGGTCTTTCCTTTATCAAAAAAATCAAGATGACTTGGAAGTTTTGCATGAAAGTTAAATTTCACAGTCTTTTCATCTTTATATTTTGAAGAATTCATCATTTTAGAAAATAATTGTTTAGTTGAAAACACATCTTCTTTTGAAAATTCTTAATCGTCTGAAAATTCTTGCTCCTCTGAATATGTATCAGCAAAGCATTCAACATCTTTTACAGCTTCTGATATAAAAAGCTTTCTGAAAAATGCATCAAGTTCACATCGCTCTTCAAATTTTGGAAATTTTGGTGGATCTATTTTAGGAAAACAGTTTCCTATAAAAGTTTTGATAGAAGAAGCATCTGAATCAGTTGAACTATTTTTAGAAATAATGTTTTCTGATTCTAATATTGCTTCTTGCTTTTTCAAAAGTGGAGATTGAAGATCAACAATTTTATCCAAAAATGATTCTTTTTCTTTTTCTAATGAAATTATTTCTTCTTTAAAACGTTTTTCAAGCTAACTATAAGCCTTTTTAAAACATAGTGGTGGAATATAGACTTTTGGTGCAACTGATATAGAGAAAGTTCTTCATCAGTATATGTAGAATCAGTTGCTTTCGGAAACTAGTTTTATCAGATTTATAAGTCTGATTTAATTCTGAATAGTCAAATGGAACTTGCATTTTTCTCATAAGTATTTCTTTTTTTCTCTTCTGAAACAATATCGTTAGCAGGTAATTTAGATTCAGTAAACCATATTTTATATTCCGGTCCTAAGGCCCAAAACTCAAAACCGAAGAAAGTAGGAACTCTAATAAAGTTTTTCTTAAAACATGAGGACTGTCAAAACCTAGACCAGTTCTAGTGAAAAAGTCAGAGTCCTTTGATTTATTTAGATGAATTGTTTGATCCGTTTGGCCTCTTTTATATAAAGTCTTTTCCAAGCCTGTATTCTTATCGACCAAAAATTTATTTGTTAAGACCAGAGAATTATTTTTCAAAATATGCTCATCAGTCTCCAATTCTAGCATACAAATTTTTTCTGACATTTCCTTAAATTGATTTGTCAATTAAATGTTTTCTTCGAAAATGTCATCCTTTTCTTTAATTAAATCTTGAGCCCATTGAAGATTAACAACATTTTCTTCACTGATTTTGCATAAATGTTGTCTTTCCTTTTTTAAAATCCGCTCAAGATTAGAAGAAATTTCTTATTCATGTTTAAGCTGTTTTTGAAAATCGGTCAGTTTAGTCATCAGCTTTTGTATGTGCTCAAGATAGAGAGCATTTTATACCTCAGAGTCCTCAGATTCAGCCATCAAGCCTTCAACTTATCATCAGGTCCTTCCTCATCAGATAGCTTTAGCCAATGATCATCTTCGGCCTTTAGAACTATCCCAGCTTCCTTTTGTTTAAACAAGTAATACTTGTTCTTGTAGTAATTTGTATTCTTAACAGTTGGCTTCTAATAGTTCTTGGAAAGTGACCTTTCTTGCCACAGTTGTAGCAAGTCATCATCGGATCACTACTATGCACTTTGACAACCTTTTGCTTGTCATCATTCTTTTCTTCAAAATTATTTTTCTCACTGAACTTGTCTTGAAATTCATACTTTGAACCAGAAGAGAACCTTTGACTATATGGATTTTTATAGAACTTTTTCTTAAAGGCTCTAGTCAAAAACACTATAACCTCTTTCAGTTCCTGCATATCTGAATCTGAGTCCACCTCGACTTCATTTCCTTCTGCTTCACTCTCTTCTATTTGATGTCTACTAGAAAATTCTAACCTTTTTGACCTTTCCTTTGATCTCCCTCTCTTTTCAGTAATTAGAACAAGCGGATCTTCCCCAAGCTTCTCTTCCTTCTTTCTTGCATTCCTTATTTCCATAGCCTCCTCTTCATTCTGCTTTAAGTTTTCATACACCTTGTGCAAGTCAATCTCATCCAGATATTATTATATTTAATGTGGTTTGCAAAACTCTTCCTTTCAGGTTGTAGATTGTTCAAGAACTTCACGTTGTTCTCAATACTGGATTGTAATGTTGTTCTTGACCAATTCATTCAACAACTTAGCAAACCTTTGATAGGTATCTTCCAAAGTCTCACCATCCTCTGTTTTGAAATATCCATAGGTTCATCTGATTCCCGACTTTGGAACCCATCATAATCTTCTCAATCTGGTTCGACATGGCTTTACTAGAATGTTTATAACTGTCGATGTTGTTGTATATATCATTTGGTATTCTTTGCAAAATGAATGACCTTGATAACAAATCCCCTCTTGCAAAAACCTTTTCCTCTGAAGTGTACTTAGATTTTTCTTTAACAGACTCTCTTGCTTCCTAGATAACTTCACCAGTAGCACACATTATTGCTGGTACAATCTGCATTATCACTTTCGGTCCTTCAGTCAACAACCTCATGATACTGTCAGCAATTTCATGTCTGGATATGAAATCCAAAAATTTGTCCCTCCACTACATCTAGTCCCTCTAAATAGGATTGGGGCTTTGTGTCAGATCCTATAGACATTGCTTCCCTTGACATCATTTTATTAGTAAAAAAACTGATCTTTTAGTCTGAAACAATTCAAAATCTAATATCACTTTCAAACCACTTGTCGGATACAAAGTGCGGAATAAACTGACAAGAAAATCTCTAAAAACTTGATGAAAGAATATCTCATAAACAATCACCAGAATATTGCTTGATACTTGATAACAAGAATATCACTTAGAACTCCTCTTAGAATATCGCTTAGACCTTCCTTTGAGAATACCGCTTAGAACTTCTTTGAGAATATCTCTGAAAACTCTTCAAAAAAATTTGCTTGGAAATTTTCCACACGAATATTGCTTGAGAAAGACTCTGAGAATATCACGTAGCACAATGATTGAGAATATTGCTTGACTCAAAATGATACTTAGGATATCTCTAACGCTTTAGCTGATATCTAAGACCTCCACAAATATCGCTCAACACATTAGCGTTTTCTAGTAAAGTATATCTCTATAACACTAGGCGATATACTTTTCTCACAAGAATATCGTTTACGACTTTTGAGATATTCAAACACAATTACAAACAAGACAAGACTTGAGCGATATTTAAAGCCTTTTGGAAATATCGCTTAAAACTAACCGTTTTTCTTCTTTTAACAATCAGTGATATCTTTCCAATCTTGATCTTGAAGCGATATTCTTGAGAATATCGCTGGATGAATAACTTGCAAGAGACAATATTCTTGAGAATACCGCTGGATGAATAACTTCAAGAGACAATATTCTTGAGAATATCTTTGGATGACTGTCTTTCTCAGAAACTCGTTCTTTTCCGTCAAAACTCAAATTTAACCAAAAAAATGCAAATTTTACAAAACAAATTGCACAGATTAATGCGAAAAGTGTTTCTAAACATTTTTATAACATGAAATTATCTCGAATTCGCACTGGAAATCAATCAAATTATCAAATTTTGTACCAAAAAGTAAGAAGTTCGAATAGCTTTGACTTGCTATTTATAAGAAAAGACTAAAAGCATAGAAAAATACAATAAGCTTAGATACAACACTAGAAATACAAGCCTAACAATTACTAATCAACCTCTCATAATTACATAAAAGTGAAAAAAAAAATTATGGTTGATTGAATAATGTTTGCTCGGTTTGTACAAATAATTTGGTTTGCAAAAGAAAACACCCCTACATATATTATATACAAACTATAATATATATATATATATTATATACAAACTTGTATGTATATATATATGTGGGGGGCAGGTTCATATGAGAGTGTTAACTATTTACGAGAGTACGAGAATTTTTTTCCATGTATAATATCATATGTGATTTTGCACTAACTATAACGGGCAACTTAAGTCGTATGGGAAAAGTCGTTTGCATCATTGTATAATTTTGTACATGAAAAAAGTTTCTCGCATTTGTATAAAAAATTAACATCCTCGTTTGAACCTTTCTTTATATATGTGTGTGAGAGTAAGAGATAAACGTCATATATCTACAAAAAGGTTTGTAGTAATATCGTACTACCTCATAGCAAACAAGTGATTATCGAAATAAATTTACGTAGTAATTAATAATCGGCATTTTAAGATATAATCTTTCATAGGTTCTAATTTATAATTATCTATCCATACCCTCATGATTCTTTATTACAATGATATATTTGACTTGTTTTAATTTGATCTATATAATTATGTAGGGGTATGTTTAAATGAGAACTCAAATTTAATTGTGAACGTAAAGATAAAGAAACGCGTGACATGTGTCCCATTTAAACTGAATGTTATGTTATTCATTCTGAATGATGTGTTATTTACTCTGAATGCATGTTATTCATACTGAATAATGTATGAACTTCACATTTGTTATTCATACCGAATGTCCTTCATTATTCAGTCTGAATGGTACACGTGTCACGCTATCATTTGTCCTCGTGGTTCATATATATATATATATATATAGGTTTGGGTTCCAGTGAGAAGGGGGGTTATGGTGAGAAGCGTAAGAAGGGATTTCCACCCTTGGATGTACTTAGGATGAGATGCACCAATGCACCAGATCAACTCCCTTCTAAGGTATATATATATATATATATATATAGGTTTGGGATCCAGTGAGAAGGGGGGTTATGATGAGAAGCGTAAGAAGAGATTTCCACCCTTGGATGTACTTAGGATGAGATGCACCAATGCACCAGATCAACTCCCTTCTAAGGTATAATTCATTGATAGGTATGGGATTAATTAAAAGTGACCAATGGTCCAGATCTCTTATTATGCTTGTCACCTTAACTCTACTTGTCACACGATCCTAAGCCTATATATATATATATATATCTATATATATATATATGTATAGGGTTGGGTTTCGAAGAGAAGAGAAGTTATGATGAGAAGCGTAAGAAGGGACCTCCATGTTGGATGGACATTAGGATGAGATAGACCAAGATGAGATACATCGAGATACACATGATCAATTCTCGTAAAAAGCGCAATTTATGGGTGGGTGTGAGATTAAAAGTGATCAAGGGTTCAGATTCTCTCTTACGCTTCTCACCTGTATGTAGGTATATATATATATATATAGGGCGGTTCAAATGCGAACTCAAATTTGGTTGTGAATGTAAGGACAAACAAGAGCGCGACACGTGTCTCATTCAGTCAGAATATATTCACTCTGAATGTTGTGTTATTCACTCTGAATATGTGTTATTCGTACGACCTTTACATTCGTTATTCATACTGAATGCCCTAAATTATTCAGATTGAATGGACACATGTCGCGCTCTCTTTTGACCTCACACTACAACAAAAATGATTTTATAGGACGCATAAAATAAAAAAACGTCCTAAAATAATATTTTATAGGACACAAGCTAATAGGACCAAAACATAAAGCGTTATATCTAAAAAAACGTCCTAAAAGAATATTTATAGGACACTTCTGAAAAGTGACTTATAAACCCATATTTTTAGGACACTTTTGAAAAGTGTCATATAAAACAGTTAATATGACATTTATTTTAAAAACGTCGTAAAAAACTTATTGAAACGCCTAAAAATGTCCTATAAACTATTGTAACGCTTTTAGATAGGACGTTTTTTGATTTGTTCCTATAAACTTGTGTCCTATAAAGTATTATTTTATAAGGACGTTTTTTCATTTTAGACGTCCTGTAAAATCATTTTTGTTGTAGTGTCATGTTCGCAACTAAATTTGAGTTTGTATTTAAACTTTCCTCTATATATATAAATATATAATTAGGGGCAGGTTCAAATGAAAAGTCAAATTTGGTTGTGAACGTGAGGAGAAATGAGACCGCGACACGTGTCATATTCAGACTGAATAATCAAAGAAATATTCAGACTGAATAAAACTGAATATAGTTTTTATTCAGACCGAATAAGCATTATTCGGACTGAATAATGCTTATTCGGTCTGAAGAAAAAACTATATTCAGTTTTATTCATTCTGAATCTATTAAGTCGTCTATAAGCATTAATCTCTTTGAATAAACTAAGATAAATAGTTGTTTGATTTTGTTCTGAATAAATAATCTGAAAGACAAAAATTACAATTTTAACCTTATATCTACATAAGTATTAAATGAAAATAAATTGTTCAATAAATATTTAAAATGACAAAAAAACTAAAACAATATTAATTATTTAAAGTAACATAAATAACATGAATTCAACGAGAGGTGTGATTAATTTTAATTTATGAATGTTAGTAAACTATTTATTTTTTGATGAGAGGTGTGATTAATTAGAATTGTAGGACAATGGTAATTCTGGAAAACATTTCCACTTAATGCATTAAGATAGGCAAGGGCGGAACACAATAGGGGCCTATAGGGGTCATGGCCACCCCGCTTTTTGAGATAAATACCATATTTGAACTTTTTCAACACATATAAAGTCTAGCTCAATATTGGTTATCATTCCTGCCCCTATCCTTGAGGTAATGATTTCGAATCCCTCAACTTTAGTTTTTCTTTCCCTTCTACTACATGTTGATTTATTAATATCATTGTGTATAAAAATAAATAATGTTTAAGTTGCTAATCCAAAGGTTTTCTTTTTATTAGTTTAAAAATATAACAAATTTATATTACTATTTTCCGGTTTACAGTTTGAAAGTTATGAGTTTTAGTCTTATATTAACCAATTTTTTTCCTAAAATTTTATAGTAGATTGTAGAAAAAATATATACAATTTACGCATGTATTGGGGCGTTTGTGATTTTGTATCAACCTAAACCAACCAACATGTGTATCAACTGTACCAATTAAATAGGTATCAACTGTACCAATTAAATAGGTACCAACTTAATCGCTACCAATTACAAATTTTTATATATGTAAACTTAAAGTTCGAACAAAACCAATACCAACCGATTTTTTTTTTGTATCACAGTTGGTTGATACACGTTATAAGATTTTACATACCAATAATAAATGGTTGGTACATCGGTATTGGAGATTTTTTTTTTGGTATTGTACTAAGTCTATCCTAGTATGTATTATTTGGATCTCTAAATGTTTATGATATTGTATTTCGGCCCCCAGAACTACAATGATCGTGTTCCGCCCCTGAAAATATAGGATATGATAACTTAACATGTTAAGCAAATCTCTTAGTATTAAGTTAAATCAAACAAGTTAATATAACTTAACCAATTAAGCTAATTAAGTTTTGAAAACAAACACCCCCTAAATATTTCTTTGATTATTTGGTCTGAATAATCTACATTCAGATACGTGTCACGTTCTTATTTGTCCTTGCTTTCACAACCAAATTTGAGTTCGTATTTAAACTTTCCTCTCTATAATATAATTGTATATAAACTAAGGCAAGGGGACATGGGCCACTGGTGTCTCCCAGCAATTAAAACACTTTAAGCTCCATTCATTCCTTCATTTTGTTAAACCACCATGTCCATGATATGATCATTCCTCGTTGGACGACTGTAATTCCACTAAGTTTTTTATTATGCTATTCACCATTATCTATTTTCAAGGGATTTGTGTTGATCCTGCATGTGTGCAAATCCTGTGATCACGGATTCAATTTTCAATTCACAATGTGTGGAAAGTTATCGCAAAGATTTATACGACTTTTTTGAACCAAAAAGACAATCACAAACAGACAAAATATATACCCATATACC
The DNA here is from genome assembly GCA_036898165.1 of Silybum marianum. Taxonomy (NCBI): domain Eukaryota; kingdom Viridiplantae; phylum Streptophyta; class Magnoliopsida; order Asterales; family Asteraceae; genus Silybum; species Silybum marianum. Next base: position 17,160,117 of record CM072529.1, read on the forward strand.
TTTCTTTTCAAAAACAAGTGTCGGCCAGCCCACAAATATTAAGTTCATGTAATACTCAATTTTGGTTTTGGATCCATTTGTAATAAAGATTCCAAAGAGGGACCAAAATTGTAAGATAAGGAAAGAACAGGTCAAAAATAAGATTGATATGAGGACTCAAATATGTACATAAAACCAAACACGCTTAAATTAGAACGCATGATAATGTTGATCAGGAGCAAAGGGAAGGGAAGGAAAGAGAGTGAAATGGGAGGGTCGACCCTGGGGTTTGTCATGCCCTAAACGAAAAGGTTAAATAATGTCATTATTTAAAACCTATAAATAAAACATGCTATTTTTAAAAGGGTTGAGAACCAAGAGGGTGTTTGGTGGAATCAGAATCCATCAAAGAAATTTGACTTTAAAAGGTTTGTAATGAAATTTGATGGAATTTGACCACATGTTTGGTTCGATGGAAAGAGATGGAATTCAATCCTTTCACTTATGCCAAGAAAAAAATTCTTTAACTTAAAGAATCGATTGGAATTGAAATGATTCCATTTATTTAGTTCTGTGAACCAAACATGACAAAGGAATTTGGTCAATGGATTTGTCCATTCCAGTTCCATCAAATTTCATGAACCAAATAATCCGTAATTAAGCAAACTAGACATTTTATACTCACACCAATTTTTGTTACTGTTATTGAATGATGATGTTGTCTTAATTATACATACCTTATAATTATATAGTACCATAATGTAACATTATGTTAAATTAAAGTTAAGAGACTTTGATATAATGATAGTTATGCACAAACTAATTATATACAACCATATAGGATGTTTAATTTGTCTTAAAACTTAAAATAACTTAATACCATATTTGTATCATATTTTTAAATATATAAACATTCTTGACTAGTGAGTATTATGTAGTCTAAACAACCTATTTAGACTTAGGTAACAAAACACACTATGACTCACTACAAAGTTGATTCAAAGTCGAATAAAAAATATAAAAGAAAACAAATAACAATCTTCTAGAATTATATTTATGTATGTGAAAATCACAAAAAATACTTGAAATTATGTAGTAATCTAAATTATTTCATAAACAATTTACAAAGGTAATATTCATATATTCCATAAACAATTCATAACATATAAGAAGCGGTGAATTAATATTGCAATATATAAGAAATGGTGAATTAATTGTTCATACTATTCCATAAAGAGTTCATGTTGCAATATATAAGAAGCGGTGAATTAATTGTTTATAATATTCCATAAACAATTTACAAAGGTAATATTCATATATGAATTTGTATAATGGAGACATTACGATGATTACCAGTCTGCTTTCCATATTTGTTATCAATGGAGACCTTGGCTTCGTTGTTGTCGATGTCAAGTATTTGTGGATTTTTCTTGTTGTATACAAACAAGAAGAAGTGACTTGATTGTATTATTGGGAAGAATATTGTTTGCATTTTACAAATAGAAAATCATTAGCATATTTATCCAAATGTGTATTTTTAGTGAACATGTTGTATAGATTTTTACAATGCATACCATATCATATGCTCTTAAAGTTATCAAATCTAGATTCTCTTGTAACAAAATTTTGATGTTTGAGTTGTTGAATATGTTAAATCTTTGCATCTCACTTAAACTTTCATTCAATAACCCATCGGGCTATGTTAAGAAAATGAATCAATGTTTAGATTCAAATATTATTTATAAGTACAACATTAATAAAAATAAAAAATGTTCATATATGAAAAAAAAAAAGTTATGATCCCAAAGTAAGACATTATAATTTATGAATTTTTTGTATGACATGATTTTTTTTTCTCATATGAATGCCGCATGTGTTAAGTTTAACAAGTTCACATATGAATACTCTATATGTATAACATGAATTGTTTTGGTGCATATCCAAACAGAACATATGAATCATATCCACATATGACTTCTTCTTTATAACATATTAGCATAAAGTTTTTCATATATGAACCCAAGCAACTACATGACATTACTATAAACTCATGCTTAGTCTTTTTCTAAATCAATTTAGATGTTACGATCAAAAATTATAATGTTTATATGAAACAAAAAAATTTAGATAATTTACCAACACTGTTGTGTGGAATTTTTTGTAATGAAGGGAGTCTCTGCTTCTCAATACTTCTTCGTTGTTGAGCATTCCTGTCCAATAGTCAATGACGCCAGAACATATGTATGTGTTTGGCATTAGACTTTCAGCCACTCTTCTTAGCATGCTTTGTCCTTCGATTGTTTCATATATCAAATCTCTATACAAAATGAAATAATGATTAATGTAATGTATATAATGAAGTAGTATACATAGATTCATAAATATATTATAAGTGTCACTTACTCCGCTTCTCCTTTTAATGAAAATAGTCATCTTCCAACTTTATTTTCAGGTTGAGACAAACAACATTTTGAGATTAAAACTATCCAATCAACATATCGTGACCTTAGGCTTTTGGAAACACTCACTTCCCTTTTCCCCAAAGATTTATCTTCTCTTTGTTCATTCTTCATAACTTGTTTCCCTTTATCCTATCTTGTGTCATCCCTAGGCTGAAATGTGGTTCATCATCCATGTATGAAGCTTCAATCTTCGACAAATCCGATGTTTTTCCATCACTACTTCTTATGATATTGGTTCAAGCTCCTTTGATGTAATCGCATTTGTGACATCTTCATCGATAGTTTTCTAAGTCACATCTGCATCACCCTTCTTCTTACACTCATCCTTGTGAACATCATACTCTTCTGAGTGACATCTGCATCATCTTTCTTCTTACCCTCATCCTTGTGAACATCATTTATTTGCTCCTTTTCCATAGGTCCCATCACTACATCAACCTCTCCATGCGTTTTTGAGTCATCCCAAAACTGTGTTAGGTTGTCAAAATCTTGAATGGGGCGCTTCTCCATCCGAACCCTTAACTGAAATCTCACTTTCATCAACTATATATGCTTAGTGCCTCATTGATTTCCATGTGTGTTTCTGGGTTGCTCTAATATCGTGTTGTGGTTTCTAAGTTCTATCGAATCAAAAACTCTTTTTCTTCAATTCCTATATGAGTATCATCAAAAACACTTACCTCCTTCATTCCTTTTTCACCCTCATTCATCTTTGAATCCTTCGTCATTTGTGAACTCTTGATTGTTTCTAATTCCACTATAAAAATGTTGTCATATTCGCTTTTGTAATCTAATAAAGTTTCATCATCACGATATTCTTTCAAAACTTGTTCCATCCTTTTCTTCAAACCTCTCCTTCGCATCTTTCAAGTAGTCAATTGTGCTTCTTATCATTGATAAACAATTCTACAATTGTATTATATAATCATCAATTCAAAATGTTATTTTTTATGCATAGATTCATTTATGCATGCTTATAAATATGATTGCATTATGAATAAAAAAGTAATTATATTCATCAATGAACAATAAAAAATTATTTTATGAACAGTAAATAGTATCAATAATAGCTAATAATATCAAGAATGGTTCATATATGAATTCTTATTATAAGTATATATTCATTTTTAAGGCATATGTGATAGTATATATGTATGGATATATGAAGCAATATTTAAGGTATGATATATGGATGCATACTTGAACCCGATATAATGTTAAAATGATTTTGTGTTTTCATTTATCGTTACCTCCTTTTCGTTCTGTACTCTTTATGCTATTTGTTTAAGAAACTTTCCCATTCCAAATCCCCCTTTGTTGATTTCTGCTACCTCTCCTTTTCTTAATCTTTCCACATTCCACGTTTTGATCAGTGGTATTTGTCTCCCAAAATTAAGTGTATCACAAGCAAAATTGTCAACATATAGGAACGAATTCCAATCCTCCATAGCCACCCGGTCCTTGACCATCGCCATTTTTTCAACTTCAAGGCATAAATTCTCGGGATTTGTGTCTTAAGAGGAGACTCCCCTATCCACACCTCATCCCAAAAAAGGGTAGACCTCCCGTCACCTACACGTTTCTTACACATGGCTAGTAAGTTAACCCCCTTAACTTCTAGCTGTAAGGCCGATTTTAGAATTCCAATCCACAGAGTGTTGGGTTCTTTGTTAGTTAATTGATCGCCAATCAAGCCATTGTGCCCAAAAATAGATTTGATCACTTTTACCCAAATCGCATCTTGGTCCTCCCAGAAGCGCCAAATCCATTTAAACAAGAGGACTCTGTTTAGTGCAAAAATTCTTCCAATCCCAAGGCCTCTCTCTTTAAGGCTCGCCATACATTTTTTCCATTTCACCTAAGACAATTTTTTTGATGATGAAACCATTCCGAAGGGATTCGAGGATCTTTTCAATTGAGCTTGGAATTTTGAAGATAGACAAGTAAAAAGTGGGGAGACTGCTTAAGATGGATTTAATCAAGGTAACTCGACCACCAACAACAGATAGGGTCTGGGCCTTCCACCTAGATAATTTTGCAACAAACTTTTCCACTAAACCTTTCCACCCAGCAACTTTGGACATGCTGCAACCCACAGGCAAACCCAAATAGGTGAAACTCCCTATACCATATTTGCATCCCAATATGTTGGCCATGCGCTCGAGGTCCTTCTCTTCGACCCCTACTCCAAACAACTTACATTTATAAGTAATGATTTTTAGCCCAGAAACCAGGAAGAAGCATCGAAGGATACACACTATATTTCGGACATTCTCCTGATACCAGTCACCAATAAATATAGCATCGTCTGCATAGAATAGGTAAGATAACATGAAATTTCTCTTCCCAACTTTAGCCCCTTTAATAAATCTTTTCTCCTCAGCTTCTTTACAGACAACATGAAGGCCCTCCATAGCTAGTAAGAAGAGAAACAGGGATAAGGGATCCCCCTGTCTAAGACCCCGGCCAATCATAAATTGGTTAATTAATACTTTTGTATGTATTAGTTAGTTTAGTAAATTAGCTTAACTTATACTTTTGTACCATATTATCAAATATCTGAATACCCAACTGATATAGGTTAGTTTAGTTATTTCGTCATTATACAAATATATATTTGTTCAACCAAGTTTTTATTGATTACAGAGGACCAAATTTCTTATAAAACAAAAAGTAGAGGGATGAATGGCATTCGTTATAAAAATGGAAGTGAAAAGAGGGAAGGGTTTTGGACAAAAGTACTCCTCAATATTAGAAGTGTATCCATTAAAAAAAATGAAACCAATAGAAATGTTCCTTTAATTAAAAAATTAGAGACATACTCGTTAATTTATGTAAACCATAAAGACCAAATTTGCATTTAACTTGAATGAAAAAAATCAATTGTTTCTTCTTCTACCAAAAACTTGTAATAAATTCAACATAAGAATTGTAAGAGCATATGAGATGCATTACCCTTTCATAGGTTATTACAAGTTGAAAAAGCTTTTAAAAGGGTTTGGGAAACATTGGAACAAAAAGCATTTTCTTAAAAAAATTATAAAACTATAACCTTTTATTGGTAAAGACTTTTTATAATAAAATTTTCATATAACACCATTCCTTAATCATATTTTCATTTTATACCTTATCATATTTTAGTTAATTAATCTAATTAACCTAATTTATTAAATATCTATAATAAAACTAAATATGTTATAATAAAATACATTATTAAAAAACTCTCATTAAGATGATCAAAATGACACAAATATCAAATACCTAAAAAAATCTAAAAATCATATAATATATTAATCATCTTTCAATTTTTTCAAGAACTCATTTTTTTAACATCAAGTAATTTTTGTTTACGAAAAATCTAACGTGAACTTTAAAACGACAAATTAAATGAGGAGCTTTTATAAGAAATTTTAAATAGATGAAAATAGAATTACAATGTAATTGATAAAAAACTTATAGAAAAGTTTTTTATATTGAAAAAAGTTTGTAAAAATAGGTTTTTATTAAAAAAATATTAGTATAAAATTGATGTGACAAATGTTAAAAGCTTTTAAAAGGGTCATGCATTACGTATGCTCTAAGAGCATCTCCAACAACTTTCCAAAAATGAAGAAAATGGTTAAAATGTGGATTTTGAGCCAGCATTTTCCCCCAAAAGATTCTTCAAATCTATCTCCAAAATGGAGAAAAGTAGGAAAGAGAATATGTTTTTCTTCAAATATGGAGTTCGCTCCAAAATTGATTACCATATAAATCCATCAATGAAAATCTTTGAAAATAATATTTTAATAAATGATTATTGGTTCTCCAAAATGGAGAATTTGTTGGAGATGAATCTAATTTTTTTTTTTAAATTTAGCTTTTGTTTTTTATTTAGAGAAATTTTAAGGATTGTTTTAAAGATGCTCTAATGTGTTGGGTTATATAGTAGCATTGGGTACGGTCCATAACAGGGGGTCAATGGAATAAAATATACATGTCAAATCACATTTCCCACATTCAGGGTGGCCATCGGATTTTCTTCCATAATTTTGAGCATCTTTGCTCCTATTGTCCGCCATTAACTAAACATTGATTGATGCTACAAGAACCATCTTTATGCTCAACACTAGAATCTCGGTTTGTTGTTTCCATATACAATACAATAAAATTGACTTTATAAAGTGTTTAAATAAATAGAATACTTTATAAACTTAAGTTTTATAACACAAATTATAATACGTCATACCTAAAAGTATTATAATATGTTTATAGGACATTTTTAAGCGTTTTAACAAGTTTTTTAAAACATTATTTCATAAATGTCCCATTAGCTATTTTACAGGATATTCTTGAGAAGTACCATATAAATCCATTTTTATATGACAGTTTTCTAAATAATGTCGTATAAAATAGTTAATATGTCCCTTTATTTTAAAAGCATTCTATTTTTTTTTTGTAAAAACGACTAAAAATGTCATATAAAATTATTGTAACACTTTCAGATCGGATCGGACGATTTTTGGATTGATCCTATGAACTTAAATCGTATAATATTTTTTTAAGCAATTCTACCTTTTAGGCATTATATAAAATCAATTTTGTTATAATGTCAGTTTCTAAATGTTATTTTATCATTTGCTTTTGCCGTTTAATCCCTAGAATATTGGTTCGGTAAACGGTGAATGTTGAAATTTAGATTCTCTGATGCTATAAATAGATTTTAATATATGCATGTGTTTTTTCTCTAAATAGATTGTTTAGATAACGCTTTCGTTTCACATTCATAAATATGACAATTAAGGGGTCGTTTATTAAACACTTACCCAGGTAATGTTAATTTAGTTGCAAAATTCAACACTATCACTTAAACCTAGTAAGATTTTAGTTCATCAACTCGGTATCGTATGTAACAATTTACCCTGTACGCGCTAACCATGGTAAGAGTCGCCACCCTCACTTATCGGGTAAAATTTTAGTTCACCAAAACGGTATCGTATGCAACAATTTACCCTGTAAGATCAAAACATGTTTGGTCCAGTGGTAAGGTAACATCTGGGAGGGTCAGTGGATAGTATCGCTGACTACCCGGGTTCGAATCCCCACGGCTGCATATGGTGATATCCAGACCTTGGTCTACCACTCTGTGGTGGGTCCTGGTCGCTGGGGATTAGTCGGGTGCTCTTGGATCCCTGATACCCGGGAACGTGTATGTATTTGCCGTTAATTTTTTTTTTACCCGGTAAGAGCTAACCATGGTAAGAGTCTGTCATTCTCACAAACGGGGTAAGACTCTCAGTAATTAGGCGCCATCGCTCTTGCCGGGTAAGATTTTGTCGGTTTTCTGGTTTAGGATATAGTGTTGAATATCTTGAATTGTTATAATCAAGTTTATATTAACCAAAAAATGTGTACACTAAGAACTGTTGGTGGCTATTTGATCAGGAGTTTTCAATTTTGAAGTTAAGATGGTATAGGTATCTTAAGTCTTAACCATGAGTGACATGAAAATTGAAGTAGGATTGGAAAGGAAAATCAAATTGAAGTGAAGTGAAAAATGAAAATGCTACAAAAATGGAAAGCTACAGAGAATTAAGTGTCAAATATGAAGGCTTCAAAATGTTGTGTGCTTAAAAGGTATTGCAGGAGGGTCCAACTCTCTACTCATCAAAAGTTAGTTGTCAGAGTGGTCCAACATATGTTTCAGCTTTGCAATTAGGTCTTATTTATTTAGATTGTAGGATTAGAATGGATTTTAACGGATTTGGCATTGAATTACGCAATTTTATGTTTGTTTTATAGGATTTCATGGATTTGAAATTCTGGAATTTCATTGAAACACCAAAAACATATGATTTTGAAATCCGACATGGTAGATACGGTACTTTGGTTTCATAGGATTTCGTAGGATTTGTATATAATAACGTTTTAAAATATGATTAAAAACATTTGTTTGTTTGTATTTTGTAATAATCAATAATTAAAAAGATAATTTGATAATTTTTATAATTATTTATATTTTATTTTTATTGTTTGTTTATAAATAATGGAATTCAATTTCCATTCCAGATCTTACACACCAAATATTTCAAACCTTTTCAAATCCAAATCCCTCTTATTCCGAATCTTTCCACAAAATCCAAGTCACTCAAACCATTCCATCAAGCCAAACGGGACCTTAGTGTTAGAGATGATCTTCAAGGGCTTCCCCAAAATGGAGAAAAAAGGGAATATAGGGATTTTGGACAAAAAATTTGCTCCAAGAGCTTCCCCAAAACTTTCTCCAAAATGGAGAAAGTAGGAGAGAGTGTGAATTTTTCACCAAATATGAAGTTCACTCTAAAAATGATTACCAAATAAATTGATCAATAGAAAATTTTGAAAAATAAATATTTAATGAGAGAATTAATATTTTAACAGATGATGCAATATTTTAATATTATTTTGGAGAAATTATAGGGAATTTCTTGGAGATGAATGCAATTTTTTTAGAGATTTTGTCATTTGGTTCTCCATTTTAAAGAAATTATAAGGAAATTGTTAGAGATGCTCTTAACAACTAAAATGACAACTTATTAACCTGCCATATTCAATCATTTAACCTTCCCGCCTAACAATTGTTCTTGTTAGTTGGCTGAGGAAAATTATACGAGGTTTGGAAGTCCTAATAGTTTCCATCAACCATCAGAATATGATGGAGTTCTTTGTCCTTGTCAACATCATCAGCATCCCCCTTGGTTGAATACATCCCAACTCTTCTATCCATCATCAATAGAAAGGTGGTTCTATCACATGCCTCTTCAAATATGGACTTTTGGTATAGAAGAAGTTATATATCCTTTGTGTCTCACCTACCTCCAATATCTACTTTAGGGATGTCAATGATTTTCTTCAAACTTAAAAGGCTGAGATTGATTCCTCGATCTTCAAAGAAAACTGACTCCTCTTATTCATCGCAGCTCGAGAAAGAACCTCCATAACAAAGGATCCTTGCTTCAAACCTAGTTAGTTCTAAACACGAAATGGTAACACATTTTGTTTGATTAAGGATTCTTATATTTTGAAAATTCGATTACTGGTTCATCCTATCTTACATCCGGATGAAACTGGCTAGAAATGCAATTTGAAACTGATTTTCTTTTTTTCTTTGGGGAAAGAGTCGATTTCTACTTTTCACCTCCTTGGCCTAAAAACTTGGTTGACTTAGGCACTCTGCAATTTCATGGCATCTTGATTTGTTAATCTACTATGGGAACATTGAAAAGAAATGGGAATGGAATTTAACCTTAAATTGGAGCCAAACTTGTCTAAGGCTATATGACAGTTGACGATTGACAACGTATTTGATATTTTTTTTCTCATTGTAATTACTCGATCAACAGGTGGTATCATAGGCTATAGGTTGGGACTTGGGGATTCAGACCCAACTGTATTGGTATTGTGATATTGGTTTGGTTGCATCTTTACTGAGGAAACTTTTGTGGGTTATGAAAAAATGCGTTTCATCCTCTATGGTATTGGTAGTCAACGTAAAATATCTTAGAAAACGTTTTTGATTAATTATATGGAGGTTGAATTGTCACACCCATTTGTTTGGTTATCGTGTGTACCATGTATTGTTTCTGATATTTGGTATTCTATTCTATATCTAAGCCATAATCCCTATCCTCTAATATATAGTACAATATCAATGGATAATTAGGAAAGATGATAACTCGCATAAATAACTAATATTCCTATAATATACGGGATTGCATGAGATCAACCAAATCTTCGACTATTACTCCCCCGCAGTCGAAGCGGGGGGTTGACGAACGCTGAGACTGGAACAAAAGTCTTCAAAAAAGACACGCGGAAGACCTTTGGCGAACACGTCTGCAAACTGGTAGCGAGACGGAACATGAAGAATACGAACCTGGTCGCGAGCTACTTTTTCACGAACAAGTGAATATCGATCTCCACGTGCTTAATGCGCTGATGTTGAACCGGGTTTCCCGAGAGATAAACTACACTTACATTGTCGCAGTAAACCAATGTCGCTTTGGTAATTGGACAGTGAAGTTCGAGAAGAAGATTATGTAGCCAACAAGTCTCAAAAACCACATTCGCGACAACCCGATACTTTTCTTCAGCACTCGAACGAGAAAAAAGTCATCACTGCTCAAACTCTAAAGTTAACCCTTCTTTAATAGATTGCTCGGTTCAACACATTCTTCAACTAGGACAAAAATCAGGATGTTACAGTTCGGCTGAAACTGTGGTAACTAGGGGAGTGGATAAAACGAGGGGAGTGGATTTGATTGTTGAATTGAATGAGAGTTGCTACTCCATCATATGCCTCGAAAAGACCGGTCACTAGCTGCAAAACTAATCGTTGATCGGAGACGGGTGTACCTACGTTCGCCAATTGATCAGACAGAACTTTTAACTGTTGACAATATGCTGAAATAGAGGGAAAATCATATTGTTGGAGACGCGTAAACTAATTATCAAGCAATATCGCTCGTGAGTGCTTATTATCTTGAAAAACTTCCTCGAGGTGATTCCAAGCTTTTTGTGCCATAGAGTTCGGCTCAAGTATGTTTTGTAGCAGATTTGACTCCATAGATCCATTGTTGTACAATAGCATCTAAACGCTTCCATAAGGCGGGATCAACCGAGGTATCTTTAGGCGGGATAATATGGTCGAGAACTTGGTATGTTGTAGCATGATTTTTAAACAATTCTTTCCAGGAGAGATAATGACCTTTTTCGATTTCTAACGTGATAGGGATAAACGATTTAATATTTGACACGACAAGTGCCGGATGAAACGACGGTGAATTAGTTGAGGAAGAAGGTGATGTGATACCATTCATGGTTGCGTATTTAGGAAGAAGAGGATGATTATGAGGGTGATAGAGTTGGGAGAGAAATTTCGTGAGGCTCTGATACCATGTATTTCGTATTCTCTTCTATGTATAACCATAATCCCTATCCTCTAATATATAGTATCATATCAATGGATAATTAGGAAAGATGATAACTCCCATAAATAACTAATATTCCTATAATATATGGGATTGCATGAGATCATCCAAATCTTCGGCTATTAGTTTCCTTTCAACCATGTCTTGCCAAATTGTTAAAACACACATCAAGGGAGTTCCCATCATCAATAGGTGCCTCATCGTTAATCCGAGGGTAGTTAGGGTAAATCTCTTATCTTAAACTATGGGTTTTCTATTTATAGATTCTAGCAAAGTTTCGAGCTTTTACTGAGGCACCTCTTACAAGTTAAGACCCAAACACCACACCTAGTACTAATCTCAAGACCTCTCGCCGTCACTTGTTGACAATTGACCTTCTTATTACTCTTTGAAAAGATAAACAAACATGTATTTATCTTATCTATTCTTTCGTGTCTTGTCATGTTTATCACCTCCTCTAGGGATTTTATACTTTATTTGTATTTCGTTGTTGTTTTTACTCCTCTTGCTAAAGTATTGAGTCTGGAAAGTTCAGAAGCTGCATTGAGTGAAGAAACGATGGCTTTAGAACAAAATCATTCTTGGGGTCTGGCTTCCTTAGTAAAAGTGGGTTATTGGTTGTAAGTAGGTCATTGATAATAAGAGTCCCGGTGGCTTTGTAGCACGAATGAAAACTTGTATGGTTGCTAAAGGATGCTTAGGCATATAGGGTGGATTATTTTGAGATTTTTTCTCTTGTTGCAAACCTTTTTTCTACCCACCTAGTTCGTTTTATCGGCTTGCACTACAATTGGGTACTTCACCATCTTGATGTAGAAATAGCATTTTCTTTTCAATATATAGGGATTTACATGAAGAGGTTTACATCGTCTCTACTAATGGTTATTGTCTTTGTTGGAGGCAATCTTGTCTGTCGAACGAGTAAGAAATGGAGTGTTGTATACAAGTTAAATATCGAATTCAAATATAAGGTTATGGCACAAACCACAGGTGAACTTATCTGGTTACGTCATTTACTTGGCATAAGATTGGGTTTGCTCTCTTAAAATCGATGAACTTGTAGTGTGAGAACAATAAACTATTTATATTGCAAAAAATTACGTGTTCCATGGAATAAATGAATAACCAAACACATGGAATACAAGTATCATTTCACTTGGGAAAAGCTAGAGGATGGAACAATCATGACTTCACATGTTAGAATAGGGAGTCAATTAGTTGAACAATGTGTCCACAAATTGTAATCACCACCAATTCTATTTCTCAATATGATTTACATATATTTATACATGGTTTGAGAGAATTGAATCTCTATATCTTCTAATATAAAGAAAGATTGTTCCTTTTCTTATTAATTTCATAGAACCCTTCTCAAGTGGGAGCATTGATATTGATCATGTGGAGCTTGTTAATGTAGTCAATATGGGTTCCATTTACTGCTTTTGTCAAAATGTTTCCTAATTTTTCTTCTGTAAAAACATGTCCTGTTGTAATGAATCATTTTTCAATATTTGTCTCAAATGAAATGACAATCGACTTCTATATGCTTCGTTCGTTTGTGAAAAACATGATTTTAAGCAATATGAAGGGTTGTTCGGTTATCACAGTAAAGCTTTGGCGGAAGTGCAACCACATACACAATTTTCTTAAATAACTGATATATCAATATTATCTCACTATGCCTGGAGTCTTTCTCTCCGTCAAAGGGACTCTCTCTTTCTTGAACAAGCACGACGCGCGCGGGTTAGCTCGACTATCCAACAGAAAGAACCTATCTTTGACGTGAAAAAAGAAATGAACACTGCCACATTTTGTTTCTTACTCCATGAAATGAAATTCACTCGATAAACGAATAGTATTCTGTGCTAGATCTACAATTATCCTTGCATCCACGATAATTTACATATGAAAAAATCTTCAAGTAGACTGATGAAACATTGTACCATAGCATGACCTTGGCGTCTATAAAACAAAGCATACATATTATCTCACATACCGAGTCACCTATTGCCTTGTATTCAGTCGTGCAGCGCCGCCAAAAACTTGATGTGTTTTAAATTAATAACCATAAACGTATGGGTTGTGTAGCATACGGATCGATCACAGGGAGGTGACGGTCTAACACTAACAGCTTAATGCTTATGGCCTAGTTATGTGAATATGATGATTGATTTGTTTATTACGCTAATTAGACAAAAAATAAATGAGATTAAGGGAAAAAAGGGAGAGAAGAAACTAACTATCAAATAAAACAAAATAAATTAAAACGACAACTAATGGACACTGGGTAATGTCAACTTTGGACTTCAGTAGTGGTGAGCATTCGTTTTGTAAAATTACTATAACCCTCAATCGAGGTGGAAAAGCTTTTCTAAACCAAGACATTTATTTACTTTCGCAATACATGTATGTTGGGAAGAAACATTAAGATTTAATACAAATATTTTCCCGATCAACATCCCTAACTATTACATGTTAGGACCGTTGTCATTGATCAATTTAATTCAAGTAAAAGACCAAACCTTCGTTTTCGTCAAAACTAATTAGGTTAACTAAATGTTTTGTTAAAAACCACTTAAATCGATTCCAACTTTCGTTAGAATTGAAATAGGATTAAAACTTAACATTCGTTTTTAAGACTAATTGATCAATACCCAAAACCTCAATCCTAAGCGACGATTACCCAATAAAGCGTTTACCAAACTAAAACCAAGAAACAAGTTATCTTATTTAAACTCTAACAAAATTAAAGATAAAGACGATAGATCTAAACTAGTAAAACAACTACATTAGACACGACCCTTATAACGACTAACACTAACGGAAAACAAAGATGAACAATAAGAGACTAAAATTAACATATTAAACCTAAAGTGCAGAAAATTAGGGATTAGGATAGAGAGTAAGGGAAAGAGATGCGTAAACGCAAATAAAGATGAAGTAAGGGAAGGAGAAAAGAAGAAAAGAAGAAAATCGAAACCTGATACAAACCAACAAGAACTTTGAAATATTAATGGAGAGATTTCAAAAACTAATTGATTAATACCAATATCCGAACAAAACAAAAAATAATGAAATACAAACTAAAAAGATAGGGAAGAAGATACTCAATAATGTATGAAAAACTGGATGTCAATCAGTATCCAATCGCCTAGGCTTCAAGCTTGAATCTTCTTCCCCAAGATTGTAGAAATCGACTAAAAACTTGAGAGAAAACTAGATTGATCGTGTTCTATGAACGATACGGTCTTCTAAAATAAAACCCTAAAGTAGTTTAAATATGGAAGATAAAAGGCCTAGTAAAAGGCCTAGGAAAAAGCCCCCCCCCCAAAAAAAAAGTCCAGACGACTTTTGCGAGCGTGAATAAATCCTTCGCGAGCGTGAAAGTGAGAAGAGAGTTCAGAAGCACAGTTCAGGAGCGGTTCATGGGGCGTGACAGATTCTTTCACGCTCGCGAAAACGGACATAAACTTTTCTTCTCTTCAGAGGGGTTTTCTTCATGTCGTGAAACGTCCAATATTTGAATCCTCTTTTGCTCCAATTCTTCCTCTTTCTTCACTCCTTCCTTGATGGTGTCCTTCGATCCTCCCGAATACCTCGTATAATCTGCACAAAACATATCAAAAGCATAGAAACCATTCCAACCGTGATTAAAGAGAGAAACGAAAAAGAATAATAAAAGATGCATAAAAAGACTAAACTAAGGAATAAAATGCATAAAAGACACAAAGTTAGGTGCATAAAATGCACTTAACACTCCATGATACCAAATTCCCCCAACAAAGAAATAATATCCTAAGGTAGATCTATTAAGTCATCCTTCCATCCACCATTATTTTCATCTGAAAAAAGCTTAAAGTAGACTCGTAAAGCATTCTACCTTAGCATGACCTTTGTAACACCCGAAATTTTCTAAAAACGGTCGGTGCACGTCCGGGGAAAACTCTCGGGAGAACGGTCAAGAAATGGTCAAAACCGGCCAGGAACGGTCAGGTGACCTGACAAGGTCTAGGTGACCTAGAAAGGAGTTAGGTGCGCTTTTGCGCAACTTAAGTCGCCCCAAAAGTGACCCCGCGCGCACATATTAGTTTTAACCCGATTTTCGGGCTATTTCTTCATTTTGATCATATCTTACTCGTTTTTCATCCAATTTTAGTGATTTTGGAGGCTACAATTTCGTATTTGAATCTCTTTCAAGGTTTGAAAATGACGATTAAAGTTCCATTGATTATTTTAGGTTCCTAGAAGTTGAGAGGTAAGACCTAAATCCTTGTTTCTTGATTCTAGGGTTTGAATCATTTACACCAACAACTCTCAAGAGGCTATAGTCTGTGTATGTTTTGGGAGCTAAAGAAAATTGTTATTGATTGATTTACATCTTGGATCTAGAGTCTAACTTGTGGATTTTGAGTTTCACCAAAGAGAGCTCAAGATTGGGGTAAAACCTAGATTTAGATGGCGTTTGTTTTTTAAGAGGTGCTGAGGTTTGAAGTCTGATTTCACTTCTGAAATATAAGAGGTGGTGCTGAAGTCTGAAATCTGAATAAATCAGACTGTTTGTTTTTACGTCTGAAATCTGTCAAATTGTTTGTTTGTGTGTATATTTATGGATATAGATAGATATATGATTAAATTACAAATTTACAATGCATAGTTACATTGGTAAATACTTTATAAGATATATGGGCCATATCGACGGCCACCACCACCACCAGGAGGAACACCGCCGGCCACCACCACCACCAGCAGGAACCACCATTCACCACCACCACCAGGAACCACCGACCACCACCACCACCATCAGATCCAACAAGATATGGAGATCGATAGCTTGAAGAAATCGAGACCTGATGAGATCTGGAGATCGATACCTTGAAGAGATCTGGATATCGATACCTTGAAGAGATATGGAAGTCGAGATCTTGAAGAGATCGAGATCAAAGATCGATACCTTGAGAGGAGATGGCGATAGCTGTGAGAAATGGAGAGCCAAAGAAGACGATGGCAAGGATGAGAGAACGAGGCTGCAGAGAGAAGAGTTTTAAGAGGTTTTCAGAGATCAGTTTTCCACTTAGAGTTTCAGAGGAAAAACATGACTTTTCAGCTCTTATTTGACAAAAAAAACAAACGCTCTTAATACCAAAAGCGTTTGACCGAATCAGACTTCAGAGGTATTAAGAGCTTAATATCAAAAAACAAACAGCCCCTTAGTCCAAATCTTGCAAGTTGAGTTCATGTTACTTTGTGAAAACTATGTAAATGCAAAAAATGTCCATTTTTTATCTAAATATTAACATTTTTTACTTGCTATTGTCAAATGTGTGGGTTATTTGGTAAGTTTTGCATATTTGGTATATTTGCTTTTATAGATCATGTAAAATGTTTACATTTGGGTTTTTGGACATTTTAATAAATAAATCATATGTTTGGGTTCTTTTAATGAATTATCTTTTAAGTAAAGATTATTTGATGATAAATGCATTTTAGTGTATTTGGTTGGAAAATGCATATTTTTATGTTATGGGACATTTGGAAATATAAGCGGTATGGTTTGTATTGAAAAACGATTTGTCCCAATCAACGATATGTTTTGAGATAACCATGTCTTCAGAATGTGTATTTGCATAAACGTCGGTTAAATATGTTTTATTACTTTTGATGACTTTTATGAAATAGTTAATTGGGTTGTTTAGTTTTTGGCTCACTTTTGAATTAAATGAATCTTGGGGATATTTATCCGGTTTTATTTGCTCTATGTTGAGCCTTTGGAGTTATATGCAATTATGACATAATTATATAATATATTACACGTTTTGAGTGCGTTTGTCATTCCGTTGGTGTCGTGTAATTTTAGATTGTAATGCAATTGATCCATAGAAGTCGACTAATTACTTTATGAATATACGTACCCTTTGTATTGGTTGTAGATAGATACTGAATAAGTTGATATCACTCTATCGACTAAGATACTGAATAAGTTGAAGTCACCCTATCGACTAAGATACTGAATATGTTGAAGTCACCTTATCGACTAAGTTACTGGATAAGTTGACGTCACCTTATTGACTAACATACTGGATTTGTTGAGGTCAATGCTTGCATAACTAAAATTGGTATTCGTATAATATTGGTTTGTGGCTTGCTTATCTGTTACGTCACAACAAATGTTAAATCGGGTCTCTCCTGTTATTTCTGGATGTTTTATGCCCTTCCAAGGGTAAGCCTGAGTTAACTTATAAATAGCTTGATTAAAGTTATCTTTTTTGTTTTAAATGTTTTATAGTTTTACTCTTGGTCGTGTGAGTATTGGATTTGGTTACGTAGAATTGGACATTTTGATTAATTAGCTTTTATCAGGAAAATGGTGGGTTTTCAGAAAGATGTTGCTTTTACGATATACATATTTTTGTTTGTAAAAATTGATTTAAATCAGTAGTCTTTCAGTTTTACCATTTTATAATCATGATGAAAACCGTTTGAACTTACTAGGTGTAAGCCTAACCTTTTTCCTTTGTCGGCATGTGCATAAGGTCTGTGGGAAATGAAACTAGCGACACTTTGATGAGATGCGTGCTAGATAGATGCACGAAAAGAACTTGTCTATTCGTTGACGTCTTCCGCAATTGGAGATGACGATAGTTATTGGGTTATAGTAACACCCAACCTTTACTTAATCTTTACCTAAGGCTTAGTCTATCATTTATTGATGTTGATTTTAGATTTGATATTCTAGGTAATCCAAATATTGAATTATAGAAAGAGATTTATTCTTAATTCGATGTATTGATGGAGATTTTTATTTAGTGACACTTTCTAGATTTTAGGGTGTTACAACCTTGGCGTCCATAAAACAATCTGCGGCCTAACACACCTTTAAGGTAGAAAAGAATTTGTTCTAGAAGGACCCGATGGTTAATTGTTGGAGAAGACATAAATCAACTACAAATGCAATGTCGGGTCGTGTTACCATAAGGTATTCAGCCAACAAGTCGCTTGTACCTATCTTGGTTCTTTATCATGTTTACTTGTTTATATACAATAGGAGTTAATTAAATGCTACATATTTTTTGGTCTCCTTTTCAAAAGATTCAAAACATATTTCCTTTGAGCTAAGTTTATCCCCTTTTTTGTGCCTCGTGATCTCTACTCCAAGGATATACTAAACTAGTCCTAAATCCTTTATCCAAAATTCATACTGAAGAAGGTTAAGTTCTGATATGCCTTGATTGTCGCTTCCGGTAATCACAATATCATCAACGTAAACTACAAGTAGGATCACTGCTGTTTTTAGATTAGGTGTATAAAGTGTATGATCAAACTTACACCTGTACATTCCATATTCCAAATTAACCTTAATTCAATTAACAGACAATTCTCGACGACTCTCTTCAAGTCATACAAGACTTTCTACAGTCGGCGATGGCAGGCGGTTTGTAGGGTTTACAAGGTGGTCGGAAGGTAGTTGTACTGTAACCTGTAAAATTTCAGGAAGAAACCTCTTTTTTTTAACATTAGCACGCCCCCTAAATCTTCATTTCTAAGGTCGTCCCGGTGCTTCATAGCTTTCGAGATCGACCACAAGTTATTTGTGAGCGTCTTGAGGGTCACTGGTTAAGTACTTAGAGGCTGTTTGGGCAACCGTGCGCCCTTCCGGGCAACCTAACCGGCGCCAAAGGCGCCTCATCCTCTGTTGGTTCGATGTTGATGTAGTGAAACAGTGAGAAATGCGGATGTAATGTGGATTTAGCCCCATGGTACCTGCTTGAAGGGGATTTAGTGTGCGTCATATTGGAGTCGGGCGGTCTGGACGGCCTGGGCGGGTGGCCTAAGGCTCACTAGAACCTGCGCCGTGCTCCAGCTCCTTTTATCCCGACTTTCATTCCTAGGGTTCTCATCAAGTTTTCTAGGTTTTCTCCAAATACCTAGCAAGTGAGTATAAAATGCTTTGTAAAACTAGGTAGATGTCTAAATGCTAACCTTGCTTACATTTGTAGCATTATTTCTAGTCTTATCTCGTTGGTGGTGACTATACAATCTCATTCTAGGGTTTTTGTGCATAAAGTGAAATATCTCATTGGGATTAAGAATCTATTTTTCCATGATCAAACTTGCTTAAAAAGAGATTTCGTGGAGATTGGTCTTAAAACCTCGAGAATACTATATGAGGTAATATGAGGCATTGATGGACCTAATTTGAGGTCATTAAATATTTGGTAATTTCTACATTATATGAGGAGATAGACCAACCATTAGTTTACCTTCGAGTTATGAAGCACACATTCTTACTTAAATCATATAAATATTGCCTAATTGTATACTTGAATGAAATTTTCGAGTAGGCACTATGAGGATTGATTCTTGAGGTGCTACATTCGAGGTAGGCACTAAGATCTTCGCCGCTTGAGGTATTTAAGTGTGTCGACTTGAGGTGTTACCCATGAGGGTAGACACTAAGATCAACTGTCTCTTGATGTGAAAGTTGCTAAAATGATACAAGTCTCCCCCCTTGATTCCAAATGAATGTTATAATTGGTTTATCAATAATTTGAACATTAATTTTTTGTTGATGCATGCTCATTACGATTTTTGGCCTAACACTTGTTTTGTGTCTTCGTGAGAGTTCTAGTGGACTGGCACCGAGCATGCTTGACCAACCTTGTAGAAGTGAGCTTGGGGAGCATTTTGGGACACTAAACAATATTTAGCCTTTTGATGGTTTAGATGACACATGATTGTAATCTAGTTCTTTAAGGATTAGATTAGGAGGTTGTTAACCTGAAACCAATTTGTAAAATTTACAAATTGTAATTTAACTGGTGTATCTTGTCCCCTTTTTGCACTAATCTTGCATTTTGATATTTATACCACAATTCCACAGCTTATTTATGGAATTTTTGTTGTCCATGTTTTGGGGTGTTACACACACTCATTAGTTACGGCAACAAATCGTTGTCTGACCGTATCAAACTCTGCTGTGAGATCAGACGACAGCTAGTTAATTGTCACACGGTGGTTTGTCGCGACCCAAGTTCAAAAACCCCTACAATTGTTTTTTTTTCATAATAACCGCGCCCAGATGCCAAGTAACCCCTAACAATTGTATTCCTTAATATGATTTACATAAGAAAGTACATACATTTACACATGGTTTGAGAGAATAAATCTCTATAATTCAATTCCTAAAAGGATATTGCATGTTTCCTTTTCTTTTTAATTTGAGAACACAAAGCATTACCTAGGAATGACACTAGATCATGTGAGAAATACAGTTAAGATGAGAAGCATAAGAAGGGATCATAATCCTTGATCACTTTTAATCTCAAATCCATCCATGAATTGCGCTTGATACGGGGATTGATCTCATCTCGGTACATTGCATCCTAATGTGCATCCAAGGATGAAGATCCCTTCTTATCCTTCTCACGATAACTTCACCTTTCACTGGAATCCAACCCCCTATCAATTTCCTCTAAGATATACTTATCCTTGAGTTAAGTCTTAAACATTTATGAAAGTTGGACCTTTGAACGTTAACAACATACCATGTTAACCACATGGTGAATCCTTCTAGTTTCTATGATCACAAAAATGTCATTGAAAAAAATACATCAGAATAAGCAAGTTTATAGAGTACAAACCAATGATGCTTTCAACCCAAAGTTTGGGCAAAAGAAAATCTCAATAAATTACAATTAATAAGATACCAGTTTATGAAATCTATGTAAACCAATTGGAACTTGCTCTTTGTTGAGAACAAGGGTCATTGGCCCCACTGTACCAACAAGGTTATCAATGAAGCTAGTCTCCAAAGAGGACGAAAGTTTAAACCTCACCAAAGGTAAGGATTGTGCTCGAGTATTTGCAGTATATAAATATTATATATATACTTTAAAAAAAGAATGTTAGTTAGGATTAATTAGATCATGATGAATGGTGACATTTTGCAAGAACTTTTTGACGCAATGATAAGGCCACACACTACTACTAAACGAAAAACTTTTACCTACGGACCTTTCCCTGGGAAATTTGTCGCTAAAGGGTGAATCCTCACAAAAATGTCACAAAAGTTGGTGGGTAATTCAAATTAGTGGACAGATTACCCAGGGATTCGATCATCCGTTGGTATCTTCTTGAAAAACATCGAATTTTACCGAACCATTGATATTTTCTGGGTGAACCGTAGGTAATCACCTATGGAAATTTCCGTGGGCAATTAATTTTTGTGACTAAAAGTCATTTGTTTTGTAGTGACATCAATGACGATGTCTCAATACAATATTCGTTAGATGAATATATCCCAATGCAGTGATACGAGATTTCAATACAGACGTTTAATTTTCGTCGTTTATTGATCACAGTTCTTAAAAATATTCTGATAGAAGAGAACTTATGAAATTGTGGAAGAGATATGAGAGTGATGCGTCGAAAAAGTGCTTGTGTATCGTCCAGTTGCCTGCATCCTCCTCTCCGAATATATGCTTCTTATTTGTTCTTTTCCCGATATTGGGCGCCCTTTAAAGATCAACATTCCAAACAACTACATCTCCTTCTCCGCACGAGTCATGAACAAATTTCATCCTCTCCACCGACTTGCATATTCCACTGCACGACCAATCGAATGCAGCTACACAAACATTTCCTCTGTGTGTTTTCCACTCGCAATCTGTATTGCACATCCATTGACGAACAATTAGTCGGTCATTTATATAATATTTTTATATAATATATGTGGAACTTCATTAGATTATTTTCCAAAAGAGCCATAAGAGAAGGCTGGTTATAACACACACACACACACATATATATATATATAGAGAGAGAGAGGGAGATTCAAGGGAAAATCTCAAAAAAGAAAAACTAAAGAACACCTTGGGAGCCCTCCATTTAGACAGTATGTATTTATGTATAGCCGGTATGCACAAATGCATACAAACGCTTTTTTTATCTATGCACGCGTGCATGATGCACGAATGCATGTTACAAACACCAGTATGCATTTGTGCATACCGTCCAGATGGAGGGCTCACATGGTGTTCTTCGGTTTTCTCTATTTTTAAAATTTTCCCTTGAACCTGACCCTATATATATATATACAGGGAGTAAAAGATCTCTAGTAACCTGGAGGAGTTCCACAACACATGGACCGATCATCTATTTGTTGAACATCCAAGCCAATCAACCACGAGCCTAAAGAGACATCCTCGTTGGCGTACCTATGCAATATCCCCCTGTGGAAAACAACCTTTAATTAATCGGCAAACCTTCAACAAATTAAGGCAAGGAATGAAGCTCGTTTATGTCTTACGACTTACGAGTTGCTAGAAATATATGCTGCTAAATCCTTGGATATGGCATATATTTGTCCGGTTGCATGCCTGAAGTACTTGTTTCCTTCTTCCCCAAATTTCCAGTACTCTGGCTCATGATATCTTACCCCTCTGCTTAATTCAGTTTCCACTCAAAATTTAGTATGCATTTTTTCGCATGATAACAAAATTGGCTCTATAGGATTCATAAATATGTTTAAATGTCTGCATTATAAGACTTAAGTTTATAGGACCAAAAAATTGTGTGCTATATGTAATAATAGTGTTACAACAAGTTGATAGGAGATGTCCTCATAACAAGATTTTTACGACACTTTTGAAATACAACATCTATTAGTCTTTTTTATATAACAAAAAGTGTCCTAAAAAGCTGTTCATAGGAAACTTCTCAAACTTGACATATAAAGGCTATGTTTGGCAAACTAGCTGATAAGCTAGCTTATGACTGATAAGCTAGCGTATGACTTATAAGGTAGCTGATGACTTATAAGCTAGCTGGTAGCTGATAAGCTAGCTGATGAATAAGTTATGTTTGGCAAAAAATAGCTTATAAGCATGTGAAATGACCAAAAAGGGCATGTTGAAAATAAATAAATAATATTAGTTAGGGGTATAATTGGAAAAAGTGTCAAAAAGCTCCTCATAAGCTACTCCAAGTAGCTTATCGATAAGCTAACTTATAAGCTGACTTATAAGCTAGCTTATGTGCATCCAAAAGATTACTTAGAAAATAAGCTAGCTTATAAGTCAGCTTATAAGCAAGCTAGCTTATTTTTGCCAAACAATGCCAAAAAATCTAATAAGAAAAGTGTCCCAAAAAACTTGTTAAGAGGTCCAAAGAAGTGTCTTATCAGCATATTATAACACCTTGGGCGCATAATTGTATAAACTTAAGTCCTATAAATTAAAACTGTCTATGAGGACATGCATTAAGATATATTTGGCGTCCTATAGAAGCCAATTTTGTTGTACTTTGGACTTGCGAACATTGATAAAAGAAATAGAATACAGACGAGAAGAAATTAACCGACTTTTGAAAGAGCACGGGGCCGGACTTCATGCATCCTATATAGGTTCTTGGTTTAGATCTGTAGCGTGCAAGTGACGTCACGAGCGTGCCCAAGTTCACATGAACATCATCGTCCACCTTGACATAGAACTCTGCATCCCAAATGGAGACTGCTGTCGAGAAATACACCCTTGTCTTTGTGGAAAGTTCATGGTAGCCCTCGACATGCTTTAACCGAAGGAAGTCCTGATACTTTTTCTCTTCAGCGTCAATGGCTCGATCAAGAACTCCTCCTGGTGTTGCACTATGTCCTATCACAAACCTTATTATGATTCCCTTTTCTTTTGCCAATTTATTCAGTTTTGTTCCTGCAAAAGAGATTTAGAAATTTAGTAGAAAAACAAAAAGGGTCTTAATTTGTCCCTATGGTATCAACCTAGCCGGAGGTAAAGGGTTCAAACATTAAGAAGTGTGTATGAGTATTTGGTACTACAACAAGATTGGATTTATAGGACCCCATCAATAAATAAGTGTCCTAATAGACCATTTTGTAGGACACAAATTATAGGACCAAAAAATAAAGCGTCCTATCTAAAGGCGTTGTAATAAGTTTATAGGACGCTTTTAGGCGTTGTAACAAGTTTATTACGACATTTTTGTAAAAAAAATGTAACATTAGTTATTTTATAAGACACAATTTGAAAAACGTGTCCTATAAACACAAGTGTCCTATAAAAAGATGGGTTTATAGGACACTTTCTTAAAAGTGTTCTATAAACTAGCTAATGCGACGTGTCCTAAAAAGTTTGTTACGATGCCTAAAAACATCTTATAAACTATTACAACACTTTTAGATAACACTTTTTGATAGAACATTTTATTTTTTGGTCCTATAATTTGTGTCCTATAAAGTGGTCTATAATTAGGACGCTTATTTATTGGTGGCGTCCTATAAATCCAATTTTGTTGTAGTGTGACGTATCCTGTGTATACTTGAAAAGTAATATAGTAGGAAAACTAGAGATATCGAAGTTGAATGAAGGTCGAACCAGTGGGCATCCATGTTTCACGAACAGAGTCTCTACGCTTCTTGCTGCTAAAAGCGGTATTAATACCGATGACAACAAATACTTTCTGTAGTGATGATGTCTTGTTAGATGACTGAAATTTGGCCCCAGTTAGACTTGTACGAGCTGCTTCTAGTTCCATCTCTAATGTCGATATTGTTTTGTCTAGTGATCTATAAAATGGGCAAAAAATAAACTTGTGTGCATAACATTCTAAGCATGAAAAAGTTACTGCTATGAAAATAGGCTCACCGGATGGCTTGGTGAGTCTTTTCGACTTCTCCCATGACGTCCCCTGAATTCTGTTCGACCAATTTCTAGTAGAAAGAAACCATGAACCAACTTAGGATATATATATATATATATGTATATATATAGGCGAAGGATTGTGTGAGAAGGAGAGTTAAAGTCAGAAACGTAAGAAGGGATCTTCACCCTGGATGCATAATAGGATGAGATGCACCGGATCAATCCTTGTATCAAACACGATTCATGGCCCTTTTTACGCTTCTCACCTTAATTCTCATTCTTACCGAAACCCAACTCTATATATTATGTATATATATATATATGGGCAGGTTCATTAGGAACCCAAAATTGATTAGAAAATAGGAAGCGCCCACAGCGTGACACGTGACATATTCATCGGTAGTAATATTAATATTGATTGTTATTCATCATGGATGTTGTAACATATTCATCGTGAATGTGCGATTCATGATGAATAACACGCTCATATTTATCGTGAATGTGTGATTCATGATGAATAACATTTCCATATTCATAATGAATGTGTTATTTATGATGACACGTCGCGTGCTATGAGAGGTTCTCTGGTTCCTAATCATATTTTGGGTTCCCGACGGAACTTCGGTCTGTCTATATATATGGGAAAATGATGATGTGAGTGCTTACGCGCTTGTGATCACAGTCTCGAGGTATTGTTAAACTGATCTTGTGTTGATGATTCTTGAAACGAAGATCGTTATTTATGGGGGCGTAGGGCCATGTGTGTCTGGTGAAAAGCGTTCCCGCTAGAAAACTTGCCATGCATAGCATCAAAATGACCTTTCCTGGAACCAATTTTCCCCTCATTTTCAACATTTATTCCTATCTACCTGTGTATTATTCTTCATTCATGGTCCATGCATATAGGCAAAGAGATGAACAAATTATGAGATGTTTTAGTTGCAATAAGAAGAAGAAAAAAATAGATAGACCCCATCCGGTGGAGCATCCCATTGCCCCAGTCGCACAACCATCATGGGAGAGGTGAATTACTATGGTGCGTTTGATATCCAAACAAGATACGACAGCGCAGGACAAGAAGTACAGTTGTTCAACGCATTTGGTAAGACAGAACTAGTAAAACATAAGTTTGTTTCACCTTGTTCCATGGGTGGGGGGTGGAACAAGCCTATTTCACTTGGTTCCACATACAAGTCCTGCCAAACGTATACGTATAACAGTGATCCCTATCCTAGTGATCCCTATCCTAGTGATCCCTATCCTATCCTGTCATATCGTGCCTGCTGTACCAAACACACCCTAAATGGTGGTAGTCCACTGTTCTACTATTGAGACAACACGATGTTGTGGTGTAAGAGAACAAAATGGATGCATTGCAAGAGACTATTTGTTAAATTCGGGCCGAGCCAACGTTTGCCCAGGGTGATTCTAGGACCACCCTGAAAGATCACAAACCAATTTTTTGTAAAGCCCATATTTGTTTGTTTTAATAAGAAACAATCTCTCTTTGTAGAAGGTGTAGCTATCTTTCCCTCTTTGTTTTCTTCTGTTATTTGATAAATCGCTTTGCGTTTATAGAAATAATTGACCTTAATAAAAGTCCACCCTCTTTTTAATAATTTTTTTCATAAAACCTGCCAATACAGATTAATCCTACATTAAGTTAAACTATTTTTTATATTTTGCCATCAATATGGTATTTTTATGTATTTTTTTAATTCTCTTTAAAGGACAAAACGTATTGAAATTCAATAAAACTCGTCATGATTTCTATTGAATGTATTGAAATTCAATAAAACTTGTCTAAGGAAAAAAACTCTTCATTACTAAATAGGTAACTAAACCAAAATTTGTTGTACTTTATTTAAAACGATCATCTTCGATTATTTTTCTGGTTCCACCTCTGAATTCGGGTTTAAACAAATCACGATAAAGAAAACAAAGATAATGAAGAAAATACCTTTTTCGGTTCAAGTTGACGAATCCTGAATCCGGCAAACTAGCTAGTAGCCTTCGTGGTCGAAAAGTGGTTATAATTCCTGCTGGTGTAAGATGATGAGTATGGCTATATGGTTTGCAGCCACATTCTTGGTGTCATGTAAGTACGTAGTAATTAATAGAGATATAAGGGTTAGTTATGTGGGAGGCAAGGGGTGTGTGGGTGTTGATCATCATGCGAGATTCATGGTTCAACCAACCAATGAACCTCCACCCTGCATTCAGATTCAAACTAGACAGACACTACTCCTGGTTATCGATCGTTGTACATGATGCAACCACTTTATATAATGTGTTTTTGATCATATATACTACCAATTAACGATTTATAAATGTATGCATGTTAATTAGACCAAATAATATTAATATACAGTGGTATAGTAAATCTGGTGCATTGAAGGGGTTGTACCTTATGCATTTTGTATTGTATAGTACTTTGGTTGAAAAGCTAACTATGGGGCCATGACCTATCAATTAATACTATTATTAACCTATATTATCTATAATCTATAAGCAAGAAAGCATGATAATGCATAAAAAGGTATTTTGATCGATTACCATTATTTTATTACAATTCTAAACTTATATTTTGCAAACCAAACAATCACATATCAATTCCTTTTGATAGAATTAGCTCAATTCTTCTTGCCAATTAAAGGCATTATCAAACCTAATTAAATTTCGTTTAAATATCTATACGAAACGATTCATTCGTTTAAAAAACATCTTGTTGACCAAACTCTAAACGATGTTAATTAGGTCGGATCGATCGTCAACACTTATATTTCTTTAAAATTTCATAAAAGAATTATGATGTAAGATATCATAACAAAAACTATTATCTATATACAATATTTGATTCAAGAGTAAACTACGATTTTCTTCCATGTGGTTTACTGTTTATAACAATTTTCGTCCCTGTGATTTAAAAACTGCTTTTTTGGTCCCTGTAGTTTTTATTTTGCTTCCATTTTCGTCATTACATCTAACAAAGTTAATAGAGATGTTAAAAAGTTTCAAAAATTTACATGCATATTCAGTCTTTGTGTTATATAAAGTTTAAATATTTAATCCTAAATTTCATTTATTATATTACGAACAATTAGTTTGGCACTCATATATATATATATACATATACATTATCATTTTTGTTTTTCTTTCTTTATTATATTTTAATACTATGTATATAAATATTATTTTAATACTAAATACATGTTATTCTTTCTTTATATATATATATATATATTAAGATGGAGGTTCATGCGATGACGGTACCAATTTACGAGAATGCGAGGACAATACTCAGCCAATCATTTTTGTACATGAAAATTTTTATGTACAAAATCATAAATGATGTGGACGACTTTCCATACGACTTAAGTGGCCCTAAAACTCGCCCGCTATAGTTAGTGCAAAATCACATGTGATCTTGTACATGAAAAAAATTCTCGCATTCTCGTAAATTGTTACCGTCCTCGTATGAACCCCCCTATATTTTAATACTTTTTTTCTTTATACACTTATAATTAATAAAAATAAATAAATTTTTTGATATTTTAATTAATAACTCTTTTTATTATTTAATCAAAGTTTTATTTATTTATTTATTTAAAACCGGTTGGTATTTTTATTAAATTTCTTTTAAAAACAGATTGGTTTAAAATGGGAAAAAATTATGAATCATTAAAATTATTGATAAATAAGTGATATCTTGTTTTTTCAAAGATTTATATCTATTTTAAATTATCATTTGAAAAAATGTATTTAATAAAAACAATCAGTTGGGTATAAATAAAACTATTTTTTCTCAAATTATATTTAAAAAAATTTCAGATGATAATTTAAAATAATTATAAAAGTTTGAAAAAAAGATATCACTTATTTATCAATAATTTTAATGATTCGCAAAAAAAATCTCATTTTAAGCGAATTTGTTTTTAAAAGAAATTTAATAAAAATACCAACCACTTTTAAATAAATAATAAAAAGACTTGTTGATTAAAATATCAAAAAATATATTTATTTTTATTAATTATAAGTATATAAAGAAAAAAATGTTAAAATATATGTAAAGAAAGAATAACATGTATATAGTATTAAAATAATATTTATATACATAGTATGAAAATAATATTTATATACATAGTATTAAAATATAATAGAAAAAGAAAAACAAAAATAATATAATATATATAAGTGTCAAATTAATAGTTAGTAATATAATAAATGAAATTTTAGAACTAAATACTTAAACTTTTTATAACACAAGGACTAAATATGTAAATTTTCAAAACTTTCTAACATCTCTATTAACTCTGTTAGATGTAAGGACGAAAATGGAAGCAAAATGAAAACCACAGAACCAAAAAAAGTAGTTTTTAAACCACAGGGACGAAAATCGTTATAAACAGTAAACCACCGGGACCAAAATCGTAGTTTACTCTTGATTCAAACTATTATAAACCACGTTTTATGCTTTTTGTAGTACTTATCAATACTTAATTACTTAAAATTCAAGTTTACAAGCAATTTAGGACTATGTAAAACTGTTAAAAGCCACTTAAAACCTAACCTCCATATACCTTTCAAGTCTCAATATCGCTAAGATAGTGAAACACATATCTAAGTTCAAATCTCTCCTAAAATCTCTCAAACCTCAAGTCCCAATCCATCCATAAAAGTCGTATGGTAGAATTAAAGAGAAGAAACTAAAAGCTACTTAAAACCTAACCTGTGGATACCTTTCAAGTCTCAACCATATTTCTAATATAATGAAACGCATATCTAAATTTAAAGCTCTCAATATCGGTAAGATAATGGAACGTATATCTAAATTCAAAGCTCTCTATATTGCTAAGACAATGAAATGTTGTAACATCCCATAGAAGCCACACAGGGTTAAAAGTATATAGAGCAACTAAGTTAATTACATAACAAAAGAATCACGGTTCTCGATAAGCAGATATTAGGTTACATATATACTTACAACCCAAAAGTAATTACACAAAAGTGAAGTTGTCGATTAAGTTAGACTCCAAAAATCCACTCCCAGTATCTCAAGCCGGATAGCCCCCAACCTATCTTTAGAACCTGCCACAGAATAACAAACTTGGCTGAGCAATAACTCAGTGAACAAATCAACAATATAAATAATAAGCAATATAGGATAAACAATTAAATGTAAGAAATCAATCGAACATCACAAAGATATAACAAGTAGGTTCACGTAATCACCAAATTCTGTATTTTGTATTATTTAAGTTCACATAAATCACTCGAATACACTAACCCATTGTTCCCAAATGATGTACGGTTAGGGGTGAGCAAAACCCGACCGCCCCGAATAACCCGACCGAACCCAAAAATATTCGAAACCCGAATACCCCGCAACCCGATTACCCCGAACCCGAATACCCCAAAATATAAAGTAGGATCGGGTTAGGTGGGGAAATCAGGCCCCGAACCCGACCAAAAAATCCGAATAAGGGTTATGTTTATACATGTACCCCCTCTTTTTCTTATATAATAGCTCCAATACCTCAAGTTTTCTCTTATTTTTTGATGTGGGATGACATAAAGAGTGAAATGGGAGAAGGGCGGCGCTGATGCCTCATCCCACATCGCCCCAATGTAGCTTTTTTTTGCTTCCTTACACTACTATATATGTATAAGGGGTCTCCTTCATTTCCTTGAGTTCCTCCATCCTTTAAGTGCTTGAGCCTTAAACTTTAATTAATGGCTTGAGTTATATAAACGGTTATTTGGGACTTAGGAGTGCCTCATGAAATGGGTACCTTCTCTTAGTTTAAAAGACTTTTTAGAAAATCGGGGGTCCGATACTCGATCTGAACCCGCCCGATATCCGAACTACCCGAATTTGACGGGTTTATCCAATTTTTGGCCGGAATTCGGGGGATCCTATCTCCACCCGATACCTGATCGGGTTTTGGGTTTCGGTCCCCGACCCGCTTGTTTAGCCCTATGAGCGTAGGTGAGAGCTAGCAGTGTGGGCAAGACAACCACTAGCTCTTGACTATTAAAGCAGTCTGTGAGCCCAATACAATTGCAATTAAATCAACAATCAACCACAAACAATAACAATAAGATTGAAGCACATAGTCGACTTGATTGAATTAAATGTATGCGATTACAAAAAAAATGCAAAGTACAACCATAGTAATCTATCATTACTAGGTTAAAACAAGATAACGAAAAGTTTATATACCTTTTAGTATTTACACATTTAATCCTTCAACTTTAACTCCCCAAAGTTTAGTATAATAAAATAATTGACCCTAGTAATCTCCCACTTTGTATTAAAGTTATAAAGTAACTCGAATCATTTGGCTTTGTGCAAATCAAAGATGGCATCAAATCATCTGAGAAGATATCGATGTTGAAGGTGTTCATCAATCAAATCCAAGGCTTTGATACACAGATATTTGTCGGTGATCTTCATTTTCACTTCACTCCTCTTGTCTTGACTTAGTTTGGCACTTAGGCGTATTCGTACCCGTATCAGAGTTCCATCCGAGTATGCGACAATCTCACTGAATTTTAGAAATCTTTTGATGCCGAGATCGTTCATGTGAATCACTCTAAATTCTGGCGTCTCTAATACTGTCATTACTGAAATACTTTCGATGTTAGGAAGAAGTAGATTTGGCTTTTCCAAGTTGGCCTTCTCTTGTTGGCTTTCGATTCCATGTTGGAAGTCTTCGATGTAGCTCAACTCGATTAATCTTAGAACATGCCTGACTATTGCTTTTAATCCGCGTCTTTCGTCTCTGGATAATCTTCTCTAGTGATTCAGCTCAACAAATAGAAACTGAAGATCTTCAACCATCAGATTCTTGAAGTCAGCCTTAGAAAATGTATACTCTTTGTCGTCTTGTCGTACGACACAGAATTTAGGATACTCCACTTGTGTAATATTATGGTATTTGACCTTTTTGAGCGTGCATATTCGATGTATAGATTTCACTAATTTCGGATCCGTAGCTACGACTCTAAGCATGTAGATATATTCGTTGCTCTACAGAGATTCCAATTTAAGAGAAGCGGTGATCAACTCTGGCCTGTTCAACCGATCTTTGACCTTAACGAAGATCTTGGTTTCGGATTCTTCCAGAAAGGGCAGTCGAATTATGTTCTTTTGACATTCAGCTCCAAAAAATACAAATACTTTATCCCGCTTCACCTTGTGCTCAGGAAACGTGAACCAGCCAACTCGCCCTTCTTGAGAAATTGAAGAGGATGAAGGTGGTGATTCATTTTCAAGTGTTTGTTGGCTAATGAAAGTCCAAACTTGATGACGGTTCATCGTTCAGAAATGAACATGAGACAAAATTTGACCTTGAAAGTCTTTTTGCTCATCTTGTCATACCTGATATTTCAATGCACAACACATCCCTGCCAACTCTGATGAGATATACAGATAATGAAATAGTTGGTAATCCTGAACCAGGGATGACCTTTATAGACAATGATGGCGCAACGAGATTTCTCAGAAATAAGGAGATTCATCTCGCTCCTGTCAAACTCCTCAAAAAATTTTACTATAGCTGATGGTTGGAAAATGATCCACTCCTTCAGAAGAAAAGAATTAAGGAAGAGCTACGAAGAAGAAGAAGAAGAGAGTTCTCTGATAACTCTCAGGAACCTACACCTTAGTTCCTGTGTTTTCCCTTTGTAGTTTACTTCAGTGTATTTTACTTTACCTTAATATTGTAATTTCATTTTCAAATGTGAATCTTCATATTGATAATTAATGAAATTCAATGAAATACTTTACTGCATCTATATACTGAAAAGATCCCTGAAAATAGTAAAAGAGACAATGAACATATGAGTTCTGATTATACCTTTTAAATCTTATTACTCACTGATCTATACCTTCTATAAATATCAGTGAATGTATTCTTTAGTTTTTACACTTGTAAAAATTGTGATTTCATATCTTTATAAATGAAACTCAATTCATATAGTGAATTAGCTGAAAAAGATCTCACATATTAGTACTTAGAATCTTTACTTTAAAACTTTTAAGGCCTCACTAATTCCTTCAACCATTTTCCTATGTTGCTTAAACATATCAAATAGGGAGAGATTGTTGATCCAAACTTCTTTCAGTGATTTGAATATGATTTCTTTATTTACTTAGTGAAAATCCGAGTTTATGCTACTGTTCAGACTCAGCGATAGCATACACTGATTGCACTCAGTGATCGCTGAAAAACAGGAACAACTATCTGGACTTAGAAGATCTGAAGAAAAACACTCACACCAAAGACCATTCAGCGATAGTCGAAGACCTAGCTAAATAAAGAGATGAATAACTCATGATCTGAAGTGCTTCAGTGATAACAACGTTCATCTAACAGAAGTGTGAGATCTTGCGTAAGCCTTAATGATACCCGAGGACTTCATCCTTGAAGACTCAGTATCATGATCAATGTGGGGCCTACTCAGCAAGATCAAAGTTGATCTTATCCTCGATGCACAAATGTCAAAACCCCCCATGCCTTGTCAGAAAAGACGTACGGATTGTCCCCTACGTGCTTACCAACTCTGAATAGGCTACTGTTCATATTCGGCTAAAAGCATGGTTGCTTTATGAACAAAGGGCAAGTCTCTTATAGAAACTTGACACGTGATGTACCTTCTGAGTTTCATTAAATGCAACGGGTATAAATAGATGAAGACCTCCATCTTCATCTTCATGCAAGCTCATCTCTTCTACGAACCTTTGATCTTATTTCCCTCATTCCTTGTGCATCAAATACTTAGTGATTTCTAAAGTTGTAATAGAATAGGTTTAATACTTGTTCTTATTCCGCTTACAACTGTAAATTTGTTTATTGATATAAACTCATTTAAAAACCTAAAAATTGTATTTGTATTCACCCCCTCCCCATTCTACAAACTGTATTGATACTTATACACTCGTGTAGACTCTTTAGAGACCAACAATTACCAACAAAAATTTCCCTAAGTAATTTTTGTGGGTGAAAGTCATTTATTTTGTAGTGCTTCCTTTTATTCTTTCTAGAAAGGTCCGTTAGGAAAACGTCAATAGAGGATAAGGTGATAGAAGACCCTAAGACCAATTATGTTACCCCATCTACACCTTAAGAAAGTAAGACCAATACTCAAAGAATAAAGGACCTCTCTTGCTCAACACGTTCAAACAAAGCTATAATAAAACCAGTTCCTCCCTATGTATTTTTTCCACAAAGGTTAATAAATCAGAAGGAGATCTGCAATTTAAGAAAATTTTAGATGTGTTCAAAGAATTGCATATCAACATACCCCTTGTAAAAACAAAATATCCAACTGTGTCAAGTTCCTCAAAGCCGTCTTAAGTACGAAAGTTGACCGAATATGAAATTAGTGCTCTTACAGAAGGATGTAGTGCACTTTTGACCAATAAGGTACCCCTAAGCTTAAAGATCTAGGACGTTTCACTATTCCTTATTCAATAGGTGGAAAGGAAATTGAGAAAGTTTCTATTATTTAGGTGCTAGTATTAACCTTATGCCTTTATTTGTTTTTAACACCTTAGGCGTAGGGGGGGCTAGCCCTACCAATGTCACACTTCAATTAGCAAACTAACCATTGCTTACCCTAAGAGAAAGATTGAAAATGTTTTACTTCAATTTGATAGGTTTATATTTTCGGTAGATTTCATCATTTTAGACTTTGAGGCTTATAACGATATTATCGGGTAAGATTTTAGTCCACCAAAATTGTATTGTATGAAACAGTTTACCCGGTAAACGTTGACCGTGGTAAGAGTCGTCGCTCTCAGTTACCGGGTGATGCGGGCTTGAGCGTGGAGGATCGGGCCTTGATGTTTTTGGAGGCCTATGATTGGCCTACCAAACAGGGTTGCACTTAAAAGGCCATAAATTTCCCTTCGGGTGTCCGTTTTGGGCTGACGACCAGTCGATTCGAAGCCCGGAGAGAGGAGCACGCTGTTTAAGCATACTTTTGAATCCCAAAAACATCGTTTAAGCATACTTAAAAGGCCATAACTTTCGCTCCTGGTGTCCGTTTTGAGGCTTTTGAACCCCAAAAACGTTGTTTAAGCATACTTTTTAGACATTTTCGTGTTTTTCCTCATTTTGGATTTTTTTTGTTGGGCTTTTGTGTTCGGTCCATTGTTTTTTTCAGACCCGTATCGATTTGGCTTTCATATTTACATTTGTCTGGTGTAAGTTAGATGGTTTAGACTTGAATATTACAACCTTTGATTTTCCTCCCGAATTTTGAGTTCTACGAATTCGATTTTTGAAGCCTAAGGTTCGGTATTCACAGAATCAAAGAATCTTAGAAGGGATTATCCACGACATTCTCAGAATCAACATGGTGGTCTGTTGTTTTTTATTTATTCGCTGCATCATCGGGTAAGACTCTGGCGTGTCTTTGTCTTTGTTCTTACCATATTGATTCAGTAAGGTAATGTGGGTTGGTAAGCACTTATTGGAGTAAATGGTTGATAAACGTCCCCAATCTTGTCTAACCTTTGTATGAGGGGCGTGTTTAGCTTTATACATTGTTCTAAAAAAACTCGGTGCACAACCGCCATGGTGTGCCATGGCACAAGACTTGTGTCTTCTGCCACGTTAAGCTCGTGGAACGTCATGGCCTAATGCGCAATTTTCGTAATTCATTTTTTTGTTTTTTGTTTGCGTTTTTAATGTCTTGTTTGCTAGATTTTAATATAAAACCTAAATTAAGTTGCTTATTACTATTGACTCATTAAGTAACAAAACAAAACATGTGTTTTCATATATGATATTGTATTTGAATTAGAAATTTGTTGTCATATAAGTCATGTTTTAAAAACACTATAGTTTTATCATGGCTCCTAAAGCTTGAGGATTGGTCTTGCCTTCATGTTAGTTGTCTCGCTGTTTAAAACTTTGATTTTACATAAGTTAGTCATGAACCAACCTATAATAAATCTCATTTCTAAATAAATGACTAAAGTTAGGTCAATTTGAGGAAGAAGGAAACTTCTATTTTCTGGGTTTGTGAGCTTTGAAAAAATGCGGATGAATGCATGGATAACGTCGAATTCAAACAAGCAAAGTCAATGGAATAATTAAAAATATGATTAAGCACTCATAAGGTCGTAGCCGCATGTGCACATTAAACCGTCCAATCGATACTGATCCCGAGAAGGGTTTTATGCAGCTTCTGTTCCCATGAACACCTTGCTTTCACAGCAATCAAACATCCTCCGATTCATATACATACATATATATATATAGGGGAGTGTTAATGATACTCTTTTAATAGAGGTGTACATGGAATTTCATGCATTTTTATATATAGCTTTGGGAATGTAAAAGGGGTTTTGACATTGACATGTGTAAGAAAGATTCACTTTTATATGGGTGCCATTAACATAGAATAGAATAGAGGTGTGATTAGCCTCATCATCAAGGCCTTCCTCAATTTTTTATTTTTTAGGGTTTCCCTAAACCTCATAATATATATATATATATATATATAGAGAGAGAGAGAAGTATCTTAAAATACAAATCAATCAAAGGTTACAAACTCGTACAAACTAATATAAAAATGATTTTTTTATAATTTAAAATGTTATTTCACATATGTTTGTTTCATAATGTAAAAATTTCATATGCATTTGTTAAGTTTTCATAAGTTGAAAGTTTCACATATATTTGTTTCATTATATAAGAGTTTCACATGTAAATCTTTCACATGTGATTTTTTCACAAGGTGAAACAAACATATGTGTGATAAATATCTTAAATTATAGTGTTTCATGAAAAAAAATCAAGAAAAAAATCATTTTTATATTGGTTTGTATGAGTTTGTAACCTTTTTTGTTGGTTTGTATTTTAAGATGTGTCTATATATTTTATATATATATATATATAGAGGGGGGTTCATGCGAGAACGGTATCTTTTTACGAGAACGCGAGGAGCTTTGTACATGTGATTTTGTACCAACATCAAAAAATCACATGTGATTTTGTACCAACATCAAAATCACATATGATTTTGTATGTGAATCAAAATCACTACATGAATCATATATGATTTTGTACATGAAAAAATCTATTTGCGTTCTCGTAAAAAGTTACGTTTTCGTATGAACCTGCCCCTATATATATATATATATACATACTCGGTCCGTCCCAATTTAAGTGTCCATAATTAAAATGACACATAATTTTAGACATGGATAATAATTACATTCTTTTGGTAAAACAAATGACATATTTATCCTTATTAGTTTTTTTCCTCATCATAACTTTTAAATATTTGTGGATTAACGAAGGTTAAATTTGAGAATTTAGTTATTTATTTTAAAAATTATACACTTATTTTGAAACAAATATAAATGGAAACGCGAACATTTAAATTAGGTCGGAGGCGGTATAAGTGATTAATTTGGGAAAGAAAGTTGTAAACGAGAGGGCTGGTGAGCTGACGCGTTTCCATGGTGGGCGTAGAAATAGGATTCAAAGTAGTTGCTCATCGCCATTGGTGGTCAGTGTCCAGATAACTATTACTTGCAATCTACGTCAGCTTTAGGCTACACCTCCGCCGTCGTCACCGGCCGTCAACTTCCCCACTACTCTATAAAAACACTTTGCACTCAATCCTAAATGATTGATGATATCACCCTTACTCAAAATTAAAACACACACACACACACAAAAACCACTAACTGAAGTCTGGTTGTCGGTGAATCATGGCATCATCTAACGGCGGTGTTCCGCCTGGGTTCCGGTTTCACCCCACCGACGAAGAACTGCTTCATTATTACTTGAAGAAGAAGATTTCTTTTGAAAAGTTTGATATGGATGTCATTAGGGAAGTCGACTTGAACAAGATTGAGCCATGGGATCTCCAAGGTAAACACTTTCACTGCAAAATGAATTTTTTTTTTCAGCAACTTTTCCCTAAGAAACCTCTCGCTAAACTGTGATTTGTCATAAGACTGTCACAAAATTTGGTGGGTACTTCAAACAGGTATTTTTTGGGTGATGCATTGGTATTTTCTCAAAAAATATCATTTTCTACCGAACCATTTGTATTTTCTGGATGATCAGATGGAAATTTATATGAGATGACTTTTGTGGGTAAAAATCATTTGTTTTAAGTGTTTTTTCTTCTTTTTCTTGTTTTCATTTTAAGGTGTCCATGTAATTAAACGAATTTTCTGTGATAATTTTGTAGAGAGATGTAAGATAGGGTCAACGCCGGAAAATGAATGGTACTTCTTCAGCCATAAGGATAAGAAGTACCCGACTGGATCGAGAACAAATAGAGCAACAAACGCTGGATTTTGGAAGGCGACGGGAAGAGATAAGTGCATCCGTAACACGTTTAAGAAAATCGGTATGAGGAAAACCCTAGTTTTTTATTGCGGGCGAGCTCCCCATGGCCAAAAGACTGATTGGATCATGCATGAGTATCGCCTTGAAGATGTCGAAGATCATCATGATCCTCTCAATCCCATTCCAATCTCTACTTCTGTAAGTAGAATCTATTTCCTTCTTTCTAGTTCCACAAGTCCTCTGTCTCTTGAAACAGATTAAATGTTTGTGTACATCTCATCAAGTGGGTTATTCTTGGTTCACTGTAAACAAAATTGAGTTTATACGACGCCATCAATTTGGTAAGCGTTCTAATAAAGCACTTTATAAGACTTAATTTATAGACCCCAAAATAAATTGTCTATCTAAAGGCGTACTAAAATTGTAGGACGTTTGTGGGTGTTTTGACAAACTTTTAGGACACTTTTAATGCAAAATCTCGCATTAGCAATTTTATAGGACGTTTTTGAGAAAGTGTCATATAAACCCATCTTTTTACAGAACATTTGTTTTTATAGTACATTTTTTTCAAATAGTGTCCAACAAAATTGTTAATAGGACGTTTTGCATTAAAAGTACTCTCCTAAAAAATTTGTTAAGATATCAAAAAACGTCCTATAAACCTATTACAACATTTTGAGACATGATACTTTATTTTTTGATTCTATAAATTGGTTTATTAGGATTTGGAACGCTTAAATTTTTTTGGCATCTAATAATCCCGATTTTGATTTTGTTGTAGTGGTTTATTTGGTTGATTTTAGTTTACCAGCTCCAGTTAATTCCAATCGGTAGACAGGCGAAGGATCGTGTGAGAAATAGAGTTAAAGTGTGAAGCGTATGAAGGGATTTGACCCCTTATCACTTTTAATCTCACACCCACCCATGAATTCCGCTATTTACGGTGCATCTCATTAGTGTCGATCTTCAATTAAGATTGATCCAAGGGTCCAGATTCCTCCTTATGTTTCTCGCCATAACTTATGTTTCTCGCCGGAACCCAAACCCTAAGTAGACAACTATTAATTATGTGTATTATTTTATATATCTGTAACTTCTTTCGTTAACAGGAAGATGGATGGGTGATTTGTCGAGTGTTCAAGAAAAGAAACCTGTTCAAGATTGGCGGAAACGAATCATCGGGTGGTAGCAGCCTAGGGTCGGAACGACTCAACAACACATTGAATCAGCCTCGTTCCTTCCCATACGGTCAAGACCATCATCAGTATTTACCATACCATCAACCGCAAAGCTTCGATTTAGGCCTCAACTATACTCATCAATACCCTCACCTCATCCCTACCCACAAGCCTCTTGGATACGGTTTCTTGAATCTACCTTCCGAAGATTCACCACTTGCGGTCAAACAACTAATGTCGAACCCTAGAGAATGTGATAGTGGAAGCTGTGAGAACCAGCTCGATATAGGGTACCATGCTTGTGAGCCTGGTTTAGAGGTCGATGATACCTGTGAACCAGCTCAAAGCATGGTTAATGCAAATGTAAGACAAGATGAGACGTTAAACGAGTGGGGAATGATCGATAGGCAGCTTGTAACTTCACATCTTGGTCAGCCTAACGAGGATGTCAATTTAACGAAAGGGTTGTTGAGATATCGAGATGATGCAACACCATCTTCATCATCCATGCAACAGATCAACCAACTCTCGTTGCGGGGAGAGGATTTTTGGGGTTACGAAAAATAGCGCGACAAGTATATATATTATGGAGTCAAGTTCAAACAAGAATAATATGTATTTAAAAGAACACGAGAACCAACAAAATTATATATGATTTTACATTAACACAGAAAAAACGGACTTCGGCCACGGCTTCAGGTTTGTGTGGCATTTTCACACGTTAATGTAAAATCATATAAGATTTTGTTATATCCCGTATTCTTTTAAATATATAGCATTCTCATATGATCTCCTTCTATATGTGTATGTGTTATATGTGGATTTTCTTTAAAACAATTAAAGCGAGCTTAACAAAGCATGGTTCGAAACGAAGATGACTCGTGACCATTGAAAGGCTGAAACTACAAACAATTTGATTCAGAGTAATTATTATGCGTTTATCTCCATTTGAATTGGCATAATTTTGTCAAAAGTTGCTGAATATTATTTCTATCTCAATGTATATCTATTTCTAGTTTGATGTATAACAATTTTATGGTTTAATTAAACGATCTCCTTATTGTTGTATATCGTGTAATCATCGTTTCTATATAGGTTTTTTTTTGCTAAAATAAAATTGTTTTGAAAACCCTTTTGCAAAAAATAAGGTTGTTTAGGTATCTGTCCTACAATAACAAGAGGGTGTACGTATTTCAAAAATCATCATATAAAAGACATGATATGACAATTTAGTAAACGTGTCATTATTGATACAAAATGATACAACACTTAATTTATAGGTCTTATTAACTTAATATGACGTCCTATTATTATAAGGTTTATTAGGACAATTTCGAAAAACGAAGTTAATAGGGCTATAATATGTAGGACCTATTACGCTAATTACTACAACAAATCTACTCTATTGCGACGACAAAAGTCGTCGTTGTAGAGTTTGTCACTATTGGCCCATAGCTGTAGGTCATAGCAACAACATGTCGTCGTTGTACATAAAAAATTAAAAAAAATTGATTTTTACCTACTGCAATGATACGTCGTTGCTATAGGTAAAAAAAATTAATTTTAATTTTTTGTCTACTACGACGACATGTCGCCGCTATAAGCGAAAAACAAAAAAAAAATATTATTGACCTACTGCAACGACATGTCGTCGCTATAGGTAAATTTTCAAAAATTCAAAAATAAATTATTTCAATCCCACTAAAATTGATATTTATTGTTCTGAATTGAAGAGTCGTCTTCATTAAACAAAATCTATATGTATACGATCAGACAAACCGAAAAAGACCAATACATTATCGAATTTCAATGTGCCAAGAAAATTCTTTCCAACACATTTAGAATACACCAAATTAAACAAATGCTACTGAAAAAATTGAACATACGTAAAATATATATTCCTAGGAGTTTGCATGGCACCGTCTTTCGCCTTTCCTCTACAATTTAGTCTGCATACGGATTCATTGAGGTCGGATCCAATCTCAATCTTAGTCTCCTCAACCTTACTAAATTTCCTATAATAGCAAATGAAAATGTGCAACCATTATAAAATAAACTCTCATATCCAACAACCATAATAAAAAGAAAATGTCTAATAAAAAGAAAATGGCTTATAGTGAATTAACGAGTTTCAAATGAAGAACTTCCAATTGAGGAAACAAAGTTCCATTTAACATAGATACGTTCTTCCAAAATTCCAAGATCCCAAAACCTTAAACAATAATAAAGTTATTCATGACGGCTTGCTTTTTTTTGATAGCAACGACAAAGATACCCCAAATCTCGGGAAACATGAATGGATATTCTATGGATACTTCCTGACAAAACATGAGTGGCTGCTTAGTTCGGTATCCCATTTTGTGTTCAATTATATACTCTAGTAAGCTGACCGCAAAGATTGTGTCCTACTAGGCTTGTGTCCTACTAGGCTTCATCCATATACGGTCCTAATAATACAAACTCCAAAAGATGCATAGGAATGGTTCAAGGCTAGTTTAATAAAAAAATAATGCAACTTTATCTAGAGGCATTATCATTTTAGAAGAATAATGAAACATCATAGTGGGTCCTATTTTCGAGACATACATAAGGAAAACATGAAATAGAGGTGTAGATACTACCAACGAAAAAAATGTTATAACTGAATGAAATAAAGCACTTTGAGTCGGAACTTGGAATAATTTAAAAGAATACAAATCTTTAGTAACCATTAGCCGAGAAAAACTGACCTGGTCGATTGTGGGCATAACACCAATTGCTCTAGCACGAAGAAAACAACGTGGCAAGATTGGTTCTGCAAGTGTTTTCACAAATACAACTTTTCTTTAGGCTTGTGATTTCTTGGTTACAACAGCTAATTGCTCTTATAGATTCAAATCAAGATGCTTTTTGTATATAGTGAATCTGATATATAAATCAAGAACAACAAATTCAACTTATAGATTCAAATGGATGGGAATGAAGTGATGTCAAAAACCAACAGTTACAGATCAGACGCTTACACAGATGTCAATTATTATGCTCCAAATTACCAAAGTTCTGAGCTTTTTGATAGCCACCTTTAAGAAAATTAATAGTAGCAATAACCAAAATAATTCTTGATAAAGGCATATAAATTAGAAACAATCTTTGTCTCTTGAAATAGTAGTAAGGCAGTGTACATATGAATATCCAAACAAATTACATTCACTAAATAGATTTACAATTAAGTAATTTAATATACAATTGAAAACGGAGTTCTATGATAGAACATTAGCTAATAACATACTGTAATAACCCGGAACCAAATTTTGTAGGAATAAACTATGTTTGAATGGATGGAGTCTAACATCCTAAAGTTCAGGGACTAAGGTTGTCATTTGAAGATGGATGATCAAATAAAAAGGGAGAAATCCCTCATTTCTTGGAGAATATGGCTGATCGGTGTGTGTGTGT
The DNA here is from genome assembly GCA_036898165.1 of Silybum marianum. NCBI lineage: Eukaryota > Viridiplantae > Streptophyta > Magnoliopsida > Asterales > Asteraceae > Silybum > Silybum marianum. The sequence continues at coordinate 17,203,096 of CM072529.1, forward strand.
GTGTGTGTGTATGTTTTGCTTGGTGCGATTTTGGTGAAAGGAGAAGAGAAGAGAAGAAATCTTGGAGAATCAAGGTGCAACAATCAATTTCAGGTATGAAAGTTCTTCCTCTTCATCTTCTTGCTTAGTTGGGTCTTTTGGGAGATGTAAAACCATGGAGTTTTATGATTTAGTTGGTGGTATGTTGATTAAACCCTCAAATCAGTGTTTGTTGGGTTATTAGTTTGAGTATTGAAGTATTCTTCAAGTATTGGGATCCTTATTTCATTCTAAAGGATTTGAAATCAATGAAAACCTCCATTGTTGAGCAAGGCTCTTCAATGAGTAGGAAAATCCATGAGTCAATGGATGGATTGGATTAAATGGTTTATTTGTTGTAGGGAAGCGTTTTGGTATGAGTTTAGACAAGTTTTATGTCTGTTTTATGGCTAGAATTGGTAGCAATGGTGTGTTTAGGGTTTTTGGTAGCAGAAAAGTGCAGGACAAACAGTGAGTCCCGCGACTTCAAGTCGCGCGGCAAGCCGCCTAACTCACTGTTTCAGCATTTTGAAGTTTTTTCTAAAAGTTTATTAAGTGGGTTAAGTGGTGTCCTAGCCTAAGGGGTTTATAGGTAGAATGTATGGAAGTATAATTGGGTCATTAACTCGTAGTTAATTGATCTAATTCAGGTGATCGATTATGGGATTGTAGTTGGAAGAGTGTAAGCAGCTTGGCAATTCAGGTGAGTTCCCTTAATGTGCTAAACTTTATAATTGGATGCTTTAAATTGAACGTTTAATTCATTCATACTGGGCGGTGTATGTCCATTTTAATGATCATGGTGTGTGTGATCATGCTAGTCACGGTGTGTGACATTAATATTATACTGTTGCAACAGGTACAAAAAGGTGTGTTTTAAGTGTGAGTTGATATTCATGACTAACTGTTTTCTCTTATAGTTGTCATGCATATTAACTGTGGTTTTTGGGAATTCACTAGGCCTTATGGTCTAACCCTCTCTTTTATAAACTGAAAACAACTTTCAGGTAAGCACATGATAGAAAGCTCGAGTAAGGGAAAGGGTAAGCTGTGAGCACGAGGAGCTAGAAGTGAGGCGTAACTTGTATAGTTAGTCGCCTAGTTACGTTTAGTTTGCTTGTAATAATCTCAGTAGTGTTTATTCCGCTGCAAACTTTTGAGATGAGGTTACAATTGGGACCATTTGAACTATGTAATTGCTACTTTTAGAGCAATGCCATCTTTTATCTTTGATTTTAAAATCTTGGTCGTTACAAGTGGCATCAGAGCCCTAGTTTAAGTGAATTAGGTGTTCGAGGAGCATCTAGACTTAGACTGAGGGATAGGTGGGACTGAGATTAAGTAGGAATGCGTAGTGTGGGGTTAACCGGTGTGAGTAATGATAGGCTAGAGAGGACTAACGTGTAAGGTAAATTCGGAATCACATCTGGCCAATGTCATTGTGAATTTACAGGTACATGAAGGTGCTTGAATACCTATTGTGATCTAACTGGTTGTCTTATGTTATGTTCGTTTCAGTATCGAGAAGTATGACTCGTGGTTCCGTGAGATCGGCATCGATATCAGTAGCGGAAGGAGATCTTCAGATTGGAGATACTCAACCCGAACAAGTTGAAACCGTTGTAGTTGATCCTCCCCGAGGAAGGGGTAGAGGAAGGGGTCGTGGAACCCGAGGAGGTGCAGCATCTGTGGGAGTCCTTGAGGTTGGGACTCGAGTCCGAGGTACGATCTGTACTCGTGGTCGAGAAGTAGTGACCGAGCCGTTGAATGAGGTTGTGGAATCAATTCAAGAAAGTTATGTGAGTGTTCATGGTAGGGGACGCGGAAAAAGGGGAGGTCGAACCCAAGAGCGAGGGTTTGTGACCAAGGATGACTTCGATGCGGGAATAGGGAAGCTTGAGGCGGCAATTCAAGCTTTGGCGAGTAAACATTCTTCAAGTGCGACTATTCCTTGTGAGGATGATCATGCGGAGGGGTCTAAGGGAGAAGGACGTCGTAGTCACTTATCCCAAAGGACTATCCCCGAAGTGGAGAGTAAGGAATCGAAAGGTTGTAACTACAAGACGTTCCTAACTTGCAAGCCTTCTACCTACATGGGAGAGCGTAACCCAGTTTTGGCATTGCAATGGATTAGGGGGATGGAAGTGGTATTTGAGACTAGTGGATGTGCGGAAAAGGACAAGGTGTTGTATGCCACCACCATGCTTAAGGCGGAAGCTCGTTGTTGGTGGGACTTGGAAAGTGGAAAGATTGGTCCGGGAGCGGCTAAGAAGACCTCATGTAAGAAATTTGTGGGCTTGTTTAAGAATAAGTATTGTCCTAAGACCACAATAAGGCAACTTGAGGAAGAGTTATTGCATCTAGAGCAAGGGGATATGACTGTCCCAGAATACACCGCAACGTTCTTGGAGAAATCCCGTTTTGCCGAGGCGTATGTCTCAACCGAGGAGAGAATGGTGGACCGTTTTGTGTGGGGTTTGAAAGCTTCTATAAGGGAGTTGGTGATGACAATGAACATATCAATCTTCCAATTGACGGTTCATGCTGCCGAGATGACCGAGAAGGAAAAAAACCGCCAAATGATGGAAAAGGGTACCGAGAAGAGAAGTGGGATGGAACACCAAATGATTCCAAGAAATCTAAGTTCTCTAAGTATGATAATCGTGGGAGTCAAAAGTTTGTAGAGAAATCGTGTGGGAAATGTAATCGAGTGGATCGAGGAGATTGTGCTACGGAGTCAAAAGGGTGTTTCAAGTGTGGGAAAATGGGACACATGGCAAGAGAGTGTCCCAACTCGAGAGCGTGTTATCAATGTGGGTCTTCCGAGCATTTAAGGACGGATTGCCCTTAATTGAAGAAAGGTGTGGTGAACAACTTTGGTGGAGGACGTGGTGGTGGAGCGGAGAGGAAAATAGAGGCCCCACGAGCTCAAGTTCGGGCTTTTCAGATGACGACTACTGAAGCGGAGGCGCCTGATGTAGTGACAGGTACCTTTCTTATCAACTATATGCATGCCAAAGTGTTATTTGATTCGGGTGCGAATCATTATTTTATATCAACTGCATTTATGAGACTCTTGGATGTCAAGCCCAAGAAGTTGGATTATGGGTTTGAGGTAGAAATCGCCGATGATAGGCGAGTCGTGATGAGGGAAGTTTTAGAAGGTTGTAGCATTGATATAGAGGGTTGTCTTATCCCGTTGTTGTTCTATCCGATGGCGATGAGAGAGTTTGATGTGATTGTGGGGATGGATTGGTTGGCTAGCAACAATGCGTATATTGTATGTAAGAAGAAATTGATCCGGGTCACCTTGCCGGAAGGAAGGGAGGTGGTGATTTATGGCGATCGAAGTGAGAGGAAGTCTTGTATAATATCCATGTTAAAAGCCAAGCAATCTTAGCCAAGGGATGCTGTGGGTTTATGCCATATGTGATTGATGCCGAGAGAGAGAAGAAAAGTGTGGATGAAGTACCGATAGTGAAAGAATATCCCGAGGTATTTTGCCGATGATCTTGTCAGACTACCTCCAGATCGTCAAGTGGAATTTAGAATCGATTTGGTACCCGGGGCCGCACCAATAGCCCGTGCACCTTATCGATTGGCGCTGGCAGAAATGAAAGAGATGATGACGCAACTTCAAGAGTTGCTTGATAAGGGTTTTGTACGCCCTAGTACGTCACCGTGGGGAGCGTCGGTGTTGTTCGTTAAGAAGAAAGACGGGTCTATGAGGATGTGTATAGACTACCGTGAGTCGAACAAAGTAACGATCAAAAATAAGTATCCGTTGCGTAGGATAGATGATCTCTTTGATCAACTTCAAGGAGCAAGTTACTTTTCGAAGATAGACTTGCGGTCCAGTTATCATCAGTAGAAAGTGAGGGAGGAGGATGTGTCTAAAACGGCTTTCCGAACGAGGTATGGTCATTACGAGTTTTTAGTTATGCCTTTTGGCTTAACTAATGCTCCAGCGGCGTTTATGGATTTGATGAACCGAGTGTGTGGTTCTTTGTTGGACAAGTGTGTGATCATCTTCATTGACGATATTCTGATCTACTCTCGGACGGAAAGTGAGCATGAAGAACATCTTCGCCTAGTGTTAGAATTGCTAAAGCGCGAGAAGCTTTATGCTAAGTTCTCGAAGTATGAGTTTTGGTTGCGAGAAGTGCAGTTTCTAGGACATGTAGTGTCCGAAGGCGGAATCAAGGTGGACCCGGCAAAGATAGAGGCTATCAGGAGTTGGGAGCCACCAGGACACCGTCAGAAGTGAGAAGTTTCTTGGGTCTAGCGGGGTACTACCGAAAATTCATTCAAGACTTTTCGCGTGTAGCTACACCGTTAACCTATTTGACTAAGAAGAACATCAAGTTTGTGTGGACCGAAACTCAAGAGTCGGCATTTAGCTTGTTGAAAGAGAAGTTGAGTAGTGCACCAGAGTTGTCACTAACGGATGGAACGGAAGGGTTCGTGATCTATAGTGATGCATCCAAGTTGGTATTGGGATGCGTGCTCATGCAACGTGGGAAAGTGATTGCATACGCTTCGAGACAGTTGAAGGATCATGAGAGAAACTACCTAGCGGCGGTAGTTTTCGCACTTAAGATTTGGCGGCATTATCTCTATGGGGTGAAGTGCCAAATTTATATCGATCATAAAAGTGTCAAGCACTTGTTTGATCAAAAGGAGTTGAATATGAGGCAAAGGAGGTGGGTCGAGTTATTGAATGATTATGATTGTGAAATCTTGTACCATCCAGGGAAAGCGAATGTGGTAGCCGATGCGCTAAGTCGAAAGGATAGAGGAGAGCCGACCAAGATAGTGGCTTTTAGATTTGAAGTGTCGCCTACTATCTTGGAGGATATTAAGAAAGTTCAAGATTAGGCACTCTTAGAAGAAAATCTATAGAGTGAAAGGATGGTGGGAAATGTGTCAATGTTGGTGCACGATTGTAAAAGTGTGAAATGTTCCTAAACTCAGTGGATTGCGTGAGAAGGTGTTAGAAGAAGCTCATAAGTCGAGATATTCGGTACATCCGGGCTCGAACAAAATGTATCGAGATTTACGACAGTATTATTGGTGGCCGGGGATGAAGAAGGATATAGCGTACTATGTCGAGAGATGCTTGACATGTTTGCAAGTGAAGGCGGAACACTAAAGGCCGTATGGGAAACTTCAACCTTTAGATATTCCGGTGTGGAAATGTATAACACCCTAAATTTCGTTACCGAATAATGTTGGTATACTCATTTACATAAAAATTTGGATGCTTTATGTAGTTCTACTTTGGACTAATAATGTAAGTCCAAGTTTTATGTTAAAGATCAATTATGTAGAAAATAAATTGGTCTTAGGACTAAAAATGTTAATAAAAGTCCATGTAGGGACCAATAGTGAGTTAGGCTTTTGATGAGGGGTGATAATTGACAATTGAGGATTCTTATACTAGTTATTTAAGCCCTCTTTTCAGCCAAAATGCTTCATTTGGAGCTTAACCCTTTCTCTTTCTAGCTAGAACCGTATCCAAACGCAAGAACCCTAAAATTTTTCCAAACTCTTCATGCAACTATGGAAATGAAGATATTTTGAAAGATTGGTGATTAATCTTTGAAGATTTGTTAGTTCTACAATTCAATCCAAGGTATACTCTCTAATTTGATGATTTGTGTTAAAGTTATATGAAGATTCATGTTAGGGTTCATGAGGTTTTGATGATTAAGTTAATCTTTATAAAGATTGATGTTAGTTTCTTGCTTTTGTTGGTGAAATAAGTGAGGAAATAACTTTACATCATTGATTTATGGTTTGGAAATGTTTTATAGTTGTTTCACCATGATTTTAGTACCAAAATTATAAGAAATAGGGCTGTTTTGAGCTGTGAATAGTAGCAGAATTATCAAAAAGGGAACTGTTTTGAGCTATGTAGATGATTGTAATAGCTATTGTTTGTTCAAAAATTCGTAGTAAATCACTCGTTTATCCGATTGAGTTGTACGATATGTCGTTGGAAAGGTATCTGAGTATACTACAACTTTGTAGTTTACATTTAGAGCTGATTCCAAGTTTATAAGGCTCAAAACAGTGACTTTCTATAGTTGGTACTGTGCAAAAAGTGAACTGCACATTGTTTTTAGAAAAATCATATAAAATCGGTCTTTGATCCAAATGATATGAATCTAAAGCGATTGGTTTCCTAAGAAACAGATCTACAACTTTTGTTTATACTTATCAGCTGAATGTACCTCTAAGTAAGGCAAAGGTGATCAAAGTTAAGTGGGTACAAAGCTGTCAGGTGCAGGGGATTTTAGTAGCACTATTTGCTTCTATCTTGAGTTTTAAGGATTTGTGTCACCTTTAAATATTGTTCCAATGATTCTCAACCAATTGTAACTTATTTAGGAACAAGCTTGGAGTAAATTGGTGGCATTAACAACGGCATAGGAGCTACTACATGCTTAATACTTCGATTACCATCTAAGGTGCGGATATCCGGTCTTGTGACTTTCCTTAGTCACTACATACAGGTAATATCTTTCTCGTTTATCATCTAGGCATCTATTATGATCTCTTATTTTCAATTCATGAGATCATATTTGCGCATTGTGAGTTTGATAACTCCTTTACTAAGCGGTATCGATTTGTCTATGATGATTCTTATTTGAAACTATTAACATAGTTTTGGTTTTTGATGTATTCATTATTGGTTAATTGAATTTGATCCTTTTCGTTGTTGAACCATTATCGGATTTGAACCGTTTTCGGGATTCTATTTTGATATATAATGACTAAAAGTTATATATTTATAAGTTTACTATTTATACATTGAATTGACATGTTTTTATGTGATTTGAAAGTTTTATGATTTAAGGCATGACATCGAGGGCAACGATGTCGTGACGCCTCCATGGTGGCGATAATTGTCATGGCGTCCTCGTTATTCGAACCCCAATGTCAATAAGTGGGTATGACCTGGTACCGGTCAATTTGAGGGAGAATGGATCGATCCTAGGAACCGTTATCGGGAGCCGTTATCGGGAGCCGTTTATCGGAAGGGATTTGAGTGTATTTCCCTATACTCATTTTCCATTGTTCGAGTGGTCCGTACAACCCTCAAATCCAATTGATTATATCATTTATTCTCAATTCTTGACTTGATGTTATTATTTTAATTCATTTAGTAGAAATATTCATGTCAATTACCAATTGTTCATTTCATATTCCGATTTTCAGATTTCATATAATTATTATCCTTTATTAATTCGATTATACACTTGTGATCTTTGTTATTTTTATTATCCGCTCACTAAGCATTTGGCTCGGCCGAGGTTTGTTTTTTCCTCGGTCGAGGTTTGTTTTCTCCTCGGCAGGTACAGGATCGTAGGTGGGCTTATGATGGGACCGAGAGCAAAGGAGTATGACTATTTTGAAGACGACCTTAGATAATATAATAGTTTTTGTTTCTATATATATTGTAATTATAACTATGTCGTCTTAACTTTAGTCTACCCCACACTTTTATTTTGATGATTAATTATAGTAGCTATGGATTTCCCGTTTATCTTACTTTTGTGGTTATGTTATCCATTGTGGCACACTGTCCTCCGGCCACGCGGGACGGGGGTGTTACAAAATGGGATCATACAACGATGGATTTTGTTATAAAGTTGCCACGAACTCCAAAGGGGTACGACGTAATTTGGGTGATAGTGGACCGTCTCACCAAGTCGGCCCATTTCTTATCGTGTAAGGAAACATACCCAATGGAGAAGCTAGCAAGGTTGTACATCGATGAGATCATGACTAGACATGGTGTGCCATCGTCTATAGTTTCGGATCGCAATAGTCATTTTACGTCGGCATTTTGGGAAAGTTTTCAACAAGAGTTGGGAACATAGTTGAATTTGAGTACTGTTTATCATCCATAGACGGATGGACAGAGTGAGAGGACGATCCAGACTTTGGAGGATATGCTAAGAGCATGTGTGATTGACTTTGGTGGGTCTTGGGAGACGCATTTACCGTTGACTGAATTCTCGTACAATAATAGTTATCATGCGAGTATTCAAGTGGCACCATATGAGGCGTTGTATGGACGCAAGTGTAGAACAACTTTGTGTTGGAATGAAGTGGGGGAGAAGCAATTAGCTGGCCCGGAGATTGTTCAGATTACTGCGGATAAGATTGGGCAGATTCATGAGAAGTTGAAAGTGACTCAAAGCCGACAGAAAACATATGCGGATAAGAGAAGGAAACCGATTGAGTTTCAAGTGAATGAAGGGATTATCTTGAAGATAGCACCTTGGAAAGGAGTGGTGCATTTTGGAAAGAGAGGAAAGTTGAGTCCTCGGTATATAGGACCATTTGTTATAAAGGCACGTGTGGGTGTCGTGGCATACAAGTTGGATCTTCTGGAGAAACTTCGTGGTATTCATAGCACGTTTCACGTGTCTAATTTGCATAAATGTTTAGCGGACATAGATGTGTCCGTACCATTGGATGATATCCAAGTGGACGAAAAGTTGGAGTATGCGGAAGAACCCGAGGCGATCGTGAATTGTAAGATTAAGAAGTTGAGGAACAAGGAGATCGTGTTAGTAAAAAACTGCATTGGAGGTTCCACAAAGGGCAAGATGCGACATGGGAACCGGAATCGAAAATGAGGAAGAAATACCCTCAACTCTTTGCTTGAGGAATTTCGGGGGCAGAATTCTTTTAAGGGGGTGAGATGAAATAACCCGGAACCAAATTTTGTAGGAATAAACTCAGTTTGGATGGATGGAGTCTAACATCTTAAAGTTCAGGGACTAAGGTTGTCATTAGAAGATAGATGATCAAATAAAAAGTGAGAAAACCCTCATTTCTTGGAGAATACGGCTGATTGGTGTGTGTGTGTGTGTGTTTTACTTGGTGCGAATTTGGTGAAAGGAGAAAAGAAGAGAAGAAATCTTGGAGAATCAACGTGCAACAATCAATTTCAGGTATGAAAGTTCTTCCTCTTCATCTTCTTGCTTAGTTGGGTCTTTTGGGAGATGTAAAACCATGAAGTTTTATGATTTAGTTGGTGGTATGTTGATTAAACCCTCAAATCAGTGTTTGTTGGGTTATTAGTTTGAGAATTGAAGTATTCTTCAAGTATTGGGATCCTTATTTCATTCTAAAAGATTTGAAATCAATGAAAACCTCCATTGTTGAGCAAGGCTCTTCAATGAGTAGGAAAATTCATGAATCAATGGATGGATTGGATTAAATGGTTTATTTGTTGTTGGGACGGGTTTTGGTATGAGTTTAGACAAGTTTTATGTCTGTTTTATGGTTGGAATTGGTAGCAATGGTGTTTTTGGGGTTTTTGATTCGAGCAGGAAAGTGCAGGACAAACAATGAGTCTCGTGACTTGGCCCCCGACTTCAAGTCACGCGGCAAGCCGCGTAACTCACTGTTTCAGCATTTTGAAGTTTTTGCTAAAAGGTTAATTAAGTGGGTTAAGTGGTGTCTTAGCCTAAGGGGTTTATAGGTAGGATGTCTGGAAGTATAATTGGGTCATTAACTCGTAGTTAATTGATTTAATTCAGGTGATCGATTGTGGGATTGTAGTTGGAAGAATGTAAGCAGCTAGGCAATTCAGGTGAGTTCCCTTTGTGTGCTAAACTTTATAATTGGATGTTTTAAATTGAACGTTTAGTTCATTCATACTGGGCGGTGTGTGTCCATTTTAATGATCACGGTGTGTGTGATCATGCTAGTCACGGTGTGTGTGACATTAATATTATACCGTTGCAACAGGTACAAAAAGGTGTGTTTTAAGTGTGAGTTGATATTCATGACTAACTGTTTTTTCTTATAGCTGTCATGCATATTAACTATGGTTTTTGGGAATTCACTAGGCTTTATGGTCTAACCCTCTCTTTTATAAACTGAAAACAACTTTCAGGTAAACACATGATAGAAAGATCGAGTAAGGGAAAGGGTAAGCTGTGAGCACGAGGAGCTAGAAGTGAGGTGTAACTTGTATAATTAGTCGCCTAGTTTAGTTTGCTTGTAATAATTTCAGTAGTGTTTATTCCGCTGCAAACTTTTGAGATGAAGTTACAATTGGGACCATTTGAACTATGTAATTGCTACTTTTTAGAGCAATGCCATCTTTTATCTTTGATTTTAGAATCGTTGTCGTTACACATACCAAAACTTGTGAACTAATTAAATCCAAAACTTATAAACAAAAGATAGATAGGAATGGTTAAAAGTACTTTTATGGATGTCAATTGATGAATAATATGATCATATATAAAACTAAAAATGAAGTTCATCAACAAAAGTGTCGTAAATTCGTGCTTACGGTTTCTTCAAATCTAGACAAGCAAGGCACATTGTTACTACCAATGAAGCAAACTGATAGGCCGAAAGAAAGCGCATCCATATAATAAGCATAAACTAAACAAAGTATATATTTCAAGCAATACACACACACAATATATATATATATATATATATATATCAGGGGGTATTGGAATGGTCTTAGCTCCCGATTATTCAGACAATAAAAAGAAAAAGGAAAAAATTGAGATAGTTATGAATTCCATTGAGTTTCCCTTATTTGATCGAACAACCCAAAATTCAGTTATTTCAACTACATTAAATGATCTTTCAAATTGGTCACATACATGGTTTTAAAAAAACGTTAGGGACGTGCGCCTTGGCGCGCCTCAAAACGAGGCGTCCAAAAAATGTATATGAAACGCCGCCTCTTAAAGGTCTGATGAACCGTACGCTTTGGTTGACTGAAACGTGGACAAAGGCATTGAAGCGGTGGTCTGTGGTGAGGCGCCAACTGATTGGAGGTGGAAGATTTTTATTGGGGAGTGCTATTGGCACCCCTAAAATGCTAATAGCACCCATAAGTAGGGTGTTGATTGTCTTGAAAATTGAAAACCCATCAAATATAAATAATTAGTAGATAATATAATATATATTAAATTATTATTATTACTTTTTATTAATTATATAATTATTACATATTAATATATTATATTTTGTTATTATATATATAAATATTATATCTCGTTTAATAACATCAATATCTGATCTTTTAGTATTAAATCTATTTAAAATAACATAACCGGGTAAATATATAATTTAAAATATATTATATTGGATATTTAAATATATATATATATATTGATATTTTATTATTAAATTTATTTAAAAAAATTTATCATTTACTCAAATAAGTTGGTCGTATTGATTTTTATGAAATACGAATTTATTACTTTTGAGATCAACTATTTATTAATAATTACAATGAAACTTTTAAATTTGAAAACTAACAGTGTTTTATTTATAAGATTGATTCAATATTAAATATATTGTTTTTATCAATTTTAGTGCTCAAAATGATTTAGAAGTTATATAATACATATATATTTGAACTCAACGATTCACATAGACTGTAATAATGTTTTCAGATTCGAAAAAGAATAAAGTTTTTATTTTAGGGTCATTTGATCAAAACGATAGAAATATGTCTTTTTTAAAATATAGAAATATCGTATTAATACCGAATTTTATATTTATGTACGTTGAAAAATATAGATACCGTAAATGTCAAAAAGATCAAAATATGACTAAGAAAATTTATAAAAGTCAAAAAAAGATATAACAATAGCATGTCTATACGTAGATACTATTGAATAGATCCCAAATATATGTTGATATTAAGATTTAGAATTATGTATATAAAGTTATGCTAGATAAATATAGTATAGATAAATAAATATTTAAAATAAATAAAATTATATTTATATTTATATATACATACATAGAGGTAATTCAATATATTTAGTTGGCTACTTCCTTCCTTACTATAAAAGGTGTCATCATCTTCAAAATAAACTTACACCAAAACATAACTCAATCCACATCAGAGAGTTACATCTGGTTTAAATCTGTAAAACCAGCATTTCGGCTAAGCAATTAAGGTGAGTACATTATGAGATTTTACTGGGATACATATGTCTTATAATTATATTTTCTGCTTTTCGATTAAATATTTATAGTCGGTACTCTGCTTAAAAGTGTTATTAAATTTATAGTCGTTACTCTGCTCAAAGTAAAAATGTTATTATACAACATTTCTAGTCGTTACTATGCTCAAATTAAAATGTTTAAGTAAAGTGTTATTAAATTTATAGTCGTTACTCTGCTCAAAGTAAAAATGTTATTATATAATGGTATTTGTATGACAATTTTATATATCCGAATTAACGAGTCTATTATTTACCCCGTTTTCGTTGCTACCATCAAAAATCTTTTCGTTTCTACCCCATTTTCAAGTACTCCAAAATTAATACACGGTTTGATTCACGATTTCACTATTCATGTCACTATTCATGTCATGTATTTTATGATCGTGCAAATGACTCGATTAATGAGTTGAAAGATCTATTTTTTGCTGATCTCAGATCATTGGAGATTTGGCGTGCATTTCCACACGTGTTGTTGATGGATGTCACTTACAAAACAACCATGTTTGAGACGCCTCTCCTTCAGATTGTTGGTGTAACTTCAGCTAATAAGACATTTTGTGTAGCATTTGTCTTTATGCACAAGGAAAAGATATCCAATTATACTTGGGTATTAAACCGTCTACTGTCATTGGTGGATGAATGTCTTCATCCACGTGTGATCGTCACAGATAGAGACTTGGCATTGATGAGAGCATGCGATATTGTTTTTCCCGATGCTAAAAAGATTACTTTGTAGATGGCATATCTACCAAAGTATTATGAGAAATTGTAGACCAGCAATAACATCAAATGATGTTTGGGGTTCCTTTTATAATGCATTGATGGCATTAATTGCTTCAGAATCAGATGAAACGTATCTGTTTAATTTTGCATAACTTGAAGCAGTATTGCTCAACTATCTAGGTACACTCAAATATATTATTAATAAAAACCTTGATAGATTTAACAATTACTATTCATTGGATTGAAATAAATTTGTTCAATTTTCTAGTGTTTTTGCTTATCTGAATGACACATGGCTAACACCTAAAGAAATGTTTGTATCTGTTTGAAATAACAAATTTCTACACTTTGGAAATCGTACAAGTAACAGAGTGGAGAGTCAACATTCGAAGTTGAAATCTTACTTGAATTCTGCACAATCAAGTTTACCGACATTTATGAATAAGGTCAATCAAGTCGTTCGATCTCAAGATACAGAAATTAAAGCAAATATTCAACAGAGCAGAAGTATCAGGAAACATCTTCATCGCAAACCGCACTTCCAACAATTCTGTGGTTTCGTTTCACTTTATGCACTAGACATAATATTACAGGAATATCAGCATGCTCAATCTGTTGGCTTGTTCTCTGGAAATTGTAATTGTCTACTACGTACATGTTATGGGTTGCCATGTGCGCATGAACAAATGCTATATACCAGCAAAGGTCTTCCTATCCCAATCCATTCGATTGATGTATTTTGGACGAAGCTTGATTTGTCTGTATGTCAATCTTTACAAGATGATGATATTGGTTATGAAGATGAAGTTCAAATGTTTACCGAGCAATTTAACAAACAACCGAGAGCTGGTAAGTTTAGTTTTCTGAGGAAGATAACAGAGATAATCAAACCATCAAAAACATGGGTTCGTGAACCTGCTGTTAACAAGACTACTCGTGGACGCCCCTCGTTGAAGAATAAACTTCTTAGAAAAATTCATGTTGGTCCATCTGTTACAGCTCATGTTGATCCGTCTTTTTCAGCTCATGTTGATCCGTCCTTTTCAGCTCACGTTGATCCGTCTTACAGCTCACGTTGATCCGTCTTTTGCAGCTGAAAAACCACTTAGACGTAGTTGTTTGAACGCATTTATTGACTTGAATGAAATGAGCTACCAGGAACCAGCGAGACACAGTTCTTTTTTCAGCAATAAATATAACATACATCCATATATTAATCAATTTCCAGAAATGTTTCACCCTTGCATCTGGAATGTACATGATGTGAGAGGTGATGGAAATTGTGGATTCCAAGCAATAGCTGTCCACCTTGGTCTTCATGAAGAGGCATGGCCAACAATTTGAATGAACTTGAAAGAAGAGTTAGAAGCATACCAGACAGAATACCTCAACATATTTGGAAGTCAATATTGGAATATAGTTTACAATATTTTAAACTTTTTTCCATCAGATCGAGGTGCCTCACTTGAACACTGGATGACGATGCCTAAAATTGGTACATTAATTGCTTCAAAGTGTAATGTGATGTTACACGTTATAGACATTGCAGGTTGTTCAACGTACTTACCGCTTAGGTCTACTTCGCCTCCGTGGTATCAACTTGTTGTTTTTGCAATTGGGTACATTAATGGTAACCATTACATGAAACTAGAGTTGGCAGAAGGATACCCGATCCCTAGAATTTCACAATAGTTTAGGCATTGCTGCTATCCGTGTGTTGCTACATGGGCTACACCGTATTTAGATCGAATAAAGAAGTACGAGCAGCTTTTACGTGTTAGTGCTACTACGGATAATGTTATTTTAGAATAAATGAAAATTGTAATATAAATTACTTATGTGTTATTTATGTGTCAAATCTTAATTTTTATGTTTTATTTTTTATATTATATAATTCTTAAATTTGTAATGTTTATGTTAGTAAGAATTTATTATTTTTAAATAAAAGTAAAAATAGAAAACAAACAAAATTAATCAAATGTGTATGTAGGTAAGAGTAATTTTTAATTTTTTGATAAATAATTCAATGTTTAGTAATAAACTACATATGATTTATTTGAACAAATGAAGAAGTGTAAGAAAAGATTTGGACCATTGATCACTTTTAATCCAAAACAACCCATTAATTGCGATTTAGAAGAGAATTGATTAATCCAAAGGTTTTAAAGAACGGAAACAAGCCTCAAGGGTGGAGATCCTTTCTCACCATTCTCACTATAACTTTCATTCTCATCGGAACCTAACCCTAGATTGGATGGGCATTGTTTTGTTTTTAAGTTTTTGGCACACATTATACATTTGGGCTAGATACTAGAACCAGGGTACTAATTGGCTTAATTCGATAATTCCAGAAAAAGTGTGGTCGGACAGAACAAAGGTGGATTCAGAAGCCAAACAATGACAAAATGGATGGGCCCTGCGTCTATTATTATGATTTATTAAATATTTTTGTATTACGATTTTTTTATTAAACATATTCTCTCTATATATTATTAATAACAAAAAGTTAGTTTGTAGTTTATATATAATTAAATATAAATATTATTATATAATAATATAATAAAATAGAAAAGCAAAATAAGTTGGTTATTAATTACAATTTAATATGAATATTTAAATAATAACAAAAATAGAAAAATAAAAGACAACTAAAAGACAAAACTACAAAAAACAAAAAAAAAACAATGATTGAACTATGGGTTAGGGGTGTCATAAGTAACCTTTGGGGTGCCATTAGCCTCCCCCTTTTTAATAATAAAACCCTAAAAATGAGTCAAAGATATATGACGCCTCTTTCTATCACCTATCCCCTCTCTTTCTCAATATTCTGATTAGTTTTTTTAATTTTTATGTTTATGCTTTTCCAATTAGATGTATAATATATTATTACATTTAGTTAATAGTTATTTTATTTTTTTCCTTGATATATTTCATATATTTTTGATATAAATATATAAAATATATTATTATATATAATTAATAACTTTTGTATTTATACTATTGTGTCTATTTAACTTTTTTTATTAGTCTTTTATATGCTTTTATTATAGATATATAATATATATATTTATATCTAATAATTTTTTAGCAATTTTTATATGTTTTTAGGATAAATAATTATATTATATTTTTTTATTTTTTATTTTGTTTTTTGAATTTATTATTTAATATTCTATATATTTTTTTAGTACTTAATCTAGGTAATTTGGGGTTTACGCCTCACGTATCTAACAGGAAAACGCCTCAGTACTCATTTCCGTTCTTTAAAACCTTGTATATATATATATATATATATATATATATATATATATATTAGTTGTCTACCCGTGCGATCCCGCACAGTGTGTTTGGATCTTGATTCAAGAACTTAAAAGCTCAATCCTACTTGTGTCCTTTAGAGTCTCTCGATTTTACTTTATAACCCTGTAATCATTTAATAAACAACTCCTTTTTGTAAAAGGATTTAACCCTGTAAGCATTTAATAAACAACTCCTTTAAAAACATTTTGCAAAAGATGTTTCTAAAGCCATAGTCGGTAACTCCTTTTTGGAAAAGGGACCAAAACCCCCGAGAGAAGCATAAAGACTTGGGTATTGTTAGAATTTGAAAGCTACCAAATGGGTTCCATGAAGAATGTGCTTCTGATCATCCATGTAACTCAATAAATACATGGAGGAGAAGCAAAATGAATTCCACCCACAAAAACAAAGGTAGTGGTTCCCAATAAAAGAAAATTAAAAGTGAAAAACAATTTAACTAGAATAATGTATCAACGTTCATGATAAATACTTCACTAATAAATGGAAAATGAAAAAAGAAACATAAAGTAAATGTGATACCAAGTCAACGCTAACAACATAAACAACCATACATCATTATCATGGTCGACTTAAACAAGCAAAACTTACATTTTTAATAAGATTTAGTGCAAGGTCCTTTGCTGCTTCACGATAGTGATCAATACCCGTTCAAAGGCCTCTTGTACTACTAGAGTAATGCTAATAGCATGCGGTATCTCCTGATCTGGCTGATCAAATAGATCCCTAAAATAAAGGTCAACAGTTATCAATTAAGCCACCTTGCCTCAAGAAAAAAAGAGATCGGATATGCAATAGTAATAGCTTTATTACATAAGCCAGTCTTAGGGCTTGTTTGTTAGCAGCTTAATGTGCTTAATGAGCTTAATGAGACTTGTCGTTTAGTTGGTCAGCTATACATAACTGTTTGGAAATGGCTGAATGATATAAAAAGTGGTTTATTCAAATAAACTTATAAGGGGGAGCTTTATGTAGAAATCCAAGCTCATTTCCAAACCTATCCCTCCCAATTAAAAAACACACTTCTTTCATCGATGAAAAAACCCTCCCAAACAGAGCCCTTCCCAATTTATGCCGTTAGATTAATTAACACGGATAGCTTATCCATATAGGGCTTGATGACTAACCAACCAAATAGCCCCTTAATTGCAAGAAGAAAAAGAAGAAAATGATTGGCTAGCTGGACCATGAACCAGCAAGTTCACAAAAACTCAATTCCTTCTTATATTCACCAGAGAGAACCAAGAAACTACTCACCCTTCAAAAACGTCGATAGGTTCATTGATTAACTAAAGAAACTCGACATAATTCTCCTGGATTAGTCCTAAAAGCTTAAGAAATTCATAAATGTCATAACTGAATGAAATAAAGCACTTTGAACCATGATTCTCCTGGATTAGTCCCAACTTATGAAGCATGGGTTGCAACAAATGCCAACTACATTAGACCGTTTAACAAGGCAAAGATTACACACAGATAAGGATCCAAAAAAAGCATACCTGTAGTATTTGTGGATTTGATTGTACCATAGAACGCAATGCTTGGAACTGAAATGCAGATTGAAAGTTAGTGACCAAAATAATTAACAAATTTAATGCTAAAAATCAAAACTTATCCAAGAACTAAACTCTACATGATTGCTTTTTTGACAATCAAGATTCTAAGCTCATTGAAAGTTCGAGCAACCTGTAAAAAGTAACTAAAATAAGAACTAAATTACAAAATAAGTCAAGTAATTATGTCCCTTATACCAAGCTTTCACAACTAAATTTTAGAATACATGCTCAAGAGAGATTATATTTAATCAGTTTCTACAATTTTGTCATTAGAGTTCCATAATAGCCACATGAAATAAATGATTAAAATCTTTACAGACACAAATGAATAAGCTATACAGACAAAAATGATTAAAAGTAGCAAAGTCATTTGCCCACCTATCAGGACCCCTAGAAATCTAAACACGATAATGCATTAAACACTGTTGACTAAATACAGACAGCCAAAACAAAATTGTGGAGCTGACTACTAGCCTAGCAGGTGTTAGAATATTTGTTGATAAGAGGACATAATTTGATTTCAATATTATTTTGTGGCCTATGTGTTACTTAAAATAAAAAAGGTATCCAGACAACTTGAATCATGGAAGAACCGAATAAGTAGCTAGCCATATGTGCATAAGTGAATAAGTAGCTAATCATGGAAGCAGCTCAACTTTCTATACTATGGAAGCAGGCCAATAGCGTGAAATGAATAAAAATTCAAGTGATGTTTTCTTTAAACGATCTCCAAACACGACTCCAAATTCTAAGGTCTCAAACACTAAACAATAATATGTTTTAGGATTGCAATTTCGTAACTCCGATTCGAACTTCAACCAATAGCACTGTAATCTTGCAACTAAAACAACTTTGGTTCTGATTCTAAGCTCTGAAACGTACAATCAACTCTAGTTCAAACAAATAGGTTTTTCGTTTTTGTAGAGAATTGGGGGTTGAACAGGGGTATACAAATTTAGTGAGGGAATACGAATCCTAATTAGCCATCGACTTACCGAGATGTGAGGATTTTCAAACGTTGATTTGTACAATCAACCATAGACGACACTGATTATGCTGGACACTGGAGGAACATCCACAATCGCAAGGATGAATCGAGTAGGAATACAAAAACCTAATTCTACGTTCTGAATTTTCGAACTCGGATTTTGTAATACGAAAAGCTAATATCACAGTATAGACGCTTAGGTTAAAAGGTGCGGCTGGTTGGAGGATGGGCCTTGAATTAAATTGCGCTATATATTATATTTTTGGTTTTTTTATATTTTAACTCTATTGCCACGACATGTTGAAGCTATTGGTAATCCAAAAATTAGTTTTCCAAATAAATATTTCTTATTTTATTGAATAAAATTATTAATCATAACCTGCGACGAGATATCGTTACTGTATATATCATAATTTTTTATTTTATTTATTCAATTAAGAAAACAGGGGGAAATTTTTATTTGAACCTCTACTGCAACGACATATCGTCGCTATAGACATATATATTTTTAAAAGAATTTTAAAACCGTCAATAATGTTTAAAAAGTTATTTTAACATCTACAACAACGACTAGAAGTCGTCGCTATAGCCTTTGTCGCTGTAGAAGTAATTTCTTGTAGTGTAATACGATGTCCTATAAAACCACTTATTGGGACGCTGATATATGTTAGTAAATGTAATAAGATGTAAATCAACATATTTTACGATCGCATAAAAAGTGACCTTTATGTGTTCTATGTTTTTTCATGGGTATCATGAGCATGCATGATTAGCCTGAATCAAACCATTTATTTATTTATATTGTTGATATAAATTCTCATTTATGCCTAACCATCTTAGCCCTTTTGACATATGGTTGTATGTGGTTGTTTTCGATTTTATTGGCAATTTTGGTGTCGGTTGTAATTTAAATGCGTAGTTATTTTATTGGCAATTTGGTCCGGTTGTAATTTAAATTCTTAGTTAGCCTTCAATTTTGTTATATTGTATTTTCTATAAGTTGTAAGTATATAAATAGAATGTTTTTATTTTTCAACTTATTTTAAATCGAGAAACCGAAGATTGGGGGCACAGTGAGATCGAGGACGGCGGCCAACACAAAGATGAAGGAAAAATCATTTTGTTCCTTAGTTTGTGATACACAGTAAGAATTTAGTGCTTAAACACTCTTTTATCCTCTTTTAGATAAATTATTTTACCTTTTATCCCTACCTTGAGTCATTTTCTTACTTTATTTTCCATATCATTTTAATGGAGTTAGAGTAAATGATTTTACCTGCTTTACTTCAGTTTAGGCTAATATAATTTTTTTTTTGGCAGTTTAGTTTGCTAATTCTTGCTGCTGACTTTTGGATGGTGGAAGAATGTCGTAGCATTGCCTGGAGGATGAATTGGTGAAGAAGTACACCTAGGGGTTGATGGTTTTTACTGTTGTTGACTATTTACCAAGTCTGTTGTGTTTTATAATTGTTGTTTAGTTGATTTACATTATCTTTTGTAATTGTTAACTCATGGTCATTACTAATGGGATATTATGACTAATTGTACTTTCCTTTGACTTTTTGTATCAATGTTTGGTGAAAGGACTATTTTGGACCCCATCTTCTTCCTTGTATAAATAGGAAGGTTGAGTTGGCTTTTATTATCATCTACTTTACCAAGTACTTTCCTCCATTAATGCAAGTATTTAAGTTGAAATAATCTCTTGTTCTACATTTATTTCTCGTCTTTCATTTATTGTTCATCTTACTTTCTTTACATTATTGTCATTTTATTTTTTGTCATTCATTTTCTTGTTCTTTACATTCTAGTTCTTTATATTCTCGTATTTACTTCCATTGCAATTTACATTCTTGTTATTTCATTTCATATCTTTATTTTATGCAATTTATATTTCTTGCATTTTTCTTTCCATTATGAGTAGCTAAATCCTTTAGTTTGGGTGTGAGACAGAAAGGGTTAGTTTTGCAAACCAAACAAGAGTCGATTCTTTTATGTAACAACAACTTCTCATTATTTCTTTTCAAGTTTTATAAAATCAATAATACCTCTTGACGGGTAGATTACTTTAAAGTATTAAAGTGTCATAGACTCCAAGCAGAGACATTGATTGCATGTCAACTTGAATGATATGGGAGGTATAGTTGACAAAGTTACTAACAAAGAGATTTGTCATCCTTGTTTTTCAACTTGGTTAATTCTCGACGGCTTGATTACTTTGGGGTGTTAAAGTGGAATGGACTTAGAGATAAGCTATTTAGCACACGTCAGCTTGAATGATATGGGAATCCACTCGAGGGAGTGATTTTTAACAAAAAAATCCTTTTTGTTTATCCATATATTTTGAAGAAACTATTTGTTACTTTCACTGGTCTGGATACCTCATAGAGATATGGGTAGAAAGCTATAATATCAGTACATTAGTGAAATCCGAGAGGAATACCTTCAAAATAAGTGGTGAAAATAGTAGTTGCTAAAATGGATGTCATAGCATTCTGCCACCATTGATCAGTTTGACAGCATAAATCTACTTGAGTTTGTGTTTGCATCTCACCCTAAGTCTTACACCCTGGCTCCTTATTAACTATTAAAATCACCAAATCAATCATGCCCATAAAAGTCTTCAAATTCGCTATCTGAATTCATTTCTTTCATTAGACTTTTAACTAAACTTTTACTACAATCCCTGTGGATGATACTCGGTACTTTGTACCATTTATTACTTGAAAGGCGATAGTAGGGTTAAAAGTGTACTTGCTTTTGATCTTATCTGTCACATATCTAAGGGTATATAAAACACCTAATAGTTTGACCATCGATTTTATGTTGGCTCATAAGATCGTTGGCTATGCATATTGAAGGAAATTGAATATGTGATTTCATTCATCGTCAAGAAGCATATATACAATGTCTACTGGCTATAAATTAGGGAGCGCTATCCTATAAATTAGGAAACAATATTAGAGCATATTTTCAGCACATTTACAAAATAAATCGAGATTTATTTACATATACTAATACACCACGCAGTCCTAGCGGGATATTTCCCTACCCTAAGACCGGCTTGGAAGTCATCAAAAAGTATGTGTGAAAGCCCTATCGTGAAAACGTCGACAATTTGATGTCGGGAAGGAACATGAAGAACATGTACTTGACCTCGAGCTACTTTTTCACGTACGAAGTGAATGTTTATATCAATATGCTGAGTAGGTTAATAGGGTTACCTGTCAGATAGATTGCACTCACATTATCGCAATAAAGTGATAAACCAATGTGCTCGATTAAATACTAGTTTAATCAAATCCATGGTTTTTACATACTATGGCCTTTTAATTTGCTAGTTGCAGGTAGGAACATTATAGCATTGGAATACCAAATTTAAGATGGACTTGGGACCTATGGCGTTCATGATAAATGGTTGGTTGTTGACTCTTGATTTCAATGGATTTATGTGCACTTAAACGTGCATGAGTTGATTGAGTTCCTACGGTTCTTTGAAACAAATAGGGACAAAAATGTTATTGTTTTGCTATTTAGCTAGGACTTGTTAACCTAGCTCTGCTAGTATTTTGTAGTTGCTTTATTGTTTGTTTTTCCATATGTTATCTACTAGGGTTCTGGTTTATGATGTTATGTAGAATATATTTCATTATTGAATATATGATGATTCTTTAGTTCGATGTTCCTATGAATTTTTTTCTATTTGATTATTGAATATATGATGCTACTTTGAATATATTTGATTACTGAATATATGATGCTATTTTGAATATATTTGATTATTGAATATAAGGGCAATCTGGTCATTTTAGTAGTTTTTTCTATCCTGTCCAGTCTTGTTCTAGTCATACGTCCAATTCTATCCCATGACTCGTCCAGTCCAGTCCTGTCCCGTCCTATCCCATCCAGTATGCGTACCAAACACTACCTAAGAGATTAGGTTGTCATTGAGAAACATGCAATAACCAGATGTAGATCGTCGAGTATCAGGACAATTGGCCCAATCTGCATCGGTGTAAGACACAAGGCTAATGATGGAGAATGGAAAAAGATAGAGCCCAAAAATTGAGCGCTCCTTGGACATAGCTAAGGATACCTTTGAGGGCAGTCATATGGTCATTCTTGGAGTCAGGCATGTGAAGACAAACTTATTGGACAAAATAAGAGATGTCGGGACGAGTAAAGGTCAAATATTGTAAAGCACCTGATAGGCTACAGTAAAGCTTCAGATTATCATAAGGAGATCCTGTAGATGCACTAAGTTTTGACTTGGTATCAGCCGATGTATAAACGAGTTTACGAGAGGACATTCCAACTTATTCGATTATATCATCCGCATATTTACTTTAATAAAGAAACAATACCACTTGCATGACGAGTAATAGCAATACCCAGAAAATAGCTTAATGGCCCCAAATCTTTCATAGAAAACATAGAAGCAAGGAGACTTATAATATGTTGAAGAAGTGCATCCGATGAATTAGTGAGAATAATCTCATCGACATAGAGAAGTATATAAGCGATGCCATCTCCTTTGTGATAAATAAAGTATGAATGATCAGATTTGCTATGTAGAAAGCCAAGGGTAGAAACAAAATCAGCAAACCTTGTATACCAAGCACGGGGGGCTTGTTTGAGGTCATAAAAAGATTTCTTTAACATGCAACCATAATCCGCGGGAGCTGAGTCACGAAAACCTATAGGCTAGGTTGGTGCAGTATAAATTGTTTCGTTAAGGTCACCATGTAGGAAGTCATTCTTGACATCCAGCTGATGAATAGGTAATACCTTTGATAACGCAGTGTTGAGAACTATGCGAATGGTGGCGGGTTTCACCATCCGACTGAAGGTTTCATCAGAATCCACATCGACCTGTTGAAACCTGCCATCACCGACAAGATGATCTTTGTGCCGCTCAAATGAACCATCAAAGTTCTTCATATGCCGAAAAACCCACATGGAACGGATGATATTAACATTTGAAGGCATAGGTATAAGTTGCCATGTCTTATTATTAATTAGAGCATTATACTCATATAGCATGGTAGCTGTTAGGATCAATTGTTAATTGTATAAAAGTCTGGGCTTAATGTATAAATACCGAAAGGTATATAAAGTAGTTTTATTTTCTGTTTTAACCTAGTTTCTGATCATAATTTCATAGTAGTCGTACTTAGTTTCTCTGTAATCGCATCATATCATATTCATCAATACAATCATCCGACTACTTGAATCATTCAATTCATTCTTGTTCGTGATTGGTTGCTTGTTTTATTGCACTTGTACTGGGCTCACAATTGGTATCAGAGCAAAGAGACAGACAATTTGATCCATGCAGGTAATCCTATTTTCTCTTTGACTATTACGGAATACGCACTGTGTTCTTGATCGTTTCCTTGATTCGCTGAAATTCGTGTCAGTTACTTGTTATTGTCGCATCTAGTGCTTGTTTGATTAGGTTTGGTATAAGTTTTAAACATCAAAAGTCGTATTTTTGTGTTATTGTCGACTTCTTCTTCAAGAAAATTCAATTTCTTCAAATTTATCATCTTTATGGTATAATTTCACTTGGGTTTGTGTTTTTGATTATTATTTTGTCACATATTGATACCCAGAATCGATTAAAATCAACTTTGGTTGATTTCTTATAATCTAGTTTATCGATACTGATACTCATAAGTACCGGGTGTTCTTCAGAACCGGAAATTCTTGTTATCGAAACTTCTATTGGAAATCCTCTTACCAGAACTGCTACTGATACTCCTCTTACCGAAACTTTGCTTTACCATAAAGTCAATTACCGGAAATTCCTATTCACCGGTAATTCCTTTTACTGGTACCTCTCTGTTTACTGGAACCTCATTATCGGTATTACCGTTCTTTATCGGAATCTCATTACCGGTATTTCTCTTTTACCGGAACTACTCCTGTTACCGGACCCTTTTACCGTGTTGGTGCCTATTACCAGAAATTCTTTTTATCAGAAGTTTCTATTTCCCAGTTACCGGAATGTTTCCAAGGTTTATCACTTCCGATATTATCACTTCCTGTATTACTTCTTCTAGTATTACTTCTTTTAGTATTACTTTTACCTAAATTCTTCTGTTTTTCTTATGTGATTTCTGTTTACTACTCCTTTACCACTCTTCAAATCAAATCACTACTGTCTGACGATCACTAAGTGCAACGACTACTCGCGATGTTTTATCTATCGGAACCGATACAAAGCCTCCAGTTATGTATCGAGGAGAGTATACATAATAGAGAGACCAATTTCTTGACTTCATCGAGAGGCACACTTATTGTGATGCCATTCTCCAGTCCATAAATGAAGGACCAGTTGAATTCTGAAAAGAAGTTCTAGCCAGACCTAATGTCGATCCACCAGCTCCAGCCACCTTTAAGAAGAAGGAGAAAGACAAGTATGATGATGATGAATGGATCAGATCAAAAGGCGATCAACTAGCCAAGTCATATCTTCTTCAAAGCATACCCAAAGAGATCTACATCAACATTGACAGTTATAAAGCAACTGTCAAGGGTTTGTGGGATCAAATAGAGAAAACGATGATGGCCATAAAGGTCGGGAATCAGCTCAAGGTGACGAATTGCATCAACAGTTATGAGGACTTCAAAGCTAAAGCTGGAGAGACTCTTAACAAGACAGATGATCGATTTTTCTTACTCCTCAATGAGTTAAGCAAGAACATGATCACCAAGACTCAGATCGAGAACAATGTCAAGTTTCTCAACAACTGCCAGAATGGAAGACATACATCTCTCATATCTGCAAGAACAAGCAACTGAACGAGATTGTTCTTCATGAGATCTTTGAAATGTTGAAGCAAGATGAAGAAGAAGTTCTCGAGCTCATCGAGGAGAAGAAGAAGAACGAGAAGCCTCCCGATCCTTTGGCGTTAGTCAGTGACAAGAGAGAAAGATCATCTCACAGTAGTTCTATAATAGAAAGAGACATGAACGAGCTAGAAGGCAAACAAGAGAATGATAGTGGATCTGACTCTGAGTTGAATGAAATCTGGAAGGCCTTACCACTTCTCACCACGGCTGTATAGAAGAAGTACTACAAGAAGTCGTCTTCCGACAACCGTCAGTACTCTTCTGGAAAACAGAACTACGGACACAAAGACAAGTTCGAGGTTAAGAAGAAGTTCGGACACAAGAAGAATGAAGGAACTTCAAAGTACTTGGATGAACCGGTGAAATGCAACAATTGTGGCAAACACGGTCATTTTGCCAAAGATTGTCGGAAACCAATGGTTCAAAACTCCGAGCACTACAAGAACAAAATGCTTCTGGCGAAGGCTGAGGAAGTTGGCGAAAGACTTTTGGCGCAGGATGACCACTGGCTGCATCGGTCTGTTGACGAAGAAGAAACACAAACACACATCTGCTTCATGACCAAGCATTCTGATGAAGACGACCCCGACTCTGATAATCAAGGATCAACATGCTCTTCTAACTTCGAGGATGGTCATGTGTGGTACTTAGACTCGGGGTGCTCCAAACACATGACCGAATTCAAGGAGCTTCTCGTGAACTACACAGACAAATTTAGCGGGAACGTGAGATTTGGGAACAATCAATTTTCGCTGATTATAGGCTACGGCGACGCACCAACCTCTACACCATTGATCTATCCAATTTGAAGTCAGCAAAGGAAGTATTCCTGATGTCCAAAGCAACCACGCAGCAAAACTGGTTATGGCATCGAAGACTGTCCCATCTGAACTTTAAGAACATCAACGAACTGGTGCTAGGAGGACTCGTCCAAGGCATGTCTGCACTCAAATTCGAGAAGGAGCATTTTTGCTATGCCTACGAGATGAGGAAAATGAAGCATGCGTCACACAAGCCGAAGGTCGCCCTGAGCACCAACCAAATCACTTGAATTGATTCACCTGGATTTATGCGGACCAATGAGAGTGCAAAGCATCGGCGGCCGGAAGTATGTCCTTGTCATGGTAGATGACCTCTCCAGATATACATGGGTCAAATTCCTTGGTTCTAAGGATGAGACCCCAGAGCTGATAATCTCATATCTAAAGACCGTTCAAGTCAATCTGTGACAATCAATTCAGACCATTAGGACGGGCAATGGTACGTAGTTTAAGAACCGCATATTAGATGGGTACCTATATTCAGTAGGCATTACCCACACCTTCTCTGCGATGAGGACTCCTTAACAAAACGGAGTGGTCGAACGTCACAATCGTACCTTGGTGGAAGTTGCTCAAACCGTGCTCACACAATCAAAGCTACCACTGTTCCTATGGGCCGAAGCTGTCGCCACAACGTGTTTTACTCAGAACCGTTCCATCATCAACAAATGATTCGCTAAAACACCATATGAAGTCATTAACAAGCGCATCCCGAACATCAAGTACTTTCATGCATGCTTCGTGCTGAATGACAAAGATGATCTCGGGAAATTCAATACCAAAGCAGACGAGGCAATATTCATCGGAAATTCATCAAAAGCAGGCGCTAATCGCCTCTACATCAAGCGGAAGAAATCCGTCATCGAAAGCGTAAACGTGACTTTTGAAGAATTCACTTATTTGACTTCTGCACATCTTAGTGAAGAACCATCTCTATCTGGTGTGTTAGCTTTTGGACAACCCAATCCAGAACCTACATCTAAACCAATAGATCCAAATCATGCATCTACATCAAAATCACATCTTTCTGATTTAGATCTATTGTTCGAACATTTTTATGATGATTTCTTGGGCCAAACTAACCTGATTACTTCTAATCTTCGTAGTGCTTCACCCGCAGTAGTAGAACCGACGGCCCCCGCTTTTTCTGCAACAGAACCAACGGCGCCAGAGTCAACTACCATCGGTCCTATGTCACCCAAATCTACTGCGACCGAACCAACAACGCTTGAACAAATGGTGATCGAACCAATCGAGAACAGACCTTGTGCTCCTGAACCAATCGCCACCACATTATCTGCAACGCCGCCGAGTGAGACTGTACCTCTTGCAAACATGTCAGATGCCACAACCGTTGATTCACCTTCTGCAACGCTTAATGCTCAACCAACCCATAACTACCATCTGTGAATCTTGGCTCAATCATACCTACCGAGGTATTGCCTTCCCTTGAAACCGTTCAAGATCTTCCACTTGGTACCTAAGTAGATGAAAATCCCGACCAAACCACTCTCCAACCACTTCTCCGTTCACACAAGTGGATGAAGGCACACCCCTCCATCAAATCGTTGGCGTCCCGTCTGCTCCAGTTCAAACCCGGGCCACCTCTACCAACAATTGCCTTTTCTCCACCTTTCTTAGTCGAACTCTACCGTCTCTAAAGCTCTCAATGATCCAGACTAGGTTGTTCCCATGCAAGAAGAACTCAACGAGTTTGAAAGTCTCAAGGTGTGGCAACTAGTCCCATGTCCATGATAAAAGACGGTGATTGGCATGAAGTGGGTCTTCAAGAACAAGAAGGACCAAGAAGGCATTGTCGTGCACAACAAAGCAAGGTTGGTTGCTAAAGGCCATCGTCAAAAAGAAGGAATCGACTATGATGAAACGTATTCTTCGGTGGCACGTATTGAAGCTATAAGGATGTTTGTTGCCTACGTCGCACACAAAAACTTCATCGTTTTCTAGATGGATGTGAAGCCAACTTTCCTAAACGACGTACTCGAAGAAGAAGTCTATGTGTCTCAACCGGAAGGATTCGTCAATGAAGCCAAATCTACACATGTCTACCGGTTGGATAAGGCGTTATATGGTCTCAAACAAGCACCTCGTGCATGGTATGACGCTATATCCAAAATGCTTCTCACAATTGGCTACTCTCGAAGTAAGATATACACTACTCTTTTTATTAAGCGCGAAGATGGTGACATTCTCCTCATACAAGTGTATGTGGATGATATTATCTTCGGATCTACAAACCCTTAGTGCTGCAAAAACATCTCAAACCTCATGAAAAGAATTTTAAAATGAGTATGATGGATCAGAAGAACTTCTTACTCGATCTTCAAGTTAAACAATTGTCGACCGGATATTGAACAATCAGTCTACGTACATCTCGGAACTTCTCCGAAAATTCCAGTTGGAAAATTATGTGCCCATGAAAACTCCCATGGCACCGGGTGCTAAGCTCCATTCCGATCCTGACGGAAGGATATGGACCTTAAAACCTATAGAGGAATGATAGGTTATTTGATATATTTCACGGCAAGTAGGCCTGATATAATGTTCTACACATTCCTTAGTGCACGGTTTCAGTCAATACCAAAAGAGTCTCACTTATCGCAATAAAGCGAATTTTTCATATGATACTAGGACCAATAGGTCAAAAATGGGTTTGTGCCGCAGGTGTTGAAC
The DNA here is from genome assembly GCA_036898165.1 of Silybum marianum. Taxonomy (NCBI): domain Eukaryota; kingdom Viridiplantae; phylum Streptophyta; class Magnoliopsida; order Asterales; family Asteraceae; genus Silybum; species Silybum marianum. The sequence goes on from CM072529.1 coordinate 17,232,083, forward strand.
GATCCACTCTACACAGGTGTGGGCTTACAGGGCTCATAAAGCCTTTCTTTCATTCATCAATAGGGCCCTGGTCGGTCACTTTTCTGGGCCGGGATCGATAAGTGGAATGGAAGTCATAAAAAAGATATCTTGATCTTCGCACCTCAGATCAAGAGGAAGGGTAGCTTGTCAAGCTGGCCTAAAATTTTAATTATTCTTAATTATTATATATAAAAATATATATAATTAAGATATAAATAAAAAGATTCGTTGTCTTTTAACCGGCTGTTCTTCTTTGTCAACGCTACTAAGGACCTATAGGTTCGCAATAATTAAAATTGGTTATTTTAAAAAGAAAGGGAAAGGAGAGTGAGGGGAAGAGGGGGCAGCCCTCGGCCCGATCATCCAATTCGCTCCAACAGACAGGCATGGACTTCTGACCTTGGTCTTCGGTATCCGAAAGAGACCAGATTTGATTTGACAGCTTACTAGGACGTGGACCACGCTGGAAGTATGATGGATTGGAAGAGCACATTGGGACACGTGCAACTTCTAGGAGACAAGCTCGTCAATTGGGCATCAAAGAAGCAAAATTGTGTCTCTACTTCAACCGCAGAAGTAGAATACGTTGCTGCCGCCAGTTGCTGCTCAGAAGTGATTTGGACGCCCACTTAGTTGAAAGACTATTGCTTCCACTACTCAAAGATCCTGATCTACTGTGACTCACAAAGCGCCATTGCCATATCAAGCAATCCGGTTCAGCACACAAAGACAAATCACATAGACGTTCGAACGAGGTACTGTAGAACTCTATTTTGTAAATCCAAAACTTCAGATAGCAGAACTTTTTACCAAACCTTTGGGTGAAAAATGTTTTAACTTATTAGTGTCCAAACTTGGTATGCTTAATCTGAAGGTGTACACGCATCGATGATCTCGATGTAATCATCCTCGTTACCGGATGATATAGTGTACACTTCAGAATGCCAATATCCTAATTGCTTCATCTTCATTCATACCTTACATTTATGTATTTCTCAATTTTAAATTTTCTCATAGCTTTCTTGTTTTCTTTTTGCTTAGTGTCTCATTTTTTTGTCAAGTCTTTTCTTCCGTGTTTATTTTCATTCTATTTTTCACATATGCTCAAGTGTCCAGGGGAAGTACTACCAGTGCCTACACACTAGGTAAGATAGATTAGGATCGCAAGTCGAGGGGGAGCGTTGGTTCCTTCAAGTGCACACACTGAGGGGGGGAGTTACTCTTATGCAAACACCGAGGGGGAGCAATCTGATGTTGACCAAGTGTCCTTGAACAACTGTCAAAAACTCCATAATTTTAATGTCCCGGATTTTTGAAATTTTAGATTTATCTATTATTATAGGATGTGCCAAAATTACCGGATGTTTTTTTTGTAATTACTGGAACCGGCCCGGCCCAAACAAACTCGGCCCAAGTCCTGGTATTTAAAACCCCATCACTTTCGGTTTCATTACTTTTTCCGATTTTGCATCCCTTCTCCCATTCTAATTCACACAAGAAGACTATCGGTTTCTCTTTGTTCTCTCATCCTCGCAAACACCACTGTCGATTTCCCAACTCCCGACCTCACACCACATCTCGATTTCCTCCTCAACTTTCTTACTCGTCTCACATCACGTATGTATCTCTCCCCTTCTCTCATGTTAATTTGGTTATTATCGGCGTTGTCGTTCATTTGAACAACTTGGTTCCGTAAAACCCATTATCGCCGTTAGGGTTTATCAATCGATATAGGCTTATCGATTAGGGTTCTGATTCGACAGCCAGACAATCGTTGTTTTGGGTTTTAAAATCGATTAGATTCACTACTGTCGCCGTTTTTCACTTCCGATTCGTCTATTTAGGGTTTATAGTATTTAGGTTTTATGCTTGCATATAAACTATTGCTCTTAATCGATTCATAATGTTATTGTTTTGCATGTAGTGAATTGATTTTATCGATTTTTTATCGACTGGTACATTGCTTCTCGATTAAACTCTTGGTCAGTCGCACGATTTCCTCAATTTTTAGGTTTCAACAATTTTTCCGGGAGTGGTTATTTACTGGTAGTGGTCATTTACCGGTGGTCGCCATTTACTGATAGTTGTCGATTTTACCGATAGATGTCGATAGATTTTACCATTAGTCAAGTTTTACCGAAAGAGGTTTAACCGGGCATGAGTCTAGACCATCATTGTTACTAGTGGTTTACTGTCACCAATAGTTTATTGGTACCGATACTTTACTGTTACCAGAAGGGTTGGTTTACCGGAACGCTTGTTTATCGGTAAATCATGACTCCCGGATTCTCTGATGTTGTGTTCTTTACTTACCTATCTACTGTGTTCACCCTTTTAATTTGAACTAGGCTTTCACCTACTGACAATTTTTGTGCCTAATGTTTATATTTCAGATCACATGGCTGCCCACGCTCCTAACGTTCCGGCCATCGATGTCGCCCACATCGACCCAACCACATTTCTTGCGCTTACATCTAACAACTATCGCCTCGACACGGAAGCTTTCAATTGTCCACACGCTGTCGTCGTGGAGGTTCTCAAAGGCCATTTGTTGCACTATGGTCTCACTGCAACAACTCAAGTGCCTGGACTTTATATGCAGCAGCTCTAGAATTCTCTCAAAGTCGTCCAAGCATGTCAAGATATGCATCTATAAGGCTGTATCGACGTTCAGGACATTACCATCACTCGAGAGTCATTCTGAGGCGTTCTCTGCTAGCCGACAGCTACTGCCTTCGCCGACCGAGATGCATTTGATCCGCCGACCGAGATGCATTTGATCCGAATGTAGCAGACAATCAACTCTATGCGGAAGTTCATGCACTCAGCTATACTGAGACTCCCACCCGGTCGTCTGGTTTTAACCGCAAACATCTGACGTCGATTTGATACACGTTATTCACAATCCTCAACTGGTGCATCTCTTCCAAAACCAAAGGGATAGATCAGTGCAGTACCAACTTCCTGAGGTTCGTTCACGTCGTTGCATATCCCTATCACGTGGACTACGTGCAAATCCTTTGGACGAAGCTAGTGCAAAACGTCAAGGACAAAAGGACAACCCGCATGCGGAGATTCGTTATGTTCATGCGCTTTCTTCAGCTGCTCATCGGCACCAAGATGACAGCCAACGACATCATTCCTTGAAGACTGGATCGTCCGGTAAGTCCTCAGTTTCCGATTCACCACCTCGCGACCAAATAAACACCCAGAGTGGTAACCATGGAAATACCTTCCGGACAACTAGCTTACGCGATTCGTACGGCATCAAGTGTACTATCATATAGACATAAACTAAGATTACCAACTCCTATAGTCCAACCAGCACATACTGGATCTCCCCAAGGAGCGCGACCCCCTGGGCATCAAGGTCCCGTTCATAAGAATGTTAGAGAGCAAGTCCAAAATACTAGGGGTGAGCATACCCGGGTATCTGGCCAATTTTCATGGAACATGAACCGGAACTGGCGATTCCAAGAATTCCGGAACCGGAACCGTTAACACCGGTTCCTTATTGTGACAACCCTTGTTTTCATATAACAAATACTGCAAATTATACAATTAAGACACCACATCCGAGGCTACAAATTGGGTCTCCTTCTATACAATTTGCCAAAAAGCGACAAATAAAATTTTTCGCTAATAATCTTCACATAAACGATTATAAAATCATGAAGATTATTTTAAACTTGATAACATGCTCGACATACTTCATCTCTTTTACCCGCAAATAAGAGCGTCAGCTGAGATCCTGAAATGCATATTTTTGAAAACAAAATGAGGGTTAGACCATAAGGTCTTGTGAGTAAATCCTTGTTAGTGCAATAGTTGCAATATAACCAATTCATGATAAAATCTTTCAAAATCGTTAAACATATAGTTGACACCCATGCGCAATCCAATTTGTCGGAGAGCCTTTAAATCTGTTAGTAGTGAGTTAACACTCAGGCTCAATCTCTCACCCAAGTAACTTGCCACAACAGTCGCTGCTCAAAATTTCAAACATCCCGCTACGGTTGCAATCCCTACCAGTTATAACCCAGCCAAACACGAAACGAGTTCGTGGGCACAATATATATAATCATTTGCATGAACCATCATAGTCCTAACGCACCCTGCTTCTGCTGTGTAAGTACCTTTTAAACCCCATATGTCATTAATTTCACCACATGTGTTAATCTCTAACAACATGTAAATAAATACCGCATCGCAGTTAACCATAATAATTTAAACATACCAATCCGGTATAATATCAAAGTAATAGCCATTTGATAATGTATGCATTGTTGTTCGAAAATGGTTAAAAGAAAGCTCTTGAACACCCCATCAAGTAACACATACTTTTACAAAGAAATCATTTAATAATAATTTCTCAAATAGATCTCACATGTGTTAATTTTCTCAACAACCCATAATTGAACCATGTATCCTAAATAATGATAATAATCCAATTATTCTAATTTGATATATTATCGAAATAAAACTCTTTAATAGAATATGCTTTTCATCTCGAAAATGGTTTATAATAAAAACTCACATACTTTAACTTTCTTTCAACAACCCGAAACAAATCCCATGTCGTAAATAGTATCAAAGTAAAGTACTTTGAAATATATGCGTCTCAGTTTATAAATCTCTTTTATCAAAAGTCACATACTTTAACTTTCTCAACCATCTTTAAATCAATTCCCATAACATAAATATATCAAAGTAAAATACTTTGAAATATATGCAATTCAGTTTATAAAGCTTTTTCATAAAAACTCACAATAATTTATACGTTTTCTCCGTCCACTCAATGCGGATACACCGCCATAATTACTCGTGACCCAAAACAGTTTTGGTCAACCTCTTTCACTTGTTAGTTTTCACAAAATACTAACAATTGTCATCATATAATCTCATTTATATGAAATAAATCACGTGTGACGGAAAAAAACGTATATTTTCCAAAAGCTTTGTAAAAGCTCCCTTATCTCATCAAATAACACATATTTTTACGTGGAAAATATTTAATAACAACTTCTCAAATAAAATCCATATGTGTTATTTTTCCCAACAACTCATATAACGATAATAATCCAATTATATCAATTAAGCATATTATCGAAATAAAAACCTTTCACGTAACATATGCATTTCAGTTTATAAAACTCATTTATAAAAACTCACCTCGGTCCCAAATACACAGGTAAACTTCTAGCGGGTAACAACTCGAATATGGAACACATGAATCTGAACCATATAAATCTACCGGTCAAAACCTCGATATAAACCTATAACTTATAGATTTATAACTTAAAACCAAATCATAAGTCTTACCTTTTTTCTTCTCTCTTTCTTTCTGCTTCACGAAACCACAGAGACCAAACCTATATTTCTCTTAACTTAATTAGGGAAATAAAATCCATAACTAAAGTAAAATCTATATATGTATATAACAGAGAGATAAGAGGCGATGAGAAGAAGCATGAGGATAAGAAAGCTCACATGTGTCAAACACATGAATTCATATGCATTAAATGCATGATGGATTCCAATTGATGGCTAGGGACGGTTTGCCACAAGGTGGTAAAAGAGATTTTAACTTAACCCCTTAACTTCACACAAATAACCAAACTACCCTCCAACTTCCATATTAATAATAACCCGGTTATTACAATATTCCCTTCTTCAAAGAATTCCGTCCCAGAATTCATCATTTGAACAAACCAGGGGTTTTCAATACATTTCAGATCCCACACAGAAAGCATTGAGGATACCCCTCAACTTTTCGAACGATCTAACCGGTAGATTACCAACCCCATCCGATCATTGATCACAAGGTTTCTGACATACCACTGACACAGATTTCAATGGTTACTCATAACAAACAATCTTGTTTCCATGACAATATTTTCAACCTTATATTGTCCTCAACAGGAAACACTATCGGTCCACAGTATTATCACTGTAACCTTTCTGACAATTCTGAACCATCTATAAATGTTCACTGATCTGACCTTTCTCAACTAGCAGTAGTCATTCATAATACCACAACAATACTGTCGGTATTCTTTAAACTCATATCGACTTAACTACAAAACTGCATAACTGCAAAAATGAATAACTTGCAAAACTGCATAACTGCAAAACTGCATAACTGCAAAACTGATACGGTGTCCAAGATACCAATATTGAACTTCCCAACATATGAAGACACGAGTTGTGTCAATAATAAGAAGATCAATAACACGACTTTGAAGAAGTTCAAGCTCGTGTAAACATGCCCCCATATTACCATCCAGTTTTCACTACAACTGATGTAATATACCACAAACTTACTCCACACCTTTGGTGCTAAACCATACAATATAGAATACACAAGAAGTGACCCAAGATATAAAGAAACCCAAGGTATAATATACCTTTCTCGATGACTTAGAATATAAGTCATTTAAATCTGGTGGTTCAAATAAACATATAACTTAATCGACTTTACTTCTGGTAGAATAAGCAAACTCATGATACTTTCAAACCAACACCCAAACGGTTGTGGAGCAGTTGAACCAACTGTGACATAAACTGTACACAATTTACTCGTGCCGAACGGTACAATATCCAGAAGAAGACATATTTCAGCCATGATGAAACCACGCCAATAATATCTCTACCAAGTATCAGAATTAGCCAACATCCCCATGTTATAAGAACTACAATCGGGGAAATAACAATCACTCACATAACCTCCCCATCTGAAGCTCTTGTAAGAAACTCAACCATTTTCTAGCAAAGATCCAAATCCATATGGATATATCTATCATGGTCGCCAATCAACACCCCGGAGCATTACAAAAGAAGCTAGCCCCAAGAAAATAAGGATTCCCGAAATCACGCCTACCACTATTTCCTTTCTATCAAAGCCGTAGTCAGGCGTCTCGTCAATTCTTTGAAGATATTCTGTAACCACTCAACTCGTGGTACCAAACCTTCAACTATTCCATTTTTTTCTTTTCGATTCAAAACATCGACTATCATTTTATCCCATTTGACACCAAAATTTGTCAAACGTTTTCAAACATCAAATTAGTATTCAAAGGAATGAAACACTAAACTGGTGAACTTCCTTTAATATTTTTTGATTAAATCATCAAATCGAGGAATCCAAATTTCAAATTTCTCTTTTCAAACACATTAATCCATGATCGTCTTTTGTAATAACAATTAAGTTACTACACTTTATTTCTTTCTAGAAATCAAGTTTCATTCAAAACTTTGACGATCAAACTTGTAAAATCCTCAATCAAATTTTACTTCAACGTTACGTATAACGTCAAGATATAAAAATACACTTTATAAAATTTTCTTTTGGAATCCAACGATGAGAAATTGTAACTCAATTTCCAAAATATTTCAAACCTCTAGCCAAAACATTTGACTATTAGAAATTAATCCCAAATGATCTAATTTCTCCATAAATTATTAACAAAAATTCGTCTTTAATCCAAAAAGTTTTCAAGTTTTACACACTTGAAAAGATACAAACAAAGATTTCATGTTCGATAAAAATCAAAATTTAAACTTGTAATGGAATCTTTTTAATAACTTTGTCAAAAGATATCAAATCTCAAAACCAGTTATAAACTTAATCGATACAAAGGATCGGTACAAAAACGAAAATCCAGACCGTACCTTTGAATCGACAATTTAAGAAAAATGCCAACAAGAAGTTCATCTTCTTCTTGTGTCCATGGCCCTCTTTTCAATCCAGTTTTCTCACAATAACGTGAGCTCCCCATTTCTTTGATCAACTCGAACCATAATTGTCGTCGGTACGTTAATCAACCCAAACGAATTTACTCGAAACCCAAAATTCTCATACCGGGTATATAATCACTTCTTTACAATCAGTTGATCAAGTTCTCAGAAATCAATTCTGGCTTGATTTCTTACCAACCGATCCGTCCCACTAACATCAAATTCTTTCAAAGCAATAGCGAGCAATTCGAATCGATGCTACTCACCCATATATAGCAATACATCGGTCATCATGTATTTCAGTAATCATAATCTGATTATCGCTAATCATTTTCAATATCAAAGCATAACCCAAAGGATTCGGGCTTTACATGCGAATAATCAATAGCGAGAGAACATATAAGTCGTCTGTACCAGACTCAAATAACACTTTAATTCATACTGAATATACCAAAGTGTACCTGTCACCACATTCGATGTCTCTCCAATCTTTACCGTAGTCATCTGATATACTCGCCCCTTTGCTTTAAAACTGATCCGTTTTAACTTTTCACGTATATAACGGAACTTCAAATTTCAATCACACTCACCCCGATGAATTCTGTAAACTGGGCCTTTACCGTAAATCCCAAAATAAATTTTGAACTATAAGAATACCCCGTTTATAGTTCACGAATTCTTCTTTCAACCGATACACTATCAAATTCAGATAAAACCGATATATATAAGGTCAGTCGTAAATATTCCCACGACACCTCTTTATCAATATCCGAACCCATGAAAGAAAAAATCCCATTAATTCATCGGTACCATTCATATTATTTGTGTATATCTACATCAAATAATTTACCTCCTAGTCAAACATTTACTGGTATCAATATTACGTTAATCTCTATAACGCATCACATTTCTTTTATCACATTCAAATTACCAGAAAGAATTTTCTGAATAATAATAATAGATAGTGATAAATCAGCTTGGCTACCAGAAGCAATAACAGTAGCAGACAACGATAACTCAAATCGGCAATACCATAAATATCAGGCAGCTCTTTCACTTTGCCCACAAAATTCTGTATTTCCAGTCGTTTAGATTTCAGAAATATGAAGATACCTCAATAAAAATCCCAAATCCACCGAAAATTTACCAATTCTGATGGCCATATCTTTTCGTATTAATTTCGAGCAATAATTTCGCTTTACCCGAACTGGCGGAAACCGTTCACGCCGATTTACGAGAATAACCCGCCCCAAACAATTTACAAAATAAAACACTTTGATCACATTCCCAAATATAATAAAGTTTTCAAGTACTAACACGTACCTGTAAATTCATGATTACATTGGCCTGATGTAATTTGAACTTACCTTACATGCCGTTCTATCAAACCATTATATTTTATAACCAGTGTTCAAAAAGGCGCGCCATGGCGTGCGTTGTGGCGCGATATGGCGTAAGACGCGTCTCCGCCGTTACGAAACAGCCCATAACGTTTACATAAGGCGTGGCTTACGTTATGGAGGCTTGAGGCGCGCCATGGCGCGCCGCGGCGTGCGTTTTTTTTGTATGGCATGAATTTTTTTCAAAAAAAATATTTTTTTTTAGTTTTTTTCTATTTTTATCTTGTATTTTTACACTTAACTTTAAATTTTACACTTTTATACATTTATCTAATCACATTACTCACAATTACACGAATTTTATAAACGTTATGGTCTCATGATTAAAATAAAGTCGTAAAGTTATCTATTTTAAGTTATATTTTAAATATTTAATCATAAAATTATTTTTATAATAATAATCTATATGATTTTTCTTATTCTTATATGAATGCACATATTTAATATCATTATCTGATTAGATTTTATGTAGAAAACATATATCTTTATATATAATTGTAATATATGTCATGTAAATTTGCCGTCTTGTGTCACGCCTTGAAAAACGACGCGTCCTCGCCGTGGCGCGTAATGCTTAAGGCTTGACCTCGCCGCCACGCCACGCCTCACGCCTTTTTGAACCTTGTTTATAACCCACGGGTTCTAGATAAGGACATCTTATCGTGCAATAAAATAGTCTAGTTCAAGTCTAGGTATCAATCTAGATACCTAAATCCCTTAAACTCAGGCTCTGATACCAACTGTGACAACCCGTGTTTTCATATAACAAATACTACAAATTATACAATTAAGACACCACATTCGAGGCTACAAATTGGGTCTCCTTCTATACAATTTTCCAAAGAGCGACAAATAAAATTTTTCGCTAATAATCTTCACATAAACGATTATAAAATCATGAAGATTATTTTAAACTTGATAACATGCTCGACATACTTCATCTTTTTTACCCGCAAATAAAAGCGTCAGCTGAGATCCTGAAATGCATATTTTTGAAAACAAAATGAGGGTTAGACCATAAGGTCTAGTGAGTAAATCCCTGTTAGTGCAATAGTTGCAATATAACCAATTCATGATAAAATCTTTCAAAATCGTTAAACATATAGTTGACACCCATGCGCAATCCAATTTGTCGGAGAGCCTTTAAATCTGTTAGTAGTGAGTTAACACTCAGGCTCAATCTCTCACCCAGGTAACTTGCCACAACAGTCGCTGCTCAAAATTTCAAACATCCTGGTACGGTTGCAATCCCTACCGGTTATAACCCAGCCAAACACGAAACGAATTCGTGGGCACAATATATATAATCATTCGCGCGAACCATCATAGTCCTAACGCACCCTGCTTCTGCTGTGTAAGTACCTTTTAAACCCCATATGTCATTAATTTCACCACATGTGTTAATCTCTAACAACATGTAAATAAATACCACATCGCAGTTAACCATAATAATTTAAACATACCAATCCGGTATAATATCAAAGTAATAACCATTTGATAATGTATGCATTGTTGTTCGAAAATGGTTAAAAGAAAGCTCTTGAACACCCCATCAAGTAACACATACTTTTACAAGGAAATCATTTAATAATAATTTCTCAAATAGATCTCACATGTGTTAATTTTCTCAACAACCCATAATCGAACCATGTATCCTAAATAATGATAATAATCCAATTATTCTAATTTGATATATTATCGAAATAAAACTCTTTAATAGAATATGCATTTCATCTCGAAAATGGTTTGTAATAAAAACTCACATACTTTAACTTTCTTTCAACAACCCGAAACAAATCCCATGTCGTAAATAGTATCAAAGTAAAGTACTTTGAAATATATGCGTCTCAGTTTATAAATCTCTTTTATCAAAAGTCACATACTTTAACTTTCTCAACCATCTTTAAATCAATTCCCATAACATAAATATATCAAAGTAAAATACTTTGAAATATATGCAATTCAATTTATAAAGCTTTTTCATAAAAACTCACAATCATTTATACGTTTTCTCCGTCCACTCAATGCGGATACACCGCCATAATTACTCGTGACTCAAAACAGTTTTGGTCAACCTCTTTCACTTGTTAGTTTTCACAAAATACTAACAATTGTCATCATATAATCTCATTTATATGAAATAAATCACGTGTGACGGAAAAACATGTATTTTACAAAAGTTTTGTAAAAGCTCCCTTATCTCATCAAATAACACATATTTTTACGTGGAAAATATTTAATAACAACTTATCAAATAAAATCCATATGTGTTATTTTTCCCAACAACTCATATAACGATAATAATCCAATTATATCAATTAAGCATATTATCGAAATAAAAACCTTTCATGTAACATATGCATTTCAGTTTATAAAACTCATTTATAAAAACTCACATCGGTCCCATATAGACAGGTAAACTTCTAGCGGGTAACAACTCGAATATGGAACACATGAATCTGAACCATATAAATCTACCGGTCAAAACCTCGATATAAACCTATAACTTATAGATTTATAACTTAAAACCAAATCATAAGTCTTACCTTCTTTCTTCTCTCTTTCTTTCTGCTTCACGAAACCACAGAGACCAAACCTATATTTCTCTTAACTTAATTAGGGAAATAAAATCCATAACTAAAGTAAAATCTATATACGTATAACAGAGAGATAAGAGGCGGTGAGAAGAAGCATGAGGATAAGAAAGCTCACATGTGTCAAACACATGAATTTATATGCATTAAATGCATGATGGATTCCAATTGGTGGCTAGGGACGGTTTGCCACAAGGTGGTAAAAGAGATTTTAACTTAACCCCTTAACTTCACACAAAAACCAAACTACCCTCCAACTTCTATATTAATAATAACCCGGTTATTACACTTATATTTTGGAACCGGAACCGTTGGGAATCAGTTCCATATTTTTGTTTAATTTTTTACATTGCATACGATAAAAATGTAATTATAAACTACAAAACCAATCCGATAAAAATTTATCAACTTAAAGTAATAAAACAACAAATAGCCAAAACTAATCCGATAAAAACTAATTATTACATAAATAAACTACAGTCTTGATAGCAACAAAACGACTTCCATAATACTTCACGTCAAGTCGTGAGCACCTAACTAATAACATAAAAGTCTAACCTAAAATATTGTGAAGGGATCTGGAGCGGGCGATGTCGTGGTTACACAACCCCCTTCTACCTCAACCCCATTGATCACTACATCATCAGGATTCAGGTGTACTCCATGAAGTTATGGTTAGGAGTGAACCCTCTGAAGCCGCAACTAAGGGTACCACTGTATGCACACCCGGACGATTCCTACTCAACCTAGCCATTCATTCTCATCAGCTGCCTTTGGATCAACCTTTAATCCCGGCTTTGCATCTGAATCAGCATAGGGCTCGAGTTCTGGTTCCACTTCTGGATCTGACTCCTCAGCACCTTCATCACCTTCCCCTGACCCTGAAGCCCCATCTGGAGAGATAAGGAGAGCGGAAGGAGTAGTTGAAAATTCAGATAGCAAGAGTGAGAGTGTGAAGGAGCGAATAACTAAAAGGAGAACGGGAATAGTAGTTAAATATATTACTACAGTGAGTGAGCAAAGGCGAGAGATAAGATCAAAGAGACGACATGAGAGTACCATAGCCACAAATACCCGAGTAGCCACATCCACTATCGTGTCTCATCCGTTGGGACACGATATTGAAACAGACATCGTAGACCCAGCGATGCAATTGCATAACCTCCCTACCCACTCGATTGTTTCTCAACAAACATTTGTTTCAGTTCCACACAGGGAATTAGCACACAATTTATTCGAATCTCACTTGGAGATTCTAAATATTGAAATAGAACACACGCCTCCCAGTGTTCGACTTCTTATAATGCACCATTGAGTCTAGCGCCCAATACACACTTAGGTACACTATTAGTCGCCAATATAGTGGGTCTTTGTGCTCCCACCGGAACATCCGTAGTAGGGTCACAAAGTGCGCCCCTACGAGGATCGGATGGAAATCCCATCAGCGCTACCATCACGCCAACATTGAATATGTGTCACACAGTTGATTCAACGGTTGTGTCAACTGGCATTCTAAGTGAGCCAGGAGTAATAACTCACCTGATTTCCATGGCCTCTACCTTTGCAACTCAGCTATCTCTGGCCGCGCAAATTGAAGAATTCAAGTGCCTTGTAAAAGGCAAGTCAACCACAAGGCTTGTGGCGTATTGGTTAAGGCTTGTGTGGGATGAGACTAGATAACCCATCTAACCCATGTTCGAATCCAAGCGCAAATAACTTGTGGTCACTGGAGGATTATCTCACGGTTGCATGCTTTAGCAGTCTTAAAATTGCCAGAGATTAGTCTAGGCAAATGCCTAGGATACCCTTTCCAAAGAATAAAAACTAAAAGGCAAGTCAGTTGTTGAGCATACATTCACAGCAACAACACCTCCACCACCTCCACCACCGGCTTCTCCCGTCCGTCGCCCAATCTCTACGGACGAACTTAAACCCGAGCTATTTGTCCGGTTGTTGTCCTAATTCACGGAAGGAGGTCCAGCTGAAGCAGACTTGCTCGATCCTTTACGTCAAAAACAATAATCTCCTCATGTCACTCGAGCTGAGTTCAACGAGTTCAAAGCTGAGGTCCGTACCAACTTTGAAACCGTCATTGGCCTCATCAACTCAACCAAAATCCCCTTACAAGATATCATGTCTCATATGATGGAGGGTATTCAATCACTTGAAGACACATGCAAGTCTCAGGCTGGCTGCAACAAGCGTCGTCAGGATGAGCATGACGATGATGATCATCAGCACCATGAAGGAGACAACCGACAAATACTAGATCATGGCGCCTTTACCTCCGGAACCCATCAGACTCCCTTGTCTAACATTGAGAAGCCTCTGACCGATGTTCAAACCACATGAGGCGTCAATCAGACAGAAACTAAGGTGATGAAGATTGCACAGACTGAAATACCAAATGATGAAAAGCCTGCGGTAACTCCGGAGATTCAAATAGATGATGTGGATCTTGTCGATAATGAGCCAATTCCCATCAACATTGAAGAGATAAGATAAAGAGTTCAAAGTTAGTATCCGCACACTAAAGTTGAAAAGCTAGAATCCAACGATTATGACCTAATCCTTCGGTTGAACGATGCCTTTTTTGAGTCATTGGAAACGGAAACACTGATCGAAGATCTCTTCGAAGAAATCCAGACAGAAACTCTCGAAACTGAATCACCACCTCTATCCTTTTTCAATTTCTCAAGAAAAGAGAGCTACCTGGTTCAAGTTTGGCGACTATAAAGCAAATTATGACAGGGTAGTTGTAGGTTTCGCAGCTGAGTGTCAGATGGACAGAATCAAATTGCCTTTCTTGGAAGAAACTGAAACTAGAATATTTGTCAAGGTCCAAGAGAAACTAAACAAGGCATGAGTTCATCAGATCACTAATATGAAGCTATGACAACTCAAAAAATACGTATATATGCTAAGAGTCGTAGCCAAGGATCCAGAATCAGTGAGATATGCACACTGAATCTGCAAGCACAAAAAGGTCGACTACCACAAGCTTAGACAAGCTGAATATCCGATATTTTGCATCATACTACAAGACGCCAAGAAATATACTTTCTTTGAAGCGGATTTCAAGAATCTAATGGTTGAAGACCTTGAATTTATTTTTGTTGAGTTGAATGATCGGATAAGATTGTCTGCAGATGAAAAATGCAGATCGAAAGCAATAGTTACGAACGTTCAAAGAACAATCGAGCTAAGCTAAAGTGAACACTTCCAATGAGGTATTGAAAGCCGTCAAAGGAAGATCAACCTGGTAAGGATAAATCCACTTCTTCCTGACATTGAATGCATTCCGATGATGACAGTGTTAAAGACGCCATAGTTTGGAGTAATTCATTTGAATGATTTCGGCTTCAAAAGATTTCTTAGATTCAGTGAAATTACCGCCTACTCTGATGGAGCTCTGATACGTGTACGAACGCGTCTGAGTGCATATCTGGGTCAATATAAGAGGAATGAAGTGAAGATGAAGGTCAACGACAAATTTCGGTGGATCAAAGCTTTGGGATTGATTGATGAACGCCAACAACACCGAAATTTTTTAAGAAGATATGATGCCATCTTCGATCTGCGCAAAGCCAAATGATTCGAGCTACTTCGCAACTTTAATACAAAGGGGGAGATTGTTAGGATCAATTGTTAATTGTATTAAATTTTAGGTTAATGTGTATATACCGAAAAGTATATAAAGTAGTTTTATTTTCTGTTTTAACCAAGTTTCTTATCATAATTTGATAGTAGTCGTACTTGGTTTCTCTGTAATCGCATCATATCATATTCATCAATACAATCATCAAATTATGTGATTCATTCAATTCATTATTGTTCGTGATTGACTGTTTATTTTATTGCACTTGTATTGGGCTCAGTAGCCTTCCAATTCAGGTGAATAACGCCACTTCGGGTTAGTAGGTACAGGGAAAGGCAATATGGTAATATGATGCGGGCTTGGGCGTGGAGGCCAGGGCCTTGATGCTTTTGTAGGCCTATGATCGGGCAACCAAACAGGGCCGCACTTAAACAACCATAACTTTCGATTCGAAGCTACTTGCGATGAGCATTCCGTAGATAAACCCAAAGGGGCCTAACGAACTTTTGAACCCCGAAAAAGCTGTTTAAACGTACTTTTTGGACATTTTAGTGTTTTTTTTCTCATTTTGGGCTTCTTTTGTTGGGCTTTTGTGTTTGGTCCATTACCTTTTTTAGGCTCGTTTTGTTTTGGCCTTCTTATTTAAGGTTTTCTGGCGTAGTTGGTTGCTCAGACTAAAATTTTTAGATCTTTGATTCTCCCAAATTTTGAGTTCTACAAATTCGATTTTTTGAAGCCTAAGATTCGATATTCGTTGAATCTACGAATCTTAGTAGAGATTATCCATGGGTATACGTAGAATCAAGGTGGAAATCTTAGTTCTCAATTTATTCGCTACATCACAATCATAAGGTTTATATGATTACGAGGTTTAAAAATATCATACATGCTCGAGTTGTCATGGACCTTATTGTTGTTAGTGAGGTATGTATATCGGTCGTGTTTGGTGGACTAGATCATACTACGGGATGGTGGAGATTATGGAGGCTGGTCCATGGTAGTGGTGTTGGGCCAAGGAGAGTTCGGGGATATTCTAGGCTGGTTATTTGTGTGTAAGATGTGAGAGACTGGATAGAACTTAGTCTTGGGTTGGTTTGACTATGAGAGGGATCAACTCCATTTTGGTAACGGGTAAAATAATTGTACATACATATATATTATTTCGTAACGGTTAACGAGTAAAATGGATAATGAAAGTCGTTTATCCATATCCTATGCAATAAAATTTCGGGTAAACGAGTAATGGATAAGTGGATGAATGGATAAAATTTTCTTTATCCATACCCTTATCCAACAGGTCAAAACATAATGGGTAACGACTTTACCCTCAACCATTGTCAGCCCTAATTATAAGCACCCGACGCAATTGCGATACAAACGTCCGAATCTAAAAAAATTAAGTGGTTTACATATTAGAAATTATACTACATAGTTGTGCAAAAATAATAATAAAATTCAACATGTCAAAATTATATGTACCACACAACAACACATCTCAAACCGTCCTCTATTATATGTCCTAATCTTTGTCTACGTACCAGGATTACAGAGCTCCAAAGTATACAAATATATAGGGAGTCGGGTAAATGAATCCGCCGAGTCAGCCCTCACCACCATTGTTGCATAAGCTTTCACTCGATAAGCTTGCCAATACAAAACATTTATTTTAAAAATGAGGTTTTTGGCAAAAAAAAAAAATACTGACCTGGTTGAATTAGGGTTATCCAGAGTGTGACACGTGGCATGTCTGTAAGTATTACGAACCTGGGTGGCAGAGGCGGGTCACGGACCTAGGTCGGGTTACGAAGGTGGTTAGAAGTTACGGGTGGAACCGGGCTTTTACACCAAAACGGCGTTGTTTTGGGCAGGGTCCGCAAATCTTACGAAGGTAGCTTACGGATCAACCCAAAATGGCGTCGTTTTGGTGGATCCGTAAGCCTTATGGACCTAGGTGGCGTAGGTGGTGACAAATGGGAAAATCAAGAGAGGAACAGTTAGGAGGATAAATCGCAAGTGTAGATTGGTTACTTGAGGCAAATTCCCTAAAAAAAATATGTTTTGACGTGTCACATTAACATACATAATCACATTAAAATACATTAGGAAAATATGTTTCACTTTTTACAAATTAACATATGGGAAATACATCTACATTAAGAAAATATATTTCACTCTTTGGACCAACTATGCATTAGATTGCTATGTCTGAAATGGGTATTCTAACCACTTCAAGGTTCAGTGTCATACTACATGTTTGCAATATAGCAGAAAATCATCATCATCTCAACACGTGTCAATTGCAATAGTGCATGTTAATGGTAACCATTACAAAAAAGTGCTATTAAACGGAGAATACCCAATACACACCATTGGACACATTATCGACATTAATATGCAAATACATAGATTGTACTGTACCAACATAGATTAAATGTGTTCGAACAATATATAGAGTATACTGGTACTCGTGGATATGTTGATTTAACATGAAAAATCAAAGTTTTGATATATTGTAATTTATCATAATACATTCGTATAAAAAATATGTATTTTTAATCTTAATTAATTAATAATAATATTAAGTTAACTAATTTATATAAATATAGTATAGATTAAAAACTAAAAACATAAAGGATATAATAGGAAAACACTAAAAAGGTTAAAACAGAAAATTCGAAAAGGGTAAAAGTAAAAAGATATTTTGTTTTTAGTGTATTTTGTGTTGTATAGAAGGGATATAGAAAAAATTAGATAAAAATTAGAGATGTTCATGGGCGGTACGACCTGCTAGACCTGTCCATCCAGCCCGTTAGAAAAACGGGTTTGGACTACCATTTTAAAGATATTGACGGATTTGGGTGGGCCAGTTCAAATTAATGGGCGACTTTGGGCAATGAAAAAGAAATACGGACAAACCCAACCAGCCCGATATATAATTATAATAAAATTCAAATTTTATATAATTAAAATTTTATTAAAATACTTTAAAAGTAGTTTTGGGTTAGACTCCCTCTATTGAATATCCACCACCTCTAAATATTTTGTCGTCGAATAATCCAGATTTCAAAGAGTGATAATTCTTGGAGAGAAAAAGTCCAACTCTATATTTTATGAAAATGACTTTTTTCTTATATCGTGTACATTATTATTTTTTATGTTTTTTTAGATGAATAAAGTCATGTATTTTGGATACTTTAACACAACTTACTATTTTATATAAGTTTTGTTAAATATAATTTTCTAGACATGTTGACCCGTTGGTAAACCCGGCCTGTTTATAGGACGGATATAGGTAAGTTCTCAACCCAGTGAAAATAGACTTAAGACTTCCCACAATGGCAATCTCAAGCAATCTCAAACCATAAAAAGATAAAAAAAAATGTTTTAAAAAGAAAAGAATAAAGGAAATAGGCAGCACCGATCTCGGTCGATCTTTCTCATCCAACAAACCAAGATTGTCACAATATTTTAAACATAAAATTGACATGTGTCATAATTCTATTGGTTCACTTTAGATATTTAAAATAAAACCTTATCTGATTAAAAATCAGACTTTTATAAATAAATTAAAAAATATACCAAAATTCATAGTTTTCAATTCCCTGCAAATAGAGACCAATATTGACATATTTTCATCACACCAATTTTTCTCTTCATTTCAGTCCTCTTGTTATCTTGCTATTTTCTTTCAATTATCTGCTATGGATTCAAACATTCCAAACCTTTTTTCGAATTCTCAACATCCTGATAACTCTCAGTATTACCCAAACACACAGTATGAAAACTCTGAGTTTTTCATGTATAATAATCAAGTTTCTATCCCTGAAAATACCCAAACCCCACAAAAGAATTCAAAGGTCGTTAAATGGGAAACCAAAGAAGATATGGTGTTAATGTCAGGATGGATCTATGTTAGTGAAGAACCTACTCGAGACAAAAACCAGAAGAAACAAACATTTTGGTCACGAGTGAAAGAATACTATGACGAAACTCATGTTGAACATCAGAACGACTGGGCATCAGGAACAAAAATCAAATGAAAATTCGTTATGCACGACTTAATGAAGCTGCAAACAAATGGAATGTTGTGTATAAAGAGGCATATTGGCATAAGAGGAGCGGAATGAGTACGAAAGATATTGAGAAAGAGGCTCGTGTAATTTTTGAGATGGGTGGGAGGAAGTTTAATGATTTGCTTGTTTTTAACGAAGTTGTGTATAAACATCCCAAGTGGGATTTACAGTTAGAACGTAACACAATACGTTCTCGCCCAAAATATGAATTGGATGATGAAGAAAGTGGTGGAAGCACAAAAAGATCAAGAACTTCAGAAGAAGGAGATTATTATGTCGAAACCAACCAAGAATCGCCAAGTGCCTGTGGTTCAAAAGTTCAACGTCCTATGGGTCGAGATGTGGCAAATAGAAAAGGAAAAGGTAAGGCATCACAATCTTCTTTAGCTCCTAACTACTCTGAAGAATTCGTGCATTGAACATCACAAGAAATAGTGAGGTTGAAATGATGAGCAAAAGACTTGAATTTGAAAAGGAGAAAGCACACTACAAGACTCTTCATATATTGTTTGCAAGAACACATGTCACCAGGAGAGGAGGCATTAATAGAACGTCTTTTGCAAAAGTTGTATGGATAGTGGTTTATTTGCATTTTAGAATTATCTATACGTATTTTATTATTTTGTGTATTTGTTTGTAAAAAAAATTCAAGTGTGTTATCTAAAATGTTTGTAATTTGTTTTTCAAGTGTGTTATCAATTATGTGTTGTCTATTTCAGTCAGGTTCACATGCTAATGTCCCTCGATTATGTGTTGTCTCTTTCACTAAGGTTCAAATGTCAATGTCTCTCAATTATGTGTTGTCTCTTTCAGTCGGGTCACATGCCAATGTCTCTCAACTATGTGATGTCTCTTTCACTCAAATTCACATGTCAATATCTCTCGATTATTGTAAATTTCCCCAATATATTGGTTGCCTTTCAACAAAGACTTATACACAAAGTTTTTCAATAAAGACTTAGACACCCACTAAAATGTCCTTCAATGAAAACTCAAAACCAGAACCAGGTGACAAATATGATGAATGGCAATCACAAGTTGTTCAACAAAATCAACAACTTGATCACATCATTGACGATATAGTCATAAACTCGTCCATTATGTTCATAGGAGATCAACCTCCAAGAGCAAGAAGAAGGTATCGTGATAGGCAACATGAGATAGGTGAAGCGTGTTTGATGGAAGACTATTTTATCGACAATCCGACATTTGATAAGGTTATCTTCCGAAGAAGATTTCGAGTACGAAGATCTTTATTCCTCCTTATAGTGGATGTTGTTACTGCTAATGATGAATATTTTCCACAAAGACATAATGCCACAGGTAGACAAGGTCTTTCACCGTTGCAAAAATGTACTGCAGCCATGAGGGTGTTGGCGTATGGGGAATCAATCGATGTAGTTGACGAATATTTGAGAATAGGTGCATCCCACAACAAGGGAAACTCTAATGCACTTCATAGATGGGGTCATCTCATGTTTCGATGACGAGTACCTCAGAAAGCCGAACGAAATGGATTTCACAAGACTAAGCTACGTTGGAGATCAACGTGGATTCTCGGGTATGATAGGTAGTATTGACTGCATGCATTGGGAATGGAAAAATTGTCCAAGTGCATGGGCCGGACAATATATTGGAAAAAGTGGAAAGCCAACGATCATTCTAGAAGCCATTGCATCATACGATTTATGGATATGGCATGCTTTCTTTGGAACCCCAGGTTCGCTTAATGATATTAATGTACTCTACCGGTCTCCTATTTTTGATGATGTATTGGCAGGTCGCTCAACAAAAGTTATTTATGTCGTGAATGGTCACGAATATGATAGGGTATATTACCTCACTGATGGCACATATCATTCATGGTTTGCATTTGTCAAGTCCATTATATCTCCCCAAATGCAGAAGCACAAGTTGTTTGCTCAAGTTCAAGAGGCATGTAGAAAAGATGTTGAACGACCATTAGTTTTGAGTTTTACAAGCTTGTTTTGCATGTATTCGACGACCATGCCTTGTTTGGGACAAACATCTAACGGGATAAATTATGATTGCTTGTATCATCATGCATAATATGATAGTTGAAGATGAACGAGGTACATACCAAAATTATTATGATCCTACTGAGTTTATTAACGACATGCCCACAAATCGACAACAAAGAAGCTCTACAGAAGATGATGGTCAATCAACTGAATTTTCTACTAAACGAATTGCAAACCTATCATGTTATATGGCTAACAGGAAACAACTTTGCAATAGGGAAGCTCATAACGCCCTAAAATGATTTGATTGAGCATATATGGCAAAAAATCGGTCAAAGTAATTAACTACAGTTATTTATGTATTTCACATATGTAATTTCGTAGTTATTTTCATGACTTGTTTTATTTAATTTCAGTTGTATGGTAAGTTTTTTTATAATTATAATTATGTTTCAAAATAGGTAATTGTTCGTTCATTTTATCTATTTTTTATACTTATAATTAAAAAAATTATATGTATAAAAAATAAAATATATAATTCTTATAAAATAATATTTTAGATTAGATTGGACAGTAGACGATTGTGGTTGAAGTATGAAAATTTGAGATTGGATTGGAGTTGAATATTATGTAGGTGGATGAGACAGAAAATAATATTTTAATTGAGATTGGATAGGTTTGACATTGTGAATGTGGTTAGACCTGGCAAAAACTGACCCAACACGTTAACCCAACACGAACTCGACACGAATTAAACAGGTTTGGGTAATACATTTCAACCCGTTTAAGTAAGCAGGTTGACACGACACGACACGAAAATTAAACGGGTAAGGTCAGGGTCAAAAACTTCAACTCGAAAATGACCCGAATAACCCGTTTATATTAGGCTCCTTAAAGCATCTCCAATGCAAGGTTCTTATAAGCAAAAAGTGCATTAGCTTATAAGAACTACCATTATGGAGAGGTTCTTATAAGAACCTAAGAAGGTATAGGTACCCCAACAATAACATTGGTTCTTATCATGATTTTTGTGAAAAATTTCATTTCACTCATGTTTTATTTATTTCTTTTACTTATTTAATTATTAAAATATAACTTATTTAAATTATTGATGTTAAAAAAATCAATGGGACCTATAAAAAGGAGATTCTTATAAGAACCTTCATTATGGAATTTTTGATGAGTTCCTAATTTCATGAGGTGGCATTGATGTGGCAAAAAAGTGCACAAAAATGAGGTTCTAATAAGAACCTCCATTGGAGATGCTCTTAGACCCTTAGGCAACGAGCTTCAACAGGCCATACTTTATATTTTCAAAGTAAATACTAAATAATGATAGAGAGTGATTGTTCATTCCATGTTAGACCTGGCAAAAACAATCACGCCATGCTAACCCGACGCAAATTAAACGGGTTTGGATAATACATTTCAACCCGTTTAAGTAAATGGGTTGACAAGACACGAAAATTAAATGGGTCGGGTTAGGGTTAGGCACACTCTCAACCCGTTTAACTTTAAACCCAACACGAACCTGAAACGACACGACACGTTTGTCAGTTCTTAATGTGGGTAATCTAAGGTGGTGTTTGTTTTTTAAGAGGTGTTGAAGTCTGAAGTCTGATTTCACCTCTGAACTTTAAGAGGTGGTGCTGAAGTCTGAAATCTGAATCAGTTAGACTGTTTATTTTTGCATGCTGACGAACGTTTGAATATGTATAATTGTCTTTTTTATCCCTCAAAATGTTATATTGCTTTATTTATAAAAGCATCAATACATTTTAATTAAATTATACTACCATCCATTGTTAACGCATTCAAAGATTCAACTTAAATACGTCAATTGCTTCAAATACAATAGAAAACATGAACAAAGTCTTATAACAACTAAAATCAATCTCCATTTTGCATTAATTATGTTGCAATTATTCTCTTAAAGTGGCCATATATGATTGCTCAGCGGTACTCCCATGCAGTTGAACCTCTTTTATCCCCATCATCGCCATTGTCCCCTTGCACATTGGTTTGGTCATATTCAGAAAATAACTCATCACATAAACCTTTCTTTCATATGAAGTTGTAAACCACAAAGCATGCAAGAACAACATCTCTCTGAACCTCAAGTGAAAAATGTTCCATTCTTTTCAATATTGGAAAACGCGCTTTCAGTTCACCATAAGCACGTTCAATAACATTTCTAAGTTTTGCACGAGAATGATTAAACATTTCATACTTGTTCATTGCACGACGACGACGGAAATCCCCAAGCCAATATCTAACATTACGATACGGTGCCATAAACCCTCGAGTATTCATATATGCAACATCACATAGATAATATTTATTTGAAAAAAATGAATAAAATAATTATTGATATGAATATAGTAAACGTGTTACCTTTAAAGCGTTAATATACCTTGAGGAGGAAATGGAAATCCATTAGCACCATCTGTTAAAGCTTCTGACAAAACCCTAGAATCATGTGCAACCCCTTCCCACTTGGCAATAACAAACGTAAAAATCATGTTCAAGTCGCAAATGGCCATAACATTTTGATAACATCCACCCTTTCCTCGTCGTCTATATAAATGTTGTTCTTGAATAGAGACAATAACATGTATTAAAGTAACATCAAGGGTGCCGATTTCTCCCTACATTAAAGTTGGTAGTCAAAATAAATTTAGTTAAATATCATGTTAATTATTACTGTTATTTACCTTAAATACTCGTCATAGTCTTCTATTATTCCCTGGCGGATTAGGATTGAATGATGTAGGAACTATGATCTATTTAGCAAACACGATCATTTTATCCAACACTTCATGAAAAATCTTATGGATGGTTTGTGTTGAGTGTTGGAACCTATTTTTCAGCACTATATAACGTTGATTGTGACCTATAATCATCAAGAAGCTAACTATATTTTGTTCGACCAATATATGTTTGCTATTCGTTAACCAACTTTTTGCTTTAAAGTGGTCACATAGTTGAACAAAAGCATCACGAGACATTTGTAACAAATCAATACATTGTCGATCATTACCTTCAAGTAGCTCATCAGTAAATTGTTGTCCGGTCATTACAGACGCATTATCTCTTTTCCTTTTCAAACGCATTTTTTGCAAGTAATAAAGATATAAGAACATAACAACGACAACTATAGCTTTTTGATCATCATCCATGATGAACCTATTACAAGCATAACAAGATAACATTTTGTTCAAAAACAACATCCAAATAACATAATCATATCCAAATATCATCCAAATACCATAATACCAAATAACATAAACATGTCCAAATACCAAAACATATCATATCCAAATCCCAAAAAACAAACATGTCCAAGTACCAAAAAACAAACATGTCCAAATACTAAATCATAAACCAAATAACTTGTCTAAAAACCACTACATAAAACCATATCTTCTTGTCGTCCTCACAATCCAATCTTTTAACATATCAGGGTTTGAAGAGACGATCAACCAACCATGTCTCTCTTAACAAAGTTGTGTGGCCAAAAATGTCAATGGCTTCTTGGTAAAGAGGATCCCTTTCATGAAGGCCAAGGGTGTTCAACTTTTCTAGACACCTTTCAAGTGTTGTGGTTCTCATGTAACAAATGTGGGTTCACGTATAAGAAGTCTATTAAGTACACCTCTCACTTCCAAAGCCAATTCATCGAGGTCGACCTTGGTTGTACCATTCTTATTTGGTCTAGAGGAATGTGGACTTGGTGTAACATTTGAAGGATCTACACTAGAGATAAGATGTGGACTTGGTCCTTCTTCCTCATCATCTCCCCCCCCCCCCATATTGAGTAGTGTGGATATGGGAAGTAAATGATGATGATGATGATGATGAAATCACTGTTCTCTCATGAGTTTCACTAGCGGAATAAGCACGGGATCCAGTAGCCAAAGTCCCCTCGAATAAAGCAATACACAAGTCAGGGCACTGGTGATGTTTTTAAAGTTCTAGCTTTTTGGATGTCCCTGCATGCAAATTAAATAAAATTATTTATATAATACCCACACTTTGTAATTATTATCTAAAAAAATAAAATGGAATGATCACTAACCTTAAAAAAATCTTCCCATTCTTGATTGGATAACTTGAACATGTTCATAACAGGGTTATAGATATTTCCCGTTTTATTCCTCAAGTAAACCCACACCAAATGTAGTATTGATTTTTTAATTGTTTATGGTGGAGCTTTTTACTGCACACTTCGTCAATCTTTGTTGACACCTTTGCTCAAGTTTCTTTCCTAAGGCTACCCCCGTTTCGACCAACTTTATTCACCTCTTCAATACAACTTTCTAAAAAGCATTTGGTCATTTCGTTTGTCCACCGTATACGTGGGTTCTCGTCCATCACTAATAAAACATCAATTACCACAACAACAATAAAATCAACAATCAACAAGAATAAATATAGTATATATATATACACACAGTAATGAGTTTGATTATATATACTATTATTCTCATCACCCTTGAGCTTATTCCTTTGGTAATTATATACACACAGTATGAGTTTGATAATTATATATATATACATCTAAAAAGCTCTTTGGTCAACTCTTTTTAATTACTTCCATACAAAAACCCAGTAAATTTCATACAAAAACCCACGCATAACAGCAAACACAACAACATAGAACCATTTCATACAAAAACCCACTCATAGCAGCATGTTATCAACAATAAAATCATTAACAATCAAAGATGAGATCGACATAAAACCATATCTGACAGCAAGAAAAAATCGAATGTGGGTATAAATGAGAGAAAATATCATATATGACAGAAAAAAAATATAACAGGAAGAAAAAAATTGAGCAACAAGAAATTGATCAGATGAGAGAATTGTACCAGTTGTTCTTGATTTGAATATGGGGATCGATAGATGAGAGAATCGAAGAAGGAGATCGAGAGAAGATACATGTTGTTTGAGATCGAGAGATGAGATCCATATAAGAGATCGAGAAAAGAGATCGTACCTGTTTTCTTGAAGATGGAGAAGAGAGTGCATTCTGGAGGCTTAAGGAAACAAAAAGGAGGCGTGAATAATATGTTTAAGAGGTAGGGTTATGTAACACCCGGAATTTTCGTTACTATCTTCCATTATGGGTTCATCTATAAACTTAGTTCTTTAAGGTTTAAATTAAGTTCCTTTGAATGTTTTTGGGTTTTTTGGTATTGGAGTTTCAAAACTCAAGGTAACGTGTGGTTAAGGAGGAAAAAGTGGGTCAAGGTGGTTACGAAGTGAGTTCAGAGCTGAAACTAGCTTGATAAATAGCCTAAGGCACCGTTACACTCAACAAAGGATTATCGTCGGTTAGTTCGATGGTTATGTGAGTCTAACCCACAACACAACTAGCTTCCGACACTATTTCACCCAACTAATGTTTATCGTGGGTTAGTTCGATGGTTACATATATCCAACCCACTTGATAACTAGCGTCCAACTCTGTCTCACTCAAGTCTTAGTCCGCGTGGGTTACCTCGATGGTTACCGAAGTCTAACCCACTTGATAACTAGCGTCCAAGTCTATTTACTCAATTCATATCCAGCGTGAGTTAGTTCACTAGTTAGCATGGTCTAACCCACGAAGCAACCAACGAACGCCTCTGTTCAGTGTTTTTAAGGACCGAAAATCGGGGTCTTCCTCATTTTAGTCATATCTCTCTCAATTTTGCTCCGATTTGGGTGATTCAAGTTTCTATGGATTCGTCTTTTGAAGCTCTACAACATGGACACAAAGACAGTTAGAGGTTACTGATTGATTTTGGTGCTCATAGGAGTGGAAAGTAAGATCACCTCTTTGATTTCTTGAATTTAGGGTTTGGATTCTTGCACCAACAACTCTCATTCTCTCTTAGGTTCTCTTTTGTGTATGTTTTGGAAGATAAGAAGGTGTTCTTGAAGGATTTACATCATTGTGATAAATTGTGTAATTTTCATACATCCTTTCACTATCTCGGAATAGGCATTGTAATAAATTGTGTAATTATTAAGGAAAGAGCTTATGTGCACAAATGACTTTAATATTGGTTTTGGTTGATGTCAATGGCTACCAAACCTTTATGTGACGCTCTATAACATTGGTTCGTACCCTACCTTTGTGCCTTGTCGTGACTAGTGGTAAATCGGGTCTCCCCCGTCACCGAAAGGTGTTGTTTTGGGTATTGAGTCTTATCCATTAATTTCGGAGACATATTTTGGAGTATGAAGTATTATCCACATTTTGTAATACTGGATCTTTGAGACTTAACCGTATTTTGGTATTCTAGAAAATGGAGGTTTGTCCATATTTTGGTATTTGAAGCTTTTAATTAATGTATTCACGTTTTGAGTGAGTAAAAGGTGTAGAGTTCATGTTTGAATGGGTATTTTACTTAAAGCTTTCATTATTACACTATTTTGATTAAAGCTTTCATTACGAAAGTGATATGTTTGGGAAAGATATTGCTTTTACAATGGAGTCATTATATTTAAGGAATTATTATTTAAACAAGCTATCTTTCGATTTCTATCAATTATAAATATGTTATAAACTCTTGATCTCACTAGACGTTAAGACTAACCCTTTTTATTCGTCGGCATGTGCATCAGGATCTCGTTGGGGTTGGTATTAGCGACACGTGTTGACTTGAGTGCTCGGGAGTATCACGTTAAAGATTTAGCTATTTGGTGACGTTTTCCGCGTTCGGAGATAGCGACTCTTTTTGGGTTTAGTAACACCCTACCGTATTTATGTCATGGTATAAGACTCAGTCTATCTCTTGTTGAGGTTTATTTAGAATGTTTATTCAAGGCAATCCAAGTTTTGATGTATAGGAAAACGATTTACTCCTTATTTGTTGTATTGATGAAAATTTTAAATTAGTCTTTCTTTCCAAATTTGAGGGTGTTACAGGTTATCCCTGAAAGTTTCAGAGGAAAAGGGATAGGTTTAAGCTCTAAATTAGAAAAAAAATCAAACAGTCTGAAAGCAAAAAACGTCTGACCGAATAAGACTTCAGACGTTTTCAGAGCTTATTTTCAAAAAAACAAACAAGGAGATTGTGGTTGAAGTGTGAAAAATTTGAGATTGAATTGGAGTTGAATATTATGTAGGTGGATGAAAGAGAAAATCATATTTTAATTGAGATTGGATTGGTTTGAGATTGTGAATGTGGTTAGACCTGGCAAAAACTGACACGGCACGCTAACCCGGCACGAACTCGACACGAATTGAACAAGTCTGAGTAATACATTTCACTCCATTTAAGTAAATAGGTTGACAGGACATGACACGGAAATTAAACGGGTAAGGTCAAGGTCAAAAACTTCAACTCGAAAATGACCCGAATAACCCGTTTATATTAGGCTCCTTAGACCCTTAGGTAATGAGCGTCAACAGGCCATACTTTATAATTTCAATGTAAATACTAAATAATAATAAAAAATGATTTTTCATTCTATGTTAGACCTCGCAAAAACAATCGTGACATGCTAACCCGACACGAATTAAACGGGTTCGGGCAATACACTTCAACCCGTTTAAGTAAACAGGTTGACATGAATTAAACGATTCAGTTAGGGTTAGACACTCTCAACCTGTTTAACTTTGAATCCAACACGAACCCGACATGACACACAACAACAGGTTTGTCAGGTCTAAATGTGGGTAGTCTAAGGGGGTGTTTGGTTCGGGGCATTAAGAAGTAATTAATGGAAATGATAATAATTGATTATGTTTGGTTCAAAAAAGGAATGGAAATGGAATGAAAAATGGTGTTTGGTTGCAAAAAGTTAATCAATCATCATAATAGATTTGAACAAAAAGCATTCCTCTCCAAATTGGGGGGAGTGAAAAAAATTTCCAAAATTTTACCTCTCACTCCGTTCTTCATTTTCTTTTTCAGATCTGAGAGTAAAATCCATCTTCATCTTCATCTTAATAAATCCATACAAAATCGTTTTTCATATTTTTTATGAGTAAACCCACAAAAAATGGTTCTTCATTTTCATCTCTCTCATAAACCCTAGCCTACAGATTTGATTAAACCCAAACAGATCTGACTTCGTCTTTCTCGACCAATAAATTTGATTTTGTCTTTTGATTTTATGTTTGAAAATGGATTATGAGACGGGATGATTTTGATCTTTTGTTAGGAGATGAAATAGAATATGGAAATGATTTGATTTTGCGGTTAGAGATGAAAAGAAAGATGAAGATGTAGATGACTTGGTGCTTTTTAGAGATGATGTGGTTAATGGTGTTTTCTTGGGGTTGGAGATGCTTCATTCATGTGATGATGTTCATGAGATATGAAGAGGAAGAAGAAGACCTGCAAGTAGTGGGTTGTGTTTTTCCTTTTCTTTTTTTTAATCATTAATAATAAAGGAGTCTATAGTAATATAATATAATAAAATTAAAATAATGATTCTCGTTCTACTCTATATTCATTATCAATCTCATTTTCATTCCTTAAAACGAACCAAACACCTCTAAAGACCATCCACATCGGTGATCTCAAATTTGAGATCATAGATAAGACAAAATACATTTAAATAAAAGAAAAGACAAAAACTATTTAAGCAATCCAATCTCAAGCGATATGCATCACACGGTGAACCAAGTTTGCTGAATTATTTTACATTATCTTTGCCACATGTCACCATATGATTGGTAGATGTAAATATTTTTAGGATAAGATTTACCTAATTAAAAATCTGACTTTTATAAAATAATTAAAACTAAAAAATATACCAAAATTCATGGTTTTCAATTCCCTATAAATAGAGACCAATATTGATATATTTTCATCATACTAATTTTTCTTTCTATTTCAATCCTCTTGTTATCTTGTTACATCCTTTCAAATATCTCTTATGCATCAAACTTTCCAAAAAAAAATTCAAATTCCGAACATCCTGATACCTCTCAGTATGATCCAAACACACAATATCAAAACTATGAGCTTTTCATGTATAATAATCTAGTTTCTATCCTTGAAAATACCCAAACCCCACAAAAAAAATTCAAAGGCCATTAAATGGGAAACCAAAGAAGATATGGTGTTAATGTCAGGATGGATCTACGTTAGTGAAGAACCTACTTGAGGCAAAAACCAGAAGAAATAGACATTCTGGTCACGAGTGAAATAATATTATGACGAAACTCATGCTGAAAATCAAGAAGGACTGGGCATCAAGAACGAAAATCAAATGAAAAGTCGTTATGCACGAATTAATGAAGCTGCAAACAAATGGCCGCTGCATATAGAGAGGCATATTAGTAGAAAAGGAGCGGAATGAGTATGAAAGATGTTGAGAAAGAGGCTCATTCAATATTTGAGATGGGTGGGAGCAAGTTTAAT
The DNA here is from genome assembly GCA_036898165.1 of Silybum marianum. NCBI lineage: Eukaryota > Viridiplantae > Streptophyta > Magnoliopsida > Asterales > Asteraceae > Silybum > Silybum marianum. The sequence goes on from CM072529.1 coordinate 17,262,859, forward strand.
GACTTGTTTGTTTCTAATGATGTTATGTGTAAACATCTCAAATGAGATTTAGAGTTAGAACGTAACACAACACGTTCTCGCTTGTATATGAAGTGGATGATGAAGAAAGTGGTGGAAGCACAAAAAGATCAAGAACTTTAGAAGAAGGAGATTATTCTATTGAAACCAACAAAGAATCGCCAAGTGCCTGTGGTTCAAAAGTTCAACGTCCTATGGGTAGAGATGCGGCAAAGAAAAAAGGAAAAGGGAAGGCATCACAATCTTCTGTAGTTCCTGAGTACTTTGAAGAATTTCGTGCATTGAACATCATAAGGAACAGTGAGGTTGAAATGATGAGCAAAAGAATTGAATTTGAAATGGAGCAAGCATACTACAAGACTCTGCATATATTGTTGGCAAAAGAAAACCTATCACCAGGAGAAGAGGCATTGAAAGAACGTCTTTTGCAAAAGTTGTATGGATAGTGGTTTATTTCCATTTTAGAATTATCTATATGTATTTTATTATTTCACGTATGTGTTTGTAATTTGTTTTCAAGTGTGTAATCTGAAATGTTTGTAATTTGTTTTTCAATTATGGGTTGTCTCTTTCCGTTAGGTTCACATGCCAATGTCTCTCAATTATGGGTTGTCTCTTTCCGTCAGGTTCACATGACAATATCTCCCGATTATTGTAAATTTCCCTTATATATTGGTTGTCTTTCAACAAAGTTTTTCAACAAAGACTTACACACTCACTAAAAATGTCTTTCAATGAAAATTCAACACTAGAATCAGGTGGCGAATATGATGAATGGCAATCACGAGTTGTTCAACAAAACCAACAACTTGAGCGCATCATCGACGATATAGTAATAAACTCATCCAATCTGTTCATAGGAAATCAACCTCCAAGAGCAAGAAGAAGGTACCGTGATAGGCAACGTGAGATAGGTGAAGCGCGTTTGATGGAAGACTATTTTATTGACAATCTGACATTTGACGAGGTTATCTTTCGAAGAAGATTTCAAATGCGAAGATCATTATTCATCCGTATAGTGGATGATGTTACTGCTAATGACGAATATTTTCCACAAAGACCTGATGCCACAGGTAGACAGGGTCTTTCACCATTTTTGATGATGTATTGGCAGGTCGCTCACCAAAAGTTAGTTATGTCGTGAATGGTCACGAATATGATAGGGCATATTACCTCACTGATGGCATATATCCTCCATGTGCTGCATTTGTCAAATCCATTACAGCTCCCCAAATGCAAAAGCACAAGTATTTTGCTCAAGTTCAAGAGGCATCTAGAAAAGATGTTGAATGAGCATTTGGAGTTTTACAAGTTTGCTTTGCATTTATTCGACGACCATGTCTTGTTTGAGATAGACATCTAACGAGACGAATTATGATTGCTTGTATCATCATGCATAATATGATAGTTGAAAATGAACAAGGTACATACCAAAATTATTATGATCCTACTAAGTTTATTAACGGCATGCCCACAAACGGAGAACAAAGAAGCTCTATAGAAGATGATGGTCAATCAACTGAATTTTCTACTGAACGGATTGCAAACCTATCCCGTTATATGACTAACAGGGAACAACTTCGCAACAGGGAAGCTCATAACGCCCTAAAAATGATTTGATTGAGCATATATGGAAAAACTTCGGTCAAAATAATTAACTACAATTATTTATGTATTTCAGATATGTAATTTCGTACTTATTTTTATATGTTGTTTTATTTAATTTCAATTGTATGGTAAGTTTTTCTATAATTAAAGTTATGTTTCAAAATAGGTAATTGTTCATTCGTTTTATCTATTTTATATATTCATAATTAAATAATAATAATTAAATATATAAAAAATAAAAAATAAAAAATACAATCTTTATAAAATAATATAATATATGAGACTGGATTGTAGAAAATTGTGGTTGGAGTGTGAAAAATTTGAGATTAGATTGGTTGAGATTGTTGACGTGGGTAGTGTAAGGGGCTGTTCGGTAGATGCTTATTGGGCTGAATAGCCTATATGGCTGATTCGCTCAGCCATATCTTCATGTTCGGTAGATGTTTATTTGGTCAGTTGGTGGCTGAGCGATTCAGCTAGAAAAATGAAGTCCTTTGGACTCAGCCATTTATTCATCCCACTGTTCCAAGTTTGCCCCTTCCATTTATACAACCCCTAAAAAATTCTCAGCTTCTCTCCTTCAATCTGCTCTCTCCTTTGTCCTCTCATCACCAGGTTGCTTCTTTCTCCTCAACGTGTTTTCATCCTATGCTCTCCCAATATCCATCAAACCTGTTCTCCGGTGATCTCTATATATCCGATTTGCCTGTTGGCATTCTTCTCCGGCGATCTCCATAGATCCAATTGTTCTCCGGCAATCTCCATAGATCCATCAGGCATGTTCTCTCGTCGATCTCTAGTGAGGTCCTTGTCGTGCCGGTTCCTCGTCGATCTCCGGCAATATCCTTGTTCCTCGTCGATCTCCGACGATCTCCTGTCATGGTTCCTCCGAGTGGCCTCCCTGTTAACTTTTCATCTCCATCTGGATCTCTTTGGTTCTTCATCTTTTGAGTTTGGTTGTAGATCTCGATCCAGATCTTGTATTTAGGCTTTGGTTGTCGATCTTGTATTTAGGTTTTGGTTTCTTTGATTTGCTTGTTGTTCATAATCTGGTCACCAAGGATAGATTCCATATATTTTCTGGAAAGATTCAATTTGAGAACATTTTTTTTGTTAAGAATTCATTTGTTATAACTGATAAAGATTCAATATCTGATAGCAACTTTGAAGATTCATATTTTTGTTGAAAGATTCATTATAATCTAAGAATGTAGTTGTCAATTTTTTTTTTAATGAGGATACAATAGTCATTTTTGTTGTTCAGACTGTTTATTCAGCATCACAACCGAACAACAATTTATTTCTTGTCATATAGATAACTATATCAATACAGACAACTTTATCCATACAGGTCTTAATCAGGGTCGGTCCTGAGGTTTTTGATGCCCTAGGCGAAAGCGTTAAAAAATGCCCTATCAAAAAGAAAAAAAACACTAAATTATTTCGGATTTGTAAGTTTTGTCAATTGTTTTTAGTTCTTAAAACTTTATATAAATATAAAGTAACACCCATATTATGATCAACACATATTAATGCTAAAATAACATTTAACGTTGATTAGCAACAATAAAAATTGACAAATGGTATCCGAATTTAATGGTTCAAACCTCATTAAAGATGAGGAAGGTGTATGAATTTTTTTTGTTGCAATCGTTATATATAAACTAGAAGGGTACTCGCGCATGCAGCGAGATACATCTTGATTTTAATGTTTCATTTTATTTTTATGTGGTTTTGAGAAAGCGATTTTATTGTTTCATTTAAAAGCTCTCTTTTGTATGTAATTTCTTTAATTCAGTTTTTTTTATTATATTTTAATTTAGGTTTAATAACAAAATAATTTATTTTTAGTTTAATAATATAACTTTTTATAAAAATAATAATTAAGTATTCTATTAGAACTCAGTAATTATCTTAAGGGCAAAATGCAAAAATTAGCAACCTACTTTCATAAATTTCTTTATTATAGCATTGTACTTTCAGTTTTACTTATTACAACAATGTACTTTCAAATTATTTTTTATTAAGGCATTGTACTTTGTAAAATTTATCCAAAATAGCAATGGGTAACTTGTTACATTTTAAACAAGTTAACCCCCATTTTTCTTTGATTACATGGCTTAAATGTGATTACATGGATGACACGTCATTTTGATTACATGGCATTAATAAAAAAATCTCTTGCAATTTTTTTTTTAAAAATTTCTCATTTTACCCGGTTTATTTTTTTTCTTAGTTTTCTCAAATTTTTAGTAATTTTCTTACGTCGCCACTCTTTAAAAAAAGCACTCTTTTTAAATTGTACAAATTAAATAATTTAGAGTAACATTTTTTAACAAATATGATATTTTTTTTCAAGATAAATATTTTTTATAAGAAAACATAACACCTGTTATTTAATTTTTTTAATTCGGAAAATACTTATTTTGTACTTTTAAAAAAAAAATTAACGACATAAAATGTATTTTACAAATCTTTTTAATATTGTTATATTTTAATGAATATTTTAGAAATAATCTAATTAATTTAATATGTTTATTGAATGATACATCAATTCATTTTTTTAAAACCAAGTTGATATAATTTTTTCAATATAAATATTTTATTTGTAATAAGACGTAACAATTCTTATTTTCTTAGTTAAAAAATATTTTTTAAACATTTTTTTGAATATAGGAAAATAAATTGTGATCTACAAACTTTCTTAATATTGTTATATTTATGAATAATTTAGTTTCAGTAAATTAATCTACTATATTTAATAAATACTATGTAAAATTAATGTTTTGAAAACACATTGTTGTAATAAAAAATGCCACATCAGCAATATATTACATGTGGACAACCTACATGGACAATGAGATGACATGGAAACTCTACTATAGTGGGTAAATTTAAAAGAGAAGGTTACCTAATGTTATAATGGGTAGATTTTTCAAAGTACAATGCTATAATAAAAAATAATTTGAAATGACATTGCTGTAATAAGAAAAACTTAAAGTACAATGCTATAATAAGAAAAACTTAAAGTACAATGCTATAATAAGAAAAACTTAAAGTACAATGCTATAATAAGAAAATTTATGAAAGTAGGTTGCTATTTTTTGCATTTTGCCCTTATCTTAATTATATTATAAATTTTTTATAATTAAAATTGGTTGTTTATCATGTATTTGATTATGTTTATCTGTAGTTAGTTACACGAATCAATAAACAATACTACATGCATAAAAAGTGGGTTTTAAGAGTTTTTACCAAATACTTTATAACACAGTATAGATAATATATAATATTTAAAAAACATTTTACATTGAATGTTTGTATAGTAACATGTGATGCTCAAGTAGTTGTCATTTGAAGCCAATTATCAAACAAGATTTAAAAAAGTTATTTTGTAGCAAATTTATACTACTATTTTACTAAAACTATAAACAAATTTGAACATCTATGTATATGCAACAAATTCAGCAACAAAAGACAACACTTTTTATTGTCCATAAAAACATATTTGAAGAAAAGAAAATATATATTGGTATTAAGACGAGAGAAAATGAAAAATAATTTTAGGAAAAAAATATTCGGATGGTAAGGAATAAAAGAAATATTGCGGAAAAAATAAACTAAAGTCGTCTTTATCGTAGTGGTAGAGATAGTTGCTTTTATTAATAAAAGTAATATAACAGGCCATGTCTGTAGAATTCTATTTTTAGTAGTAACATAACAGACTACGTCTAACGAAATAAATGACGCCTTGTGCTTCTAACGCCTACTGTCGATAATCTTGTCTGTACCACGGCCTACGCAGTATTAATAAAACCAACCGAATGTACTCGTAAGTTTCCTATCTTAGACTTGACAAAGAGAAATACGTTAGGCCCCATCTATGGCCCGCCCAAGCCCGTTAAGATCACCTTCGCTCAAGTTTCTGCCGCTGTTCAACTCTCCCTCAGACTGCTAGCACTCCCGGGCTCTTTCTTGCAGGCATCGACTTCCTGAATACAACTCACTTCTCTTTCGTAACCGTTAATCTTCAACCGTAAGTAGTGATTGACGAGTTCTTCATCGGTGACGGGAAGACAATTTGCAGGTATGGTATCCATTTTTGTATAGATTTTGAAATTAAGAAAGAGATACAGAGTTGATTTAATGGTCTACAGGAACCTGTGATCAAGAAACCTCGTTTGGGAAATTCAGTAGGTTTTTGGTAAAGGTTGATTTTTTATCCGATTTCTCGATTGCTCCCTGTAGTTTATTAGGCGCTCTCATCATCTTGTATACCGATTTCTCCCTATGGTTTCTTCTTCCCATCCTTTTCGATTTCTTCATGTGGTTTGTTCTTCTATTCTACGGTTTTCCTCCATGGTCTGATCAAATGTGGTTTGTGTTTGGATATGTGTTTTTTTGTTGTTTTACATTTATAAGTTGAATTTGCCAAACCCTACTAAACAACTTAGCTTATTCAGTGTCGCATCATGTATGATAAACACTTTTTATTAAAAAAACATAAATTGTTTCAATTAAATGGGTCTGGTTGGGTTGAGATTTTTAATCCATTTAATCAACGGGTTGAACCCGAGACCAACCCATCATAACCCATTGAACCACACTTTCGCTCTGCTCGCACCTCTTCTCTCGTTTTGATGTTCTCAATTTCTGGATTTGAGGTAACTGGCTATCTGATTTGACCTAATTCAATTATTTGATGTTGGTTTGACCTAATTTTTGTTTGGATTATTGTAAAAGATCGAAGACTATTTATGATTGGATTGGTTTGACCTAGTTTTTGATTAATGATTACAATTTTATTTATGTCGTTTGATCCTAAATGCTTGTTTGAGGTGAATGAATGCTGAAATTGTAATCGTTTGAATGCTGGTATTGAAAAATTACAACATGCTATTCATCCACATATTCTGATTTCTCAATTTCACCATGGGAAGGATGATCTTATAGCCTCCTTATTTTCTTTTGTACAGAATATTAAGGTTACCTGTGTATTGATAATCTCATTCTCTCTTGTGAACTCAGCAAACCACCTAATCAAGAATTAAGGACATCCTCGTTTCATTGTTTGTTTATTCTGCTCTTTTCCCTAACTGCAGTTTCGATGGAATTACTCATGGAGGAAGAAGAAATAGGAGTTGATGGATTGAATATGAGTGATTTTGAAAGCAACCAGAAAGAGAACTTTGAATTGGCCTCTGATATTAATGCAACAGATGATAAGAACATGGGGTTAACCCTAGAGAATCAAGCAGAAGATAGTAGTGCTGAAGAAGAGTATGACGATGAGGAAGAAGAAGAAGAAGACACAGAAGAAACACATACATTGAGATTTGAAGGAGAGATAGATCCCTTGGCTCTCACGGAGGATGGTGCTATTGAGTGTTTGGAACAAATGCATGAGTATGAAGCTTTGGCTGCTAAAAAGCGTAAAGAAAACCTCAACTACAATCATCCAGGGTAATTTTCATCATTTTCTTATTTACAATTTGTTATTTGGTGACTATGTTGTCTGTCATTGCTATCTGTTTCTGTTCCAATACAAAACATTATATTCTCCAATTTGAGATGTTCACAACGAGTGTTGTTTTTTCCGGTCATGGTGTCGAATTTGGGAAAATTAGCTTTTTTTGGCACCCTTTAGACGGGCTGACATATTTGTCTTTAATTTATGAAAGTCAAAGTTTCTCAATTATTGAAATTGAGAGATAAGTAGATTATTAATTTGATCTTGTTATGATGAACTTTTTTAAACTGGGGAATGAAATCGTCAATATGACATGTTGGATGCAAATAGAAGCTTAACAAGGGTTCTTCTATTTTTTTTAATCATAGAATATACGTGAATTTGAAGTACAAATGCAAGACTTCCGAATAGTCTTTTGCCTTACATAACCATACCATAATACAAAAGGCATGGCTTGTTAACGGGTTGCACCTAGATCAAGCAAGATGTCTATACATTTAAAGGTGCTGGGCACAGGGATGTGCTTAGGGAGCCTATAATAGCCCGTGGTCTATGAAAACTATATATCTTATTGAGTATTCATAAATTGGTCTCTCTCAAGGGTTGAAGAGTGTATCTTTATGCATCCTCTCGAATCAAGCTTAAGATTGAACTTTTACTAATATGATAACTGACATAAAGAAGATATAACATTTAAATTGTTTGTGCCAGAATGCCACCAGAAAAGAAGTTGAGACAAGAGGAGTTTTCTATAGAAAAATTTGAAGAGTTAATGGCAGGAGTTAGACATGGAATGAGAAGAAATTCAAAGAAGGTATGGCATTGTCTAGCAATTTTCTTTCAAGCTTGTTTCCTACTAATGTTCTTTTTATAAAATGAGAGTTAAAAGTAAAGTTTATGGAGTTTCATGTAGTCATGGAACCAACCCTGTTCAGTTTCACCATTGCACTAATGATTTCATAAAAAGACGGTTCCAAAAGATGGACTAGGTTAAATAGGCAGTTTTGTGCTAGCCTAGGTAGGTATCTATTATACCCTAAGGATTAGCCAAGGTTTTAAAGAACGGAAATGATCCTTGAGGCGTTTTTGGATTATGTACGTGAGGCATAAGCCCCAAAAAACAAGCAACAAAATTCATAAATGTATAGAATTTAACAAAACAAACATAATTCCGTATATGAACTAGTATGTAACAACATAATACACCAAAAAATAGTACATATATATACACACACACATATATATGCAACTACAAATGTGACAACATAATCCACAAAAACAAAATTTATATACAAATAGTAAAAATACATAAAAAAGTTATTCCAAAATAATAAACAAAATAAACAAACAAAAAAGTTATTAAATATAATGTTATATATCAAACATATATAGTAAAAACAATCAACCAAAATATTAATAAACAGATACAAAAGTTAATAAATATAATAATATATTAGATAGTTAAATACGAAATGAAAAAAACTTTAACAAAATGATATATGTATATTTACTAAAAACCTAGGGCAGAATATCGGGGTCGTGAGAGAGAGAGAGTGTGAAAAGATCGATGGCAGTTTAGAGAGAGGGAAACGAACGGTTGTTAAGAGAGAAACGGAAGAAAGGGTTTGAGAAATACGAGTTCAAAAGTTACGCCTCCATTCTCACCTCATGCTGCCTCACTCAGTCAAGGCGTACGACTCAATTAGGGCTTGAGAGGCGACGCATTAGAATCGTTTCTCAATCGCCTTGCCTCAAGGCCAAGGCATATGTTTCTTCCTTTTCTTAAAAAACCATGGGATTGACAAGTCATTTTAGTAGGTTGGGTAAGTGGAGTGCAAGTGGCTAACACATATATGGTACAAGTAGGTAATGCATGAGTTTGTTATAAATACGAAGTCAGGGTTCTTGGGAGATATGACATTATTGAGTTATGAGATATCTTTTTCTATAGAAGAGTCTCACCAGTTGTATGTAGCTGGAGGTGTTGGGAAGATTAGGATGTGCTTAAACTCCAAAACAATCAAATCTTGATCCGTATGTAGCTGGAGGTGTTGGGAAGATACAGACACCTAATCAGCCTTTCGTCTGTCCAACATACCCTTATGCTAGATATCTAGTCTCAATGTCCGGCTTTCGACATAATGCTCACCGCAACTTACACTATGTTGAATCCGCTGTCCTCAATCCTTCGGTTCAACATGCCCCCTAAGCTTTGTTCTTCTTTATGAGTTTACTCTTATGGTGGTTCACTTCTTTTAAGCATAACCTTGCACTAGATCTTCTATATAAATTGTCATCCTTACTTGGTTGAACATACCTTTATACTGATGTGTTGCACCTAGGGTATGTGTCAGCCTGTTAGGTGTTTTTCCTTGCTTTTTTATGTTGGCATGGTTGTTCCGTTTCATGTTAGTGCTCTAAGTACATGAAAAATGTGAAGCACTACAAAGAGATTAAACCATCTTTTAAAATCATTAGATTTAAAGCATAACTGTTTAGTTAATAATATATATGATTAACTCTCACCAACTTTAGTTGCATCTCGTCCTAAGCAAGAAGAAAAGAATATAAATACAACTCAATATTCTCTCTATTTTAAAGATTTATTCTAACAGATCAAAAGTTCATTGAAGAAGACAATACTTTGGTAGATTAGACATGATACTAAATATATATTTTTCGTGTATTGTTTTTCATGTATTGTTTTTTCCACTGCCCTCTTATCTCCAAAGGTTTAGAGTTGGCATGCTATAATATGACAGTACACTTTTACAAGGCTTTCTCAATTGCTTTCATCGACGTCTTTTGTTCCTCCTCAGAATACCGCATTAGGACTGGGCTTGTGCAGTTGTGTAGTTTCATCTTTATTCATATATATTATTTTGGAAAGTTTTATTGTGCACATTTTTGTGATTTCCATACATCTAGCATTTGGTAAACCACTCCCAACCATTGACTTTATGTTGCAAAGCACTCTTGGATCTAATGATCATCTATGAAGACCATAGATTCTATCGTGTATCCTTCTGCTTGAGTAACATGCACATATATCTTGTAATTATTGATTGCTTTGGTCAAGGGTATCATTATAGGTCTAAATCATTGCGCTGATGGTTGACCAAGATTCTTGGTTAGTTTGAGAGCAGGACCATCCAATTTGCATCCTAAAATATCGTGGTTATTCTTTAACCAACATGTTTATCATCAAACAATCTTGTTTTGAGATAAAAGATGAGTGTTTCAGCATGCTTGTACCTTAGAATGATGGATTACCTTTAAAAAGTACAAACAACACCATTTTATATAAGTACTTATCTATTCATTAAGTTACTGTGGTTGAGATAATGGTACGCCATGAAGAGATGCAATCAACGAAATTTTAAGTAGAATATTATACCGAGACTCTAGGCTTTGCCCGAAATGTTGCAGTGATGTAGAATCTCTTATGCACCGCTTTATTGACTGCCAGATTAGTGCTTAGTTGTGGGCTAAAATCTCTTCTTGGTGTGATGAAAATCTCCAATCAAGAAGATCGAGCAAGGAGATGATTTAGGATGCTGGCAGCAGCGGTAGTGGGTCTGCTTTAATTACGACAAAGGAAGCAGTCATTTGATCTTCCCTTTTCATTCTGTGCTGAGAAACTCTTTGGTTTTTGAAAGGGATGCTAGGATCAATATATGGGAGTTGTTCTTCGAAATCCAGATAACCTCCTTTGTTTGGATTTCCAACAGGGCTAAGAGCAGGAAGCCTTCGTGGTTCGAGTGGCTGAGTGGATCGTATTGGCATAGATAGAGGCTGTTGTTTTCTTCTTCTTGGTTTTAGGTTGGTTTGCCCTTTGCTTCGGGTCGTTTTGTATTTCCTTAGGTCTGTTTTTTTTGTTTTGTGCCGCTTTGTCTTGTTCGACGTTCTGCTCCTTGTAGAATTAGCCTTCTTGTTTTGCTGTTTCGTGTACTCCTTGGTTTCGTGTACTTCTTGTTTTGCTGTTCCGTGTACTCCTGTTTTGCTGTTTCCTTGGGTCGTTTTGCTGTTTGTACTAGATTTTCGGCATTTGGTTTTTATGTGTTACTAGATTTGGTTTAATCATATGGGCTATAAACAAGCCCAAGCCGTCATTCAAATACGGATGATATTGATATCTTCCCTCACAAAGAAACTGTACTAACGTCTAGAGTACCTGTTGAGTATTGCATATATAGATGTGGATTTCTTGGGGTAAGTTAGGATAATGGCGACTTAGTGACCAGATATCCTATTCAGAGGTCCCAACTCGCATTATGTTGAGTATGGCATAAAGTATCTCCTTTTTTAACAAGATTTAGTCGTGCTACGGGGTCCTCATGTCTCATTGACATTGGGGTGGATTCCACGAAGTTGCTTCATGATCATCCATGGTAGTGAAAGGTGTTTGTATTCCTTGAGAGTGTATCTATGTTGGGTTGGGGTGCAATGGTGGTGTAGGTGCCTCAATCATGTTAGACATCAGTGGTGGATCCTTGTGAAGCATATCTGGGCCACTAAGACAAAAAGGGTCCATGATTAGTCCTAATGTCTCTAATTTCCTATTGGCGGCTCTCGAAGACATTTTTTGAAGGAAAGTGATTCTTTTAAGACCTTCTCTCTAATGGATGAATCACTTCCCTAGTATCTCCCTTTGACAAACGACAATACCTATCATAAAATGGGGAGATGTACATGGTTCATCAGGCAACGATGAGGAATCAAGTCATCAACCCTTTCCTTAGATTACAGAAGGAATAATAGAGATTGTCCAAAGTTACCATGCAAACTAAGGCATCGTGTCTTGAATATTATCGAATGAATAACAATAATATCTCCCAAAATGGATGTATACCCCTTCTTAGGCTTGACATTCTGGACCAACATGGTCCATAAAGCTAAACATGCTGTTTCTTAGCCTTAAAGAGTGTTAGCACATGGAAGATATAATTAGGTTAGTCTTGTACTTACAGTATCGACCGATTAGTTTCTTTTTTGTACTAGCTATTCATGTTTATGTTGTGCAATATATACTAAAACAAAATTTTCCAAACCCTGACCCCATGTCACCTGTTATAAGGAGCGGCCACCTAAATAGGTTGTTATTTGATGCTAAGATTTCTTTTCAGGAGAAAAGGAGACTCGACATGAGAATCCATTCACATAATGTGCTAGTTGCTGCTTTTTTCATTTCTTTTCTTTTGTTTGTTTCGATCTTTGTTGACAATTTCTCTGACACTCTCAAGCACATTTTTTAAGAGTCAGGTGTACTCATGGAAGCAACTACTCTATCTTCTAAAGTAGAGGTCAGGGGTGTGTACATCCCACCTCCCAGATCCGACCTCTTAGTGGGATATGCCGGGCTAGTTTGGTTTGGTTTGGTTCGTTCTCATGTTTCAAATATTATGGCTTTTGGACTCTGTATTTTTGTTTTGAAGACCATCTCTGTATTACTTGTCAATTTGAACATGGTTGTTATCAGTACTCGAACTTGAGGAGAGTGGGAAAAGATTGGAATTAGGTTAGATTTCTGCTTGCTATCCATGGCCCATAAACTGATTCATTATTCGTCCATGCATTCATGTTTAGGTTCAATAGAAGTAACAAATGAGTGCTCTTTGAACTTGAACCCAAAATTGTTGTAGCAGTGATATTCCATTTTTGTTTCCATTCAAGCCTTCTTATTATTTCCTTACCAAGTTTTTTCATAGATTGATTATTAAATATGTAAACTGAATAAACGCTTTTTGCGTTGAGAAAAATATTCTCATTTTCTTGTAATGATTCTAGACTTTAGAATGCACGTAGCACATCATGCTGTGTTTTTGGGTTAGAATTAGCACAGTTAAGTTTCCTTCTAAGTGATGTTTACGCATAAAACCTTGTAAACTAATCTTTAATCTTTAATGTTTTGTTCATACTTTTTTGTTTTGTTAAATCTACATGATTTTTGCTGCTTTTTTGCTTAATATGTACATTTCTTCCAACATTTTCATTTCAGGAAACCTCTTGCATTGATGAATTGTTTTTCACTAAGTCTCTGGTTGCTTACTATATAGTAGTTCACCTTATAATTTTGATGGATGCCATTTGTGGCAGATTAAGAAAAGAGGTAGGAGGAAGGGATCAAAGAAGAACGTTAGTCCAGAAATTACACGCAAATTAGGTGATGCTACACTATACTATGCTCATGGGCGATATGAAGAGGTACGGGTGATATGTTTCCTTTGATGCATTGCATTGGGTGGTTGGCATGTTAACTCATTCTACAATTTAGCTCCACTTCTTTCATTTGTGGGTTGTCATGTTTCAGACATCTTGGTTATGCTTATATTTGTATCTTTGTCCATAATGGTTTGTTCTTTTTTGAATCTTAGGCCATACATCTGTTGAGGGAAATAATACAGATGTCACCAAATCTGCCTGATCCTTTTCATACGCTTGGCCTTGTATATAATGCTATTGGGGATAAAAGGAAATCCGTGGACTTTTACATGCTTGCTGTAATTTTGAAGCCGAAGGATGCATCCCTCTGGAAGCTACTTGTTACTTTGTCTTTGTGAGTTTTCTTGCAATATATGCATGAATATGTGTTCTGTTTTCATAATAGTGATTTTAAAATAATATATCGCAAAAAATTACTAGATTCACCCTTAATAGCTAATTTTATAAGTTTGAGATTATTCTTCTCCATATTGTGTCTCTAATCTAACGAAGCTTCCCTTGGGTTTTTAGATGCAAAGAATGATAAATCTCGATTATGCAGGGAACAAGGATACCGTGGACAAGCCCTACATTGTCTTGGCAAAGCAATAAAAGCAGATCCTGAAGATATGGGTCTTAGATATCACCATGCCTCGCTTTTTCTTGAGCTTGGAGAACATCAGAAGGCTGCTGAGTCATATGAGCAAATCTGGAAACTTCGTCCTAAGAATGTTGAAGCACTGAAAACAGCAGCAACAGTTTGGAACTACTCATCTATATATGCATATTTACTTAAATTATGTTCTTTACAAGCAATGTTCTCTCACATGACAGCAGCCTTAAGTTGTGTTTCTTTACAACTGATCTCTCGTATGAGAGTATCTGATCTTATGTATGGTTGTGTGGTTCTATATTTGAAGTGAATAATAAGACTGCATAATGGGTGGAACTTGTCTGCAAATCCAAGGTGTAAGTGGGAGGCCAATGAAAGTAGCTGCCCCTTCTATTCGTCATTCTTTAAGAATGATGGCCTATTTGTTTGACAGCATGTTAATTGGTCTAAATCCCAATTGCTACTGGTTACACAATGCTTGTGTGTAAGTGAGGGCACTTGGTTTCCTACACATTATTCGATAAGTATCTTCCTTTTCTTTTTCATGCATGTTTTTGTCTTTGAAGTAAATGATATTTATATACGGCAAATGATATTATATACACCTTGTTTGTTCTTTTTCCTCTATGTTGTCTTTTGATGATTGTTTGTTAGGTAGTTTCTAGATGGGTTTTTCATGTTGCAGTGAGTTTTCAGCTTTGTATGTAGAAACAGGTCCTCTAGTTAGTGGCAATTAACTTTTTGTTTATTTTTCAGTTGTACCAAAAATGTCATCAGCATGACCGCAGTATCAACATCCTTGAAGACTATTTAAAAAAGAACCCAAATGACGCTGATCTGAGTGCAGTTCATTTATTGGCTTCAGTGCTTATGTCAGGAAATGCTCACGAGAAAGCTCTTCACTATGTTGAGTATGCACAGCAGACTTATTCTGTTGGTAAAGAATTACCAGTTGAGTTGTTGATACAAGCAGGAATATGCCATGTTCATCTTGGAAACATGGAAAAAGCGGAGGTTTGTTTATATTTATATGATTTCTTATTGTCAGTCTCATAGCCCTTCTTATTCTACATTTTTTATTTAATTTTTTAGATATAGTTCACTATCTATTCCTTGCTTCTGTATTATCTTCTAGCCTTCCACAAATATGCACCGCATATAATCAAGCTTTCAGATGTTACTATAGAATGACTTTTAGCTTTTTATCTGAAGCTGATATTATTTATTTGTGAAATTAATGTGTAGGCTTTCTTCAGTGTGTTTACAGAAGACAATGTAAATGATTGCTGTCGTCTAATTATTGATGTTGCAAACTCATTCATGAGTCTTAAGCACTATGCATCTGCATTGAAGTACTACCTGATGGTAGAAGGGAATGATGGTGGCAACAAAGTAAGTCCATACTCTCATTTATAACTGTTGTGATATATTTTCCTTGGTATCTATTCCTTCACATGTTTCTTCCTGCATCCTAGTTAGTTAAGTATCACAACCTAAAAATTGCCTTTTATCTTCTGTGATTCCCCTCTTCCTGCAAATGGTCTTCTGTCTCCCATTACATGTAACCATCTGTTACGCGCCCACCTACCAGCTCAAGCCAACCGAAAGGTTATGTTCTAAAAGGGGTAATTCAAGCTATGTTCTCGAATTTGGAGAGAAAAGGAAGGAAAACGAAGGAAAGGAAAAGAAAGAAAATATTTTTTCATGTTCTTGAACAAGTCAGAAAGGAAAAGAAAGATGTCATTTTTACTAATATGCCCTTTAAAATTGTATTATGTAGAATGAAAGATCGGGTAGTTTTGTATTTTAATAATCTTTTAAATGATTTTAATTTCTTTTCTCTCCTTCTCTCTCATCTTTGGGAGGAAATTTTTGGAAGGAAACTAACAATTATTTTCCTTCTCTTTCCTTTCCTTTCTCTCTGAAAAAAGTTTCGAGAACATGAGTTTTTTTTTCCACTTTCCTCACCTTTCCATTCCCTCGTAAAATGAGCTTCAAGAACGCAGCCTCAGGGGTTTTAGAGTAGTAGGTGCAGAAAGGGAATGCGTATTCTTGTGATGCCCCGTAATAAATAGGGAGAGGGTAGGAGTGAGAAAAGCATCCAGAAAATATCAGAATATGTTCATAGGCGAGCCACTAGCCTCGTAGATTGCCAGAAATCTTTCCCTTTCTCGTCAATTGGAGCACCAACAGTTGTTCTTTCAACCGTTTTTCTATTTTGTTGTTCTCGTTCATAACAAATTGGTATCAAAGCAATTCCTAATCCATGGCCTTTAGTACTCTTACATAGCGGGTAGAAGTGCTGGAGAAGGGGCTATTTAGAGTTCAATCCACTCTATCTAAAGTAGGGTTATACATAGCCTACCCACCGGAACTAGGGAGCTCTCCACTGTCGGAGATTTCACTTTGAATGAGGAGGTTGTATTTGGACAAATATGATCATAACCATGACTGTCTCGTGATCTCAATGGTGAATGGAAACGAGGGAGGAGAAGAAGGTAAGGAGAGGACTGAAGAAGACGAAGATTAAGCTGATTATTCTGAAAGCCAATCGAATCGGTTTGGATATGGATGACAGTCATAATTGACGCATATCCGTCTGAGGTATCCTGAACTTCCAATAATAAGCGTAAGCCCCATGTTTAAAGTAGGCATTGCTCTTGTTTGGATGAGCGACAACTTCACCGCCTTACACATGCTTCATAAACTACTTTCCTATCTAAAACTTTTGTTTACGAACGATCTGATTATTGTTAAATCGATGATGTTGAAAGTTGTTTCGGGCAAGAAAAATTGGATGGAAGACTTGTTGGACGAAGGCATCTGTGTTACATTCCTTAAACTACATTGTCTGATACTCTAGCATGTGCTATCATGCTTGCTAGTAAACTTTCGCCTCCTGTATCATTGGTGAAGATTATCTGCTGACCTAGGCTATATTGAATGTGACTCTACCATTGACAAAGAAGGGTGACACAATGGTAAGGCATTGAATGATTGTGAATTTGGTTCCTCTATGAAGGTGGAATGGAGTTTAATTGGGAGGATTTCACTTCACTGGCAGCCACAAATTCTCTATTCTTTTTATCCACCTTGAGGACATGGTGGTACTTTGGGAGTGGCTGTAATGTTAGCCACCTATCAATCCAAGCCAACCAGAAGCCAATTCTCTATTCTTTGTATTGGTAGAGTTGGTTAGCAAAACTTTTCTTCCATCCCAGGCACATGTTCGAATCCTGTTTGTGTCATTTACTTGGGTCTCAGCTTTTAATTTCAGAGATTATGCTTTTGAAATAATTGTGATAGAAGACTCGAACACAAGACCTCATATATGAAAAGCAAGGAACTAACCAACCGACCAGTGACTTTTTTGTGAAAAATATCCATATCTTCATTTCTTTTAAGTCAAATTGTGCCACCACTTGAAAAACATTCTTAGGTCCACCTCTGCTATATGTGTGTGCTTTGGGTGTTGGCATGCTGCCTTCTCGGAGCACTTCTCCATGTGCTGGAACTTCTAATATACAAACTTACCATTAGCCATTCGGTGGTCAATATGGTAAAACAAAACAAAAGCACATTGACCTGATATTTACCATTACTGCTCTTTAAAGTACTTTTTTTTCTTTACTATTATGGATAACTTATGGCTTGAATGAGAACCTTTGTAGTTTGGGAACGGGATGCTCAATGTGGGACCAGGGAGTTGTTTATATAAGCTTACATGCGTGATTAGTACTGGTTCAGTCTTGTTGATTCCTTTATTTATATGATTTTTTATATTAATTTTTGTGAAGGGCCAAGTATATATGAATGTTGGGCGTTGTTATTCCTTCCTAAGTGCAAGAACACAAGCAATTAACTACTTTTACAAAGGTATGGTTCAATCTTTATATATGGGTGTTCTTGAAGTTTCTAGAACATATTTTGAGGTTGTACAAGGAGAGCACAATCAACCATCACAATAACAGAGTCTTCATTTTTTGTGTTGTGAAGCTTTGGGAAAGCTTTGTGACTGTTGTTGAATGACCTTTTAAAAAAAAAAATTGATTGAAGTGTTGGTAGTTCATCAAATTAATTATCCATTATATTTTCTTGACAGCCTTACATGAAGATGAGGGGAACATTGATGCTAGGTTGGATCTAGTGTCACTTCTCTTAGAAGAAGATAAAGAAGATGAAGCCATTTCTGTACTTTCTTCTCCTGATTCAGGTTTATTGGATTTTGTGTTTGGGGAATTATTACTCACAGAACCAGTCAATTTATTCTTATCTCATTGCTCACTTTACATTTCCAGAATCAAGAGTTGGACAAACCTCTGATGTAGGGAAACAGTGGTGGACTGATAAACAAATAAAGTTAAAGCTCTGTTCCATTTATAAATCCAAAGGGTTGACCGAGTCCTTCGTTGATGCAATATTTCCATTGGTTCGTGAATCGCTGTTTCTTGAAACTATTCAGCGAAAGGTGATTT
Source organism: Silybum marianum (assembly GCA_036898165.1). Lineage (NCBI taxonomy): Eukaryota > Viridiplantae > Streptophyta > Magnoliopsida > Asterales > Asteraceae > Silybum > Silybum marianum. The sequence goes on from CM072529.1 coordinate 17,281,244, forward strand.
TGCACTTAATTTTCAGTAATCAACTAATACTTAGCTTTTAGTCACAATTTTATCCATCATTTGTATTTATGCTTACTTTATAAAGTGCTATGGTTTTTAGAGAGAGAATGGTATTGCATAACAATAGAGTGGATTCTTTTGTATCACTATTATAATAATAAGTTACTATAACTATTATTATATGATCATAATTTTGGGGGTATAAATAACCAACTTTTCTAGCCAAGTGATATTATATTCAATTGGAATTGTTAGCAATATTTATATATATGGCTACTATCACCTGTTTTAGTGTACCGAGCATGTGCACATGGTGCATTTTGATTGCATAGTGAAAGAAAGTCCTACTACTATATTAGTCCACCAACAAGCTCTATTCAGAAACTTCTTTGGGATTTTGGATCAAGAGTTATGACAGGAATAATGTATAAAGAATGCAATCAGATGCATCTTGGGAAACAATGATAGCAATTACTTTCAAAATGTTTAAATTTTTGTGATTGCTTCCTGTATCTTTATAGAAATATCCAAGTATTCCATCATATAAATATGTGCATGTATTATTTCATTCTACTTAAAATATGCTTATTTCATATCTTTTGATAAAGAGTTGGTTCATTAGGCTAGACCAAAGAAAAGGCTAACGAGAAGCGTGCTGCATCAAAGAGTTAAAGTACTAGATGACCATCAAACTGACAACGTATTCCAAGGATTCCGTCCTATTGCTTCATCTTCAGATCTGTAAGTGTTTGCCCGTGTCTTATTTTTTTAGAGTTTGATTTGGAACATGAACAGTGTTCTGGTGAACGCAATATGCTATCTGCTGCATCCAAAAGACATAACAGTTACCCATGCTGCTTTCTTATATGATCTATCTTGTAAATAAGAAACCAGTTGGGCTTACCACCAATTTCTTAATTTGACCTAGATCCACTAGCTTCTCTCTTCAGCTTAAATTTTCATTATTCGAATATTAGGGAGTGTCTATGGATTCAAGTTTCTGTTAGAAAAGAATAGTATGAATATTTTGAGATTGGAAAATGCCTTTGGATAGCAAGTGCTAAAATTTAGCACTCAAAATTTCACTATTCACCAGAAAAGTACCGATGGTCTCCAACCGATTAGTATTAAATTATAGCATTTTCATATATTTGACCTATATTTATTAATTTCTCATTTAACTATAATAATTTTGTGTTCATTAATTAGTTCAAATAAATTAGTAAAATGTATATTTTTATATCTTATTGAAACTATAATAACTTTTTGTGTATATTAATTAATTAAAGTTAGTAAATTAGTTAAATTCGTATATTTATATCTTATAAATTTATCATTTAACTATGATCATATTCCCAATTTTTGAACATCACGTCTTCAACACATTTGCACTCCATCTTGCAACTGAAAAGTTGGGTATACTCAGAATTATTTCATTCTTTTAATGTTCAACAGATCCAAAGCTGCTCGAGCAAAGAGGGTGCTTCAGAAAAAAGAAAAGGAAAGAGAAGAAAAACGAGCTGCAGCATTGGCTACTGGAGCAGAGTGGCACAGTGACGATTCAGATGATGAAGCTCCTGTAAGTAGTTCAGACTTTCTCATATGGCAGGATAAAATGAGTAGACGTTATTCTTTTACATCTGAAGCACATCAAGTTTAAAACTTCCATTTTTCACTTTATGCAACTCTACAAAACAATGGTCTAATAACTGGTATCTGGTTACATTACACCCATATAATTTACAATCTTTTACTGTTCTTATCTAATTCAATTGCTAAATTGTCCATGTGGCAGGCATATAGAGAACCTCCCCTGCCTAATCTCTTAAAGGATGAGGAGCAACTTACGCTCATCGTCGATGTGAGTGCTTCTTGCTTCCTCTTCTTTTTTTGTGGTACTTGTAACTAAGACTACATTCGTGTCTGATCCTTGGTGATACCGATCCATTTTTTGAATTGTTTAATCTCAAGACCTGATTATTAAACATATCATAGCCGACAAAGTAATCAAATATATTCTGATTTTGGTAAACTGTATTAGTGAAATGTGCTTTTCTTAATGGCGTGTGATATTTTTATCTTCATATCTGTACTTTTGTAAATTGTAGTTGTGCAAAGGATTAGTATCACTGCAAAGATATTGGGAAGCTCTGGAGATCATCAATTCGAGTTTGAAATTGGCACACAACACTCTACCAACAGAGAAGAAAGAGGAGCTTCGGTCACTTGGAGCTCGTAAGTCTCAGATTGTAAAAGACTCTGACATCGCTTGTTACATTATTTTTCCTCCAAGAGGTTCTAATAATTTGCATGCATAACACGATTTTCCAATTTCTGGGAAATTATGTTCAATTAAAAATGTGCTTTTTATTTTTAAGTAATAAAACACAGGTATAAAAAAGAATAAATAGTGATTCCATGAAATTATTTTCCATAGTAAATGCAATATACAGAAAAGGACTTGGATGAAAATTTTCCTTCTTGTTTTTCTTTTGATTGTATAACGACTATTGTGCAAGACATTCGAGTATTGAAGTCAAGTATTTATCATTTTTGTTCTCTTCAGAGATAGCATATAATGTTGATGGTCCTATGAATGGATTGGATTGTGCTCGATACATTGTTAGCCAAAATCCTTACAGCTTTGCAGCATGGAATTGCTACTACAAAATTATGTCAAGGTACATACTTTATTTGTTATTTAAACATATTCTTGATCTTTATGTTGATTTATTTTTAATTTATACACACATTTTATTGGTTTTCTTTCTTTTTCTTTAATAGATCCAGGCTGGATAAGCATAGTAAATTCTTGCATGAGAAATCTGTTAAACATGAAGATTGTATACCAGTAAATTTAATCAAAGGACATCACTTTACAATGATTAGTCAGCATCAAGCAGCTGCAAGATATTACTTGAAAGCGTATAAATTAATGCCCGAGAATGCTTTGATCAATCTTTGTGCTGGTACAAGTTTTTCTTGATTAGATATCATTTATCAGATACAAAGATGTTATATTTCTTTCGATATATATCATAATGAATTACTATCGTTAACTTTATCTTTTTTCTTTCAAGGAACGGCTCTAATCAATCTAGCCCTTGGATTACGACTCCATAACAAGCATCAATGTGTTTTGCAAGGTTTAGCTTTTCTCTACAACAATCTTCGCCTTTCAGGGAACAGTCAGGTGTATCTCATTCTCCTTCATTCTTCTCGTTGGATTTTTTGTTGGATATTAACTGTTAAGAGTATAGTGATGGGTTATTTAGCTAAATGACCTTTGGACATCTATTTTTAAATCCATGACCTTCTGATAGATTTCTAAGCATTCTTGTGTATGGAAGTGACATTCTTCTGTTAACTAGTGGCATCCTCAAATATGTCTGAAGGTCATGGATTTAAAAAAACATGTCATAATGTCATTTAAACGAAGGACCCCAATTTTACAGCTTTTGGTTACATCATTCGACATAACTGTATAGACAACTTGGCACTTGCAACGATAATTAAGCACCTGGAAGAAATCGATCAGATGGACATAATGGATTAATGGTAACTCACCCAAGAAAAGAACATGCAGAAAGATAAGACATACATATCACTAGAAGGCTATCTAGGGATTTATGTTGGCGATCCTTATGAAATGAAAGGTGTATACGAGTATAATTTTGGGGAATACGAAATATTGTATGAGAGTTTTGTGTAAATTTTGGTGTGCATGTTTCCATGTACATTTCCTATGTTAGATGGAGGGATGTGTCGTTCCTTAGTTTTTATATGTTTCATTATATCTATTTCTTTTTTCTGCTTCTTACTATTTAATAGCTTTGGTTCTTCTCTCTTTTGCTCACACTTTTGCACAAGTTAGGGGTATTCACGGAAACAACCACTCTTATCCCACCCCTCCAGACCCTGCTTCTGAGGGGGATATACTGGGTTCGTTTGGTTTGGTTTTATGGTTGGTCTAGAATATATAACCATGTAATATATATTTGTTTATGCCCTACAATATCAGGTGAATGCGATTTAGACGTCATGTTATCAAGGTTTTTATTTAACCGTTGTACTTTATTTTTCAACCATCTATGACCAGTGCCATTTAATTGCTGAAAAGGGAAAACTTAATCAGCTGCTCTTATAGAAACGGTAGTAGCATTATATTAGTGCTCATTAAGGGAATATTGGTCCAAAATTCTCTGTTTTTGCTTATTTTCAAGCAAACTAGTGTCAAAAGATTGGAAAATGAGATGCACTAACCATATAAATAAATATAAAAGTATAAAGATCAAAACTTATTTTACTCTAATAGTTTTTATTACAAATATTAACTGAAGTTGCGCTTGCTAACATTTATATTACAGGAAGCTTTATACAACCTAGCACGGGCCTATCAGCACATTGGTCTAATTACGCTTGCGGTAACATACTACGAGAAAGTTCTTGCCATTCATCAAAAAGATCACCCTATACCGAAGCTACCTAATGATGGTTCAGAAGCCATGGATGATCTGAAGCCTGGATATTGCGATCTTAGAAGAGAAGCAGCTTACAATTTGCACATCATCTATAAAAGCAGCGGTGCCATGGATCTTGCCAGGCAGGTGCTTAAAGATCATTGTAGTCTTTAAGGTATGTTTGTCTATCTAGTTTATATAATTTAACATTTTGGTAGCTTTTATCAGAAGATAGGACATGGATTATAAGTGCTTTATCAACGTTGACTTAATGTAACTGGTTTTGGGTTTTTTTAATGAAGTGGAAAACAAGTATGTGGTAGTTCAAAGCTGGAATTTGGCACAATATTGTCTGAATCAACAGTCTGAATGACATAAATGACTGATTTACCCCTCAGTATTAATTATGCATTGTTTAATTAATTACTGTTTATTTGGGATTTGTCCAAGATAAGAATGGAGCCTGACAAAGTTACCAATATGCTGCTTTCTTAGTGATCAAAGGGGCCATGGACTTTAAAGAAATCAAACACACACTGTCATTCACTCTTTCTAATTCCTTCACCAATGCCCCCCTCCTCCATCATCTTCTTTCTGAAGATCGAATCCAGAGCCATCGACGAAGAATCCACCATAATTTCCATAATCAACCTACAACCACTCTTTAATCCCGATGATACAACCCCACATACCCAAAATCCAGTAGTTTTCATAATCGATCTAGAAATCGATGATACACCCAAAGTCCAGTAATTCCCGATGATACACCCAATAGAAGAAGATATTGATGTAGAAAAGATTACATGAAAGAAGGTCACATAGGATAGAAATCGATCTACAAATCGATACCCAAAAGGGTTGTGCGAATATGCTAGCTAGACCCATAAGCGCAATTAAGCCCCAAGTAAACCGCCCCTTATTGTTAATAAATGACCATGAAGAAGGTTTGAAAACTAAGACCATGTTTGACAATAATTAGCTAAACTTAATTTTTTTCAGCTTTATTAAAAAGGATCATTTGGTAAACCATGAGCTCACTTTTTCAAGTAGCGTTTTTTCGTTTTGTTTTTCCAATTAAGTCTCTTATATTTTATTTAAATGACAAAGAGCACTAGCCTTTTAGGTCATTTTACATGGTCACCTGATCTTATTAGCTAGTTTTTTGTCGAACGTGACTAGTTTATCAGCTAACTTATTAGCTAACAACTAGCTTATTAGTTAACTAGGTCCTCGACTAATAGCTAGCTTATCAGCTAGTTTGTCAAACACATATTATACAGACACTAGAGTATTATTTAGGCTTTCCGGTAACATCTATTTTGTATAGCGAGCTTTTGTCGGTTGGATAAACACACTAGTGCTTATATTCATTCTGCAAATCTAGATCTAGTTTCCATTACAAATTATTCGTTCTGAATGCTTCATTTAGTTGACATCATTAGGGATTTTAATATTTTTGTTACATTTATAAATGATCATTGCAACAATTGAACCCCTTCTCATAAAATAAAAAATGTAGAATACATGAGGGTTTGAATGTCATGATAATCATCTAGATCACAAATAGGGTTTACAGGGTTGGGGCTCGTTCGATATTTCCAGAAATCACGGTTAGCAGGTTGTTTCCAAAAGGATCGCTCAAATGAGATGCAAGGTTTTCCACAGGACCCTGTCCGGTCACATAGGCTTGGATGAAGAAGGCAAACATGGAGAACATTGCTAGTCTTCCATTCTTGATTTCCTTAACCTTCAAAAGTGCAAACTGGTCTGGATCCTTGGCTAGCCCCAATGGATCAAATGGTCCACCTGGGTGTAGCTTGTTCTCGAAATCCTGCACCAAAATCATTAACGTATTCTCAAACTCTAACCCGAATGAGCTAGCCATCACTTTCTTGGGCTCATATGTCCCAAATGTAAGAATATGTGGAACCCAATTAGATTACTCTCGAAAATAGAAGAGGGTTCCAATATATATATATATATATTGAAGTATAAATATCCAAGTCTAGCTGATGTGGGACTCTTAACATATATACGTACCAAGCCATTGGTGATTCTGTAGTATTCTGCACCACCAACTAGAACAACCTCGGCAACAACAGCCAGCACCAGATTAATGGGAATGTTCTTCCCGAAGTAATTTAATGTGTTGCCATCGAGTAATAGAGCTCCAGTCTGCAGATACCCATATGAGTATTTTACTCTATATATATATATGTATATGAGGGGCTTAATCGTTTGAGAAGAACCCATGAAAACTTGTGATAATCTTGAGAACTTGTGTATCACGTGTTATTTCATATGATTTTTTTTCTATATATGCATAGTATGTAATGTATTGACTAACATATATTTGTTTCACATGTAATTGTTTCACATGTAATCGTTTCACAATGTGTAATTTTTTGTGTGTATTTCTTTTCCACAAACGCTCCAAAAAGTTTCACATTGTGAACCGAGTACATGTGAAACAAACACATTATGAAACAAATATATGTTATTCAATATTCCAAATTCTAGTCTTAGATGCAAAAAAAATAATATGAAATAACACAAGATGCACGAGTTCTCAAGGTTGTCATAATTTCATGGGTTCTCAAAAGAAGGTCCCCTGTATATGGTATCATAAAGTTTTCTGCTTTAATTAATTAGTTGGAGTACTATACAAACCTTGAACCAGACAGCTTCGGGGCCACAGTTGGCACCGTATTTGTTAAAGGCCTCAGGAATGATGCATCCGGCTGCTCCCAACATTGCCCATCGTGCATGAATCAACTCGAAGGCTTGGTATCTACATACAAATGTTGTGGTTAAAAGGCATGCATGTGAATCCAATTCGAAACCATTTTGGCTGTTATCGAGTTAACTCGCCATTCCAACTCAGAATCACTCGGTTCTGAGTTGACTCGTTTAACTCTGCTGTGTTTTCTGTGAACTTACTTCTCAAAGTCTTCTGGTTTCTTGCCAAGTCCAAAAGGATCATACCCGTAGCTGCATGTGAAGTAAAGATGATAAAATGTCATTTTCCTTGTATAATGTGTGTGGATTTGTGTGTATGTATATAATATATGTAAATACATATATATATATATAGGGTTGGTTTCCGGTGAGAGGGAGAGCTAAGGTGAGAAGAATAAGAAGGGATCTGTGCCCTTGGATGCACATTAGGATGAGATGCACCGAGATGAGGTGCTCTGAGATGCATCGGATCAACTCCCTTGTAAAGCTTATTTCATGTGTGGGTATATATATTTACCCTGATAGCCTTCATCCGGACGGTGTGCAGTTATGCATACAAGTAAATTAAGCTCTGCACGTGCATGTTACAAATTACAAATTACAGGTTCTTCAGTTTTCCATTTGTTAAGGTTTTCCCTTAAAACTTGACCCTATATATATATATATATTTATATGAGTGTATGCATTTATCTATCTATATAATTGTGACTTACTCTCCGGCGACTTCCCCATTGAGGTACTCGGGGATCTCTGATCGGTCCAAAAGACCTTCTGGCAAGAAGATTCTTCTCTCAGGACCTGCAAAACCATTGCAGATTGTTCTTAAATTCAAGTTAAACCAACTAATCAGTGGTGGTGGTGATGATACTTACCGTACCACTTGGCGAGCTCGTCGGAAGCCGGGGTGACGGCGGCTGGCTTAGCCTTGGGTGCAGCCTTCTTCTTTTGGAAAAGGGCCACCGTCTTAAAAGTGGCTGGACTGGAAGCCGAAGGAGCCGTCCTCGATGCACCGGAGAAGTTGAGTGGGTTACCACGCATTTCAGACACACCGAGGGTGGCTGCCGCCGTCGATGCCGCCAAGGAAGCCATTCTTTCCGGTAAAGGGTTGTCGCCGGAAAACCTTTTTTTTTGCTGGTTTTTGATTATATTATTTGTTTGTGATGAGAATTGAGAAAGGCAGAGGTACCTGCTAAATGGGAAGTTCTGGTGGATGTGGACTTGCCACGTAGGATGGCTGTGATTGGTGAGAAAGGGGGGAGGATGAAATCTGATGCACCTATCTTATTGGATTATGAAGCTGACGTGGCGGATGATGATGTCTGACGTGTACTTGTATGTGTGGAACCCATAGTGGAGGAATTGAAGTTGTGGAGGAAAATGGCCAAGTTTGGATAACTTGACATCTTACATCCACATGTCCAGGTTAAAAATAGTTGAGATACATTCTTTTAAATATATCTACATTTTTTTTATTTTAATTTGTCTAAAATATTGTATTTTTATTAATTTATGTATCAAAATCAAATGTTATAAATCTCAGGTTAATGCAGTGTAACATTTAATTCTTTGAAAAAGGATGATTATTTGTTTTTTTTTTCTATAAGATTTTAAATTAGAAGTTATTTATTTGTTGGTTATGGAGGGAAGAAGACAATATAACAATATTAAAAAAGATAGCTTGATCTAAATAATAAGATGTCAACCGAAGGAAAAAAAAACCAATTAATCCAAAGGAGATGGGTATGGTTTTCTTCATCACTGTCAAAACCAAAAACCAACCAGGTAAGCGCATACCAGATCATTTTTATACTGGCAAATATGATGATATTGAGAATCTTACCTGGTAAAAGCGATGATAAGGATGAAGGGTCTTATCCGGTAAGTGAGAATTGTTTTATACGATACCGTTTTGATGAACTATAATATTCTGATAAAGAAAGGGTGTTAACTCTTATCGATAAACTCTTACCCTTAAGCGTTTGGGTAAACGACCCAGTTACTAAATCTGCCCCTATCATGAACCATCCTGCGTATGCTATTCTTTTATGAAAGCAACAAAATTTGATTCTATGCTACGTTTGCATCATGAATATCTTTTCACTTAACTAGTGCTCAGTACCGGAGCGTTACACATTGGTGTTTCTATAGGAAATATTAGAGTAGAACAACATGAAATGTAATTTCTTAACTAATGTGAGACAACCAAAATCAAACTACGACCACATTTTAGAATTCTCAAATTTGGTTGTCACGTCATCTTTTCATACAAATTCTAAATATAGATTTATAGATGATTTAGTTAATTTTTTTGTTATAGAAATATAGATATTTTGTTGGTGATTTTATTGTCACCGGTCCATTTATGTGTAATTGGAAATAACACAAGTTCTAAAAGAGGTTTTACGTTGTGTTCTAATACCAGTTAAGTGGTGCGGAGTGCTTGTTATAAGGCAAGTATGAACCTGGAAACGATGGAATGGAGGGGGCCAAGGGGGCCGCGCCCCTTACGAGGTCAGGGGCAACACCACTTTCGAGGTCCAAGGGGAAGAGCCCCTGGCGGTGGTCCCAAGGACCACAGCTGTGTATTGTCCCAGATATAGAGGCTCTGCATTGTCTGACCAGAGGCTCTGTATGGTCTGATGAAAGTTTCTAGTCATGTATCTTTGAGATGTAAGAGTTTCTGGGAAACGGGCCAGAGCTCTGCATGTATGGACCAGAGCTTTTGTTGCTAGTCTCTGATCTTTGTTCTGGTCTCTTGTAGCCAAAGCTCTGGGTTTTTACGTCCAGAACTCTAACAGCGTTTACCGTGCATTAGTTGTGTAGTTATTGAGCAGTTACTAGAATATGTGTAACCATCCACTACTCCTAAAATTCAGTTGTGATTGTCATTTCAGTTATTTGTTTATAAATTCGAATTTATACTAATATTTTTAGACACAATTTTGAACAATCCTCATATACTCTCCAGTAAATTGCTCTGGTTTTTGTGCCTAAATTCGTGAGTTTTCTTGGGGCTTATCTTAGATTGAATTTCGTGAACCTAGGCATAGGGTCGAAATATCAATTCAGAAAGTGACTTAACACGATTCTCAAGCAATCCAGCAATTGATCGATTCACTCTTCTTCCCAATTTCTAACAGATTTTTGGTCGACCAAAATACATATTAAACCAACCCATTATTTAATTTGTCAAGTCATCTACTACTTTTTTAAATAACGATCTCTGTTTTCTAATTTATCATCTTTATAACAATGTGAAATAGGCAAAATCAAATCACAACTCAATATTTGAGAATTCTCAAATTTAATTGTGACATCTCAACTATTCAAGATTTTTTTAACCATAAAAATATATTGATGACTTATAGATGATTTAGTAAAAAAATATAAATATTTTTTGAAATATAATGGTTGGCAAAAATACATATTTAACCAATCCACTTTTTAGTTTTCCCTTCCATTTCCTACTCTTTCATATAGCCATCACTTATTTTTTAATTTATCATCTTCGTAACTAAGTAGGGTGGATAAACTTGAATCAAACTATAAGTTAACAATTGAGAATTCTCAAATTTAATTGTCATATCATCTATTCAAGTTTTTTCATTTATATAGACTAGTTGCATACATGCGTAATGCAACGAGATGCAACTAAAAGGATGCGTGAAACCGCCTGCTACAACCACCCGGCGTGTATGCAGACGCAGAGAACCAGGAGTCAAGCACCATTTTTGGAATGTCAAAACTGGACTCATTTACATTTTTTACAAAGGCAAATTCTTCTTCACGTAATACCTACGAAAGAAACAGACGAGAAAAAGTGAGACTTTTCCTTCCATTTTGCTAACACACAATTTGATAAGAAAATAAGGGGATGACCTCAAAAATCTCTACTGAAAGTGAATATGGGAATGCATCAAATATGAATTCTTCTCAGCACATTTTTGTCAATTCTTACTTATAACCTACTAAATGTATTTTTTTTTTTATCAATAATGTAATTTACTTCAATCCCCACAAACCATAACAGGTTAAGTGAATTTGACTAAGTATTAATCAGAGTAAGACCAGAGCTCTGGTTGGTCTGAGGACTATCTCTGTTTAGTATAAGGACTATGTCCAGTTGGGACTAGAACCCTGGTTGATCTAAGGACTATCTCTGGTTGGTAAGACCAGAGATAGCACTCTAGAATGTCCATCTATTTCTAGACATGAATCGGTTCTAGACCTGCATGCTTAACCAACTCTTGATCTTATCCATGAACGGTTATAACCGTGGTAACTGGTTCTAACTTCCCAAAACCGCTAATATCATTCATATATGTATGTAACTTATATATATATATATACGAGATTTATACTAGTTTTGAGGCTTTCTCGAAATCTGAACACTCAAATTCTCTCTAGTAATTTTCTCTTGTTTTTGTGCCTAGATTCGAGAGTGTTCTTAAGGACTATCCTATATTGAATTTTATGATACCCAGGCGTAGGGTTGAAATATAAATTTGGAAAGTGACTTTACACGATCCTTAAGCAATCTAGATTCCGATTACCACATACCCTGTATTGTGTTTTGAAATCTCTACAGAGTTAACAAATTTTTTGATTATTAAGAGTCCTAAATGGTTCAAGAGTTAGAAGTGAGAAATCAAAGTTCATAAATAATAAGTGGGAAAATTAAAGCCCTGATGGATTGGAATTGGAATGGAAGGAGGCTGCAAAAGTGGTAACAAAAAAAGTAAACCAAAATCGATGGAGAGTGATTACCTGGATAAGAGACTGTGAATCGATGGAAACAGAGTGAATCAATGAAATCGAGTGACTACCTAGATGATAGTGGTTACCCGGAGAGTAATGGAACAGTGATGAATCTTTTGTGACGAGGAATCGTCGTTTTGAAAATAGATGAGGCTCAATCATTAATGTTTCTTGGGAACATAATGGATTGTTGAGCATTGTTAAGTTGTACTCCGTGCATTAATTTAAGGCTTGTTTTTTTATACAGAGAGGGTTCGAGAGTTAATGAGACTTTTATTCAATCTTTGGAGAAGAAGAAAACGGGCTCGAAAGAAGCTCGTAAATATGCATCGGAAACTGAAAAATAGTTCCTTGCACGACTTGGGTCGCGAGCCGGGTCGTGGTCGCATTTTGACGGGTCCCGAACAGATTGCCTTTATCTGTTTATTTGATTATTTCGTTTCTTAATTAGTTTAGGATAATTATTTACCTTGAGTTGTTATCTATTAGTTTTATAATTAGATTAGGATTATTATTTAGTTACCTTTTTATTATTATTTGAATAGTTTCCTAGTTGGTTTAGACTTAAGATTGATTTAGTATCCATAGTTATCTTAATTAGTTTAGCTATAAATATTGATCTATTATTTTAAATTTTAAGCTCATTATCAATTAATAAAAGTTCTTCCCTTTGGAGCAATGTTTTAAAACCCGGGTTTTTAGTTGATCCTGTGTGGTGAACGGGTCACGGGTCAACCGGTTCAACCACCGGGTCAACTCGGTTTCAATAATTCTCTTGTATTTTTTCATTTTCCTGCATACATACATATATAAAAGAAACATAACCATCAAACCAAATTAAGATCGAACCAAATCATGGATTTTGAGACATTGGAGTGTTAAATGCATCAAGCTCACGATCGCTTAGCAATTGAAACTCACTATCAACTTCATCCTCATCAACATGAGAATCCGGTTCGTGCTCTTGCTCCTCAAACATATTTTCTAAATTATTGTAATCAAGTTCTCCTTCCCGCTCTTCTTCAACCATCCAAAAGTCCGTCTTATCAACACATTCATAATCAATAGGATCATAAGACCTCTTATCAACCTTGAGTCTACAAAAAAACATTCAAAAAAAATTATTTGTAAAAATAATAAAATGGCATTGCTATTATTAAATATTTTACTAGAATATAACGTCCCTATTTTATAAAAGCAAGTTGTAATGAACAAATACAAGATCATTTAGCCTTTGATGTTCTGTAACACCCTAACAGTTTCAGCCAAAATAAATGAATAACCAAAGGACATGGGTTGTTCTCGCAAAAACTTAAAACTAGGGGGAATATATAATGTTGATATGTAATGGGAGCAAACTGGAACTCAAAGTTCCACGACTCAAATAGAACGTGGGGTTAGGGTTCCGATTCATGAGGGCGGGAATAGTTGGATGGCCAAGTGATCAGCGGGATGAAGGGGGTTAATACCCCATTTTCGCCCCTATTAGGAGGGGAAATACATATCGAGAGAGGGAGAGAAGTACTAAAGAACTTTCCAGAGGATATAGTGAGGATATACGTTGTCAATCAGAGGTGAGTGTTCTTCAAATCACAGTAAGAAATTTTATACTTCCTTGAACTATTGTTGTTTTATGCAACTGGTGGAATTTTACAATGTATGGTGGGTTTTTATGCCATGAATTTTGAGTGAGATACGACTAATTTGTGGAAGTAGTGATAATGCTATGTGAAGTGGATTAATCCAGAACCTAGGACTTCAGTGAGAATTAAGATAGAAGTCTACGGCCATGGGGAGAGATGTATGAGATCATAAGCCCACACACACACACAACATAGCTAATTGGCGTGGAGAAGGAGAAGAAAATGGTCAATGTACTATAGTTGTTAAGCATTGAGAATTGGTTTGAAACTCATTTGCAAGTCAAAGCTCTAAATTAGCATATATATATATATATATACTCTTACCGATAAAAATAAAAGTAAAAGTAAAGCATGAGGTGGTGATGAATAGTTGTCCTATGCTCAAAAAGCTATAAAGGTAGTAGCTCCTAATTGCTTTTGTGGTATGTTGTGTACGGTTATATATATATATAGGTGTATGTATCAGGTATGATGTATGTGACGAGAAATGTAGCTATGGTGTCTGAATTGGATATAGTGGCTATGGAAAAAGCATCTGGATTAAATGGTTTATTCTAAAGATGTAAATATGTATATTAAGGTAGATGACAACAACCATGATGAGTATTTGGCTCAAAAACCTTGGGAGTCACATGATGGCAAAATATTTAATCATAAATATGCATATACATGGAAGTTAGGATCTGCTGGATGGAAATCAAATGGGTTTAAACATGCAGGATTACAAATATATGTGTATATATAGACTTTTAATATGTGTGTATGTATATAAGTATACTTGGCATGTGATAGTAAAATGGGGATGGAAGACCATGATGTAAATTATATGATGGATTTAGAAATATAAATAATAGATTAAGTTTTACGAACTCGTTCAAAGATTTCGATCATTGAGTGATTATTTATTTAAAACATGAAGATACTTAGAAAATGTTATGATTTTTGTGTAGGATTGGAAGCTACCGAGTAGCGGGTAAAATCTACATTAATCAAGGTGAATTTCATGTGACTTTTAAATGGGATACACGCAAGTATGTGAGTATGTTCTTTTACGATTGATGGTAGTTTTTAGCATGTGTATTTTGTTAAATATGAAAATGCACACTAGTACGGTAGATGATGCTTGAGATGACGATTACATGAACATGCCATATTTTGTTGGGGACGATTAGTATGCTACGTTTATATATGTATATATAAACACGTGTGTAAGGATGTTGGATGATTAATGATGTGAAATGTTAGATCATGTTATTAGTTTAAATACCGGATGATGTGCATGTTATGTACGATACATGTTTCATTTTGATTATATTGGATTGATGTGACGTGGCAATAAATGTGGGGCTTATTACCAGGACGTTGGTATTGGACGGCGGGAAGCCGCATAAAATGGAAATAGTCGGTGCTTATGACGGAAGGGGTACTTTTAAGACTAGACTATGGGATGGTAGTCAAGACATGTGCTTGGGAGCAACTCTGAATTCTTGACTAGGATGGACGGAATGACGGAGCCCATCATGCCAAGTGGACGAACGTATGAGATCTCAAACATAATAAAAGATGTGTTTTAACATATGCGATATATGCTTTTAATGTGCATGCCATTCTATGAGTAGCTTACGATATAAATGATTTATTTGCACCTTATGTCGTTATAAATGAAATTGCAAAAACTATGAACTCACTTAGCGTAAAGCTAAATTTAGCGTGTATCTCAGGATCAGGATAATTCGAGGTCGATAAGGGCGAAGGTCTGGCTTGAAGACTATTTACGTTGATGGATTCTTTATGATTGGTTTTAAATTATGTTGTTGGATTTAATGTATTTAATATTTTAATATTCCGTTGCGATGTTATTTTTGGAAGACGTAAGTTTTTTTTTAGTGTTGATGTTACGTTACAACCCAGTTGGTTTGAGGGTGTAACAAGTTGGTATCAGAGCTGTAGTTTAAGAGAATCGAGTTAAGTTATTAGCCTAAGCTTAAAATTGGCAATGTATTGGTGATAAGGGAAAAGGTTACGTTAGGACGAGGAGTGGAGTGTATGATTGTTTACGTCCTAGTTTTACCTTGCCTTATTTTAAGCTTTGATTAAATTGGTGATTTATTTATGTCTTAGCCTTACTTGTTTTATATTAAGTTTGATCACATATTGATATATGACCCGGTATCCTTCTATGGTTTTGTAGGAGCATGGCTAGAGGCGTTAGGACTACAGCTAGAGCACGAAAATGAGGGCCATCATGCATCATCTTAAGAGGGAGAAAGCTGAGGCACAGATGGAGGTAGAGGTGTTGACCGCCGAGAATGACGCGATTCGGGAAACCGTTGGCATACTAAGCTGGCAGTGTGTCGAGCTACAGTGTGAGCTTAGGATGGCTAGTCGATCTTGGAGGACTCGTGTGGGATACCGTACCTAGTACTACCGCGCAGCAGTATTGGAGTATCTAGGCCTTATTCGAGGGTACTTCGCTCAGCGGGGCCCGAGCTTGGGGTTTCTCTGGAGGTACCGTTCAAGGCGGACCTATGAGGAGGAAGTGAGAGCCATCTACTACCCGTATGATTTGCAGCATTGAGAGATGGTGATGTTTCGAGAAGGAATCATATTCCAGTACTCTTGTTTATGTTGGAGTTTATATTTTAGGTCGTGCATGTATAGCCGACTTTAGTCATGTTTATCTTTTCTAGTTAGAGATTTTATTTAAGTTTAATCGTTTATCTTATACCTCATTTGAGAACTGAATGTAGTAGTATTATGTAAAGACTCGTTTTATCTATCTTATCAGGTCGTTTATTTACTTATTGTGTCTATAATGTATTTGATGTTTGGATTGTGAGATGTGATAACATATTTTGGTTGGATATAAACTAGTATAGAAACTAGCAATGCCTACATAGAAGAGTTGGAGTTTTGAAACGTTATGGCGCGTGTAGCATACCGCATGGCTAGACGAGAAACACGTGTAACGGCAAGGTCGATTTGGACCAAGGTTGAGGATTGGTTTCGTTACTTTAGAAAGGTTATATAAGATGTGTACACAATGACGATGACATTTGTCAGTCATTGGATTAATTGGTTCTAGCAAGGACCCCATGTTGAGTTTGCATATATGTACAATCCAGTTCTACTGTATCGGCAGTGGCTCAATATACGATACAACCGAGTTGAGGAACCAGTTTCCCATGGCAGCAAGACAATGAGGATGATGACGAGGACGAGCATAACGATTGGTGTTGGGTGATCGAAGATGATGATTATGGATTTTCTTTCCTTAATGTTTTAGTGGGGGAAACATTAGTTTCCATTTTTGGTGTTAAACCGCTTAAATTCTTAGATTTATTTTTATATTATATGTACTCTATGTACAAAACCCTATTGAGTTGTGAAGGGAAACATATTGCACGTATATGGTGAGAGGAAGAAAGGGGAGATAGGAATTATGTCAATGATTAAGGCGCGTAAATGTATGAGAAAAGGATGTGATGCCTAATTGGCATATGTGGCCAACATGGCGCGGGAGCGGAGGTTAGAGAATATCTCTATTGTAAGGGAGTATCCATAAGTGTTTATGAAAGATTTACCCGGAATTCAGCCAAAAAGGCAAGTCGACTTAGTGCTTGGGGAAATGTCGATTGCCAAATCACCGATCGGTTAGCACCGACCGAGATGCAAGAGTTGATGAATCAACTAAAAGAACAGATGAAAAAGGGGTTCATTCGGCCAAGATCTTAACCATGGGAAGCTTGAATCTTGTTCGTAAGAGGGAAAAAAATTTCACGATTGAATGTGCATTGATTATCGTGAGCTGAACATAGTCATGATAAGGAATAAGTACCCGCTACCAAGGATCGACGACTTGTTGGTCAACTCCAAGGAGAAAATTATTTCTCAAAAATCGATCTAAAGTTAGGTTATCACCAATTGAGGGTATCGGAAACGGATATTTCGAAGACCACCTTCAGGACCAAGTACGGTCACTATTGTTTCTGGCTATGCTTTTTTAGGTTGACCAACGCACCTGCAACGTTTATGGACTTAATGAATCGAGTATGTAGACCGTACTTGGATAAGTTTTTGATCGTATTCTTAAACGACATCCTTATATATTCGAAGAGTCGAGAATAACACGAAGGGAACCTAAGAGCAACCTTAGAATTACTAAGGAATGAAAGGTTGTATGCTAAGTTTTTAAAATGTGATTTCTCGATTCGAGAAGTACAATTCTTAGTCCATGTTGTGAATGGGGATGGTGTAAAAATACACCCAGAACAACAGATCCAGGAAGTGGGAAAGGGAACCTCTGAGATTAGCATCGGAAAATTCGAAGCTTTCTAGGATTGACTGGATATTATAGAAGGTTCATTCAAGACTTCTTAAAGTTAGCTACCTCGTTAACGTTGTTGACGAAGAAAGCTACAAAGTTTGAATGGAGCTGTAAGCAGGATGAAGCATTTCAGGAACTGAAGGAAAGATTGAGTAGTGAACTTGTATTGTCACTACTATATGGACAAAAGACTTTGTCGTGTATAGTTGCCTTAAAGCAAGGACTAGGACGTGACGTGATGCAGCGAGGCAAAGTGATTGTATATGCATTCCAACAATTGAAGGAACACGAGAAGAGGTATCCAATGCACGACATGGAACTAATAGATGTGGTGTTCGCGTTAAAGATATGGAGACACTACTAGTTTGGGATGAAATGTATGATCTTCACCTATCATAGGAGCCAAAAATGAGGCAACGAAGATGGATGGAGTTGTTGAAGGACTACGATTGCGAGATCCATTACGATCCCGGTGAGGCAATTATGGTCGTGAATGCTCTAAGAAGGAAGGATAGAGTGGAACCTATAAAGGATCATGCTATGATGATAGACGTGAAAGTAGTCATGATTGATCCGATCCGAGAAAGGCAAAAAAAGGGGGGGACTCTTCAAGATAAGAACGTCAAGGGCGAAAGGATAGTCTAGCAAATTAAGTTACTTGAGATCGGGAGAGATGGAATTAAGAGATTCAAGGATAGAACTTGGATCCCAAAGTTAGGTGATGTGTGGGTAGCGGTGTTTGATGAGTCACACAAGTCTAAGTATACAATGCACCCTGGAAGAGATAAGATGTACAAGAGCATTAGGGTTGGTGGCCAGGGATGAAGAAATGAATAGCTCGATACATAGAAAAATGCTTGACGTGTTTGCAAGTAAATACGAAACACCAAAAACTGTCTAGTAGCTTCAAACAGATAGAAATCCCTGTTTGGAAGTAGGATATGGTTACCATGGATTTCGTCACTAAGTTACCGAGAACGATGAGAGGCCACGACGCGATATGGGTAATCGTGGATCGATTGACTAAGTCTGCGTACTTTTACCGATCAAAGAATCATATTCATTGGAAAGGTTGGCCTAGTTATATGTTAGCTAGACCGTGACAAGGCATGAAGTACCCTTGTCAATTATATCTGATAGGGATACTAGGTTCACGTCGAGATTTTGGCGAGTTTCAAGAAAGAGATGGCTAGGAGACTGAATGTGAGTACAACGTATCATCCACAAATAGATGGACAGAGTGAGCGAACGATTTAGACACTAGAAGACGTGTTACGGTCGTGGTGTGATAGACTTTGGAGGCAATTGGGATAGTCACCTACCTGCCATTGGTAGATCCACCGACAATAATAGTTATCATGCAAGCATTCAAGCAACGCCTTTTGAAGCATTGTACAGACGGGGATATAGAACATTGGTATGTTAGAGGCATTAGGTAAAAGCAACTGAGTGGGCCTGAAATCGTCCGACATGGTGGTTCGAATAAGGAATCGGCTAAAGACCGCACAAAATAGACAGAAGTGTTATGCGGAGAAGAAAAGTCAACCCTTAGAATTTCAGGTTGGCGATAGGGTGATGCTTATGACAACTCCTTCGAAAGGGATAGTCAGGTTTGGTAAGAGAGGAAAGTCTCGTCCAATTTACGTTGGCCCGTTATAAATTATAGGAAGGGTCGGCGAAGTAGCATACTGACTCTAGTTACTAGAAAGGTTGAATAGAATCCACAATACATTTCACGTGGCATTAAATGAAGTCCAGATAGACGATAAGTTGAGCTATATAGAAGAACATGTGCAAGTGTTGGATCGGAAGGTTAAAAAGCTAAAGAATAAAAGTATCCCTTTAGTGTTGCTTAGATGGAAATTCCATGAAGGTTTAGAGATGATGCGGGAATATGAGGTTGAGATGAGAGAGAAATACCCTCATTTATTTCATGCAATGTGAATTCCAAGGACGGAACTTTTATGAGGGGAGGAGAATTGTAACACCCTAAGAGTTTCAGCCAAAATAAATGAATAACCAAAGGACATGGGTTGTTCTTGCAAAAACATAAAACTAGGGGGATATAAAATGTTGAGATGTAAAGGGAGCAAATTGAAACTCAAAGTTCCACGACTCAAATAGAACGTGGGGTTAGGGTTGCGATTCATGAGCTAGGGAATAGTTGGATGGCCGAGTGATCAGCGGATGGAGGGGGTTAATACCCCATTTGCGACCCTATTGGGAGGGGAAATACATATCGAGAGAGGAAGAGAAGTACTGAAGAACTTTGCAGAGGATAGAGTGAGGATATACGTTGTCAATCAGAGGTGAGTGTTCTTCAAATCACAGTAAGAAATTTTATATTTCCTTGAACTATTGTTGTTTTATGCAACTGGTGGAATTTTACAATGTATGGTGGGTTTTTATGCCATTAATTTTGAGTGAGATACGACTAATTTGTGGAAGTAGTGATAATGCTATGTGAAGTGGATTAATCCAGAACCTAGTACCTTGGTGAGAATTAAGATAGAAGTCTACGGCCATGGGGAGGGATGTATGAGATCATAAGCCCACACACACACACACACGCGCACAACATAGCCAATTGGCGTGGAGAAGGAGAAGAAAATGGTCAATGTACTATAGTTGTAAAACATTGAGAATTGGTTTGAAATCCATTTGCAAGTCAAAGCTCTAAATTAGTATATATATATATACTTACCGATAAAAATAAAAGTAAAAGTAAAAGTAAAGCATGAGGTGGTGACGAATAGTTGTCCTATGCTCAAAAAGCTATAAAGGTAGTAGCTCCTAATGGCTTTGGTGGTATGCTGTCTACGGTTATATATATATATTATATATATAGGTGTATGTATCAGGTATGATGTATGTGACGAGAAAGGTAGCTATGGTGTCTGAATTGGATCTAGTGGCTATGGAAAAAGCATTTGGATTAAATTGTTTATTCTAAAGATGAAAATATGTATATTAAGGTAGATGACAACAACCATGGTGAGTATTTGGTTCAAAAACTTTAGGAGTCACATGATGAAAAATATTTTTAATCATAAATATGCATATACATGGAAGTTAGGATCTGCTGGATGGAACTCAAAAGGGTTTAAACATGCAGGATTACAAATATATATATATATATACATATATATAAATATGTGTGTGTGTGTATGTATATATATAGACTTTTAAAATGTGTGTATGTATATAAGTATACTTGGCATGAGATCGTAAAATGGGGATGGAAGACCATGATGTAAATTATATGATGGATTTAGATATATAAATAATAGATTAAGTTTTACGAACTCGTATTAGGAGTCAAGGGCATTTCTGTAATTTCTCCTTTTCTTGTTTAGCTTGGGGAACAAGTTGGTTAGCTGGTAATTTTTCTTTTGTATTGTTTTGGGTATAAATAGGTTGTATCCCCTTGTTATTTTCTTAATCGAATAGTTTAAATCTCTCAATTTGTTCAAGATGTAATATGGTATCAGAGCGTAAGACTATGGGCTTCTGTTTCTCGTTCATGCAATCATCATTGCGTTCTTCATCCACCTCAGTCAAGAAATAGTTTCACCAGATTCAAACATCAATCCTTCAATCGTAGATCTCAAATCTGTTCTTCAGTCATCGATTCCTCGAACATCAATTCTTCAATCAATCTCAAATCGATTTTTCAGTCATCGATTCCTAAAAGATCGATTCAATAATAATCGATCTAATAATAATCGATCTCAAATCAATTATCGGTTCCTCAAAATATCGATTCAATAATCGTTGATATCAAATCGATTACCGATTCCTCAAAATATTGATTCAGTAGTCATCGATCTCAAATTGATTCTTCAAATCGATTCTTTAATCGATATCTAAAACCTTTTCTAAATTTCTTCTTTACAAATGGCTGGACCACAATATCGGAATCAAAATCAAAATCAATTAGATGTCACAAGTAACGATCCATTATTTCTTCATCATTCAGATAGTCCAGGGTTTAGTCCTGGTGTCTCAACCACTTACAGGAGATAATTTGTGGCATTGTTATTCTATAAAGGCCGATTGTTTTGTCCGTTAAGAACAAACTAGGTCTCATCGATGGTTCAATTAAGAAACCAGATGGGCCAGATGTCAACAAACTAAACTCTTGGATGCGTAATAACAACATCATGATTTCATGTCTGTTAAACTCTGTATCAAAAGAAATCCCAACCAGTGTCATGTTTGCTGACATAGCTTGTGGAATCTGGAACGATCTTAAAGATCGATTTCGACAAAGGAATGGCCCTAAGATTTTCCGAATACGCCGAGAGATAATGAATTTGGCACAACATCAAGATTCAGCTGGTATGCACTTCATGAAATTGAAGTCCCTGTGGGAAGAACTTTCACAATTTCGACCTCGCTGTGTCTGTGCAAAGTGTGAATGTGGAGGAGCACGAGAGATTGAGAAATACTATACAATGGAACACATAATGCATTTCCTGATGGGGCTGAATGATTCGTCTGCTAAAGTCAAAAGACAAATCCTTTTGATGGAGCCAATGTCGCCGTTTAACCGAGTTTTCTCTCTTATTATGCAAGAGGAAAAACAGAGCAGTATAACCAATATTGGTCAACCATCTCTTGCGTTCAATGCTAAGGAATCTGTTAAACGGAATAGTCATGGAAACAATGTTGCTGCTAGAGGTTCTGGTAAGGATCGATCGTATTGTACTCATTGTAATATGCAGGGTCACACTATCGAAAAATGTTACAAACTGCATGGCTATTGGACCAGATATAAGCCAAGGTCTAGCGTTAACAATGCTACTATTGAAAGTGCAACAACCTCTTATGAAGGAAATTTGGGTTCTATGATTAAAGGCTTCTCTTCAGCACGGTGTGAACAACTAATGACAACCCTATACAGCCATATGGCTCTTGGTGACAAGTCATATTCATTCAATGGCATGCAAGGTACCCGTTATGCTTTGTCTGTTCGTTCTTATTCTATTTCTCCTCAATCTTGGATCATCGATTCAGGTGCTTCTCAGCATATTTGTCGCAACATTCAAAAAATTTCTAACATCAATAGAGTTAATGATGTTACTGTCACGTTGCCTAACTACATTACGTTACATGTTCGATCGATGGGAGATGTTCATATAAAGGGATCTTTGACTCTATTCAATGTGCTTTATGTTCCTAAATTTCATCTAAACTTACTATCCGTAAGTGCTTTAACAGCTACTAAGGATTTCATGATATATTTTTTTAATGATCTTGCCATAATTCAGGATGTGAAAGGCAAGAAGATGATTGGCAAGGCTGGCCAGTTGAAGGGGTTGTACATACTGGATAGCAATAGCATCAGTAGCTTACATCCGGTAGCAATAAACCAATTCTCGTTAGATACATGGCATAATAGATTTGGTCATCCTTCAAATACACGCATTTTAGCAATTAAGTCTTTGTTAAATGTAAAAGATTCACATGCTAATAGTAATAAATCTCCATGTTTGGTTTGTCCTCTTGCTAAGCAAAAACAATTGCCATTTGTTTCTCTAAATCACAGATCTACCGAGCCTTTTTCATTGGTCCATTGTGATGTATGGGGACCGTATCATGTTCCTTCTTATCAAGGACAAAAATATTTTGTGACTATTGTCGACGACTATAGTCGTTTCACCTGGATATACTTGATCAAACATGAATATGAGATTAGAACTGTTATACCTCAATTTTTTACCCATGTATCAACCAAGATTGGTAAAAAGATCAAGAGTTTTCGATCAGACAATGCAAAAGAACTTGAATTTGTCAATTTCTTTAATCAAAATGGTGTTTTGCACCAAAAATCATGTGTGGGAAGACCTCAACAGAATTTTGTGGTTGAACGCAAACATCAACACTTGCTTAATGTAGCGAGATCGCTTTTTTTTTTCCAGTCCAAAGTTCCTCATGTATTCTGGTCTGAATGTGTATTGACAGCCACGTTCTTAATCAATAGAACCCCATCCAAGCTTTTCAACGACATATCACCGTATGAGAAGTTGTTTAAGAAAGTTCCAGATTTGTCTATGTTGCGTACATTCGGATGTTTAACATTTGCTTCTACTTTGCCTCAAAAGACACAAAAGTTTAGTCCTCGAGCTAAACTGTGTGTTTTTATCGGATACCCACCAGGAATGAAGGCTTACAAGTTGTTAGATCTGAATACTAAACAAGTTTTTCAATCCAGGGATGTGGTCTTTCACGAGTCCATCTTTCCCTTCCATAATCGTTCTATGGATAAATTGATAGACCCTTTTCCTGATGTTGTTTTACCCGAAGTTGTAGCAGATGTTATTCCACCACCGGTTGTGCCTTCTCTTTTTGAAAACTCTGAAGATTCCTTTATGGATTTGAATGCAGAGGAAAATGATGAGGTTCAAGCGGAACAATCTGTTCCACCAGAAAATAATAGTCAATCTGGTGTTCGTAGATCTTCTCGAAGTCGTCATCCTCCTTCGTATTTGATAGAATATCATTGTAATGGGGTTGGTCATGTATCGCGATCTTCTAAATGTGCCTACCCTATAGAAGATTTTGTGAATTATGATTCTTTATCTAAGACTTACAAAGCCTTTGTTATGAATGTTTCATCTACATATGAACCGCGGTTTTATCATCAAGCCGTGCGTTCAAAAGAATGGGTTGATGCCACGAAATCTGAATTGGATGCTATAGAGGACAATGCTACTTGGTATGTGGTTCCTTTACCGGCATGAAAATAGTCTGTTGGTTGCAGATGGGTATATAAGTTAAAATATGATGAAAATGGTCGAGTTATTCGTCAGAAAGCACGGTTGGTTGCAAAGGGATATCACCAAAAGGAAGGAATCGATTTTGTGGAGACTTTTCCTCCTGTAGTGAAGCTGGTAACGGTCAAGACTTTTCTTGCTGTTGCTGCTATCAAGTCATGGGACTTAGTGCAGTTGGATATTAACAATGCTTTCCTTAACGGTGACCTAAATGAAGAAGTTTACATGGATATACCTCTGGGTTATCAGTTTCAGGGGGTCTCGTTCGTCTAATGCAAAGTTGGTCTGTAAATTACATAAATCCATCTATGGATTGAAACAAGCTTCCAGGCAATGGAACTTGAATTTTCTAAATTCATGATTCATAATGGTTTTGTGCAATCAAAGGCCGATTATTCATTGTTCTATAAAGGAAATGGTGATCAATTTGTGGCATTGTTGTTGTATGTGGATGATATTATCATCACAGGAGCATCAAGGGCTGGGATTCAATCTCTTAAGTCTTTATTAAGCAATCAACTTAAGCTAAAAGATTTGGGGGATCTTAAGTATTTCTTGAGGTTGGAGATTGCTCGATCTGCTGCTGGGATTTTCATATCTCAGAGAAATTATACATTACAAATACTAGAAGATTCCGGACTTCTAGCTAGCAAACCAGCCAATGCACCCATGGAGCCTCGAGTCAACCTTACAGATTTAGCCGGTGACGTTTAAGTGATCCGTCTCAATACCGACGTCTAGTTGGTCGTTTGTTGTATCTCACCATCACACGTCCTGATATCATGTTCGCAATTCAAAAGTTGTCACAATTCATGGCTCAACCTCGGGTTCCTCTGTAGGTATATGCCCACGTCATATGAAAACACTGCTGTCAGATGAACCTAGAGGGTCACACACATAAGAGTGTGTAGATCATTAATTAACCAAGTTGGTTATAACCCGGCAAAGTTACAAGTTGTAAAGTGTGGAATTATTATTCTAGTAGAATAATAATTAAAGTGTGTGAAATATAATTATGTTAATTATATAATTTAATTATTAAGTTAATAATTAAATTGGAATAATTATTATGTTAATAATTATAATTAAAAGTCCATCGGGCTTAAAATAATGTTTTATCAAAATATGGGAACTTTTAATTAAGTCAATAAAGCCTTGCGGGCTTAATTAATTATAATTAAAAGTCCATCGGGCCTAAAATAATGTTTTATCAAAATATGGAAACTTTTAATTAAGTCAATAAAGCCTTGCGGGCTTAATTGAGCCCAGTCCGAGAATAGAAGAGAAAGTATATAAAGGCATGTTGCCTCATTTAACTCATAACACAATTGAGAAACCTGAAAACTTTCTCTCCTCCTGTCTTCTCCTCTCTGGAAATCGACAAACACACACACAAACACCAAGAATCGATTTCTTGGTGTTCTTCGGGTATTCGGGCTAGCAATCGTTCGTGATCGGATTCACATTTGCGTGGATACTACTAGCGGGAATCTATTTTGATTCCTAACGCTTGATCCTAATCAACCAATCCAAATCATTGAGGTATTGTTCTAAACCCCCTTATGATTGTGTTTAATCCTTAAAGTTGTTAGTAACGGATCCGGGCTATCTAGGGTTTTACCGGTTATTGTTTTCCTGCTGCATGTTTATTTTGACCCCGGCCGTAAAACCCTACATCCTCATCTTCCATCAGCCAAATGCCTAGTTCGTTACTTGAAGAACAATCCTGATCAAGGCGTGTTTTTATCAGCAAAGTCATCCTTACAGCTTCAAGGATTTTGCGATGCTGATTGGGTTAAGTGCACAGATACCAGAAGATCAGTTACAGGATTTTGTGTTTTTCTTGGAAGTTCCTTGATATCATGGAGGTCAAAGAAACAACCAACAGTATCGAGGTCATCGACAAAGGCTGAGTATCGAGCGATGGCTACAACAACTTGTGAACTTGTTTGGTTAAAACAATTGTTGCAAGATCAAAATGTTTCACATCCCAAAGTTGTATTGTTGTTCTGTGACAATGAATTTGCGCTCCAAATTGCTTTAAAATCGATGTTCCATGAACGGACAAAGCATATTGACATCGATTGTCATTTTGTTCGTGAAAAAGTTGTGGACAAATCAATTCGTCTCATGCCCATATGTTCACCAAAAACATGCCTGCATCACAACTCTTGTTTCTTACATCCAAGATGGCTTTGAAAAATATTTATTCCCCAAATCCATCTTGAAGGGGGGGGGGGGGGAAGTATTAGGAGTCAAGGGAATTTCTGTAATTTCTCTTTTTCTTGTTTAGCTTGGGGAACAAATCGGTTAGCTGGTAGTTTTTCTTTTGTATTGTTTTGGGTATAAATAGGTTGTAACCCCTTGTTATTTTCTTAATTGAATAGTTCAAATCTCTCAATTTGTTCAAGATGTAATAACTCGTTCAAAGAATTCGATCGTTGAGCGATTATTTATTTAAAAATAGAAGATACTTAGAAAATGTTATGATTTTGTGTAGGATTGGAAGCTACCGAGTAGCGGGTAAAATCTATATTAATCAAGGTGAGTTTCATGTGACTTTTAAATGGGATACACGCAAGTATGTGAGTATGTTCTTTTTACGATTGACGGTAGCATGCTATATTTTGTTAAATATGAAAATGCATGCTAGTGTGGTAGATGATTCTTGAGATGACGATTACATGAACATGCCATATTTTGTTGGGAACGATTAGTATGCTACGTTTATATATGTATATATAAACACGTGTGTAAGGATGTTGGATGATTAATGATGTGAAATGTTTGAGCATGTTATGTACGGTACATGTTTCATTTTGATTATATTGGATTGATGTGACGTGGCAATAAGTGTGGGGCTCATTACCAGGACGTTGTATTGGACGCCAGGAAACCGCATAAAATGAAAATAGTTGGTGCTTGTGCCGGAAGGGGTACTTTTAAGACTAGACTATGGGATGGTAGTCAAGACATGTGCTTAGGAGCAACTCTAAATTCTTGTCTAGGATGGACGGAAGGATGGATCCCACCACGCCATGTGGACGTACGTATGAGATCTCAAACATAATAAAAGATGTGTTTTAACATATGCGATATATGCTCTTAACATGTTGGTTAGATGGAAATTCCATTAAGGTTTAGAGATGATGCAGGAATCTAAGGTTGAGATGAGAGAGAAATACCCTCATTTATTTCATGCAATGTAAATTCCGAGGACGGAATTTTTATGAGGGGAGGAGAATTATAACACCCTAAGAGTTTAAGCCAAAATAAATGAATAGCCAAAGGACATGGGTTGTTCTCGTAAAAACTTAAAACTAAATAGAACTGAAACTCAAAGTTCCACGACTAAAATAGAACGTGGGGTTAGGGTTGGGATTCATGAGGGCGGTGATAGTTGGATGGCCGAGAGATCAGCGAATCGAGGTAATACCCCATTTGCGCCCCTATTGGGAGGGGCAATACATATCAAGAGAGGGAGAGAAGTACTAAAGAACTTTGCAGAGGATAGAGTAAGGATATACGTTGTCAATCAGAGGTGAGTGTTCTTCAAATCATAATAAGAAATTTTATACTTCCTTGAACTATTTTTGTTTTATGCAACTGGTGGAATTTTACAATGTATGATGGGGTTTTATGCCATAAATTTTGAGTGAGATACGACTAATTTGTGGAAGTAGTGATAATGCTATCTGAAGTGGATTAATCCAGAACCTAGGACCTTGGTGAGAATTAAGATAGAAGTCTACGACCATGGGGAGGGATGTATGAGATCATAAGCCCACACACACACACAACCTAACCAATTGGCGTGGAGAAGGAGAAGTAAATGGTCAATGTACTATAGTTGTAAAGCATTGAGAATTGGTTTGAAACCCATTTGCAAGTCAAAGCTCTAAATTAGTATATATATATATATATATATACTTGCCGATAAAAATAAAAGTAAAAGTAAAGCATGAGGTAGTGATGAATAGTTATCCTATGCTCAAAAAGCTATAAAGGTAGTAGCTCCTAATTGCTTTTGTGGTATGTTGTGTACGATTATATATATATAGGGGAGGGATCATACAAGAACACCCCTCATTTAAATGAATAAAGGAACACATTTAGGACCACATATGATGTGGGTCTCACACAATATAAAATCATATTTGATTCAATGGGGCCCATCATTGAATCATATATGATTTTATATTGTGTGGGACCCACATCATATGTGGTCCTAAGGGTGTTCCTTTGTTCCTTTAAATTTACAAAGTTCTCATTTGAACCTCTCCCTATATATATATATATAAGTGTATGTATCAGGTATGATGTATGTGACAAGAAAGGTAGCTATGGTTTTTGAATTGGATCTAGTGGGTATCGAAAAAGCATTTGGATTAAATGGTTTATTCTAAAGATGTAAATATGTATATTAAGGTAGATGACAACAACCATGGTGAGTATTTGGCTCAAAAACCTTGGGAGTCACATGATGGCAAATATTTTTAATCATAAATATGCATATACATGGAAATTAGGATCTGCTGGATGGAACTCAAATGGGTTTCAACAACCATGTGTGTATGTGTATTTGTGTGTGTATTTGTGTGTGTGTATAGACGTGTAATATGTGTGTATGTATATAAGTATACTTGGCATGTGATAGTAAAATGGGGATGGAAGACAATGATGTAAATTATATGATGGATTTAGAAATATAAATAATAGATTAAGTTTTACAAACGCGTTCAAAGAATTCGATCGTTGAGCGATTATTTATTTAAAACAAGAAGATACTTAGAAAATGTTATGACTTTGTGTAGGGTTGGAAGCTACCGAGTAGTGGGTAAAATCTACATTAATCAAGGTGAGTTTCATGTGACTTTTAAATGGGATACACACAAGTATGTGAGTATGTTCTTTTTAGCATGCTAAATTTTGTTAAATATGAAAATGCATGCTAGTATGGTAGATGATGCTTGAGATGACGATTACATGAACATGCCATATTTTGTTAGGAACGATTATTATGCTACGTTTATATATGTATATATAAATATGTGTGTAAGGATGTTGGATGATTAATGATGTGAAATGTTTGTGCATGTTATTAGTTTAAATACCGGATGATATGCATGTTATGTATGATACATGTTTCATTTTGATTATATTGGATTGATGTGACGTGGCAATAAGTGTGGGGCTCGTTACCAGGATGTTGGTATTGGACGGCGGGAAACCGTATAAAATGAAAATAGTCGGTGCTTGTGCCAGAATGGGTACTTTTAACACTAGACTATGGGATGGTAGTCAAGACATGTGCTTGGGAGCAACTCTGAATTCTTGACTAGGATGGACGGAATGACGGACCCCACCATGGCAAGTGGACGTACGTATGAGATCTCAAACATAATAAAAGATGTGTTTTAACATATGCGATATATACTTTTTAACGTGCATGACATTCTATGAGTAGCTTACGATATAAATGACTTATTTGCACCTTATGTTGTTATGAATGAATTTGTGAAAACTATGAACTGACTTAGCGTAAAGCTAACTTTAGCGTTAATCTCGGGATCAGGATAGTTCGAGGTCGATAAGGGCGAAGGTCTGGCATGAGGAATATTTACGTTGATGGATTGTTTATAATTGGTTTTAAATTATGTTGTTGGATGTAATGTATTTAATATTCCGCTACGATGTTATTTTTGGAAGACGTAAGTTTTTTTTAGTGTTGATGTTACGTTACAACCCGGTTGGTTTAAAGGTGTAACATGTTCCAACCTGTTCCTCTTTTTCGTGTGAATCCTTTCAAAGACACTCCAATTTCATTCGCAATCGGAAGAAGATGCGGTTTGACTTTTCTAATAGGAAACTTTTGCAACATCGGAACACCTCTCTCTTATAACAAAGATTCTCATGATCATACTGAAAAACTAGATTTAACCAATAAGCCTCACAATGAATACTTTTTCTTAACATCT
The DNA here is from genome assembly GCA_036898165.1 of Silybum marianum. NCBI lineage: Eukaryota > Viridiplantae > Streptophyta > Magnoliopsida > Asterales > Asteraceae > Silybum > Silybum marianum. The sequence goes on from CM072529.1 coordinate 17,311,928, forward strand.
TATCCCAACGACGATCAATTATGTCAGTATAAGGCTTGTATAATTCTTTCTTCTTTTTAAGCAATTCCTTAACCCATTTCCTTGCCCGATGCATTCCTACATAAACATAACCCAAAGCCGGTTTTTCATCCGGATCACATAACCGCAAAAGCCTTAACAAAGGCGTCATCGCTTTCACCGTAATCAAACAATTCCTCCAAAAAAATTCGTTCAACACAATTTCTTTACATTCAATCACATTTCCAACTTTCAACATCTTCTTAAACTTGTTAGATATGAGCAATTGCTTGTAAATCGGCTTTATGGTCATACAAACTTTTCAATGCAATGAACATGGTACCAAAACGAGTAGCACCTGGACGGATGATTTCTGTCCAACAACTCTTTTTCTTAACCAATTCAAGTGCCACTTGTGATTATAAACAAAAACAGTAACCCTAGATGAAAGAGTGACCAAACTGTTCACGTTATCCAATTCCGAAACATCCTTAACACGTGATTAAGACAATGTGCGGCACATGGACACCAAGTAATAGAAGTATATCTTTCACATAACATAGTACCAACAAGTTTGTAATAGCAGCATTGTTAGTAACAATTTGAACCACATTGTTTTCTCCTACCATTTCAACAATATCAGCAAACATATTACACAAATTTGAAGCATTGCTCTCTATATCGGATGCATCAACAGATTTAAGAAATGATATCCCTTTTGGACAACAAACCAAGAAATTAATCAAATGTCGTTGCCTAATATCCCTCCACCCACACTCATAATCACTTAACCACTTTCAATCCATTGGCTTCTATACGAATCAATTAATAGAGAAACAAACTTCTTTGCATATGTCAATAAATTGACCCTCAAAGCATGATAATTAGGTGTTTTGTACCAATGACCAATACTCGCAATTTTATCTATTATATGTTGAAAATAAGCAGGGTTACAAGCATTCATAGGTACGCATGCATCATAGAATCACATAGCAATAGCTAAATTGATATCATGTAGTTTTTCCTTACTTTGCATGGCAGATTTAATGGTGGGTTGAGAAGGATCATTTATACCTTTTGTGAAGAAAGGATGAAAACTTGGTGTAGCTTTCCTTTTTCCCTCTTTCACAGATCTTGCTTTGATATTTCGCACTTGTATTTCCTCCTTCTCTTCATCATCATCCAAGATAGTAATACCACCACTATCTTTATCTTTTGCCTTTCTTGCCGTTTCTTTCAAAATACATTGCATAGTATAATGAACTTCCGAAATTACTTGTTTACAAGCTTTAACCTCGCCTTTAACACCGGCAAGATGTTTCTTAACTCTATTTATCCCACCACCTTTGATAACTTGTTGACAAAAAGTACATATGCACATATTTTTTCCATCGGTATCAACCGCTATATATAGATACATAATCCCATGCTTTATCTGTCTTTGTTCTTACATTAGATTGAACGAAAGAATGTGATTGAGATTGTGCTACCATTGGTTCTTTGTCTCTAGGTTCCATCTAAAACATAAAACAAGCTAAAACAAGTTACCAATGTGATACAAAACATAATTAACAATTAAGAGATACCTCTAAAACAGAAATTGATTAAACAAGTTCCATCGAAAACAAGTTCCATCTTTAATTAAACTTATTGTATAATCAAGAACGCCAAATCTTTTAGAGTGTGGAATAAAAATCTTTCCAATAAAACTATTTTAGAGTCTGGGATTTTAGATAAGTTGAAAATCATCCACAACAAGAAGTTTGTACAAGTAAATGCTTGGTAATTTGGCATCAATATCTATCCATGTATACAATAATATATTTTGCCATAAACCTGTTGAGATTGAGATTGTGCACAGGGAAAAAATGCAAGACCGGATGAACCTGTAGAGAGATGAACCCGTGAATCAAATGAGATCGATATGCAGATTAACCCATGAACCTGGAGCAGAGATGAACCTGTGCATAGGAGATCGACGAGCTGATCAGATGAGATCAATATGCAGAGTGCAGAAGAAATCGACGAGCAAGATAGAGAGGGAGCAGATGAGATCGATGGGAAATAGAGAGGGAGAAGATGAGATCGATGGGAGACAGAGAGGGGGCGGCTGAATAAATTTAGTTAGGAATAAGGAGATCGATCAACATTCAGCAAGTTCTTTTTTATTTATTTTTTAAATTTATTATTTAGACGGGTTAACTTGGTTTTTAACGGGTTATAACTATGGTTTAACCGATGTTTTGTGAAACCCGGTCGGGTCACAAGGGGTCACAAATAGCCAAAAACCCGGTCATGGTTCACCCGGTCTCTTCCCGGGTTTTAAAACACTTCTTTAGAGATTGTTTCGAGTTTTCTCAATATTTCATTAGTTCTTACATTTGTAAGCTCTATATTCTTTGGGTTTGACGCTTGTTAAATCTTTCCGTGTTTCCTACTGCTTCAATTGGTATCAGAGCACAAACTTCCTGTCTCTTCACTTTCGGGATGGAAGAACCGCATGTAGGATCTTGTACGCCCTCGTCATATGAAAACACTGCTGACGTCAAACAAACCTATGAGGGTCACACATATAGAATGTGTAGATCACGAATTAACCAAGATGGTTATATACCGAGAAAAGTTACAAGTTGTAAATCATGAATTATTATTCTAGTAGAACAATAATTATTGTGTGTGAAATATAATTATGTTAATTATATTATTTAATTATTAAGTTAATAATTATTAAGTTAATAATTATAATTAGAATAAATGCCCAAAGGCTTAAGGTAATGTTTATTTAGGCCCAAATAGTTAACTAATTATTAGTTAATGAATTATTCTAATTAGGTAATTAAGCCTGTGAGGTTTAATTGAAGCCCCGTCCATAATTGAGGAGAAAAGTATAAATAGGCATGTTGCCTCATTTATCACATAACACATTTGGGAAACCTAGAGAAACAAGAAAAACTCTCTCCTCCCTCCCCTCTCCTCTCAATCGACAAACACACACATACATAAGGAAAAATCGATTTCTCCTTGGTGTTCTTCGGGTATTCGGGCTAGCAACCGATCGTGATCGGATTCACATTCTCGTGGATACCGCTAGAGGACATCTACTTTGATCTCTAACGATCCGTGTAATCAACCATTCAAACCATTGAGGTAATTTTCTAAACACTATATGGTTGTTCTTTAATCCTTAAAGTTATTAGTAACGGATCAGGGCTATTAGGGTTTTGTCGGTTATTTGTTTTATTCCGCTGCATGTTTTGTGATCCCGGTGAAACCCTACACCGCAACCCCTCACCCAGGCAGATCTCGATAGGGTCACAACGGCTTTTACTGCAGCCCTCGCCACCATGACCACCAATTTTGCCAACCAATGTAAACACCCTCAACAATGAACGACGGAGACAAGATAGGCAAGGAGATCGACATCGACCACCACGTGGTGACTGACTAAACCTAACCGTTAGCTCCAATTCCGAATCTGAAGCCAATGAGGAAGCCCATCCACCCCGAAGAGACCATGATTATCGAATGAAGACTGATATTCCCTACTTCTATGGAACCATGGGCGTAGAAGAGTTACGAGACTAGCAAACCGAGGTCGATCGATTTTCGATATCATGGAGATCCCGAAACACAAGCAAATAAAAATGGTTTCTTTTTGGTTAAAGACCGTCACCTCCGTATGGTGGGACAAGCTAGTAGCCCAACGACAAAGGAAACAAAAGGCCTGGTACGTTCATGGAGGAGGATGAAGCAACTAATGACGGCACGATTCCTACCGGTCAAGGTTCCACACGGCGATGTCTACAACCATATTATGGATTCGATTATATCACAAGCACACGACTATCGGCTCATGGGAAGACATCGGAAAAAGACGATATCTTATCCCACGAAATCAAAGAAAAGGTTGTTCCCTTCGTAATGGAATCACTTCGAGAAATCTATAACGATCCTGAAAAATCAACAACTGATTTTGAGCCCACAATTGAAGCACCCGAAATCGAAGAGCCCAAAACTGAAGCGCCCGAAAGGAAAACCACTTGATGATTGCCCCCTTATTCTAGCACCCATTATCAGTCTTGAAAAAGTTGTCCGAAAATAAAATCGACAACCTCCTAATCATGACGACTAGCGAGTAAGAGATGGAAGAAGGCGAGAAGAAAGGTTAAGTCATTCGGTCTACCTTTATTAAAGGAAAAATGAGTGCAGAAAAAGTTGAGTTCGACATTCCGAAAGAAGTAAAGGAGACACCGGAACAAGTCGAAACAATCACCGGTAAAGTTTTTGTAACCTATTATCCTATTGAGTTAGATAAAGTATCTATGGTATGGAGGCGATCACGAACTCACCCTTTTGGGCTTGAAGACCGAATTTGGATTCGAACGTTTTGAAAAAATGAATGTCCTACAAGTCGAGGGAATGTGTGTTTCAAGTGAACTCGAGGTCGAGTTCTTTTCAAATGAGAGTGAATGATACAGAGAGGTTTCGAGAGTTAATGAGACTTTTTTTCGATCTTTGGAGATGAATAAAATGGGCTCGAAAGAAGCTCGTAAATCTGCATCGGAAACTGAAAATTTGTTCCTAGCGCGACTTGGCTCGTGTGTCGGGTCGTGGCGCGTTTTGACGGGTACGAAACATATTTCTTTTATCTATTTATTTGATTATTTTGTGTCTTAATTAGTTTAGGATAATTATTTACTTTGAGTTATTATCTATTAGTTTTATAATTAGATTAGGATTATTATTTAGTTACCTATTTATTATTATTTGAATAGTTTCCTAGTTGGTTTAGAATTAGGATTGATTTAGTTTTCATAGTTATCTTAATTAGTTTAGCTATAAATAGGATCTATTGTTTTAAGTTTTAATTACATTATCAATTAATTAAAGTTCTTTTCTTTTGATATTGCTTCGAGTTTTCTCGATATTTCGTTAGTCCTTACGTTTGTAAGTTCTATATTCTTTGGGTTTGACGTTTGACAAATCTTTTCGCATTTCCTACTGTGTCAGTTTTTAATAGATATAAGACTTTGTGCATTGGGACTTGTTTTTAAGGCTTTTAATTTTTTTTATAAGGTAGTATAGATAGATAGGTTTATAGACGATTTAGTTTTAAAAAAATTATTGAAATATAGATGCATATATTTTTTGAAATAATTGTTGGACAAAAACGTATATTTAGTCAAACCCATTTTTTAATTTACTAAGCTATCTTCTACTCCTTTATATAACCTCTAGTGTGGGTTACACGCGTTGCATGGTAGTGATAAATATTTTAAGAAAGTATTTGATCACGTTAAGATAAAACATAATTATTCAGTCAATAATTATTAAGATACAATTTAAAACGGATAATGTATCTCCATAAGTGGTTTACTTTCATATATTAATAACAATTTGTCGTTACGAAGAGTTTGAGATGTATCAATGATAATATTGTTGTTATATTATTTAGAACTGAAACGACATGTCGCGCGCAACCATATCACTATGCGTTGCATGGTGACGAGCTGTTTTTTGTAGGAAATATGTAATTACGTTAAAATAAACCTAATTCATTAATTGACAACTAAAGAAATGTAATGTATCATTGTATTGGCGTGATTTAGATGTAAGTTATTTTAGTAGACATTGAAAGGTAAAAGAAATAATGTTATGTTGAAGTTAACTAAGCTTGTGCATCCATATTAATAGCATATATCATCAATAAAAATAGGGGAATCCATATAGCTTTTGGAGTCCAATGGGGATATATATCTTCTCTTTAACTTTAAAATGTTAATAAGGTAGTTAGAATGTTTTTGCCTTCTTGTTAGCCAAAGTAAAATGTAAAAAAGAATAAGCGATCCGATCACAACTCCAAAAACCAAGATAGAGATGGCCACACCTACGTCGGGAGAAGGTGGACTTCACAAAGAGAGAAGCCTTCTTCACAATGGTGCTAGCACCATTTTTTAAAATCGAAGGTTTGTTTGACTGTTGAAGAAAAATATGAATATATATGAATGGTTTTTTAACGTTGAAATTCTGCTATGTAGGAACCTTTGGGTTTGAATGAAAAGTTAAATATTCGGGCTCTAAATGTTCTCACACCCTACTTCATTCCCCTTGTTAAACCTTGTTTTGTTTTATTTTCTCAATTTTAACCATTCAAATATTTGTTTTATGCCTTTTAATGTAAGACTACTAAAATAAGTAATAAAATAATAAAACATAAATACTACAGTTTGAATGTAGTTTAAGTACGTCATTGCTTACACGTTAGCATTTTTGTAATGGGTCCAACAGTCTAGGGAATAGTGCCTTTAATGGATGACCTGGTTTTAATTCCATATATTTTTATAGACTACATAACGTCAATAATTGGGACGAAAATCGACAATTAAAGCCTTAATCATGAAAAGGGAAACCATATTATATTATCTATTAGAGTAAAGGTAAGGGGAAATATAACATCCCAAGCCAACCGTACCAGATATTGTCCGCTTGTCCACACACTTAGACTCACGGTTTAAAACGCGTCTGATAGAGGAGGTATCAAGTTCCTTATAAGGCAACCTTTGTTCTCCTCCCCATCCAATGTGGGATCTTACAATCCACCCCCCTTGGGAGCCCAACGTCCTCCCTGGCACACCAGTCGGGTTGCCGACTCTGATACCAACTGTAACATCTCAGGCCAATCGTACCAGATATTGTCCGCTATGTCCACACACTTGGACTCACGGTTTTAAAACGCGTCTGATAGAGGAGGTATCAAGTTCCTTATAAGGAAATATTTGTTCTCCTCCCAACCAATGTGGGATCTTAAAATCCACCCCCTTGGGACCCCAGCGTCCTCGCTGACACACCAGTCCGGTTGCCGGCTCTGATACCGTCTGTAACATCACAGGCCAACCGTACCCGATATTGTCCTCTTTGTTCACACACTTAGACTCACGGTTTTAAAACGCGTCTGATAGAGGAGGCATCAAGTTCCTTATAAGGCAAATTTTGTTCTCCTCTCCAACCAATGTGGGATCTTACAGGAAAGTCTATAAAAACTCAACGAACTATCAAAAAAACTCAACAAACTATCAGATTTTGAATGATTAAGTTCTTAAACTATTTTTTTTTTTTTTTGGGAAAAACGCTTAAAGTTTCTAAACCCGGTTAAATACAACTTTGTCACCTATAAAAACACGTTAATGTGATAAAAAAATGGGAAAAAGTTTACAAAAGCACAACAAACTATCTGATTTTGAATGATTAAGTTCCTGATTTTTTAATGAATAAATCCCTAATGTTTTTTCTTAAATCTTTTTTCCAAATAAATTCTTGAACTTTTTTGAACTAATAAATCCTAAACTTTTCTTTGAAGAAACAAAATCATGAACTCATTTTTGAACAAATAAATTTGGAACATTTTTTTAACAAAATCATGAACAAATAAATTTGGAACATTTTTGAACAAAATCATGAACAAGTAAATGTATACAATTTCTCTTAGGGTGCGTTTGGTACATGGGACGGGACGGAACAGAACTCACTGTCCCATGTTTGGTGCAACATGGGACAGGACAGGAATTTACTGTCCCACGTTTGGCGCGACATGGGACAGGGACAAGACTGGGACAATGTAGGACAGAGTGGGACAAAAAAGGCTTTTTCTTGTTCCACCAAAATAGGTGGAATAAGATGGGACAAGAATGGGACAGAAAGTCAAATATCACTAATCATTTGATATATAACTTTAATATGGTACTTGTTTTAATGGTCAACACCATTAGTCACGACCGCCGGTACCGCCGGCGACCACCGGTAGCCACAGTCGGCCACCAACCACCATCATCCATTGCCACTACCACCACCACTATTGTTCACCTCCACTTTCTCCTCTAGAACAACAACCTCCTCCACTACTTCTACAACCATAATCGGCCACCAACCACCACTGTTCATCGCTACCACCACCACCGAGGCCACCTCACCTCCACCATAACCACCACCACTGCCGACCACTACCGTTACCGTTATCTACCATCTTCACCTCCTTCACAACCACCATCCATCGCCGCCACCACTACAACCGTTGGCCACCTCCACCTCCTCTTCTACTACACCAACCTTCTCTTCCACCTCCACAACCATTGTTGGCCACCGACCACCAGGGGCGGATCCAGCCCTTTAAAGGGGGGGTCCCAAGACCCTAGTCAATCTTAAAAAAAAAAAAATTATAGGCTAAAAATTCTCAAAAATACTATATTTAGTCTTAGTTCCCCCCAGTGAATTTTTTTAAAGGACCCCATCTTGCTTGCAATTGACAAAAACACTAAAGAAGTCTCTTAAAATCAATATAAAAACCGAAAAAATCCTTCGAAATCCACAAAAACACTAAGAAAACCTTTTAAAATCGACAAAAACACTAAGAAAATCCCTTGAAATCAACTAAAAAACTTATAAAAAATTTCGAAACACGTCGGGTGACTTTACACGCCTTTAGTCTACCTTAACGGGACCCCAGTGGACAAAATTCCTGGATCCACCACTGCCGACCACCACCGTCCATCTCCACCACCACCACCACTGTGGGCCACCTCACCACCACCACTACCATCTTAAGTCATTTATAATCAACATCGGCCAGTGATCATTACCGCCTATCGCCGCCACTAATACTACCATCAGAATAAAGCATAGTTTCTTATTTGTGTGAATCGGGATTTTCAAACTATCATCAATTACAACAAAATTATCATTCAAATTTCATACTAATATATATATATATATATATATATATATGTATATATATATATAGAGAGAGAGAGAGAGAGGAAAGATCAAATGCGAACTCAAATTTGGTTGTGAACGTGAGGACAAATGAGAGCGCGACACTGTCTAAATAAACATTATTCTGACTGAATATATAAAGAAATATTCAGACTGAATAAACACTATATTCAGTATCAATATTTCTTTGTATATTCAGACTGAATAAATACTATATTCAGTCTGAATATTTGTTTGAACGTGACACGTGTTGCACTGTCATTTGTCCTCATGTTCACAACCAAATTTGAGTTCTCATTTGATCCTGCCCCTATATATATATACTATATATATATATGTGTGGGAGGTATCAATTGCAACCCCCTTAATCTTTACAAACTTTGCAACCATCATCTCAACCGTCCATCATGAATTGATTAAAATTAATTAATTTAATTTAGTAATTAATTAGTGGGGATAAAATAGTCATTATGTATTTATATATTAATAAAATTATTTTAAAAATTAATATATTGATTTGGTATACACGAAATAAACGGGATTGCATATCATAATTAAAGAATCTCAGTCCATGAATATTGATGTTGCAAATCAGGCTTCAATCTGCTTGAATCTTTCATCTGATTCAATCTCAGTCCATGAATCAACAAAATACCAAGATGTCGTCGTCCATGAATAAAGGAGACCACACAACATCATCATTCAATGAAGAACAAAGCAAAAAGAGTAATGAAGATAACTATAAAAGATATAGATGGCAATTTTGATGAATATGAATATGAATATGAATATGAAGATGAAGATGAAGAATATGAATATAGATGGCTATAAAAGATGATGAAGATGAATGTGAATATAGATGGCAATTTTGATGAATATGATTATGAAGATGAATATGAATATGAAGATGAAGATGAAGATGAAGATGATGAATATGAATATAGATGGCTATAAAAGATGATGAAGATGAATGCGATTTTTGGATTCCTTCCTTATCGTCGCCGGAGAATTAGGGCACTAAATTAGGAATGAATCAATTTAAGTTGTAGAAGATATAGATGGCAATTTTGATGATGAATGTTAATTGACGCTTATGCCCCTGTTCGCTTCTTTTAATTAATTCCTAAATTATAAAGATTTTGAATATTACCAAAATTGCCACCGAGAATGCCTAACCGTTGATCATTGTAACATGTGGTCAAGATGAGGGTTGTAGAGTTTGCAAGAAATACCAAAGTTGCTCTTGAAATGGACCCTGTATATATATGTGAAAGTTGAGTAAAAATGCTTATAAATTAAATTATTTAATTTTTTGTTTTTTGTGTAATTATAACTATTATATAATATATAAAATCGTCAAATAACTTATGTGACAACTTGTCTAGTTTTGTTTTGTCCTGTCCAGTCCTAGGTGTACCAAACATATACTTGTTTCGTCCTGTCCAGTCCAGTCTTGTCCCACCCTCTTGTCCTGCCCTGTCAAGTTCTGTCCCGTCCTGTCCAATCATGTTTGCGTACCAAACGCTATCTTAACGACAACAAGTACAATGAACTAATTAAACAAATAAATCACTAAACTTTTACCCAAAAAAATCTTGAACTTTTTTTTGAACAAATAAATCCATACTTTTTTTGAAGAAAAAACAAAAGCATCAACTTAGTTTTGAACAAAAATATCCAAAACTTTTTTGGAACAAAATCATTACAAAAAAATTTATACAATTTTTCTCATCGACAACAAAGTACAATGAATTAATTAAACAAATAAATCCCTAAACGTTTTCCCAAATAAGTTCTTGAATTTTTTTGAACAAATAAATCCCAAACTTTTTTTTTCAGAAAAAACTAAACCATAAACTTAATTTTGAACAAAAAAGATCCGAAACTTTTTTGGATCAAAATCATGAACGAAAAAATGTATACAATTTTTCTCATCAACAACAATGTACAATGTACCAAATAAACAGAGAAAAATTATATCATTCCATTACTAATTATGAAATATACAAAAGTTATGCCTAAAACATAAATAGATACATATAAAAATATGTATACATAAAAAATTAAATTTAATGAACTTAATTTATGCTTTAATGAATAACTTTTGTATGCTTTGGATTAGTATTGGAAATTATATAATTTTTCTCTGTTTAATTAGTTTTTTGTACTTTGTTATCGTGAGAGAAATTGTATGCATTTTTTTGTTCAAAAAAGTTCCAGATTTATTTGTTTCAAAATTAAGTTCTTGATTTTGTTTATTCAAAAAAAGCTTGGGATTTATTTATTCAAAAAAGTTCAAGAATTTATTTGGTAAAAATATTTAGGAAAAAAACAGGGATTTGTTTGTCAAAAAGAAATAGGGATTTATTTGTTAAAAAAAATCAGAGACTTAATCATTTAAAATCAGATAGTTTATTGGGTTTTTGTAGACTTTTCCTAAATTTTTATTACATTAACCTGTTTTTACATGTTAGAAGAATGTATTTAGCCGGTTTTCAAAAGTTGAAGGTTTTATCAACCAAAAAATCATTTAAGAACTTAATTAATCAAAATCTGATAGTTCGTTGGGTTTTTTAAATTTTTATCCAAACTTAACACATTCAAACGGATTAAATGTATTGAACCCGACTAATATGTAAACTGAAATACCTATCAGGGATGATAATTTTAACTTTAGAAACAAAAACACAAAAAGAACATACTATTGAATCAAAATCCAAGCTATAAAACATTACCAAAGTTTTTGAACTCATATACAAATTGAGAGAAATCACTCACCTTATTTTTTGAGTTGTCGTAAAAACCAAAAACCCTTTATTATTAAAATCTCAATGGCACTCTTCAAAATTGCTTCAACAACTATAAAACCCAATGGTTTTAGTCTCTTGCTATTATTAGCTGTCCAACACATCAAATCTCTGACAATAAGAAATTAAATTGGGAGAAAACGTTCATTTGGTTTCTATATGTGGTTGTCGTAAGAACCAAGAAGCCCTACGTTATATGCGGTTGTTGTAAAAACAAAGAAGCCATGTTTTTCTGTCCTCCAATCTACCAAAAAAAAGACCAACGGTAAAAAAAACAAACAGTAAAACCAATAAAACGTAGAAGACACGATTTAAAAACCCCTACAACCTCAACAGAAGTGAAAAAAAATAAGGAGTGCCAGGATTTGTGAATTGAAAAATAAATCAGTTTGAGATGTATCGAGAATTTATTCTTAACATAAATGTAACAAAAACAAACATGATGAGACATTTATCTAGACCAAATATGAACGCTAATAGCATCCTCAAACTTGGTTGTGCCACATCATCTATTCAAAATTTTCCTCGATGACGATAAATTTTTTAGAAAATATATGTACCAAGATAAAATAAAACGTAATTCTTCAAATAGCAATTAACAATACAATATAAAATAATAATGTATTTCTATATATGGTTAATTTGTATATATTTTTATATAATAGTCTTTTTCTTTTTTTTGGAAAGTTGAGGGTTGGCCAAAAACATATCTAGCTAACTAAAAGTTTTGATTGTCAAAATTATGCCTCAATTTTTATAACCACCTACATTATCTACCTATTTACTCAAATCTTACAGTGTCAATTTATTATTATTGTTCTTTTTATATAGATAAAGTTAGATAAATATTAATATTTTATAAAAATTGATTATTATAAAAAAAGAAGTGGACTAAAAGAAGACAACCATATAAGTTGTCACAAATTCTTCTAAACTTATAAGACATCTCATCCACCCTTTTATATAGTTACCTTTTCTTTCAAATCTGTCATTTTTTCGTTGACGTGAGATAAATAAAATAAGACATTTGATCCACTTAGACAGAATTGATTGATGACTACGGTACTAACATGAAAATAATTAGGGATGTAGGCGAGAAATATTTGTTTTATCAAAATGCTTCTATAAATCGATCAAGACTAGCCAAGTATTCCTTTGTAGCTCGTGGTATTTGATACATCCAATCACTATGATCCATTTGGAACATCGAAATAAATTATTAATTATAAATGCATGCATGAATAGATATCAAAAGGCTGCATGTGACCATCCTAACTCACTTTTTGAATATTTTGTCTCATATATGAATTCATATAACACATTGATTACTTAAGAAAAATTCGACAGCATTTTCCCTTAACTCCCCAAATATGCGTATAATTAAAATACATATTCGTAGGAGCAAAGGGAAACGTCTACCAAATTTTTTTTAAATAACCAATCTGTTATACGCATTCACATCCTAAATGAGACAAATATTCAAAGAGTAGTCACAAATAGGGAAATTAATCTCTATTAGATCAAAATTCGGACAGACGGCCAAAAGACAAATGCATGGACTTATATAATATATAAATGCATGCAAGATAAAGTATTACCGATCACAAAATTAATATAATCAATGTATTGTAGTATACTAGTACATGATCGATCAATATGCAAAATTTTACGGATATAAAGTGATCCGTCTGAATATATATATATATATATATAGGGGAGATTTCAAATACAAACCACGTCAATTCGTATAAACCGTACAAACTGTGTGATTCATCGTTTAATTGAATAAATTTTTTTTTCATGAAAGTGTTTAATATGATGAAATTGTTTCATATAATTAGTCTCTTCATGGAATTATTTTTGTTTCTACATGAAAATGAAATTGTTTCATTAAATTCTCATTTTGATGAAACGTGTTTCACATATTCTTGATTAACCAACCTCCATGTATTTTGATGAAATTTTTTCATATATTATTGACTAATCAACCCTTATAATTAAGAAAAAATTTAAAAAAATGATTGGTTGCATGCGGTTTGTACGGTTTATACGAATTGACGTGGTTTGTAACGAAAATCAACCCTATATTATATATACATATATAATACGAATTGGTATTTTCTAGGTGATCCATGGGTAATCACCCACGAGTATTTCTCTGGGTAATTTTTGTAGGTAAGTCATTTGTTTTGTCGTGAAATGGTTTTTAACAAAGGACCGTGCAAAAAGGGCTGACACTTTCATACACGGTTTCAGTTCAAAAAAGTGTATAAAAGGAGACTCTTATACACGCTTACAAAGATGAAACCGTTTATGATTGCCGACTACTCTTTATACACGTTTTTTCCTTCCATAACCGTTTATAAAACCGTATTTTTAGCAACGGTTCCATTACAACTGTGTAGAAAGGGTCCAAAACCATCTTTTATACACGGTTTTTTTAAACCACTTATTTAATAAGGCACGTATAAAAGTCATATTTGTAGTAGTGAACCCGATGAAGATTGGATGAAAATGCAAACTTTTTTGGTGAATCAAAGATGAAGGTGGAATGTGGCAGATTCTCATCCAACATTTGACATCCGTTATAACGTTTTATTTTCACCATACATTAGTTTTATATCTCGATTGATTATTTAGTTAAAATTTGCATTTATCTAATGTTAATGTTTCTCTCCTTATATTTATTCTCTATGCATTTTTAATTTATTGCAATGTTTTTTAATTTAATTTATTACTTTCTTAGGTTAAAAACAAATTTTAGAGAGTGACACTCCTTGAATCGATTTTTATAATTTTTCTTAAATTAACTTTATTGCGTCTTAGATCTATTTTTATGTTTCGTAGCATAGCTTTCGTTTAGTTGAATTTGTTATCTTGAACTAAAAGTTTTGGAATTAACCAATTGTTTTAAAACGAATATTAGATTTTTTTCGATTGTCTTTTAATCAACAAAAGTTGCATGTTATGTTGTTAATAATTATTCTGGTGTTTGTTTAATTTGTTTAGCCGGAATACGGATGAATGTTTAATTCTCGACTTAGACTGAATTGGTTAATGACTGCGGTGCTAACATGAAAATATTTAAGGACGTAGGACGAGAAAATATTGGTTTTATCAAAATGCGTCTATATCAATATTTGCATCCTATGAAAGTAAATGTTTTTTTACCTCGAAAGACGGTTAAAGTATTCTAAACAACAAATACTTACCATTATTGAAATCCAAGACATTACCCTATCTTTGTTAGTTTTCGTTTTGTGTCTCGTCATTCTTTTTAGTCTTTTCAATAAAATATCAAAATATTGATTAATTTCCCATAGGTAGTAGGCAATAGTCTAGCATGATTCTGTATTCAGTCCATTGCTTCCTCGTGATCGACCCGTACGCTACACATCTGTATGTTTACAGTTTATAAATTTAAAACGCATCAGCAAGCACGATAAAAAAATCGTAATTGAAATTACAAGTCTTCACGTTTTACGGAATCAATGACAAGGATATCTCGTTTCAAAAATATAGTAACTACTATTGCAACTATTAATTGATACTCTTCTCTTATAACCATTCAAAATTAAAACATATATAGAATATATTATACATGATCATTTGATTGTCATCAATTAGAGTACAAATAGGGTTTACAGGGTTGGGGCTCGTTCGATATTTCCAGAAATGACGGTTAGCAGGTTGTTTCCAAAAGGATCGCTCAAATGAGATGCAAGATTTTCCACAGGACCCTGGCCGGTCACATAGGCTTGGATGAAGAAGGCAAACATAGAGAACATTGCTAGTCTTCCATTCTTGATTTCCTTAACCTTCAAAAGTGCAAACTGGTCTGGATCCTTGGCTAGCCCCAATGGGTCAAATGGTCCACCAGGGTGTAGCTTGTTCTCGAAATCCTGCACCAAAATCATTAACGTATTTCTCAGACTCAAACCGACTCAACTAGTCGTCCTTTATGGAGCCTTTGGTCACGGACTGACCCAAAAAAAAATTTCAAACGTGACACCATTTGACTATAACAAATTAATGCAGGGAAAAGTTTTCAAATGGTGGCACCATTTGACTATAAGAAGTAAATGTACGGAAAATTATGGAAGAGTCTCCCTCTATGTCTGGACTAATCCCGGCAAATTATGACTGCAAGATATCAGCCCTCTGAATATACTCAGTGACCAAAATTGTTGTGTACGTCTGGATTCGAACCCTAGACATCAGCCCTCTGATAAACTCAATGACCACAATTGTTGTGTATGTCTGGATTCGAACCCTAGGCATATGGGATGTTCCACCATACCCCCTGGGCCTCAACCACTACGCACAACCCTTATGGTTTCTATCAAGGAAAACGTGTTCTCATTGTAGTTCCAAAATACATACGGTAGCGGACAACAAATTAATACAGTGGCACTTTTCACAACCCTAATTTTTTTTACACCACAACAGATGAACAATACAGTGACACGGGCCACAGTATGCTCTACATTGGGTCGGTCCCTACCCCCGGCACATGTCCCTAAATGTAATCTGATACCATCTAAGAATATGTGGAACCCATTAATTGGATATAAGCTAGTTCCAATATATATTAAAATAAAAATATCCCAATCTAGCTGATGTAGGACTTTTAACACATATACGTACCAAGCCATTGGTGATTCTGTAGTATTCAGCACCGCCAACAAGAACAACCTCCGCAACAACGGCCAAGATTAGATTAATGGGAATATTCTTCCCGAAGTAATTTAATGTGTTACCATCGAGTAATAGAGCACCGGTCTGCACATACCGAAATGAATTTATCATATTCGTATTAATTATAAAGTTTGCGGCTTTAATTAATTAGTTGGAGTATATATGATTTATATGATACGAACCTTGAACCAGACGGCTTCGGGGCCACAGTTAGCACCATATTTGTTAAAGGCCTCGGGAATGATGCAACCGGCCGCACCCAACATCGCCCATCGTGCATGAATCAACTCGAAGGCTTGGTATCTACATATATGCCACATCAACATAAATGTTTGATTAAAAAAGATACATATGTGAATCCGATTCATAACCATTTGGCTCAATCGAGTTAATTCATTATTCGAACTCAGAATCAAACTGTTCTGAGTTGACTCGTTGCAACTCGCTGCGTGTGCTTGTTTTCGTGAGTTGAGTCATGAGTGTGAACTTACTTCTCAAAGTCTTCTGGTTTCTTGCCAAGTCCAAAAGGATCATATCCGTAACTGCATATAAAGTAAAGATGATAAAAGTCATTTTCTTTATATATATATATACTGTGTATATATATATATGGAGAATTTTCTTTCGAGAATATAAGAAATTATGATAAGCTTTCATAATTTGTGCATAATATGTTATTTCATATGAATTTTTTTATATTTAAAACTAGGATTTATAATATTAATTAGCATATTTGTTTAACATATATTCGGTTTATAATGTAAACCTTTTTGATGTGTTTTGTGAAACAAAAAGTATACGTAGTTTTACATTGTGAACCAATTACATATGAAACAAACACACTGTGAAACGCGTATATGTTAATTAATACATTAAATACTATACTAAAACGGAAAAAATAATCATGTGAAACAAAATCTCAAAGGTAGAAATTCTCACAGATTTCACAAATTTTGGAGGTCTTAAATGATTAAGTCCATGTATATATATATATATGACACGTTTTATTTACAACGATTTAATTCTAACACATATGCAAACTATTATACTAGGAAACAATATAGATATTATAAACAATTTCATGATTTATTATTATGATTAAGATATATATGGAAGATGATCGATAACGTTCATTCATTATGATAATAGTTTTAAATTAGAAAACAAAATAAAATCAGATATTTATTAGACTAGATAGTTTGGCTAGCTTACTCTCCAGCGACTTCTCCGTTGAGGTACTCAGGGATCTCCGATCGGTCCAAAAGGCCTTCCGGCAAGAAGATTCTTCTCTCAGGACCTATAAAACCATTGCAGATTGGTGTTAATTAAATTCACCAAATTGGATATAATACATGAAGATGATTGCAGAAACTAGTGGCCGACCACCCGAGATGCTATATACTCACCGTACCACTTGGCGAGCTCGTCGGAAGCTGGGGTGACAGCGGCTGGTTTAGCCTTGGGTGCAGCCTTCTTCTTTTGGAAAAGGGCGACCGTCTTAAAAGTGACAGGGCTGGAAACCGAAGGAGCCGTCCTGGAGAAGTTGAGTGAGTTTCCGAGCATTTCCGACACACCAAGAGAGGCTGCCGCCGTTGAAGCTGCAAGAGAAGCCATTTTTTCCGGTGATGGGTGTTCGCCGGAAAACCTGTTATCTGGTTTGTGTTTGTGTTTGTCTGTGAATGGATGGAGAAGGGAGATGAGGTGCTTGCTAAATGGAAGTTCTGGTGGATGTGGACTTGCCACGTAAGATGGCTGTGATTGGTGGGAAGAGGGAGATGCGATCTGTTGCATCTATCATATAGGATTATAATGATGACATGGCGGATTATGATTTTTTATTTTACCGTTGAGTAGGACCCACACCGGAGGAAATGAAACTTGTGGACGAAAATGGAGGATAGCTTGCCATATTATTTCAACTTTTGGGCAATGTTTTAAAACCCGGGTTAACCCGGTCGGTCGAACCGGTTGGATCGGGACTCGGGGGTAGTGATCGAGTTAACTAACGTCGGGTTAATGCATATGACCGGCTCGTTTCAATCCGGCTGGGTTTTTCAAAAACCCGGTTAACCCGGTTTTATGTTTAAGTTCAAAAAAAAATATTTAAAAAATGTGTGTTATATGTGTTTTTTAATGTATTTGGATTGATGTAAAACTTTTTGTTTGTCTATTTTTAATGTTGGAACTTGTGGATATCAAATTATTACTTTATATAGGAAAAATTACAAGGGATTAAGAAAATTATTGAAACCGGTTAACCCGGTGGTTGAACCAGTTAACCCGGGACCCGGTCATCACACCGGGACAACAAAAACTCGGTTTTTAAAACATTGCTTTTGGGTTCAAAAAAAATAATGGCAGTTTTTCAAACATTTATTCGGTAAGTATTTACTGGTAAAATTTAACACTATTATTTATTTATCGGGTAAAATTTAGTCAACAAAAACGGCAATGTATACAATAATTTACCCGGTAAATGCCAACCATGATAAGAACCGTTGTCTTCACTTATCGGGTAAGACTCTTGTTCCTTGCCACGTTCTTACCAGATAAAATTCTTGGTCCTTACCATATTCATCCGGTAAGGTAATGTGACTTGGTAAGCGTTTGGTAAACGACCCCTAAGATTTAAGCACTATTTACCAAAAAAAATTGGTGAGTATCGAGTATCGGCCCAAATAAAAGGTATTGAGGTATGAGTAACATCAGAGGTTTAAAGAATAGTTTCTTAAACGTTTAATGTATCACTTATCTTATCGTGTGAATATAATAAGAATCGAGAATTTTATCAGGTAAGAATCATGGCAACAACCGAGGTTCTTGTCCGATAAGTAAAGAAAAAGCTCACTATAACAAAATTGGTTAATAGGACGCCTAGATTGTTTAAACATCCTGATAGAATACTTTGTACAACTTAGGTTTATAGGACCAAACTATAAAGCTTCTTATCTAAAAGTGTTACAATATGTTTATAGGATGATTTTAGACATTTTAACAAGTTTTTATGACACTTTTAAAATAATTTGTCATATTAATTATTTCAAAGGACACTTTTGATAACCTCCCGTTCTTCACCAGTAATTCAGTAAAGCTCACTTCCTTATATTTGTCATCTTTCGACTAAGAACTGAACCAAGTTGGCACTGATATCACAATGACTCCTAGTCACTTTTTACAATGCTCTTTATCACTTCACAGATTCTTTATCTATAGAAGAATCATTATTCTTTCAGGACATAATCATTGATGCTTGCACCTGTGTCCTGTAAACCCATGACACTTGTATCTATAGAACAAATTTTCAAATAATGTCGTATATAATAGTTAATATGCCATATATATACAGGGTTCAGATTGGTGGTGGTGGTATGTGGTAGTTCAGATGGAGGTGGTTCAGATTAGTGGTGGTCGGCGGTGGTTCAGATGATGGTGGTCAACGGCGGTTCAGATGGTGGCGGTCAATGGCGGTACAGATAGACAATGGTCAGTTGAGATTCAGATATGTGGTGGTCGCGGTGATTCAGATAAGTTTGGTTTCAAACCCCGAGGAGAATAGGAGAAGTACGCCATGCTAATGTGCCTTGGAAAAGTGATTTCACTATTATATCCAATTACAACTCGTCTTATCTCAATGGATATTGTTGGTCCCAAAGGAGTCTACAAGAGTTCAAAGATATAGAAACAGTTTGTAGAAGGGGGTTGAATACAAACACACAGATTTTTAGATTTTAGTTTTTAAATTAGTTTATATTGAATAAACAAATTTACAGTTACAAGCGGAATTAGAACAAGTAAATAAACATATTCTATTGTAACTTAAGAAATCACACAGTGTTGATCATAACTCCTCTCAGTGATTTGAATATGATTCCTTTACTATACTTAGTGAAATTCCTTAGATAAGCTTCTGTTCAAATTCAGCAATAGCATACACTGATTGCTATCAGCGATCGCTGAAGATCAAGGATCAACAAGTTTATCTCTGAAGACCTGAAGATCAGCTATCACACCAAAAGACCATTCAGCAACAGTCGAAGACCAAAGCTGAAGAAAGAGATAATCAGCTAAGTGACCTGAAGCGGTTCAGCGATAGCAGCGAATATCTACTCAAAGTGTGAAGTCTTGTGAAGCCTCAGCAACACTGAAGTTCATCCTTGAACATTCAGTGTCAGCGATCAAATGAAGCTTCCTCTGCAAGATTAAAATTTGATCTTATCCTCTATGCACAAAAGTCAAACCTAGAACCATGTCAGAAAAGGACGTACGACTTGTCTCTTATGTCCCCATCATATCTGATACGGTACTGTTCATATTCGGCCAAAAGCATGGTTGTCTTATTTACAAAGACAAGCTTTCTATCCAAGCTTGACACGTGGCATGTACCTTTTGTCTTGCATTAAATGCAAGCGGGTATAAATAGATGAAGATATCTTCTTCATCTTCATGCATGCTTCCTTCTAGCCTCTACCTTCTGCATTTCTTTCTTTCATCTTCTTGTGCATCAAACTGTGTGTTTCCTTAGTTACAATAGAATAGGTTCTTAACTTGTTCTAGTTCCGCTTGTAACTGTAAATTTGTTTATTTCAAATAAACTCATTTAAAAACCAAAATTTGTGTGTTTGTATTCAACCCCCCCCCCCCTTCTACAAATTGTTTACTTAGTATTTAACTCTTGTAGATCCTTTTTGGGACCAACAAGTGGTATCAGAGCAATGTTGTTTTATTTTTCTTTAAAATATTTTTCTTAATATAATATTTTAAAATGACAAACCCTAATACAAACTACAACGATAATGGATCTTTAGCTAAAGCTCCAAGGTTCAGCCATGATAACTTTCCATTATGGAAGGAAAGAATGTCTCTATTTCTAGAGGGATTTGATCCAAAGATTCCCTACTATCTGGAAAATGGACCATTCGTTCCAACAACTATAGTAGCTAGTGTTCCTGCCACCACTACTACTGCAGCTATCCCTGAAAGGAGTATTGTTAAAACTCCTAACAGATGGACTGAAGAAGACAAGAAAGAAATTGCTATTGACTCTAAAGCTAGATCTATAATAGCAATGGCTTTACCTGATGAAGTCTATCATTCCGTCATGAAAATGAGGACTTCAAAAGCCATGTGGGATACTTTATGTATCCAATATGAAGGAACTTCTGAGGTTAAAGTTACTAGATGCATAAACCTCGTAAGAAAATACGAAAGCTTTATGTATCAAAAGGGTGAATCTCTTTCTCAAATTCACCAGCGGTTCAACTATCTACTGATTGATCTCAAATAAGTTGACAGAGTGTATTCAAACGCTGAAATTCTGACAAAGTTCATGGAGGCACTCCTTGATCAATGGGCAGTGTACACTACATGTATAAAACTGTCAAAGAATCTTGAAACCTTGTCCTTAAGTGCATTATATGGGATGCTCTTAAATGAGGAACAATCCCAGCTTTTAAGAAAGAATCTTATTAATGAACTCAAAGGTGCTAAAAGTACTTCTTTGGCACTTGTGACTTCTGAGGGAACTTCTTTTAAAAATGGTTCTTCTTCCACAATAACCTCCATTACTGAATTAGGTCAAACTGATTTAGAAGATCAACTCACTGATGCTGACATCTCTGAGTTTGATAACTCTCTAGCCCTTTTAACCAACAACTTTAAAAGATTTGCTAGAAAGAGAAATTTTTGAAAATCTTCTAACCTATCTGACTCTGAAAAACAGAAAACGTTGCCTGCTGAAAAAGCCTCAGTGATCTGTTTCAATTGTCAGAGAAAGGGCCATTTTGCAAGTGAATGCAGGTCGAAGAAAGTTGCTGCTCCCACTACCTCCCATACCTCTGATAAACAGGAGAAGTATTTGAAAATGAAAAACAAGTACAGAGATATGAAGAAAAACCAGCAAAAAGGCAAAAGCCTTGTCGCTGAAGAAGTTGACTGGGATGCGAAGATATCGGGCCAAGACCTGCGAAGAGTCCGGTTCGGATGAAGAAGATCTTGCCTTTCTGTCTAATGGCAAGAATAGAGGATCCGAAGAAGTCTGCGAAACTTCTTCCTCCGAGTCTCCGTCTACTCGGGTAAACATTCCCTCTGACTCCTTACTCTCTGAAAAAGATAACTTGTCGGCTCTCGATGCAATGACTGTTGATTTTTACAACGCTTTGAACGGAAAGATAAAAGCTGAGAAAATTAACACTGACTTATCTGAACAATTAAAAAATTGTCACATAAGAATCAAAGAACTTTCCAAACTTGAGGATTCTCTCAAAGACCAAGTTTTTGCAAATCAAACAATAAGCATTGAGAAACAACAAGCTATCGCTGATAGGGAAAAGGCTATTGCTGATCGCAAGTCTGAAAAAGCAACCATCGAAGGATGGTGTAAGGCTTCTGATAAAGTCATTGAGATTATCAATGCCCAAATACCTATGAAAGTGAGAAGTGGGTTAGGCTATAACCCTGAAAAGGAAGAATCAGAAAATGATCGTTCCATGCTCAAATTTGGAATGTTTATCTCTTCTATCCCTGATCCTTCCTCTTCAACCTCTTCTTCCACTTCTTCTAAAGAGAAGCTTCCTGTGGATCATTCTAGGAAGATGATCAAGAACAAGGTTCTTGACCATGTTCCTAAGAATAAGAAATCGCTAGATAAGAACAAGAAGTCCTCAGAGAAGATTTCTAAATCTGGGAAAAAGGTCTCTGATTTTTCTCAGAGACCAACTCCCAAGATTAAAATCGATCTCACTCCTACCCCTGAAAAGGTCGTAATACCTCCAAGGACCATGGATAAAGGAATTCTTGGACCTATCCCTGAGAAACTTCATGTTCCCTCTCTTATCTCCAAACCTTTTAAGTATAGGAAATGCTTTCACTGTGGTGAAACAACCCACATTGCAAGCAAGTGTCCTAATACTATTAGAAGTGATAAACTAGCTCATGGAAAGAAAGTAGCTCAAGCTGATAAATCAGTGAGAGTGAAATCCACCGAAGTTGCTAAACAAACTAAGGTGAAGATATCCACTGAAGAGAGTTCTTCAGCTAGTAGTACTTCCGCCAATCCTATGTCTAACCAAGCAGGACCCATAGTAGTATGGGTACCTTTAAACAATTAATCTTTTGTTGTATGCAGAGTGCCAAAGGTATCTGGTATCTTGATAGCGGATGCTCGAGGCATATGACAGACAGAAAATCTCTGCTCTCTGACTACAAAGAAGAAGCTGGTCCATCAGTGACCTTTTGTGGAAATGGCAAAGGATACACTAAAGGTTATGGAATTCTGTCCAACGGAGCCACATCTTTCTCTCGTGTTGCTTATGTTGAAGGACTAAAGCACAATCTCTTGAGCGTTAGTCAGTTGTGTGACAAAGACTTCAAGGTTCTATTCCTGAAGAATAGATGTGCTGTCACTGACGGAAATGATAAGCTTGCCCTCTCTAGCAAAAGAGTTGAAAATGTATACGTCATAAACATGAATAGTTCTCACTCTGAGAACATGTGCTTTATCTCTAAAGCATCCACTGACATAAACTGGTTATGGCATAAAAGACTTTCTCATCTCAACTTTAAGACAATAAATGAATTGTCTCAAAAAGACTTAGTCAGAGACCTCCCTAATCACACATTTACAAAGGAATCTCTTTGTTCAACTTGTGAAAAGGGAAAGCTGACAAAAGCCTCCTTTAGGTCAAAGCAAGTTTCTTCAGTGACCACTCCTCTTCAGCTACTTCACATGGATCTATTTGGACCTGTCAATGTCCAATCAATCTCTGGAAAGAAATACACTTTAGTGATTGTTGATGAATACTCCAGATACACATGGGTGTTCTTCCTTCGATCCAAAAGTGATACTCCTGAAATGATAATCTCTTTTATCAAAAGAATGGAAGTGCTAAACTCCTTACTTGTTCGCTCCAAAAGAAGTGATCATGGTACTGAATTCAAAAATAGTACTTTGGTTAGTTTCTTTGAAGAAAAAGGCATTTCTCACAACTTCTCATCTGTAAGAACTCCTCAGCAAAATGGTGTTGCTGAAAGAAGAAATCGAACTATAATCGAAGCAGCTCGCTCAATGCTCAGCGAATCACGTCTTCCAACTCAATTATGGGCTGAGGCTGTCAATACAACATGCTTTACTCAGAATCGATCCCTGATTGTTAAGCGATTCAAGAAAACTTCCTATGAATTATTTTATGGGAGAAGACCCACTCTGAAATATCTTCACATTTTTGGATGTACATGTTACATTCTAAATGACAGAGATCATTTGGGTAAATTTGATCCCAAAGCTGATGATGGTATATTTCTTGGATACTCCTCTGTATCCAAGTCTTTCAGAGTATTCAACAAAAGAAGACAACACGTTGAAGAATCTATGCATGTCAACTTTGATGAATCTCGTCCCATTCATCCTTCTCATAATCTTGATGATGATGAAGAATTGAATGCTTGGATGGAATCTCATTATGGGGAACCTGAAACATACTTCAGCAATCAAACTCCAGCTGATGTATGTGATGATGAAATCCCTGTAAACTCAACAAGTAACAATAATCCATCCTTAGGGATAAATGTTACTCCTTTAAATCAGATTCCTGCTACTGATTCATCTCATGGAAATTCCTCTGTGAATAACCAAACCTCCTCTGAAAATCAATCCCCTGAATTGATTCTAAATGAAGTACCTGTTGCTGAAAAAAGTCCTATTCCAGAATCTGAAGAAGAGGTCGCTGAATCTGCTGTTGATCTTTCTCCTCAACCACCAGCTCAGCGATGGACTGCAAATCATCCAATAAATCAGATTATTGGCGATCCCACTACAGGTATCAAAACACGTAGAGGTACAGGTAATATCCGTCTTTATGTAAACTTCATTTCTCTCTCTGAACCTAAGAAGATAGATCAAGCTATCTCTGACCCTAGCTGGGTTTCAGCTATGCAAGAAGAACTGACTGAATTTCGTAGAAATAAAGATTGGAATCTTGTTCCTAGACCCTCTGATAAAACCGTCATAGGAACCAAATGGGTTTTCAGAAATAACCTAGATGAAAACGGGACTATAATTCGCAATAAGGCTAGACTTGTTGCTCAAGGTTATAGACAGGAAGAAGGAATTGATTATGATGAAACCTTTGCCCCTGTAGCTCGTTTAGAAGCCATAAGACTCTTTTTAGCTTATGCTGCCCATAAAGACTTCAAAGTTTTTCAAATGGATGTTAAAAGTGCTTTTCTAAATGGAAAACTCAGCGAGGAAGTTTATGTTGAACAACCCCCTGGTTTCTCAGACCCTAACCACCCTGGTTATGTTTTTAAACTTGAAAAAGCTCTTTACGGGTTAAAACAAGCTCCTAGAGCGTGGTATGACACCCTCTCTAAATTTCTTCTTAAAGAAAAATTTGTTCGTGGAAAAATTGACCAAACTCTGTTTTTAAGAAAATATAAAGGTCATACAATTCTCGCTCAGATATATGTTGATGACATTATCTTTGGTTCTACAAGACCCAAATTATGCACTCGTTTCGCTGCAAGAATGCAAAAACAATATAAAATGAGTATGATGGGTGAACTAACATATTTTCTAGGCTTGCAGATTAAGCAATCTGACAAAGGAATTTTTATTTGTCAAAGCAAATATGTTAAAGACATGCTGAATAAATTTGACATGAATCAATGCTCAGCGATGAAGAATCCTATGGCGCCTCCTCGACGTTAAACAAGGATCCCAATGGGAAACCGGTAAATGTCACCGCCTATCGAGGAATGATTGGGTCTCTGCGTATCTTACGGCGAGTAGACCGTACATCATGTACGCTACTGTCTTTGTGCTCGGTATCAAGTGAACCGAAGGAATCCCATCTAATCGCTCGTAAAGCGAATCTTCGAGATATCTGAAAGGAACTCCAAATCTTGGTCTCTGGTATCCCAAAGGCTCAGGATTTGATCTCATCGGTTATTCTGACAGTGACTTTGCAGCTTGTAAGATTGATAGGAAAAGCACCACTGGTGGGTGTCAGCTACTAGGTGGTAAGTTAATAAGTTGGATAAGTAAAAAGCAAAACTCAGTGTCCACTTCCACCGCTGAAGCTGAATACGTAGCAGCTGGTAGTTGTTGTGCTCAAATCCTTTGGATGAGAAATCAACTCAGAGACTACGATCTAAAGCTCTCTAAAATTCCTATTTACTGTGATAGCACAAGTGCTATAGCAATTGCTAACAACCCTGTACTTCACTCCAAAACCAAGCACATTGAGATCCGATATCACTTTATCAGAGATCATGTGATGAATGGTGAAGTTGAGCTTCATTTTGTTCCTACTGAATATCAGCTCGCTGATCTTTTCACCAAGCCTCTTGATGAAACAAGATTCAATCTACTCATCAGCGAACTTGGTATGTTTAACGCTGAATAACTCTTTAGTCATTGACCAACAAAGGATTACAAATAAAACCTTCAAATTCTCCATTCACTGAACTCTGGTTCAGCGATATCTAGGTCATCTCCTCAGGTATTATCTTCTAATCCTTAACACTCTTTGATATCTTTTCTCATCAAAGAATGTCTCTCTTAAATTAAAACTCCTCACTGACAATCCTTTATTGTTAGTGATGAATTTTTTAAAATTATAAAGGATAAACTTTCCTTTTGGATAATTATCTTTATAATCTTTTTAAATATTTAAGAAAATGACACGTCAGACCTTTTTCTGACACACGACGGACCGCGACGTTTCCATTCCAACTCCTTTCTTGGAACGTGCGCCAGGTCATCATTTCTTTTTCAAAAAGCTAAAACCGTCGTTTAGTTATCCTCTCTTTTTCTCTCTCCTCTGGCTATTTAAGCATTCCTTTTGTCTCACTTTATTCCTTCCGCTTCCATAACTTCTCTAAAGGCAAAGGATAAACTTTGAATCTTCAAGCTTTCTGCAAGAACACCAAGAACACGCACTTGTGCGTTTTTCTTCCTCACACGGTTAAGGTTTGATCTAAACCTTATATCAAGAACTGGAAACAACTCGTTTCACCTTTCTAATCTCTTTTCTTTCTTAAAATCTATAAAATCTTGTTTTTGAAAAGTTTTTCACTTTCAAAACCCTGTTCTAAGAACAAATTTTTTTTTTGTACGTTTTATATTATTTTATTTATCTTTAAATTTTTTAATTACCAACAAGCATTTTGATATTGTTCATCAAAACACTTGTTTCTTTGACCTTACATTTGGTACTTTTAAATACCAAATCTCTGGTTTATACATTCATGTATTAAAACCATGATTTATCTCTTCGGTGTTTCCATTTTTCCTACAGAAATGGCCTCTACTTCCAACGTTGCTGAAACCGCTGCTGCTAACCAGTTGGTCGCTGCACCAACTTGTCACTTTCAGATGGAAAAATCAACCTTCAAGCCATGCAATTACATTGCATTGGTGGACATTCCCTCTGAACGCCCTCAGTTCAAGGATGCTGCAACCTTCCTAAAGGCATGCCCGCTGATGTATGCCTTCGTCCACAACCCAGTGGGTATTGCGTCTCACCTACAAGCTCTCTGGTACACGGCGCAATGTACTACGCTGAAGACAGACAAGGGCAATGTCCTCCCTGCTATCTCTTTCACAATCCCTGACCTTGGTTACTTCGCGTTCACAGCAGGGTTTGTACGAAAGGCGCTCAGGCTCCCTCAGCGCAAGAAAAATGAACAATGGGGTGCTGAACCAACAAAGCAGCAGATTGATGCTTTCTTGGACTCCATTGGCTACAAGTGGGAGAACCCCTTAGTGAAGACGGTGGGTTCTAAGCTGGAGAAGAAGCGACTCCCTGCTCGCTGGCAATATGTTCTCACCCAAGTCATTCAATGCCTGGGGTCAAAAGTTGGCTCCCACGATCAGGCGAGCAAGCATTTTCAGGATCTTGCCTTCTCTCTCTGCACTGGTCACCCTCTGAACTATGCTGATTACATTTTCAGCGATATGTGCAGCCGCCTCAACGCCTCCACCAGACATCACATTATCCCTTACCCACGTTTCTTCTCAATCATCCTTGAAGAAGCTTTCGGGGAAAGCTACCCGAAGGTTGGTGACTTCGCCTTCTCCATGGTAGGAAAGAAATCCCTGGACCTGGAAGAACGTCCAGGTGATGCTCCTCTCACTCCCTATATGCTCCAAGTTATAGGAGCACCTCTTTCAGTTTCCTCCTTGCTGCCCATCCCCTCAGCGAGTACCCACGGCACTGCTGCTGCAAAGAGGAAAACCCCCGCTGATGGTCATAAAAAGACCATCGCATCAAAGAAACCCAAGAAGGTGGTCTCTCAACAGACCATCCTCTCTGATTCTGGTGCACTTCAATCACCACCCTCATCCACAGCCACTCCAACGGTTTCGCCGCCGTTGAAGCTTCATCAGCACTACCACCACCATCAGTGACTAAGGTCTCTGAAGGTGTTATAACAGCCCGCCGAAGCTGGATCAGGTATTACTTTCACTGCCCTCTCTACCTCTTCCATCTCTACTTCTTTGGTCCTCACATCAGCAAGTGACTCAGTAATAGTTGTCCCTATCTCTGATAATGCTGAAATGCACGCAGTCCAAACCTCAAAATTGTTTAGGCAATCTGAGTTTTGGAAAGCCAATTTAAAAGGACCTCAGAGTATCTCTTTCATATACTCTAAGACACTGGTCAGTGATCCTCAGGACACTACCTCTGCAAACGTAGTTCCTGAGAGTAATCCTCACGATATTCTCAAGGAAAATAATGATACTTTTCATCCATCATCTGATCCGGATTCTTTTCTCGCCTCTTTGTCAATGTCATCAGCTGCTGCCACTGCTCCTGTCTACTCAGCGACAGCGACCACAACCACCACCACCACCTCGAAGCCGATGATGCAGTCTCCTCAACGCCCTCCCAGTGCTAAAAAGCTCAGGGATGTCAAGATGGATAACCTTGCTCCCAAGCTTCCTCCCAGGGTCACTGAATTGGCTCCTGTGTCCCTACCTGCTCCCACTTTCCCAGCCATTGATCATCTGGTCAATGAGTGTGCTACGACCGAGCCGAGTCGACACTCGCAAACTTCGGCGAGTTGATTTTCGAACGGTCGCCGGCACCCGAAATGAAGATTAACGTCAGCAACTTGGTGTCTGACGTTCAGTCTCTGAAGGACGACCACAGGGACCTACGTCAATCTCTCACCAATATCGAGCACAAGGTGGATGCTCAGGCCGCTGTCCTCGAGTCTATTCTAAAGACTCAGTCCGAAATGATGCAGGCTCTCTCGAAGCTCAGTGAGCCTGGTCCCTCATTTGCTTCTGCTGATCGGACCATGCTGGAAGACGTGCGCACGAATGTGCGTACTCTGATGATCCATGTTCTGCCCCATGATAACATTGAGGGGGAGAAGGTGGCCAAAGAGTTCGCTGACGAACTTATCGGCGAGCACAATCGTCGGTTTCCAGATGAAAGGATCTTTCCCTACATCCAACGACCAAAACCTTCTTCCACTGCAAGAGTTGATGATGATGATGAGGAAGAAGATGATGAAGAAGAAGAGGAACGCATCCTTCACTATGAGGTTGATGATGATGATGATGACTTGGGTTTTGCACTGGAGCATTTCAGATTATCCAGACCAAATACATCTCAGCTAGAGCCCTTGGGGGACGAAGCTGGACCCTCAGCCAGAGTGGTCGATTTTGAGGCCACCATCCCAATATCAGAGGGGGAGACCGCTGATAAGGTATCACTTCAGCTTATCCCTTATTTTACTCTCCTCTCTGAATCTCCCATACACTCCTCTTCACCCACTAAAATTCCCTCTGACAAAACTATTTCCTCCTCTCCTTCCCTCAGCGATCCCCGTCCCCCAAAGGACTCATCCACAAGGAAGGAACCTTCTTCCAATGAGCAGTTTATGTACATAGAGGAAACTGACTCTGAGGAAGAAGAAGAAGGCCTCATCCCTCGGCGTCGCATTCAGAAGTAGATAATAAGCGAGCCTGAATAGGAAGAAAGGCGAATAAAATTCCTAAGGGAATTCGAAGCAAAAAGAATAAGGGTGCCCCAAGAAGACCCAATAAACGCTATACCAATCAGAATAGTAGATGAATTTTACTTCTTATCCAAGGAAGAGAGAGAACAAGCTCTGATAGCTCAGAGGATCAGAGACGAAGAAATAAAGCAAACTGAGAATGATCTTGCTTTGGCAAGGAAGATTCTCAGGGAAGACTCAGCAAGAGAAAAAGCAGCCAAAGAGCAATTAGAAAAGAGTGAACGGCTCGCTGCAGCTCTGGCTCAGAAAGAACTTGTACAGGAAAACCTGAATGTAGATCCCATTCTCGCTCAACAGAGGATTCTCACTGCACTAACCACTGAAGCCACAACTCAGAAAGATAAAGAACTGGATTGGTGCACAGTGATGCTGAACTTTCGAAGATCTGATGACAAAATCATTCACGTAACTATCCAAGGGCGACACTCTAACAGAGGTGGTCCAAAGGTATATGTAAGAATGACGAGGTCATCCAGAACAGAGAGAGAAGAAGCAAAAATTTTAAGGTTATATGGATACACTGAATGGCTCGAAATCAGAGATGGCATTCAGGGCTCCAAATCCAAGTTCAAAAATGTGGTAGAAGATGAGTTGAATCAGTTACTGCAAAGAATGTCTCAACATGTACAAGTTCCCCCTCTCCCTAAACCACCAAAGAAGAAAAGATCAGTTGCTGAAGGTGGCTCAAGTTCGAAGAATGAGCATGAAACTAAGTTTGATTATCAAAGCATTCTTGGTCATCTTGAGCTCCCTGATATATCAATGCTTCGTACCTCTCTTCCTCAAGACCGAAGATATCAAGAAGACGAAATCATCACACTACCTGAACCTGGTATGGTATTCTTGGATAATGAAGGGTTCTTAGGACTCTTCAGAAACCAAGAAATTCACAGGGCACCATCCTCTCTCATAAAGATCATGCTTTGGCGCTGCTGGTCAGACACTCCTCTGATGAACAGACAGAAGACTCTTTATGAGAATGAGCTACAAAGAAGAAACGAGAACATCTCTGACTAGTCATTGTTTTCTACTTCCTTTGTAATATTTCTTCAGTGTACAAGTACTTTACCTTTATCATTGTAATTTCATTTCGCTGTAATTCTTCAGATTATAATTAATGAAATTCAAAGTACTTTACTCCATCCTAGTACTGAAAAGATCCCTGAAAACAGTAAAAGGGACAATGAACATAAGAGTTCTATTTTCGTTACACTATCTTTTACTCACTGATCTTTCACTCTGAAAGTTCAATCAGTGAATGTACTTTAAGCTATCTACTTGTATAAATTGTGATTTCATATCCTTATAAATGAAACTCAATTAAGATAATAGTTTAGCTGAAAAAGATTTTACAAATTAGTACTTAGAAAATATATTTTAAATTTTATAAGTCCCTACTAATCTTTTAAAAGCAATTTTCCTATGTTGCTTAATCATAATCAAATAGGGGGAGATTGTTGATCATAACTCCTCTCAGTGATTTGAATATGATTCCTTTACTATACTTAGTGAAATTCCTTAGATGAGCTTCTGTTCAAATTCAGCAATAGCATACGCTGATTGCTATCAGCGATCGCTGAAGATCAAGGATCAACAAGTTTATCTCTGAAGACCTGAAGATCGGCTATCACACCAAAAGACCATTCAGCAACAGTCGAAGACCAAAGCTGAAGAAAGAGATAATCAGCTAAGTGACCTGAAGCGGTTCAGCGATAGCAGCGAATATCTACTCAAAGTGTGAAGTCTTGTGAAGCCTCAGCAACACTGAAGTTCATCCTTGAACATTCAGTGTTAGCGATCAAATGAAGCTTCCTCTGCAAGATTAAAGTTTGATCTTATCCTCGATGCACAAAAGTCAAACCTAGAACCATGTCAGAAAAGGACGTACGACTTGTCTCTTATGTCCCCATCATTTCTGATACGGTACTGTTCATATTCGGCCAAAAGCATGGTTGTCTTATTTACAAAGACAAGCTTCCTATCCAAGCTTGACACGTGGCATGTACCTTTTGTCTTGCATTAAATGCAAGCGGGTATAAATAGATGAAGATATCTTCTTCATCTTCATGCATGCTTCCTTCAAGCCTCTACCTTCTGCATTTCTTTCTTTCATCTTCTTGTGCATCAAATTGTGTGTTTCCTTAGTTACAATAGAATAGGTTCTTAACTTGTTCTAGTTCCGCTTGTAACTGTAAGTTTGTTTATTTCAAATAAACTCATTTAAAAACCAAAATTTGTATGTTTGTATTCAACCCCCCCCCCCTCCTTCTACAAACTGTTTACTTAGTATTTAACTCTTGTAGATCCTTTTTGGGACCAACACACAGTTTGATGCACTAGGAAGTGATTAATGCAAGACAAAAGGTATTTTCCACGTGTCAAGCTCTCATTGGAAGCTTGTCCTTTGTTCAAAAGCAACCATGCTTTTGGCGGCGTGTGAATAGTACCATATCAGATTTGATGGGGACATAAAAGACAATTCGTACGTCCTTCTCTGACATAGTATAAGGTTTTGACTTTTGTGCATCGAGGATAAGATCAACATTGATCTTGCTTTATAGACTTCACGTGATCCCTGAACTTGAAACTTCAAGGATGAACTTTCAGAGTATCGCTGAAGCCTAGCAAGACTTCACACTTCTATTTAGACAATCATTGCTATCACTGAACCGCTTCAGATCACTAGTTGATTATCTCTATCTTCAGTTTGGTCTTCGACTTTCGCTGAATGTTCTTGTGGTGTGAATGTTGTTCTTCGGATCTTCAGAGATAAGATTAAGGTTCCTGAGTTTCAGCGATCGATGAGTGCAATCAGCGTGTGCTATCGCTGAATTTGAACTTAAACTTATAAACGGAATTTTCACTAAGTATACAGAGGAATAATATTCAAATCACTGAGAGGAGTTATGATCAACAATCTTGTAATAGCCCAAAATCCTAAGTTTAGTATTATAATTAAAGTATACGGGTTGATTTAGTATTTATAATATTTTGAGGGTTTGAGGAGATAAATTTTGGTATCAAAATGGTGTTTTGACGCCTCACTTCTTCATTTTTTAATCTGCCGACTCATTTCTTCAATACACCTTATGTGTGTGTTGTGGAGAGCTTTTGGGAGAAGAAAATTGAGAAGAAAAGCTTTGCCAAAAATCGATGGATTGATGCGATTTCATCTTTGAGGTCCAATTTCTTCTCTTATTTTATGTTTAGGTTTTTAGTTGGTTAGAACTTTTGTTTGGATTATCTTTTGGAGTTTTCTTAAATAAAGATTGTTGGTTAATTGTTAGGGTTCTTGGTGTTATT
Organism: Silybum marianum; assembly: GCA_036898165.1. Lineage (NCBI taxonomy): Eukaryota > Viridiplantae > Streptophyta > Magnoliopsida > Asterales > Asteraceae > Silybum > Silybum marianum. The sequence continues at coordinate 17,345,527 of CM072529.1, forward strand.
ATGTTTTGGGTAAGTCTGATCAAAATTCTTGGATGAAAACTCTTTTTATGGTCAATAGAACTTAAATCAAGGCAAAATCAAGTGAAGGAAATCACTCTTATAAGTGAAATTGGAGGTTTAAAGCTCAAAACACTTAAGGTATGTATAGAAATCTAATTATTCCAAGTTGAATTTTTGTTTAGGTTAGTATTTCAAGACATGAGCTTGAAATCTGTTTTGGGTTGGAATTTTATATGTGATTGAAGTGTTTGGGATTGGATTATGAGTCAAAATGGCTTAGTATGGATTCAATATGGTTATGCACACTAAGTGTTTGTTTTCTAAAAGAGCAAAAATTGTGTAATTAAGCTTAAGGTCTTAACTATTAAGCTTCTTTGTAGGTTTTAGTATGTTAGGAGTGTTTTGGAGCTTTTGAATGTTGCAAATTATGAGTTTTGAATTATTAAAATGAATTGGTGAAAAATGTGGAATTTTGAAATTTGGACAGCCCCATGTCCAGTACTTTGACAATGCGTAACTCTCAAACCACACGTCCAAATAAGCTCATATTTTCCAGATGTAAAGGTCTTACAGTATACTACAACTGTTATGAGGAGTGAAAGTTTTATTTTTGATCTTAAATGTGTCAAAACAGTGTGTCAATACAGCAGCTCACAGTGTTTTGATCAAAACTGCGCACTGTTTTTATAAAGGTTGTACTGATCTGTTCCTAACTCCGATTGAATTGATTCAAGTTTCTGTAGATTGCTAAGAGGTGAAACTACAACCTACATTTAGATTATAGAATCTATATTGACCTCTAAGTTGGGTAAAAATGGTCAAAAAGAAGAGGTCCAGAAGCTGTTGGAACGGAACCGTATAAGCTTAAAATTGCGTTTAAGTTCTGAAATTATATATGGCTGTACTTCTTGATGTATAAGTTGTTTAGGATCATTAAGATCTAAGTAAGTTTATTAGAATAGTTATATTATGGTTTATACGTCTTGCAAATAATAACCCGTTTATATATTCGTTAGGCTCGCGGGCGAGTCAAGTTTGATCTTGAATTCCATTTGATCGTGCGGTAATTGTCGAAATTGATCAAGGTACGGATATCTTACCTCACTTGCACGGGGATAGCCATTTGCATAAGGCTTCCTAATTCGAATACGTTTGTTCCAAATTTCTTTTATGTTTGTTAATATTATGGAACTTTGTTTTCCTTCCGAAATATGATGTACATTCTTATCTGAATATTGATCACTTGACTTGTGAAATGGTATCGTTTGTAACTTTTTCCTATAGACTCAATATTGTGAGCACCGGTATTGAGATGCTTCCATGGTGGCTAAAACAATCATGGCGTCCTCAATGGTATATTGACTTAATTTGGTACCGGTCAATTAGAGGGCGTATGGATCGATCCTAGGAACTGTTATCGGATAATAATTATGGTCGTGGTTAAATCCACGGAGAGGATTGCTTGTGTTGTGCTCGCACCCCTTTCCTCACTGACGCCCAAATGGACTGATCATCCTTTGGGAACAACGTATCCTCGTGATACGGTTTGGTCTTCGGACCCTTGATATGCCTTTGGTTCATTTGTGTTTAACTTTCTTTGGTATCATCACCTAATGTTATGTCTTTATTTTGAATTGCTTATCTCATATTAATTGCTTGGTTACTACTATCCGTTCACTGAGCATTAAGCTCAGCCGAGGTTTTCTTTGTCCTCGGCAGGTAAATGACTTAGCAAGGATTTTGGGGTGAGAGCTACAGAGATGGCAGAACTAAAGGTAATCCATGACAATAAACCTTGTGTTAAGCTTGTGAACCTATTGTGGCATCTTCCGTCTTTAACCACGCGGGACGGGGTGTTACAAAAATGGTATCAGAGCTATAGATTATGATCATGTAGTACAATTTAAGTTTATCTGTAAGAAAAGGGTAAAACAAGGATAGGACTATCCAAGGCGCTATACGTGTTATTTATTTGAAATCCTCGTATGCTTCGTTTCTTGTTTTGATTTAGAATTTAAGCCATATATTTAAGGATGGGTTTAAGGATTATATAAGGTGAATTTTTGAGATAATAAAAGGTAGGTTAACACCTATTCTAATTCAGTTAACTCAGGTGTTCAAATTGGGATTTTTTTCAAAAACCGTTAAGACTCAGGATGGAATATTTATTTGGTTGGGGTTGCTAGTTTGAGACCAAAAGGTAAGCGGTAAATCATGTGGTGAAGATTATTTCAAATATTGGTTCGTTGATGTTTCTGGATAATAGTTCGAGTGATTTATAGATCAGTAATAGTTTTAATCTCCGTTTGGTTTGATTTTCTTCCGCGGTTGAGTTTTTTAGAAACGATTTTGGAGGTTGTTTTAAAGGATCCTTGATGGAGCGGCTGGTAAATATTTTATTTATTATTGTGGTTAGAATTATTCTTTTGGCCGTCACTTTTGAAGTGATTCTGGGAAGATTGTATTACCCGGTTCTTTTCGGATCGTAGTTTTAGTTCGTCTTCGTCTTTGAGATTATTTTGGAAACCAAGTCATAATAGATGGTACTATTGTCATGTTTTAAGTAAACTAGGTTGTTGATAGCCTAGATTTAAACTGTGTGACAGTAATTGATGATCTTATTTATAATGTTATAAGAGTTTTAATATTTTTATTTTTATTTTTATCTTGGTTTAGAAAAGTGGTTTAAGGAGTTGGGTATTTACCTAGTACTTTCCTTATATTTGAAATTTTAAGCCATGAAATGACTTTATATTCTAGTGTTGTGATTGGTTGGAGATCTTATTGGTCATATGAGGAGTTTGATGTTGATGAACTTCTTCTATGAATTGGATTAAGTGAATTAAATAATTAAGACTTTATGTTTAGCATTTTTATGCTAAGCCAGAGACTGATGTGGTAAGGGGTGTGTTGTTATGTTTAGTAATGGTTTTAATGGTTTGAATCATGGTTGTGATTCCCTTAGAACAAAGGAAATTTTTGAGATGGTTTTGTGTACACTCAAGAGAAAAAAAAACACATATAAGTCGAGGTATAACTTTATTTCAATTTGATGTTGATGGATTGGTTGCCGTGAAGAAATTATCATTTATCTAGAGCAGTGGTGGAGGCAGTGGGGGACAGGCTGGTGCTGAGCCCCGCCCCCCCCCCCCCCCAATTGTTCCCCTTTTATATTATATAGCAGAAACTATAACACATGTCTTTGTGTAGCCTGGTGGCTTTGATAGCTCTCAATAACCTCAAGATCCTGGGTTCAATTCTTGTGACCCCTTTTTTCTCTGATTTTTTTATTTTTAAGTTTTACTTAATTTTGTCCTATTCCTTATCTTTTTAAGTTATATTGTTTATACATCTTCTTGACAAGTGGCCACTTGCTAAAAGGTGTTAAAGTGTGATGGTCTTGAGAGTCAAGCCACATGACACACCCCACTTGAATGACATGGAAGTACTCTTTTAAGATGTGGAAATGATCTTTCTATGATACTCTAAAAATGGATATTTATTCCTATACCATGAAACTTAAGGGGAGAGACAGGACGCGTGCCCATCTCACAAGCGTGACACTTGAGAAATGTGGAGGAGATGCTTGTCAAAACCTTGACCTAAGTGACTCTTAGTTGATGGTTGAATGTTAAACATCATTTTCTGAACTACTGGATACATTGTTACAGACTTACAACATCACCCCTAGTAGATGTATGTTGCAACACAAGTCCACCAGATTGTTAGTCTTAAGTATCAACTGAACTTTACACCCTTGTGTTTTTCTCTTACTGCTTACTATTAAATTTACTACTTTACTGTTTACTTTTAGTTCACAACTCACTCACAAAGATATTTCTTCGAATTCGCCATCTGAAGTTAACTTTTATAAGTTTGACCTTTTTGAGATTTCTAACTTCCTTCCCTGTAGAATGATACTTGGTACTTACCTCTTTATTACTTAAGAAAACGATAGTGTCTAGAGGTGTATACTTGCATCCCTTTTCACCTAGTTTTTGGTTGTTTAAGGTTGTTGTTAAAACAGGTTTAACAGACAACGGTACTACAGCACTGTGGCATGAGTGTTGTGTCATCTTTTTACGGGACCAACTGTTCTGTATCTTGGCAAGCCTTTGCATAAATCTGGTACTTATACCATTATTACTTGTTACAAAACAATAGTGGTTCAGGTGTATACTTGCATTGATTTCTATTCTTTGTGTTGAAATCTATGGTTGCATAAATCTTACAATACTCCCCAAGCTCACTCTACAAACCAGTCAAACCTTCTTGGTCACTAGAATCTGAGATACATGCTCACACAAAACAAGTGTTATGCCAAAAAGCTTAGTGAGCATTAACATAACATAACCAATCACAATTTATTAGCTGAAATCATTTATAACATTCATTTGTAATCAACAGGGGAGACCCGTATCACCTTAACAAGTTTCACCTCAAGAGACAGTTGACCTTAGTGTCTTTCCTCGCAGGTAACACCTCAAGGCCCGACACACTTAAGGATCACCTCCAAGGAATTACCTCAAGTGGCAGAGATCCTGGTGTAACGCGAAGATATCACTTATGGACTCAAACCTCCTATTGCCTACTTGAAAGGTTCATCCAAGCATACCATAACAAATAGGAATATTCACATGATTTAAGTAATAACATATAGTTCACATCCCGAAATTAAAATAGTTGTAACACCCTAAAAAATTGAGCAAAATTTAAACCAGAACGAAATGCGGAATAATATAAAAATCACCCAATAAGTGGGGATAGAGTATGGGAGTTTACATCTAAACATGGATATTAAAATAACAACCTAATAATCTATGCTATTTAGACTATAGATTACAATTGGGTGTTACTAATATCCTCAAAAGAATATTCTATTGCTCCAACTATGTATATGCTCTATGAGCATATCTCTAAAAAAGGTGTCCTCTCTCTCTCGACACATCAACCCGCTCTTCTCTAAAGAGCCCCGTCAATCTGTTTACCTGCTAAACCACATTTAAAATCAAGTGTTAGGCTTACGCCTAGTGAGAACAAACAGTTAAATGGATAAGGCAGTTAAAACATTTAAAAGGTAAGATACAGTGCGTTTATCCCATTCAACTTCACTTGAAATAACTTACTCTTGATGAGCAAGGATCTTTTAAAAACACCCGGGGGAGACCCGGTGTTCCATCCTTAGTGACGGATACCAGAAGTAGGTCACTACACGATGTTTGAGCTAACTGTAAGAGCCAATGGCAACCGGTCAATAACCGATTATGCACCTTAGTACACGGCCTCCGATGACTTCTTACGAAAGCCCGCGCAATGGTCAATGGCAACCGGTCTATAACCGATTATGCACCTTAGTACACGGCCCCCGATGACCCTAAATTGCGCATGCATAGAGTCAATGGCATCCGGTAATGATCCGGCATTATACCCAACGGTAAGAGGCCCCCGATGACTTCTATGCTACCAAAAAGGGACAAAAATCCCGCTTTAAACCGACTATATGCCTATGGATCCATTACATACTAGTCCTACGACCGAATAATCAACGAGACGTATCGCTAGTTTTCCAACCTTGAAAACCCTTTCAATAAACCATTTCCTTGTTAAATCCGAGTTTTACCAAAAACTAGGTCAAACCATTTTGAGTTTCAAAACGAAAGATTATTTCATTTTATAACATTTCCAAGTATTTTAAACCATTAAATATGCTCATCCCATCATCTACAACAAAATACTCCAAAACCTCATTTTGACCTAAAACCTCCAAACTTACCCAAATACACAACTACTTGAAAATAAGCTTAATAATCAGTAAAATGCTACATTTACAACAAGTATTTGAGTTTATAAATTTAGATTTGAACTCACAAGGCTAGAGTTAGGAGAACCCTAGAAATGCTCCTAAGAGAAAGGAGGTGATCAAGAAATCTGAAAGGAACCAAGAATGCTATCACTTGAAGCTTTAACTCCCAATGTCCAACTTGATCTCTCCTCTTTAATGCTGTATTAAATGCTTGGAAGAGGGTTGGTGATGAAGGTGAAACCCTAAAATTCGCCTCTGACTTGTTCTTCAACAACTGATAAAATGGTATCTGATAAAATGAGGAAAGGAAGCTGAAAATCGCATTATTGTGCCTCTAGACCAAACGGGCGATGCTGCCCATGCGATGGTGCCATGGCAGTATCGCCTGGCACCCTAGCCCGATGTGTACCGTAGCTCTCAAAATGGAACCCTATCAGATCGTGGGCGATACTGCCCATGCGATGGTGCCATGGCAGTATCGCCTAGCACTCTAGCCCGCTATTTACCGAAACTCCCCAAAATGAATCTGCTTCATGCCCTTGCGCTATGCTGCCCTGGCGATGCTGCCATGGCACCCTCGCCTGGCAGCATAGCCGGGGTGTCCCGTGTAACACCCCAAATTTCTTCAAGGGAAATGTCACGTCATCCACCAAAAGGTTTCCTAAAATCTCCAAATAAATGTTTAATAATTTAAATGTTCGCAGCGGAAGTCTTCAAATACATAGTCATGTAACTTAAGAGTTAACCTGTCCCATACCAGATTAAGTTACAATTGTTCCAAACACATAAGTCTAAACATAAGACAAAAAAAAAAGAAATGATCATAAACAAGTCTCTAAGCGTGTCCCTTGCCCTTATCAACCCTCGAGCTACCTGGTCCTGAGATGCATACTATAGTCAGCTTATAAAGCTCAGTGAGTTCATAGTTTGCGTGTATAAAATCATTTCACATCATACATATCAACATGTAAACTTTGTATCAAATACTATGCATTTTCTGAAACACGCAAAAATGAAAGAAAAGAGATCTCGTAAACTGTCTGCTGGGGCATGGATCATTTAGTCACTGGCACTCCCTAGGTTGTCCGACCTGCACTTGTCTAGACGCCCAGTACGAGTCGTGCCACTTGTCGTGACTTCTTAGTCAAATGTCCATCCATTAAAATCCATCATAAAACTTCTATATTATAGCATGCTAGAGTTATTTGAAAACAAAATAAACACATAGCATGCAACTGATCATAAAATAACATACATGTAAAATATACTTGATCATGTATGTAAACTGAAACATCATGCATACGTAAACATTATCATACAAATTATATAATGCTGAAAATAAATTTGTACGTAGGTATGCATCCCAGTGAAATCTCATGAAGACTCACCTGTCCGTTTAAATCGCTACTGATAGCTCTTGACTGAAAACCTACACATTTCATATCATAATATCCAATTAATGGCTTAATCTCCAAAAGTCAACTATGGTCGAATTCGACCCAACCTAAAGTCAAACTCTCAAACCAAGTCTCTTTATGTCTCAATATCTCCATTTGATCTTAACGTTAAAATACTTGTGGGTCAAACAAGGTATTAGTCAAACACTAAGTCTAAAACTCGATGACATCTCAAACCGTCAAATAAACCATTTATGAACTTATAAATCCACCTTTTCGAATTAAAACGTCTCAATAATTACTTAATTCAATTTACGACGCTTTAATTCAATATAATAAATCATCTAAATAATTTAATAAACATCTAAGTGCTACACTAGATAAGGACTCTTAAAGTCGATTTATCCTTTTAATCACTAAAGGAAACATTTGTCCCATATTAAGGTGTCTCGATAATATTTAACCGAGATAGATGCTTAAAAATCATCATTCGTATTAAATAATTTCATAAGCACTAATTAATTAGTATTCTAAAATAAATTAATATGTTGATTAAATCATAATTAATATATTAATTACTTTAGAAGCTAAATATATATATATATATAAAGGAGAAACATTGAGAGTCCACATGGCACCCCCACAAGAGTCCTACTTGGCATCTTCAAGTTCATTTTTCTTTTAATTAATATATTAATTACTTTTGTGTTATATGTTGTATTTATATGTTGTTTTTTCATCGAATTTTTTGATCGTCTATATCGAATGTTATTCCTAAACTTTCCAAGTAACAACTATTACATTTTTATTATTATTTGTGTGGGTTATATGTTGTTGATGAAAGTTTCGTTTTAAAATTTTCTTTCTTGTTCTTATATTTTATTCACAAAGATTTTTCATCTCTCATTTTTTTGAAGTTATTTATGTTGTCTATGTGTGTTCTTTTTACTTATCTTTTTTACTTTGTCTAATTTTGTTTTACTTGTATATCTATATAAAAGGAAAACTCACCAAGATGATGTGACACCTTTTTAGAGTATGATTATTGGTTAGGAATTTTATTGTTTTTTTGAATTTATAACATATATTTATATATACATTAAATGAGTGATGACATGACATTCTTAGGGAGCAAGATTGTTGTTTTTAAATTTCTCAAATTTGACTCGACAATGTTAGGGAGCAGGATTGTTGTTTCTAAATTTTGTCAGATATTTTATTGTTAAAAATGTTTATTATATTAAAGACTTTTATATCCCTATATGTAATTTATGTTTTCATAGAAGTATGAAGATTTTTGTACTTTTACATGCAAGTTGCAATTAGTGTTAGTTAACTATTCACTTTCTCTTCTTTATGTTAATTAACTTTTCATTTTCTCGTATATAAGTTATGCTACAATCTAATGGGATCAATATCACTCTCATCAATGTTATAGAGAATGAAATCGTAACTGTTGGAGTGAATGCAGATGGTAAAGATCCTATACACATGAAGAATGAAAAGGTTGAAGATGCAGAATAATTCTATGTAATCGATTCCAAGTGGCATATGTATCAATGAAAATTTTACTCATTAACAAGTCAGTTTCATAATTTATGAAATTGTTGAGATATAATTTAGTTTAATTAAAGTATAATTAAATTGTATGTTATACAATAGTATTTAAACTATGGTTGTTATTAATAATTTTTATCATACATCTAATATACTTTATAGTTTATAACCCTATTAATTATTCCGATTTTTATATGCTAAATTGAGAATAATAATAATGTTCAACTACGCTCCATTTCATTGTTAAAAGATATTGTATACAACCTTACAACATATTCCATGTTTATAAAAATAATCAGTTAAAATAATTTGTATATTTTTTTCAACATTAATTTTAGTTATCGCGCATTTTTCGTTCTTTTTTAGTTTTTACATTTAGTCCAAATTAAAAGCCCTTCATTTTCTACGGTTACACATCTTTGATCTTCTCCATCAAAAAAATTCTGCAACCCTTTGTTTTCTTTTTGGCTTTCAATGATGAAATGGCCAAGAAAGGCCCGTATTCAAAGCAGATTCTTCATATCTTTCCTCCAAGCATCATCGACTCCCAGTATCGAAGCTCAAATTCTGTATTGTAAGTTTTTTTTTAAAATTATTTACATGGTGAAAATGCATTCAAATGGGTTATTTAAAAGGAAAACCTACAACTGATGATGTGACACAATGTAAGAGTACCATTTGTGTAAAGAAATTTTCTCATTTTTTGAGTTTTTTAAATATTAAATAAGTTAAAGATTGTTATACCCCTAAATGAAAAATACCTATTTCGCTACAAAAAGGCTTATTTGGTAATTTTTCTTGCAGTTTAATTAGTTTTAACTTTAAACTACATAACTTCCTAGAGGATTCATTATATAGTTTTTTCATCTTTCCCTCTATTAACTAAAGAAAAGTCTATGATAAATAATATGCTATTTTTCTTTTTCTTAATTATTTGTTTACATTTATATATAACCCACCATGTCCTTTCAAATACCAACTACTATTGGATTTACTTACTCTTTGGTTCTAATGCAATTAAATGAAGAAATTCAAAGGTTTTCATTAATTTTTCAAGGTATCAAATGAATAAACTTAATTACCCAACATAACATAATGGACTAAAAATAAATAAATTGTGTCTCATCTATCTAGTTAAATATGGCCCAACATTAATAAAACAATTGTCTAACAAATAGCCCAACATGAAACTGATTTAGGCCCACTGATATGCAACCCACATTACACAACACAGCCCAAAAAAACCAGCCCGTCGACCAAATGGTCCAACAGCACCGGCGGCCGGAAAAACGGCCAATTGGCCTCATTTCTTCGTCATTTTTGATGATTTCTTTTGCTAAAACTCTAGATTATCATTTTCTTCAACCATAGGAACAAAAATTAACTAAAACCGTTAAGTATTGAGCCTTTTACACTCATCTAAAGTTGGGGTTTTAATCCCACTCGAAAATCGGTACAAAAACTCAAAATCGAACCATCAAAACTAATTTCTGAGACATAAGGCTACTAAGGTTCGATAGAGGACTTAAAAACGAAGCTAACCATATAAAGAACTCGAAAAATGGCTGAGTATTTTACCTTAAAACGACGTTAAACCGGGATTTTAAGCAAGCACTTTTGGGGTCCGATTTCTCCTTCGTTTCTCCGATTTTCTTGAAGCTACTTGAACCAATCTTGAAGACAACGGTACCAGCTATATAAATCTGAATTTTTTTGGCTTATTGGTTGACTAGGCGAGCCAATAAGACGTCTCTAACATGGACCATTGTTAAGTCATTTTCAATTTGCAGATCTGCCATATTTACAAAACAGGTCCTTCTGCTTTGGACATGTTTGCACCTGACACTACCCTAAGCTTTGGGAAATTACATTCGCCCCCCTGTCTTCCCTTAATTGACCAATTTAACACTTTTCACCCCTGTCTTGACATTTCCTTTCAATTTAAGTCCGATTTCTATTTAATAATGTATATGTATATATATATTATTTTATTTATTTATTTTATTTTTATTTATTTATTTATCTATTTGGGTTTTACAACTCTCCCCTCCTTCAAGAAATTCCTTCCTCGGAATTATCTTCACGTAAACAAATGAGGGTATTTAGTTCTCATCTCTTCTTCTAGCTCCCACGTCATTTCTGCACCCTTGTGGAATTTCCACTTAATCAACACCAACGGTATACTTTTGTTCCTTAGTCTTTTTATCTTCTTGTCTAAAACGTCGACCGGCTCTTCTACGTAAGCAAGCTTCTCGTCAATTTGGACATCTTTCAAATCCACGAGGGTTGATTCGTCAGCTAAACATTTTCTTAAGTTTGACACATGAAAGGTGTTATGGATACCGCTTAGCTCATTTGGCAGCTTCAACCGATAGGCCACTGCTCCAACTCTAGCAATTATCTCAAACGGTCCAATGTATCTCGGACTCAATTTACCTCTCTTCCCAAATCTCACAACACCTTTCCACGGCGATATTTTTAACAAGACTTTATCTCCTACTTGAAATTCCAAGGGGCGACGCCTTCTATCGCATAACTCTTTGTCTATCTTGTGCAACCTTTAACCTTTCCCTGATCTGTACTATTTTATCAGACGTCTGTTGGATTAATTCGGGTCCTGTTAATTGTCTTTCTCCAATGTCTGCCCAACAAACTGGTGTTCTACACTTGCGGCCATACAATGCTTCAAATGGTGCTGCCTTAATACTCGAGTGGTAGCTATTGTTATAAGCAAACTCTATCAATGGGAGATGGGTATCCCAGCTACCCCCAAAGTCAATCACGCAGGCTCTCAACATATCCTCTAGCGTTTGTATCGTCCTTTCACTCTGACCATCGGTTTGAGGATGATATGCAGTACTTATGTTCAACCGTGTTCCCATCTCTTGCTAATTTACATAACATTCCGCTAAATTTTCGGGTGTTACAAGAGTGGTCCAACCACTATATGTATCATGTATCATAAGATATTCCAATATTTAATGATCCCAAAATAGGTCCACAATATCTCATATTATGTCATATAACATTTTTCCGAGTTATTTAATCAATCCACATGAAATCTCTTCTAAAACAAGTTTGATCACGTGAAAGAAGATAGATACATAATCTCAAAGGAGTAATTTTAATTTATGCACAAAAATCCCTAGAACGAGGGTATATGACTAAATCACAAATAATTAGTAAATATTTGAAATAAAGCTAGAATGTAAGTAAGACAAATATTTTGACACGTATCCAGTTTTACAAAGAATTTTATACTCAGCTACTAGGTTTTTAGTGATAACCTAAAAAACCTAGCAAATCCTAGAAATGGAGTTGAAGTGAGAAGCCTTGATCCACAACTCAAAAACTTCGAATCTCAAGGCAAGGATGGTTTAAATGCTCTTCAAGGATGGATCTAAGTTGAAGCCTACAAATTTATTACTTTAAGGGATCAAGAATGGAGGTAGGTGAAATTGAAGGTGAGAGTAAATGAGGAGAAGTGAGAAAAAGGGAAAGGAGAAAAATGGGGGGAAAAGGGTTGCTGGTCCTCAGCCTAGACAGCCAAAATCTGCCTACCCGAATGACTTTGGTGCAGCCTAAACCACAACCAAGTCGCATTTTTGCCTGTTTGTTTCGTCAAAGATGAATGACAATCGACCACTCTAGTGACAAATGCGACTATATTGGGACTCAATCCTCTCAGAGAAGGGGAATTAACGGAGGTGAGCGAGAACATGATGGCAATAAGCAATAACAAGGGCTCTCGGTTTGCAGTGTTAGAAACTGAAGTATAAGAGATCTTCTCTCTTTCCAGTGCTTGAGGAACGACCAATAGAGAAGAATGTTGAAATGAGAGTTGCATTTAGGCCTACCTTTCCGCGGCTTTGGCGGCATGGCAACCGCTCGACATCTTCTCCAATACCTACGTAGCTTTCTTTTTAACACAAACCTCATAACCTAAGTAAAAATAAAAATGAACATGATACTTTGGAACTTACTACTTATAATTTTCAAGGTGTTACATCTACCTCCGACATTCTTCTCATCGTTGTTTAACATGTCGAAACCCATCTCTTTATTCAACAAATCGAATCACCTCAGATTCTTCAACAACAAAAGCAAATTTCTCTTTATCCAACAAATCGAATCACCTCAAATTCTTCAACAACAAAAGCAAATTTCTCTTTATTCAACATATCGAATCACCTCATATTCTTCAACAACAAAAGCAAATGGGCACCATGAAGAAAACCCAATTTTTTTTCTTTTTTTGTTTAGATCGATGGTTTTTTGTGAATTTAAATTTTTTATTTTGTATAAGTTTTGTATTATATATTTTTTGATTGAATTTGTTATTTATGTTATTTTTATGAGATGTTCATAATTCTTTATGGATTAATTTTGAGAAGATGAAGATTCAACAAAAAAAATTAAAAAAATAAGGTCCTGAAAAAATAAAGGGCTACGACATATATTTCCTAGAAAAAATTTGAATAAAAAAGTTCATGAAAACTAAATTCGCATATTTTTTTATAATTAGAATTGGGCACTCAACTCTATTGGTTAACCTTTCCAAAATCAAAAGAGATCATAAAAACTAAAAACTAATTTGTCCGCACAGTTGAACCTTACTCACGAAAACAATATAACTATACTTAAATCAACAGAGTTTCTGGTTTTTGCTCAAAAACACAACCAAGTGAATTCGATAGTATTAGCTATATAATATATTTGATTTCGAGTGCACATTTGGCTTTTTTTAATTTATGTAATCATTTTCCCCATTCAATTAACTATTCCATATGGCGGTTCTTATAGTTTTTTTACGTGCAACCCATTTCAAAATTAGTTTAATCAATTAAGTTGCAAAACAAGCATTAAGCTATACTGGGAAGATTATTTTTGTGTTTGTCAGTATAATAACTAGGGGTGAGTAAAGGTGGGTGCCAGAGGAAAATTCACGGATCCGGAACCGACAATTCCTGGAATGAAGATACCAGAACCGACCGTTTACATCGGTTCTTTATATTTTGAAACCGATACCGGAACCCTCGGTTTTAGTATCGGGTATCCGTTGTCTATATTTTATCATTTCATACTATAAAAAGGTAATTTTAAGTCTATTACAAAATACAAAGTACCAATTTAAAGAAATAAATACAACAAATGAAGAAATTTAATACGATAAAAACTAAAAAACTAATAATTATTTAAATAAATTAGAAACTCTTGAGTTTTGACAGCAATAAAACGGCTTCCAAAACACTTAAGTTAACATATATAAACATAATAACTACATAAAATAAGTTTTTTATTAAAAAAATCGCGGGTACCCTTCAGTTCCGGTTTTGAGTACCCAACGATAGGGGTGTACAAAAAATCAACCGATCCAATTAGAACTGACCGACTATAATTGGACATCCAATCGTAATTGGATCAGATTTGATTGAAAATTTCAACATCCAATTTGGATCGGTCGGTTATTGGATGGCAGTCCAGAACCGCACAAGACCGACCGAACCGAACAACATTCAATTACCATCCAATTAACTATCCGATGACCATACAGTTATTCATCCAATCATCATCCAACTATCATCTAGTTAGTTTGTCTTTAATTTGCTTAAATCAAAAATTGTTTTTGTGTTGATTTTTGAATTTTTAACTTCACCTGTGTTGGTTTTAACACATATCAAAAGTAATAAATTAATTTGTTTCATTGTTAAAAAATTGGATTGAATTAACACATTGGATGGATCCAATCACATTGGATCATCCGTTGGATGATTGGATCGGATCGGTTCCCCTCACATCCAATGGATGTCAACGGGATCGGGTACTCGGTCCTGACGGGTACCCGACAGATAACAGTTCCAAAATATGAAAACTAGAATCGGAACCAGAACTTGAACCAATCGTATCGGTTCCGTTTCGAAACTGAACTTTTCAAAGCGATTCCGGTTCTAAAGATAGATATCCGATTCCGATACTTCAACCGAAGTATTACTTTTTACAAGTACGCTGTGTTATATTTTATTTAGAGTAAACTACGATTTTCGTCCCTATGGTTTGTTGTTTAGAACGATTTTCGTCCTTGATCTTTAAAAGCTGCTTTTTTCGTCCCTGTGGTTTTGAATTCCTTTCGTTTTTTGTCCTTGTGACTAAACTCTGTTAAAGTAACTGTATAAGTAAAGGGCATATTTGTCTTGTGACATTTTATCTGAACTTTTACTTTTTAAAAAACTTCATCCTATAATATCTTTCCACTTGTACACTATTAAAAAATTAATATCATACCTACCCCACCACAACTATGTCTTCTCCATCTCATCCCTGCAACAAAATGAGTAAAAGACTAAAAGTAGATGCATGAAATCATCTTTTTCTTTCTTCTCCTATTTATGACATCACTTCTCATTTCTCAACAACCCAATAATTCTTGATTTCCATGCATACATCTCCATATAAAATGAAAATTTATGAACCAATTAAAGAAAATCCAAATCCTTGTTGTTGGTCTCACTCAAAACGTTATGCCTATCAAAAAACCAGAGAGATTAACCAAAGAATCAACTATTGAAACATCAACCCGTTTGAACATTCCCTCGAGTTGTGAATCAACAACCTCTCCTGCTCTTGTAAATATGTAACCCATAAACGGCCGCTGACGGTTGTGGTCTTGTGGATATATTCACAGTTTCACACAACTAAATATATATAAATATACAATATCATCATACATGGCTAATATAATAATACATCGTATTATGTGATAAATTAGTGAGTTTTGGGGTATCTAGATGGCTGCTGGAGGTGGTGGTTATGGTCACCGGAGATGGAGGAGAGAAGGGTCGGGGAGAATGACGCGTGGCGCAAGGTACACGTACAGCAGATCTAGGGAAGGAAATACGTTTTGGGGTATTTGAACGTGGCTGGTCGGCAATGGTGGTCGCTGGAGGGGGGTCTTGACGATGGTGAGGAGAAGACGAGGATGATGAAGAGGCGAGGGATGAATAAAGTCCATGAGGGTGGCGATGTCTGGTAGTTGGTCGCCGGTGGTGGTTGCCGGAGGGGGAACTCGCCGGAGATGGTAATGAAGTGAGTTTTTATCTTGTCTTTATATATAACGTAATTAAAATAATGTAAAATGTATATAATATATTTTTATTAACTTTTTTTTAAATAAAAAATAAGATAAAATAGTAAAAAGACTAATCTATCCTTAATTTAAAACATTATTTTGACAGAACTAGTACAAAGGACGAAAAAAGAAATAAAATACAAACCATAGGGATGAAAAAAGCATTTTTTAAAGACTAGGGACGAAAATCGTTATAAACAATAAACCATAGGGACGAAAATCGTAGTTTACTCTTTTATTAGTTATCAGTTATCTAATTAATTTATATATTTTCCAAAAACAAAAACGGACGATGGAATCGTTCTATTTAAAAACGATTTACTAATAATAAAATTTGTCTTTTTAATACAAGTTCACCAATTTGGTGTTTTTGTTAAAAGGGTTTCCCTTGTTGGGAGATTCTGAGCAAACCAGTAATAACAGCCATGTCCATCGGTTGTAGTAGCTACTCATCTTTCTACAACCACCATTTTCCTTTTTATTTCAACCCTAATTCCATTTCAATTTCCAGTTTACGGAACATTAAACCTATTAGGTTTGCCAAGTGCACTCATTCTGATGATATCCATGAATTGTTAAAGGTATTCATTCATTCTTATTGCTTAATTCAACCTCTTCTTTCTATAAATGCTTGAATTTCTGTAGCGTAATACAATTTGGGGTAAGTTGTTTGATTGAGCCTTCGCTACTACGATTTTTTAATATCTTGCTGAATCATGGTTAAATCTTACACTTTTGTTCTTGTAGGAATGTGTAATTGGGATTACAAAGTTAGAAAGCATTACGTTTGTCCTGCAAATAATTGAAGCCTGCTTTTGAATATTGATGTTCCAACTTCAAATTGAAACATTAGTATGGGTAATTTTAGTATTTTAGTGCCAAAATTGTTCCTTTGTAATACCATCTTAGGTAATTTAATGTAGATACTAATTGTTTTCTTCAAAACTTTTCATTTCATTTTTATTGAAGTGAAATAACTTTGACATTGCTTTTAAAAAAAAAAAATAATAACTTTGACATCAATAAGTCAATTACAAAACTTTTTTTTATGGGTTGGATGGAGTAATCTATTTGATATCACCACAAGTTAAATGTGGACATTTTCTTTTTGTACAACAATGTTATCATTTTGATCTCCGAGACTTAGTGGAGCATGATTTGCATCTTACTCCTTAACATGTAGTGTATATCGAGATGCCTGTCTACTAACTAAGGAAATAACTACTAGCACAGATCCATGATGGAGGTTGGCACACAGTAATTGAAGGGGCGGTGGTCTTCATGATTTATTTAATTATTAGATGAAAAGTAATTAAAGGGAACATGATAAGACAGCTAAATGGTATTGCAATCTGCATATATAATGTTCATGAGGTCTTAATGTTACCACAGAACACATGCAAAAGAATACGGAAAATGGTGTTCCAAAATTAGAGTATGGATTGTGGTATATATGTAAACAGGCTTTTTTTCTTCCAACTTAGCCAGAAAATGTTGATTGAGAACTTGTGCTAATACCATGATGGTCGTCTAAATGTAGAATGAGACATAGGAAAATGAAGGAGTATCTTTTGCACTTAGAATTTGGTTGCTTTAAGATTTTAGTTATAGATAGGGTGATTCCCGTCATGGTTTTTGTTTACTTCGTCAATAATTGTCTTTAAAGATCATTTCTTTTCGTTTTTCTTGAATTTCTATTTACTATATATGCTTTTCTCCCACTCTGTGATGTTTGTGGTTCCTTTTGAAATCTATTGATATTAATTTTTATCTTTTTACTGATCATGTGGCAATGGCGGTAGCTTCCTTCCTTTTTTTTTTATGCTGCAATATATGGACTGTTTAATTTCTTAACCTGACTTTCAGATATGACCTTTTTGTTTTCCAGATCCTTCCACATGATTTGCGCGACAATCTTGTGATGGAATCTAAAAGGGATCAACTGTTGGAGGTATTAGTTTATGTCAATTCAGATATTTTGCAGTTTCTTTTCATAGTGATTGCAACACGTGTAATAATGTATAGGAGCACATTGACAGAATTGAAAATTAAGTTCTGCTATCTGACTACCAGATATCGTAAATGATTTCTTACTTATGCGGGTAGGTAATATTGGATCTAGGTCGATTGCCAGTGGCATGCTTCCTCGGTGATTCAGGTCGGAGATATCTAAGAGATACTGAGGTAAATATTTCTTGATTTTCCGGATAACAACGCCGTGCATCTTCATCCTTTGCTTTTAAGCATATGTATACTATATTATAAAGCATTTGACAAAAACTCTTAAAAACCAATTTTTATGCATCAAGTATTGTTTATTGATGCATGTTACTTAAAATTCAAGATTACAAGTAAATTATGCGTAAATAAAATTTATTAAAGCTCCATGTTTGAATTCGTGTAACTAACAAGAGATAAACATAATCAAATACAGGATAAATAACTCATTCTAAATCTAAAAATCTAAAATATAATTAGGATAATCATTGAGTTCTAACCGAATACTTAATTATTATATTTATAAAAAGTTAAATTAAATTATAATAAGAAAAATCAAATTAAAGAAATTATATAAAAAGAGAACTTTTAAATAGTTAATTTGATACTAACATCGATATATTTAAAAAAAATGATATCTTCAAGTTTATATTTTATTCAAAAAATAAAAATATTATCGTTTTCTCAAAACCACATAAAACTGTTATAACATCGATAGATACAAATGAAATATTAAAATCGAGATGTATCTTGCTGTATTGCGCGAGTATCCTTCTAGTGATTATAAAATCAGGAGTATTGAATGTTCTGAATTCAACCATTCTCGAAGGATGGATCAATGGACAAAATAAATTTCTTAAGTTAATAGTGATTGATAAACAGATATCGATCGAAGAGCTAGAATATGCCCAAAATGCCATTGGAGAAATTGGAGGGGATAATAGAGCTGGCATCACTGGCACCCTTCACCGCATATCTGCAGTCAGAAGTAGAAAAGGTGTTGTAGTTGGCTTAACTTGCCGAGTTGGCAGGGCAGTTAGGGGTCATATTGACATGGTCAGAGATCTGCTTCAGTTCGGAGAAAGTATCCTGTTTATTGGAAGGTAATTAGTCACACCAACATTTCATCTTTTCTACATTACCATATAGGGAGGAACCTTGAAGTTCTCAATTTCTTAAGAGCTAACAAATAACTAATTTAATATGTAAATGCAAAAATTTCATCCAGCTATTCTTCACTTGATTCCTAACTAGTCAACCCATTCCTGTTGGAAAGCAGACATAAGATTCCTAACTAGTCAACCCATTCATAAGTTTCTATATCTTGTTGGTGAACCTAATTGCATCTTTCCTCTCACACTTCGAAGTAAATTATCCTTTTGTTCAAAATATACAAATTCCAAAATACTTACCATTCTCAAGTGTAAATATATTACATATTACATAGGACTAAAGTTCATTTATGTTGACCAACATATATATAAATTAATTGTGTTGATAGATTTGTAGAAATTGTTGAGATAATATTATGCATGTAATATGATGAAAATACATGTTTTTTTTATTAACCTGGATATCCAACCCGCTATGCGACTAATCCCAGGGCGACTACCAGCTTTGCGGGTAGCCCGGAGTCACCGCACTTGAACCTCCGTGGCCACAAGGGGGTTTTTCTTACCCTCCCTGGATTTGAACCTGGGACCTCCTGGTACTGTTGACCTATGGAGCCCAAGCTCAAACCATTGAGGCACCACCCTTGTGGTTTAAAAATGTTTTGGACTACATTCGTTTGTTTATTAACAAATAACAGCAGAATTGTATTTGATGTTAAATGTTTAGAAAATGGCTCATGAAAGTTATAACAATTTCATGTTGTGGATTTCCTAAAGATTGCAAGGTTTCCCTTTTTGGTGAACTTCAAAAGCTAGAATTACCATTTTGCCCACAATGGTCATTACAAAATACGGAAGTTAATTGCTTTTGTTTGACAATCTCTTATTTTTTCATCATCAAAGTGTATTTTAGACAAATATCAACAGTCGAAACTGATATCTATATGTTGCAACTTTTATGGAAGAAAATCCATATATTACTTCAAATTTAAAATAAAATAAAAACCAACAGCCAAAATTGTGTAGCATATATAAAGCATCATGAATTAAGGTATAAGGATTGTTTCTGAGACGATCATATTTTTCTACCAAAAGAGATCCAATGATTCTTCTGTTGGATCTTGATCCAGTTTTCGTCTTCTATTTTATTCTTAAAGACTTTGAAAGAAATAGTAACTACAGCCGTTTTTTCTTGTTAGGTTGTGCACTTTCTCTCCCAAGTGTGTCCCCTCATCCATTAAACTATATCTTTGATGGAGATTAGTCATTAATATGTATATTAATTACATTATTACTGTAGACATGTAGGACTTCTAAAATGCAATTTTTTGGGCAAGAAAGGCATACAAACAGAGGTGGACCTTGCGTACCTGTATGTCATAGAGTATATAAGAAGTGGCTAAAGATCAAATGAGACCCACAAAATGAAAATGCTAAATGATCATAACGTATAGGACATTAGATTTTTGCAGAATTAGATATACGTGTATATATATATATTTCATATGTACTTTCTTAGTAAGCCTATTACTTTTGAAACTTTACAGGCCTGGTGTAGGGAAGACTACTGTGATGCGAGAGATATCTCGAGTTCTCTCAGATGAGCTACAAAAAAGAGTGGTAGGTTTCGCTTTGAGATTTTTGTTTCTGTGTTTGGTATGTGGGCCAGGATGGGGCATGACAGAACAAAAACTTGCTATCTCATATTTGGCATGAGTTTAGACTGTACCCAAATAAGGTGTGATAGCAACAAACCACTATTAGAAGCACCCACTATTAGAAGCACAGCCCATTGGGACAGCAGGCCCATCTAATCCACAACCCAATCCTTGGAAAGTATACGTAAGGAGGAAGCATAAAGAAGGACAGGTGTATGGTGGATAGGCAATCAGTTACACATGCATGACTTGAGGAGAGAAGGGTGAGATATAAATAAGAGCACTCTGTTAGAATATGGGTTATGCATTTTCCTACCTTGTTTTTGTATTCCATTCGGCTTAGAGAGCTTGGGCAGTAGAGGTAACCATCTGGGGTTCTTCTTACTGATTTCCTTTTGTTTCCTGTAATTTCCTTTCCAATCAATATATTAAACCATTCAGCTTGAGTGATTTCTGTTTTCATTATCTATCAATTGGTTCCATTGCCAAATCGAACATCATGGTTGCTCTTGAAACTCAAATCAGTACCTGGTTACAATCACGAATCGATGCTCAGGATGAGAAGATCGACTCCATTGCCACAACTGTTCGTGATCTTTCTGCTTCTCTCAATTCCATGCAAGAACTTCTCAAGGAATTACCTGCTGCTCTTGCAAAGTTGGCCACCCAGCCTCCTCCTCGTCGTGACGAGGGTGATTTTTTTGGATCTGGGCTGTTCGATGCCAGCGGCAACCCGCTGCACTCGGATCTACGAAAATCCGTTAAGGACAACCATTTTGAGTCCTCTATCTTCTCCATGCCTAAGGTCAAATTACCAGTTTTTGAAGTTGTTGACCCCCGCGGTTGGATAACCAAGGCTGAACTCTATTTCCAGGTTCACCACACTTCTCCTTCTCAAAAACTCCAACTCGTTCAAATGTGTATGGATGGTTCAGCGCTGAACTGGTTCACCAATCTCCTCATTAAACATCCTCAAACCACTTGGGAGCAGTTTCGTGATAAATTGCTTACCCGATTTGGTGGTACTCGCTACCACAACGCTCATGAGGCTCTGGGATCTCTCTATGAGGATGGGGATATCGACGCCTATATTGATAATTTTGAAGCCCTTACGGCTCTAATTTCTGACCAATCTGAGGAACAGGCAGTGGGGATGTTTCTTCGTGGCCTTCAGAACGATATTCGGAACTGGGTTAGGGCACTACGACCTACCACCTGTGACCAAGCTATGGATCTCGCCCGCCATGTTGCTACTGCGACTTCACTTCCAGGGGAGAAGGGTTACGTTAAAGGAAAATCGGCCTCGGGACCCGGTGGATCATATTCTGGTTACTCCTGGGAATATAGCTTGGCCATCACATAGAAGCCACTTCCCTTCCTAGCCCACTCATTCGGTCCAATTCCGCAATTGGACAGGCCCAATCGAAACCCTATGACCCCAAATCTGGGTCCTACGCTACATCGTATGCCGGGAACACGACACTTATCGAAGCAAGAATGGGACGATCGCCGGAAACGCGGGCTTTGTTTCGGCTGCGGACAAAAGTATTCCCCTCAACACAAATGCACCGAGGGGCAATTGCGTGTCCTTTTGTTGGCTGATGGTGAAATAGTAGATGACGATGGTGAAATTCGTCGTCTCGAAGAACCGTGGGATGCTGATACAGTTCCCGACGGGGAATGTAACGCTCTACACTCCTATGATAACTCCTCTGAAACTCTACCCACTCTAAAAACGTTAAAACTTATGGGCGAATTACGTGGAATTTCTGCCCTGATTCTGATCGACAGTGGCGCCACCCACAATTTCCTATCCCGTCAATTGGCCCTCGCCTTGGAGTTGGAAGTCCGACCAATCAATCCGCTCACCATTAGTTTGGGTGACGGAACTAGAGTTAAAATTGTTGAAATATGCCGTGCTGTCTCCATTCAATTAGGGGATTCCACATTTACTATCGACGCTTTGGTTTATGATTTGGGATCTTTGGACATAATTTTGGGTATCGCTTGGTTAGGCACATTAGGGGACGTGGTTTTCAACTGGCAAACCCAGATGATGCGTTTTTGGTACCAAGATACTCTCGTTCAACTACAGGGGGTTGGTTCATTACCTAGCCAGCCTTCCTCTCTCAAGATCTGGCTCGATGAGCAATTGCAGCTTCTCACCGCCGAGGCAGATTCCACACCCACTCTCACTACCGACCAACAACTTCAGTTAGAAGCAGTTATGCTCGAATTCTCCTCGTTGTTCCAATCACCACAGGGCCTCCCTCCCGTCCGGTCAATCGAGCATGCCATCAACCTCCATTCGGGTCATGGTCCCATTTGTGTGCGCCCCTACCGCTACCCTCCTTTGCACAAAGACGAGATCCAACGCCAAGTTCAAGAAATGTTGGCTACCGGTATCATTCGAGTAAGCCAAAGTGCCTACTCCAGCCCCGTAATCCTAGTAAAAAAAGGATTCTACGTGGCGTATGTGTATTGATTATAGAGCCTTAAACCGCTCTACTATTCCGGACAAGTACCCGATCCCAATCGTTGAGGAATTATTGGACGAACTACATGGTTCCCAATTTTTTTCCAAAATCCATTTAAAATCCGGATTCTACCAAGTACGAGTACGCGAGTCTGATATCGAGAAAACCGCGTTTCGAACTCATGACGGGCACTATGAGTTTTTGGTTATGCCTTTCGGGCTAACCAATGCCCCGGCGACTTTTCAGGCTTTAATGAATGAGGTCTTTCGTCCTCTCTTACGCCATGGTGTTCTCGTTTTCTTCGACGACATTTTAGTCTATAGCCCGACTTGGTCATCCCATTTACAGCTCCTTTCTCACGTTCTACAGCTGTTACAAGTCCACCAATTGGTTGTCAACCAAAAGAAAAGCACTTTCGGTCGCCAATCAGTTGAGTACCTCGGCCACATCATCGACGGTACGGGAGTCTCCATGGATTCCTCCAAAGTGTCGGCCGTACAACAATGGCCTACTCCTAAGACCGTTAAAGCTGTCCACGGATTCCTTGGCCTCACGGGCTACTACAGAAAACTCATCCGCGATTACGGGAAAATAGCCAAGCCTCTCACGGACTTAACTAAACGAGATGGGTTCCTTTGGGGAACAACAGCCCAGTCCGCCTTCGATGATTTGAAACAGGCCTTGATCACAGCCCCAGTACTTCCCTTACCCGACTTTTCCAAGCCCTTCGAAATCGAATGTGACGCATCTGGCCGTGGATTAGGGGCTGTCCTCATGCAATCCCGTCAGCCGATTGCTTATTTTAGTAAGGCCTTATCCGATAAAAATCTTAATAAATCGGCCTATGAGAAAGAAATTATGGCTCTCGTTCTCGCCATACACCATTGGCGGCCTTATCTCTTAGGGCGCGACTTCACAGTTTTTTCTGATCAGAAAAGCCTTCGTTACTTGCTTGAACAACGCATTACCACGACCGTCCAACAAAATTGGATCGCTAAGCTCATGGGCTACAAATTTTCCGTTCATTATAAACCTGACAAGGATAACGGGGCAGCAGACGCCTTATCTCGTATTGGGGAGGGAAATGAATTGAAGTCATTATTATCTTATCCTCAATGGTTGGAGGGTAATTCCCTGTTGGAAGGATTTGATTCTGACCAGAAACTTCAAGCGTTAGTTTCTGATCTCACCAAAGACCCTCGCTCTCATCCCGGATTTTCCATTTCTAACGGCCGTTTATTTCACAAAGGGAAACTAGTGATTCCTGCGGGTTCTCGTTGGATTCCCAAGTTATTAGCCGACTTCCACAATAGCCCAAGTGGGGGACATTCTAGTTTCTATCGTACCTACCGACGCTTAGCTTCACAAGTCTATTGGTTGGGGATGACAAATACAGTCAAGGCTTACGTCCAAGCTTGTGACACTTGTCAGCGTTATAAGTCTGCTACCACCGCCCCCGCCGGGCTGCTCCAACCCCTGCCCATTCCAAATGCCGTTTGGGATGACATTTCCTTGGACTTCATTACTGGTCTGCCTAAGTCCAAGGGTTTTGACGTCATTTTAGTAGTCGTCGACCGGCTTTCTAAATATTGCCATTTTATCGCACTGAAACATCCGATAACCGCCCGTCACTTGGCTGATGTATTTGTTCGGGAAATCATACGTCTCCACGGTATTCCCAAGACTGTGTTAAGTGACCGCAACCCGCTCTTCCTTAGAAAATTTTGGCAGGAGATATTCTCGTTGCAGGGCAGCCATCTCAAGTTAAGTTCTGCCTATCACCCCGAAACTGATGGACAGACCGAAGTGGTTAACCGTAGCTTGGAAACTTATCTTAGGTGCTTCGCTGCCGAACAACCTAAAATGTGGTCCCATTGGCTTCCTTGGGCTGAATTTTGGCATAACACAGCCTACCATGTGTCCACTAATACCACCCCGTTTGATATTGTTTACGGTCGTCGTCCTCCAACCGTTTTACAATTCATTCCAGGAGAAATCAGTTGCGATTTGATGGCTCAGGACCTGTCCGACCGCGATGAGGCACTTAAGCAGCTTAAGTACCATTTGACTCGAGCACAAGCTCGAATGAAGTCTACCGCAGATAAACATAGACGGGATGTGGAATTTGCGGTTGGGGACCGCGTGTTTCTTAAACTCCGCCCACACCGCCAACAATCGGTCGTCCGTCGGATCAATCAAAAGCTAGCTGCACGATATTATGGGCCCTTTCCCATTGTTGCTAAAATCGGAGAGGTTGCCTACAAACTCCAGCTACCTGATTCTGCCCGTATTCACCCCATATTCCATGTCTCTCTCCTCAAACGGGCTGTTGGCCACCATACTGTCGAAACCTCTCTCCCTCCGTGCATGGAAATGGACTCCACTATTTCTCCATATCCGCTCAAATGCCTGGCCACCCGTTCCACTACTAAACAGGGTATTCACAAGACTGTTGATGACGCCACGTGGTTGGACGCTCCTGCAATTCTACGCCAATTTCCCACCTTCAGGCTTGAGGACAAGCCTGATCTTTCTGACGGCGGCATTGATAGCAACAAAACACTATTAGAAGCACAGCCCATTGGGACAGCAGGCCCATCTAATCCACAACCCAATCCTTGGAAAGTATACGTAAGGAGGAAGCATAAAGAAGGACAGGTGTATGGTGGATAGGCAATCAGTTACACATGCATGACTTGAGGAGAGAAGGGTGAGATATAAATAAGAGCATTCTGTTAGAATATGCGTTATGCATTTTCCTACCTTGTTTTTGTATTCCATTCGGCTTAGAGATCTTGGGCAGTAGAGGTAACCATCTGGGGTTCTTCTTACTGATTTCCTTTTGTTTCTTGTAATTTCCTTTCCAATCAATATATTAAACCATTCAGCTTGAGTGATTTCTGTTTTCATTATCTATCAAGGTGGAACAATAATTAGGGAGATGATACGAGATTAATAAATTCCTAAACTACCCGTGTCAAATTAAAACCCTAAAACTTTCATAATTCTTTCACTCGCCTGTCCAGTCCTGTTCTACCAAATGCACCCCACAAAACCTTCTCCAAATACATTTTAGAGTAAATTAGATGATTGGTCCATGTGGTTTACACTTAATAACACCGTGCGTCCTTTTTTCAAAATAATTATGGTTTTGGTCCCTGTGGTTTACATTTTCACACGCCTTTGGTCCCTGTGTCCTAACTTCATTAACATATCCTTGTTAAATATGTTAGTTAGGAGGGTATTTTAGTCATTTCATAATCTTTTGTTTTCTATTAATAATAGAGGGACCAAGAATGTAATCTATTAAAGCAGTGATCCCAACTCTTTGTCTCTCTCATCTCTTTTGATATATATACACACAACATATATACATATATACACATACACAACATAGTATATACATACATATATATATATATACACACAAAAAAAACATATATATCCATATATTAACATTAAATACTTTTGGGTATTTCTTTTAATTATTTTTTAGCAAAATACGACTTACGTCAATTAATTAAAGTGCACTTTTCACAATTATTTTGAAAAAGGGACCAAATAAATAATTATTTTGAAAAGGGGACGCACAGTGTTATCAAGTGTAAACCACAAGGACCAATCATGTAATTTACTCTGCATTTTATTACCATACTGATGATATAGATAGGTTGTTGTTGACACCAGCAATGAAATAGGAGGCGGTGGGGATATACCACACCCAGCAATAGGCAGTTCAAGAAGAATGCAGGTTTCAAAACCCTCTATGCAACACAAAGTCATGATTGAGGCAGTGGAGAATCACATGCCTCAAGTGATCATTGTTGACGAAATTAGCACTCGGGATGAAGTTAACGCTTGTAAATCAATAGCCAAGCGAGGAGTCATGCTTATCGGCAGTGCTCATGGTGAACGGCTGGTAAACATAATAAAGAATCCTGTTCTCTCTGATTTGGTATGTTTCCTTCTGATTTGAGTCTTACTTTATATATTTATTTATTTTTGAGGTTGCAGAAATCTTGTTGAGTCCCATGTTGATTAGATTTGGACCATTTCTCCTCATTATATGTTAAAAACTCCCTTTTTATCCGCATGTTGACTTTTTTTAAGGGATGGTATATTTATTGAACGAGGATTTGCATAATTATCATTTTATTATTTGTGCATCTTTTGATATTTTATCTTTTTCTCATTATGGAGGTGGTTAACTGCTATTTAGCATTAAGGAATTGGTTTCATTGTGTTGTCTTATACAGATTTTGTTATCTTGATACCTATTTGAAATTGTATACAGGCTGGAGGAGTAGAAACTGTCACTTTAGGAGATGATGAAGCCCGAAAGAGAGATGGCAGGAAAAGTATACGTGAGAGAAGAGATCCTCCTACCTTCCCCTTTATGATTGAAATGAGAGATAGACACCATTGGGTTGTACATAAGGTATTTTTCCAACCCTTCTCTCCCTCTCTCTCTATATATATACATATATATATATATATGTATATACATGTAGGCATGGGATCGTGTGAGAAGTAGAGTTAAAGTGAGAAGCATAAGAAGAGATCTTTGCCATTGATCACTTTTAATCTCATACCCGCCCATGAATTGCGCCTTAGAAGGGAGTTGATCCAGTGCATCTCTGTGCACCTCATCTCGGTGCATCCCATCCTAATGTGCATCCAAGGGTGGAGATCCCTTCTTACGCTTCTCACCATAACTTTCCTTCTCATCGGAACCCAAGCCTATACATGTATATATAGAGTAAACTACATTTTTCGTTCGTTTGGTTTGTTGAAAATGGCTATTTTTGGCGCCGTGGTTTTGAAATTATGGCTACGTCACTATGGTTTGCAATTCATTGTTGTTTTCTCCCCTCTGACTAACTTCTTAATAAGGAGTCCTTCGAGTAAGGGGTAGTTTGGTCCTTTTACCCTTTAATCTAATTTTCTATTAAAAAGTTAATAATGGTATATTATATTATATATTGTTTTATATTTTACATTTTATGTTATTTTATATCCTATACACAAACAAATCATCCCTCACCTGTTCGGTGAACCAAAACCACCCAGATCTGGTGAACGGCGTAACTCCTCCTCCCCCATCTCCGGTGAACCACTGTCCTTCCCCCTCAGATCTCATCCACATCGATTCAAACGAACAAAAGTAAATGTGAAAATACCAATTCGATTTGAACACCCAACTCAAACATCCAAATCCATGAACAATAGATAACTCCGGTTTCCAAAGTACAATTTCAAAGGTTGGATTCAAACACCCAAATTAATGTGATAAGGCTCCTATTATAATCTAGAAAGAAGTTTAAGGGGGTAGTAGGTGTTAGGAAATTTATGTCATGAAAGGAATGCTAGCAAATGATTTTTGGGGTCCCAAAAACGAATAGAATTCCAAGGACGCAAATAACCCGACAACAAATGCGGATAACAATGATTTAGATGTTGCACGATGACTCTAGCGAAATAAACAACCCTCTAATATAGATAATAACAATAAATGTTATTATCTACGTAAATGACAATATTGGCAACACGACAATTTACGTGGTTCCACTATCGGTGTGATAGTGTACATCCACCAAAAAGAGAGAGAGCTCGATATATTACCAACCGGGAGAGATTACAACGTGTTTACAAAGATCCTTGGATCAACGAGTCAACTATCCAAAGTTTTCTAAAACAAAGTTATATATATGTGTGTATATATATAACTAAAACTATGAGGAAGAACAAGTGAATAAATCGAAGAGGAAAAATAAATCGAAGAAGAGAAGTGATACTTCTCTTAGTTCTTCATATTTTTCTCTTTCACTTGTTGATTTCAATTGTAATGCATGGCTCTTATTTATAGCCAAGAAAAATGGTCTTCACATGGCAATTGGCAAGATGATGTAATAAAGCATGCTTACATCATAATACATCACCTTCTTTTATCTTCCAAGCAAAGATAACGTATTATCTTCATTTCTAGCAATAGGTAGTGTGTTGACTTTTGCATGCACTATTATAGACAAATGCTTGGCTTTTCCTTTGCTTGCAAACTTGGTTGTTGTAGACTTTTGCATGGTACTATTATAGACAAATACTTGGCTTTTCCTTTGCTTGCAAACTTGGTTAATGTTGATTTGTACAACATAAAAAACTTAGCAACAATTAAGTTTTTCAAACCCCCCCCCCCACGACCTTCCAAATTCTCATGAACCAGCTGTTTTCAGTCTCAATTACGTCGGTACATTCTCATTTTTTTTTATGACATTCTCATTTATAACCAAAATGTGGAAGAACATCATCGTCAACCTCTTGCATTTGCACGCCATATTTTACTTTAAAATTAGCTCATAGAAGAAATGCATTATCGGGCACTCAAGGGTGGAATATCACAGTCACGTGATATCGGACAAAGGGGTGGATATGGGAAGATTCAAGTGGCGTACTGGTTAAGGCTTGTGGGGGATGAGGCTAGATAACCCATCTACCCCAGGTTCGAATCCAGGCGCAAACAACTTGTGGCCACTGGGGAATTATCTCAAGGCTGCATGCTTTAGCAGTCTTAAAATTGCCAGGGATTAGTCTAGGCAAATGCCTAGGATACCCTTTCCAAAAAAAAATTGGCCAACACCCCGAAATGTGAGAACTACGTGTTTTTTGGGGCTTACGGGTTACTATCGCAAGTTTGTATGAGGTTATGGGATTGGAAGCATGGCTCGCCCATTAACCTAATTACTAAAAAATGCATTCGAGTGGAATTTAGAAGCCAATAACGCCTTCTAACTAGGGGTGTAAACGATTCGAGCTTTTAATGAGGCTTAATAATTCTCGAACTCGAGTTGATCTCAAACACAAAATAGAACTCGTTTAACTAAACGAGCCGAGCTTTATAACATTAATGTCCGACTCGGATTGTCGAAAACTTGATTCAATTTTTTGAGTCGATCCAAGCCGAGCCATTCGAGCATACCCATTTGTCGAGCCAAACGTGCACATATATTTATTAATCATACAGTAAAATTATAAAAATATTGAGGTCAAGCCGATAAACGAGGTAATCGATCGTGAGTTCGAACCGGTAAACGAGCATCGAGCGATAACTCAAAAAATGTTCGACCTCAAGCTCGAGCCCTACATTGAAAAGGTAATCGAGCTCAAGCGCAGTATTAATTTTCTGAACCCGGCTCGATTAACCTACTACTCGGCTCGGCTTGTTTAAACCCCTACTTCTAACTGCTGAAGACAACAATGACACAACTGCCTGTTTTGGCTCTACTCGAATGCGTCGGGAACCGGGGTTGGAGCCGTGTTAATGCAACAACATCGACCTATAGCTTACTACAGCCAAGACCTTCCAGCTCCTGACTGTTAGTGGTTACTAGAATGTTTATGATCGAGAAGTAATGGCGATTGTGTGGGCACTTAAGAAATGGAGATACTATCTGTTGAAAAAGAAGTTTGTAGTCAAAACTGATCAATGAAGTCTAAAATACTTCCATGAACAGATTGAAGCATATGCAGAAAAAGATTCTCAGTTGTTGAAGCTACATCAAGAATTTGGGATACAGAGTTGCTGAAGTTTTTGAGACCTTGGATAGAAGAATGATAACTGTTGGCTGGTTCTTGGTTCCGGTCAGATCCTCATTTATTCTGCCGTCATTTGTGCTGTCTGGCATCCTACATCATCGTCTCTGACCCTCTTGGTCAGATCTAGAGGTCGTTGCCTCTCCTTTGATCCTAGAGTGACCGGAGAAGAAGATGGGGAGGGGCCTCAGAGAAGAAGGCCACAGGTTGTGTATTCACACACACATACATATATGTAGGCTTAGGATCGTCGAGAAGCGTAAGAAGAAATTGATCACTTTTAATCTCATACCCCACCCATAGAGGTGATCATTTACGGGCTTGCGCGGGCCGTTGGGCCTGATATATCAAACCCAAGCCCGTTTTTGCGGGCTTGAGAACTTACCTAAGGCCCAGTCTTTTGACTGTTAAATATTAGCTAAGCCCACACCAAAGTCCAACACAAACCAATTGGCTGGGCATTTACTCAATTTGATTACTTGTGTGGCTTGAGCCTTATAAACCACCATTTATCTAAGAGGTTTCCTATGTGGGACAAGTTGCAAAGCAAAAACCCAACAATATATACATACATATATATATATAGAGAGAGAGAGAGAGAGAGGCAGGATTAAACGAGAACAAGGTCAAACATAAGAAAACACGAAAACGGCCATTTCACATGTGATTTGCACTGAAATCATACACAATTATGGAAAATGGTTGATGCCAGGGTATGCGGGTGACTTAGTCTGCCACCTAGGTTGCGCCATGTGATTTTACACTTGATTTTAGTGAATGTGATTCGGCTGTTCTTGTGTTTTCTTATTTTGTTACTGTTCTCGTTTGAACCCGACTCTTACGTATATTTGTAAGTATTTATTTGATAAATGGCTTGGAAGATCTAGTTTATTTACCACATTCTTAAGAGTGATGAGAAGCATCATAGAATCCTCGTAAAGAAAATATGATTTCTTGGTGTAGAATGTTTCATAATCTATTCATATATCATTTTGATTTTCAAGAGCATTTTGAAAAGTATGTTCATACTAAATATGAGTTCTGTAACTTACCACCTTTCTACCTACCAGCCCCCCCCCCCCAAAACAATTTATTTTGCTTACGAATATTTAGGCATATAACCTTAAATGCGATTTTATTTAACAATTAAATAATTCCTGCATAGAGAGAGGACATAGTTAAACTAAATCTGTTAACTTTGTTTTTTCTTTAGACGGAAAGAAGCATGGATGCATTGCTTCGTGGGGAAAGGCCTCGGGTGGAGGTAACTTGATTGCACTTCAATTTTTGTCAAATACAAATCTCCTGTCCCCAAACTTCATGTCTTACCATCAATTTATTGAAGAGAGAGAATAAAAAGAAGACATGAAGTTTGGGGGCAGGTGATTTGTATTCATATTTTTGTACTACATTTATATGGAAGATATAGCATTTTGCAACGGATAGTGGTTACAGAGGATATGTTTTTTGCAGGTTCGGAAGAGGGACAAACAAATGAAAGTTGTCATTGAAAAATGGAAACTAGAGGATTGATTAAGAGTTAAATGGTATTTCAATTTTATATGAACAAAACAAACTCTATTTTTAAGTGGGATATACTGGTTTAGTTCGATTATGTACAAAGAAAAACCAAGCCCCTATCTTCAACAGTTATATATGTGGTCGGAGAATTTTGAGTGAAGAGTTGGTGTTAATGTATGATGCCTCGGGGATCCAAGATCCAGACCTGACTAGCCGAGGTCCACCGTAGGATGTTGATTAGACCTTAAAAATCAAAGAGCTTACCCATCTCTTGTCATCCATAAAAGGGGTTGAAGATGGTGCATGTTATCTCGATTATTACTAGTTATAATTCTAATGTACCATGATGTTTATATTTAAGTATTATTCTTCAAAATAAATGATCATATTTTTATTTTAGTTTGTCTTAAAATTAGTGTTCTATAGACAAAAGAAAGTAGATAATGGGAGATTTGATGGATGAAAACATAACTAATGGTAGCAAATGAGCTAAGTAGATTATTTCAGAATTTGAAACAGGATTGCTTTCATTGTACAAGTAATCCAAGAAATGGTTTCCTATAGTTCATAGATTATAACTTACCAAATTGCATAAACGTTTAAAAATATAATCTTCAATAGACTTTATGGAAAATCAAAAAATAGCGATCAAAATTTCATACATAAAAAAAATAATGCAACATTTTATATATGGATCGTTAGGGTTGGGTTTCGGTAAGAAATGAAGTTAGGGGTGGCAATCGAGTCGTGTTCGGGTTGGCGGGTTGACGGGTCAGGGAGGGTCAACCCTAACCCGACTTGTTTAGCTAATCGTGTCGAGATACGCAACCCTAACCCGCACACGCTCGGGTTGGCGGGTTGTAAACGGGTTGGCGGGTCATAAACGGGTTGGCGGGTCACCTAATAATACAAGTTATACAACCAAATTCAAACATCCAAATTTAAACAAAAAGTCCAAACACATGATTCAAAGAAATAAAAAGTCCGAATACGAGCAAATTCAAACATCCAAGTTTCAAACAAATAAAAAGTCCAAACGCAGCCAAATTCATTTTGACTTTTTGAGACTTTCAAGTAAAATATAAAATATATATTTTTTAAAAATTATTTTTTTGGCGGGTTGGCGGGTCAACCCGAAACCCGTTTGGGTCAATCGGAACACAACCCGTTTATTTGGCGGGTTGGCGGGTCAGAAACTTCAATCTTAACCCGTTTATTTTTGTGTTGGGTTTGTGTCGTGTCGAGAATTGCCACCCCTAAGTTATGATGAGAAGGGTAAGAAGGGATCTTCACAATTGGATGCATATTGAGATGGGATGCACCGGATCAATCTCCATATCAAGCGCGATTATGGTAGGTTTGAGATCAAAAGTGATCAAGGGTTCAGATCCCTTCTTACGTTTCTCACATAAACTCTTCTCATCACAGGATCCTTTGCCTGGGTGGCTATCGGTAGAAATGGGGAAAAAGACCCGGTTAAGGGTATTGGACAAGTCCAAGACCAAGGCCCGGTTAGATCATCCTATGCAGACTCGTCATACGACCGGTCAGAACTTAAACTTTTTTTTTAATTATGGTGTTCTCTGTTTTTTTTTTAATTTCAAATTCATCTCTTATATCTTATCGGATAAGAGATTAGAGTTGTAAGACTATTGTTTTTGCGGGTAAGAGATTATTAGACAATATTAGACAATATTAGACAATAAGTAAAAGTGTCTTATTAGCCTATCAGAGAATCTCCAATATCTTTAAAATGAAGAAAATAGAGATGTTGAGCAATTTTTTGCTCCAACGGCATCTTCAAAATGGAGAAATCATGAAAAAGATTACAAAAATCTTCAAATTTAAAGACATCTCTAAAAACAAAGAGAAACTATTTTTAATATGTTCCACCAATAAGAAAAATTAAAATTAAATGTTTAGATAAGATAAATAATATTTTATTAAAGATATAAAATATTATATAATATAATGAATTTTGTAATCTTCAAAATCGAGATACCTTTGAAGATAAATAATACTTTATTAAATATATGAATATTTTTTTAGAGATTTTTAATTTTAATTTTTAATTTTAGAGAAAATTATAAACATTCTCTCAATACTCTTATTTCTCTAAAACATAAATATAAAATTTGGAACCCTCAAAAAACAAGAGGTGATAACATACTCGAGTTTTACGACTTTTACCTTGATTGGAACATTTAAAAATTAAAAAGTCTAAGATATACAAGTTTCAAGAATATAAAGGGTATGTTTGGCAAACTAGCTGATAAGCTACCTTATAATTGATAGTGACACCTTTTTTTAAAATAAAAATATTTACTTTCGATGAGTTTTAATTAGAATTTATAGTTTTTTTATTTGTTGGTAATAGTTTTTAATAGGAAAAAATTTAAAAAAATCCAACAAACTATCCTGTTTTGAATGGTTAAAGTCTAAACTATTTTTTTGAATGAAAAACCATTAAACTTTCTTATTTTGAACGATTAAGTCCTTGAACTATTGTTTTGAATGAAAAAACTATTAAACTTTCTTATTTTTAATAATTAAGTCCTTAAACATTTTTTTTCAATAAAATAAACCATCGAACTTTCGAAATTAGTTACGTAGTGTTCTTTTAACCCAAAAAAATTGATGCCCAACTAGGAAAGTTTTAAAGTGAAAAAAAAAACTTAAATCGGTTTTACCATTCCTAAACCTTATGTCAGTCAAACCCCGTGCAAACATCGATATCACTCCCTCTCACTATTCCTCGCCGTCCCATCGTTGTATATTTTCCATATCGTCTATCACGTTGTTGACTCCTTCCATCAATTTCCTCTTTTTGATTTGTTTTTTTTATCTTTTTACTTTAAACATTTTTAATTGATTAAAAATAGTTTTTTATTAAAATGATGTAGGTAACCAATTTCTAAAGGTTCGACGATTTATCTTTTAAAAAAAATGGGGGACTTATTCATTCAAAATGAAAAAGTTTAATGGTTTTTTCATTCAAAAAAATAGTTTAAAGACTTAACTATTCAAAACAGGATAGTTCGTTGGGCTTTTTTGTACTTTTCCCTTTTTAATATGGTTAACTTTGATTCTTTATACACATTTAATTCGGAATTCCGTACCGAAAAGAGAGGTAAAGGATCCGGTTTACTTGGAGTTTGGATAGGTAAGCTGGATTTACGGTCAAGCAAATGAGGAATGTATTAGAAGAAAAAAGAGGTAGAAAAGGAGAAAGCGTAGAGGAAACTGCGAAAGCAATTCCAAAGAAAATTTGTATCTTTATGTCGAGGAAACAACTCTTGGGAGGATTCCAACACGTAACATGGGAATAGAATTGGATTCGACATTATGTCCGAGATGTAAATTGTGTAGATGTGAAACAATGTGGCAATCAATGGGGAGGTGGTGGAATCTCAATGTAGACTCGGTAAGCTCCATTAGAGAATTATGCGCGCTCGTTAATTACTTGGGCAATAACGACAAAGGTGTTAGACGGTGGACAACTGTTGTGTGATGCTTATGCTACTTGACTTGGTCTAACCGGAATAAAGTAATTTGTAAGAAAGAACGGGCTAAGATATCAGATTGTCTTTTTGAGTTCCAATTAAAGATATTTGAGTGGATCACAAGGAGAGATCTAGAGTTGGCTATCGATTGGAACAGTTGGTTATCGAATCCAAGATCGCTAAAAAGGCAGGTTGTTGAAAAGATCGGTCAAGTTTGGAATATAGATAGCTATCTGTTTTGCCAAGTTCTGATTTGTTTTGCATCGGGTACTGATGTATTTGTCTAGGGTGGGGTTATGCTTATGGTATAAAATCCGAATCCCATCATTTGGTTTCAGACTTTAGCACCACCTTTTAATAAAACAGCTGCAGTTTAAAAAAAAAGGGAAATGTTTGAAAAAACCCAACAAACTATCATATTTTGAATGCTTAAGTCATTCAACTATTTTTTTTGAATGAAAAAACCATTAAACTTTCTCATTTTGAATGCTTAAGTCCATGAACTATTTTTTTGGATGAAAAAACCATAAACTTTCTCATTTTGAATGATTAAGTCCATGAACTATTTTTTTGGATGAAAAAACCATTAAACTTTCTCATTTTGAATAAAAAAACCATTAAATTTTTTTTTTTTTTGAATGATTAAGTACCTAAAAAAAATTCAAAAAATTAAACCATCAAATTTTTATAAATTGGTTACTTACAACTTTTAAACATAAATAAATTAACTTTAACCGGTTATCTTTTGATTATCCCTCTTATGATGGATAAAAAATAGATCAAAAAGAGGAAGAAATATGGCAGGGGCCAACAACGTGCTAGGCGAAACGGATAACATACAACGTTGGGGTAATGGGGAGTTGATGAGGGGGAGCGATACCATTGTTCGCTAGGGGTTTTAATTGCGTAGGGTTTTTGGAACGGTAAAACCGATTTAAGTTTATTTTATTAAAAACTTTTTTAGTGAGTTACAAGTAACTTATTTAAAAAAAATTGTAGGTAACTAATTTTTAAAAGATCAATGGTTTATTTATTCAAAAAAAATGTTTAGGGACTTAATCATTCAAAATGAGAAAGTTTAATGGTTTTTCCATTCAAATCAATCATTCAGGGACTTAATCATTCAAAATGAAAAAGTTTAAGGATTTTTTCAATCAAAAAAATAGTTTAAAGACTTTAACCATTCAAAATGGGATAGTTTGTTGGGTTTTTTTGAACATTTCCCAAAAAAAAATTAGAAAGAAAAAACAGTCTTGATTTCGGACTTTAACACCACCTTTTAATAATAAGAAAAGAGAAAATAAAACTTCATATTTCAACACCTCTTATATACCCTTATCTCAAGTATATAAATCCAAGGGTTGGATTCTGGTAAAAATAAACGTCATAGTGAGGGATTGATAACAAAACATTCATATACTTTCATCTACATTCAATTACATACTTTTATCATCAGGACCGAAACTTTAACAAATTTATGATGTGAAAGTGATTAAATGTATGTGAAAGTGAAATAAAAAGTAGATGAATACAAAAAGCAGTTAAAGAAAATTAAGTTAGATTAAAAAGTCAGCTCAGCAGTACTCTCAGTTTCTCAATGTTGACGATTCTTCATAACTGTCCAAACACTCATCTTGGTTTATGATTAACACTCATCTAAAGATATGTGTTAATGATTAGTTTTTATGAATTTTTCATGTCCCATAAGAAAGGAGTATAGACTTTTGGAGTTGGTATATAACTTTTCCTATTAAAATTTGCTTACAAGTTTGTTAAGTTATTAAATGCATCAAATATATTAATAACCTAGATTTTTTTTTGTTTTTTTTGTCTTTGGAAAGGGTATTCTAGGCATTTGCCTAGACTAATCCCCGACAATTTTAAGACTGCTAAAGCATGCAGCCCTGAGATAATTCCCCAGTGGCTACAAGTTGTTTGCGCCTAGATTCAAACCTGGGGTAGATGGGTTATCTAGCTTCATCCCCCACAAGTCTTAACCAGTACGCCACATGCCTTGTGGTTATTTTTTATGTTAACGATGAATGTCCAAACTGCTTGTACGCACATCAGCTAATCCAACAACATTAGAGGACATCCAAGAAAATTAGTGGCCTTAAGGGTGCGTTGCGTACTGGGTGCGTTTGGTACGCAGTCAGGACAGGACAGGACGGAACGGAACAGAACAGAACAGAACAGCTGTTACACGTTTGGTAAAACATGATATGACGGAACAGGACAGAACAGAATGACCAATTTACCCCCAGTGAGTTGTTTAGTGTTTTTAACCAAATAACCCCCCCATATATATATATATAGAGAGAGAGAGAGAGAGAGAGAGTGAGGAGAGATATGGAGGAGAGAGAGAAAGAGAGAGGAGAGATAGGAGAGAGAGTGATAGGAGAGAGAAAGAGAGAGGAGAGAGAGAGAGAGAGAGAAAAAAGAAAGAGAAGAGAGAGAGAGATATGGAGGAGAGAGAGGATAGATAGAGAGAGGAGAGAGAGAGTAGAGGGAGAGAGTGAGGAGAGAGAAAGGGAAAGAGTGAGAGGAGAGAGAGAGAGAAAAAAAAGAGAAGAGAGAGAGATATGGAGGAGAGAGAGAGGAAAGAGAGAGTAGAGGGAGAGGAGAGAGAGAGTAGAGGAAGAGGAGAGAGAGAGGACAGAGAGAGATGAGAGAGAGAGATGATAAAGAGAGATGAGAGAGAGAGGAGAGAGAGAGATGATAAAGAGAGATGAGAGATAGGAGAGGGAGAGGGAGAGGGAGAGAGGAGAGAGAAGAGAGAGAGATGAGAGGAGAGAGAGAGAGAGAGAAGAGAGGGCGCCGGCGGCGGTGGTGTTCGTGAGGAGGTCGCCGGCGGTGGTGGCGGCGTGAGGGAGGGCGCCGGCGGAGGAGGTGTTCGTGAGGAGGTCGCCGGCGGTGGTGTTCGTGAGGAGGTCGCCGGCCGACGGCGGTGGTGTTCGGCGGTGGTGGTGGCGTGAGGGAGGGCGCCGGCGGTGCTGGTGTTCGTAAGGAGGTCGCCGGCGGTGGTGGCGGCGTGAGGGGGTGCGCCGACGGTGGTGGTGTTCGTGAGGAGGTCGCCGGGGTGGTGGTGGCGTGAGGGAGGAGAGGGTAAAAAGGGAACAATTTCCTTGTTCTAGTTAGTTCTAGGGGTAAGGGGTGAACAAGGTTGTTCCACCTTTGTTCCACTTAATCCTTGTTCCACTTCCTTAAATTCACACCAAACATGGGACTAACCTGTTCTGTTCCACACTGTTCCACCCTGTTCACCCTACCAAACACACTCTAAGTATTTAAAAACTCCAAATAAGATTCTAAGTTTATATGTCTTACATAATGGAGTCATAAATAGAAAATATTAACATGAGATGTTACTCAAAGTTATAATGCTTGTCGACCGTTTCCGAAACATCCCAAATGCAATTCATTCCCTTTGGGAACTCAACTAAATCGCCCACCCCAATCTCAACGCCTTCTTCAGAGCCTTCGGGATAAACCTTCACCTTCCCTTTCAAAAGGAAGCATGTCTCTTTTGACGAATACGTCCATGGAAATTTGCTCGGAGGGCATCCCCACCTATTCAATACCCATACAACACACTTTAACCTCGGTTTTCAATAACAAGAATACCACAAGCTCTCAACATAACAAGTGAACAACGGAAAAGAAAAAAAGTCTTTAGAACCGTAGAAAAACAAATAAAAGGGTCGAAACCTTTTTTTTTATATATAATTGCAAGTGGTCAGAATGATTAAGAGGCTCTTACGATATAGTACAATATGAAAATAGAATTGTTTGGTAATTATTAAAAATGAAATTAGGGCTCGGAATGGTTAAGGGAGGTCCAGGATACACAATGATTCCAGAGGGTTTTGCAACCATTAAGAAGCATTTACTTATTTTTTACCAACAGGATTCACCTCTTAGCGATTCAAAGGTTGTCTTTTAATGGAACTGTTAAGAGGTAAACAAACAACCCCTAAGGGACCGTTTATCAAGAGCTTACCGGGTAAGCGCTTAGCAGTAAGTGTCACCATCCACTCTTACATCTCTTACCTTGTTGGGTAAGTTAGCGTCTTTTTCCAGGTAAGTATTATCCGGGTAAGAATCCGCTTCACTTACCGAGCAAGAACCTAGGTTATTGCAGGCCTCTTATCGGGTAAGATATACTTGCCATGATCACCAAGTAACGTAAGTCCTTACCGATAAAGAGTTTTGTAAACCGCCCCTAAGATCAATGTATTATTACCAATGGCTATGCTAAACAAGTAATTCCAAATCGAAACTCTAGAAAAAAACATGAAATTCATTGCACTTATTTTGGTACGAGGGGTTGGGTCAAAGTTGATGCTCACTAGCTGGTGTTGCTTTGCTATAATACTTTGCTTTGATAATGGCAATGGCAATGGTTGAAATATGAAGATAGGAAGGATTAAACCAACAATAAACACATCAAAAGCATATCTTTAGCATCAAACACCTCGTTTTAATTTCTGTAAACAAGTCTTAACACTTGTATAATTACACAAATAATTACATCAATCTTCGAAACCTGAAGATTTAAAACCAATATATATATATATATATATACACACACACACACATTTGTTTCGAGTTTTAGAATTTCTCAAATTGATTCATAGCTAGCTAGGTCAAAAGTAACTAAAAAATTCGACGTATATGTGGCTAGAGAAAAGAAATACGAGTAACCTAATTCTCAAATATTCAACAGAATTTCAAACAAAAAAAAAACCTAAACTATAAGAAGAAAAATCAGTAATTAGATCGTGAGAGAAAAGAGGAATTACTTGGGCCAAGATCTAACGCCAAGGTCAGTGAGCTTTGATTCGGGAGGGTTCTTAACAATCTTAATTCCCAATTTCTCTGTGGCCATTGTTTCTGAAGATGCTCTGATGATTCCTCGATTATAAACCCTAGAATACAAGAGTCTCGATTTACAGAATGAAGAAGAAGAGGGTAATGAGATGGAGGAGTGATTGGTTGCAGGTTTATGGTTGTAATAAGTGGGAACAGAAACTAATTCTGGTGCTTGATAATGATTAGGAACATAAACATAGAAACGGAGGCTTGCAGCCATCTTCTTTGGCTGAACAAATTAAGACAAATACCAAGGGTTTTTATATTATCCATTTGCTCATTATATCCACTCAAATCTTATCTCTATAATATACATACAAATTATTTTAATGTTTCTCTTTTTCTAAATCTTTTACGAAAACGCTCTTTTTATTTCTTATCTTTCTCACTCTAATCGGCTGAAATATATTCAAGGGTTAGATTCATATAAGAACGGCTTGTTTTTATGAGACTAAGAGACCACATTTTTATATTTAAAACTTTAAACGAAAATTTTATGAAAATAAAAAAATTTAGACCTTCATAATATTGTAAAAGTTATATACACAGTATTTTGATGTGAAAGTTCAAGTGTAAAAAGTGGTTTTATGTATCTTATAAAAACAACCTGGTCTTACATGATCCCAAGTCATATATTAAATATCTAATGTTTAGTTTGATTTATATAACAATATATATATAGGGATCGTGTGGGAACTTTTTTCATGAGAACAGTAGGAATGTCTTTGTGACCCTTGGATGAAGCACGTCAATAGACATGACGCCTTAAAAGTGTGTGGTGGCATGATGGTAACAAACATGAATTTCAAAACGCTGTAAGGATGACTGGAGTTTAAATCCCTTAAATACCTCTTAAAATACTCTAAAATAAGTTGACGTGAAATTATTCAACTTTAACATACCTTAAACGGACCTTAAAAAAATAACATAAATTAATATACTTGACAACCTAAGCATGAAACCTTAATATAATTTAAAATGCAATCTTAAAACATACCTTAACATGAAAACAATGAGTATTAACATACCTTAACATGAAATCTAGAAGCATTAGGTAGTGAACTCATTAAATTTGGATCATAAGCCGTCTAAACTAGTGATGACTTTGTCAAATCTAAAAGCATGCCGCAGGGGCGGACCTAGTGTGGTTCATACGGTGGCACAGGCCACCGTATTATATCTTCATTGAAGGGTAATTTTTTGATTTATTAACAGGGCAACTGTATCGTTTTATGAATGCTCTTAAATAATTTAAAATTGACCTTAAAACACAAACATGATAGCTGGTATAGTGGCTTTTTCCATATAAACTAACGCTCCTTATAGAGAATGTCACAGGTTATTAAAGGACGTCAATATCAAATGCTAAAAGCCGAATAAAAAACTTTTGAAATCAACAAAAAACTAGAAAAATCTCTCGAAATCGATTAAAAGCTTAAAAGATGCCAAAAAAAACTCTTTAAGGTGCATGTTTGGCAAACTAGTTGATAAGCTAGCTGATAGCTTACAAGCTAGCATGTGGCTGATAAGCTAGTTGATGAAGAAATCATGTTTAGCAAAACTAGTTTATAAGAATGTAAAACGACAAAAAATACCATATTAAAAAATAATCAATTATAATATGTTTAAATATAATTAAAAACAAATTTCTAATAATATAATATATTAATTAGTACAAATGAAATGGTAGAAAAAAATAAAAAAAATATATGTAATATGTTAATTAAAAGAATTTTAATTGATTATTATATATTTTACAATATTTGGATTTGTTAAAAAAAGATTTATAAAAAAAAATTGTTATTTATGATTTTAAATAACCATTGCATATAACATAAATAATGATAAAATTGATGAACTTCACATATTTTAATTAATTAATAATTTAAAAAAATTATTTAATAACTAAATTAAATATTTTATTAAAATTATTTAACACAAATTTTATTAGTTATGAGACAAAATAAGTAGAGTTATATAAATATTTTAATAATTGTTATATTTGTTTTTGGATAATTAAATATGTTAAATAATAACTAAAGAAACTAATAATATGAAAATAATTGGTATAAGTAATAATTCTTGTAAATAATATTACTATATAATTTTTGATTCATATTAATTAATCTTAATTAATATTAATAATATTTAACATTTACTAATATTTATTTATAATTAATAGAAATAAATAATAATTAATATTAATGAGGGTTATAATTGGAAAAAGTGACAATAAGCTCCTAAAACGCTATTTCAAGTAGCGTTTCAATAAGCTGACTTATAAGCTAGCTTATGGTTTGCCCAGGTCCGATCCTGACATTTTTTAGGCCCGGGACGTGATGAAAAAATGGGCCCTCGATAAGTATGAAAAAAAAAACCAATATGTTTCTTTTATCATCAGAAATAACATTGAAATAAAAAAAACACTAATAATTCATATAAAACCGTTTTTAGTATTCTTAAACGCAAAATCAATCAATAATAATTCTAAATTAATATTATTTATCATATAATTTTTACAAAGTATCGTGAATCCATTCCACTGCCAAACACATTTAGGGTCACAATGTTGATGATTTAGAGTAACACTTTATATAAATCAATATAAATTAGTTGAGTTTCAATGTCAGATCATGTTAATGTTTTCATCACCATTTTAAATTTTTAGGGTTAAAACATATTTTTTAGGAACCATCAATCTTGGAATCAAAAGTCCATGTTTACTATAGTTTGAAATCTTATTGTTGTTTTAGAGACAAGATAGTAGTTAAGATTCGTGCACCAATATTAGATAATAAGAAGTCAATAATGCATGAAAATACAATAGTAGTTTTGAAATCATAAATATAGATATAAGTTGGATCGTTTTATACAATTAATATTATTTTTCTTCTAAAAAGCAGGAGTTTTCTTAATTAATAACAACAAAATCTACTATATCTTAGTACAAAAATATGAATTCATTTAGTTGGGAAATGAATGATGGACAATATATCAATAATGTTCTGTAGAGAATATAGTTTTAGATTTTAGTAGTAAATTAAAAAAAACTTAGAGATACAACAATCAATACTATAAAATGAACAACCAATTCATTTTTTTTACAAATTTCTTCTATAATGTAATCAATTAATATATACATGTCTGGATTCTTAATACAATTCTAAATTTGTTTCAGATCACATTAGATAATAAAAAAGTTGTCTATTTTATTAATTATTAACTTTTTTTGAACTACTACTATATATAGTATATAAAATTGGGCCCTTGTGGGCCCTGGGCGTATGCCCGACCCGCCCTCCCTCAGGACCGGATCTGGGTTTGCCAAACGCGTACCCTGAAAATAAGCTAACTTATTTTTGTCAAACATAGCTTAATCAACAAAAAAAACCCCGAAAAAGTCCCTCGAAATCGATAAAAAAGACTTAAAAATTCCTCGAAATCAATCAAAAAACTTTAAAAATCTTCCAAAACGGTAGAATTAGGTTAAAAATGTATCGAAAGATATTGAACATTAGTAAAAACGTAAAGCACGTCGATAAAAACCGTATTTTTTATAATTTTTTTGTCTATATAATATGGTGCCACCGTATTAAAAAATTCTGGATCCGTTCCTGACATGCCGTGTGTTGAATAGGGGCGGAGCCATAAATATTCATGAGGGCGAGCACAAGATAAAATATAAATAACAAAATAATGATATTATATTCAAAATATTTAGTCCTTTACAGAATGAACAATGACCTCGCCGAGTTTTCATTTTCTGAAACTTATCTATGATATTTTCATCATCAACCTTGGTAAAAACGTCTTTTTCATTATCAACCTTGGGAGGTAAATATGATTGGATTCTGATTTTGACGATGTGTGATGGTGTAGCTCACTACAAAACAAATGACTTTCACCCATAAAAATTACCCAGGGAAATTTCCGTCGGTGATTACCCACGGATCACCCAGAAAATACCAGTGGTTTGATAAAATCCGATGCTTTTTGAGAAAATATCAATGGATCACCCAGAGAATCCCTGGTAATCTGTCACTAACTTGAATTACCCACCAACAATTTAGCAAAGTTT
Organism: Silybum marianum; assembly: GCA_036898165.1. Lineage (NCBI taxonomy): Eukaryota > Viridiplantae > Streptophyta > Magnoliopsida > Asterales > Asteraceae > Silybum > Silybum marianum. The sequence continues at coordinate 17,390,216 of CM072529.1, forward strand.
GTGACGGTTTTATAAGAAATCACCTTTTAGCAACAGATTTCTCAGGAAAAAGTGCGTAGATAAAAGTCTTTTGTTTAGTAGTGGCTAGGGTAAAAATTAGACTTTAGGAGGTAAATATGATATTACAATTAATTGGTTAGTGCTTTGTGGGTTTTAGACTTTTATAAGGCCAAATTAAAAAAAAAAGATTGGATGGGTCCAAAGTAAAAAGATCCAATTATAAATTAAACTAAAAAATATTTTATATTAAAATGCATTGGAGGTTATTAAACCGAGAACCACCTCCCTGCATATAAAGCACGCTAACCAATTGATCCAAAGGACTGTTTGTGTATTAAATTAAATAAAATGATATTGTAGGATAATTTATTAAATTATATCTATATCAATTAAATTTTTTAAAATTCAGGGGGCGCTCAGCCCCTTCTGGCTCTGCCCCTGGTGTTGAACTCAATTGATGACTAATCAAGGCTATAATGTCACCTCATCCTTCCATATTTCTACAAAAAGAACTCTCAAACTGTTTTCAAGCATCACAATGCATTCATAAGCTTATTAAAGAAGTTGAAAACGGAGTCTTATGATCGTCCAAGTTTTAAGGTATGATTTGTAGTTATGTTATAATTTAGCTTAAGATGGTTTTAAGGGTTTAAAAATACATGTTTTAGGGTCCTAATGATTTTGTGAAGATATGAAAACAAATGGCACAATATAGCACAAGTTGGATTTTACAAAACTGGACAACAACGTATTTCAAACTCAGCTTTTGCATATTTTTCATTTAGGTAAACATATTTGTCTCTACGTATAATTAAGCACTAACTAGTGCTTTTTAAGTGACTTAGGACTCATGTAAGATTAATTCAAATATATTACATATAGGTCCAAGTTGAAGGGACAAAGTCAAGATACAAGTCGTAAGCACGACGAGAAAAGAAAATACGCAAGTTTGAGTTCAAACGAACGAGGTGAGTATATTATATGATTTACTAATACATATATGCTATATAAATTGTTTTATATATGATTAAATTAAATGTTTGAAATGATGTTTGGCTTGCATGAAAGGATTATACATTTGTATGGCAAAAAAGATATTTTTGATGCATTTATTATAAAGACATGTTTTAATTTACATGTGATCCATGAACGTTTTGTGTATGTGAAACCACACAACAAATCATTCCTAACAAAATTGTTTTTATTAAAGGCATAAAATGTCTAAGCATGTTAATAAAATACTTTATAGAACGTAATTTTATGAACCAAACAAAATTTATCATATCCAAAAGTGTTCCAATAGGTTTATGGGACATTAACAAGTTTTTTTATGACCTTTTAAAATAAGAAGTCGTATTAGTTATCTTATCTTATACAACACTATTTTTGTTTTAGTTATGCAATATCGATGTTACAATACGGGTCTATGTAGTTTTGATAAAACGATGATGTTTTTATGTTTAAATAGAATATAAATTTGAAAACCTCATAAAAAATTAAAAATATATGCATCGATATTAGTATCAAATTAATTATTTAAAAGTTTTCATTTTTTTTAATTTCTTTAAATCAATTACTTTATTATAATTTAGATTTAGATTTAGCAACAAAGTAATTTATTTTATGTTTAATAATATAAACTTTTTATAAGAACAATAATTAAGTATTTTGTTAGAACTCAATAATTATTATAATTCTATTTTAGATTTTTTATATTTGAAATGAGATGTTTATCATGTATTTGATTATATTTATCTACAATTAGTTACATCCTAAATCATATGTACCATTGAAATGAGTTTGCAGAGCACCATCAACATTTGAAGGAGTAGTAGCCATCACAGATCTAGTTTATTAGATTAAACCAACTGCTCTGATACCACTTGTTGGTCCCTAATTAGAGATGGCTAAGTAAGTAAAGGTTTGTAGAAAAGAGGGGGGAGGGGTGTTGAATACAAACACACAACTATACACACAGAAGATTGTTGCGGAAAAGAATAGATAACACTCTATTCTAACAATCTTAACACATGAAACACATACTAACAGTAATTAACTTATAACACTAAGAAAGTTAAAGTAACTGTTAAAACACCCAGGATGCCGGAATCAAACAAAAGATCGCTCAGAGGATTTGTTGAAAGCGTGAGATTTATGGGCAGGGCTTCATCTCCTTTTATAGTGTCCATGCATTGGATGCATGGGGACACCTGTCAATATTTCATTTGCTTGCAGTATATCTGTTGGACAAAAGGTGATGCCACTCCCTTTTGTATTAGATAAATGGTTGAACCATACGCAATGTCAGATTACTGTAGCCCCTTTTCTCCATGCCCTCTGAAGTCATGACAAACCTTTTAGCTAAAGACAAACAAACCTTTTATAAGATTAAAAGAGAATGTCCGAATTTAAGGTTTGATGCCCACGTTCTTGCTGCACACATTTTGCATTTATTGTGACACACGAACTTGTCTTCGAAAATTGCTAAGTGATACATACAAGATGTATCACATCGGTTAGTGCATCCTAGGATCAGCAACTTGTATAGATGCTTAAATCGGCAACTGTATTATCACTTGAATCGGCAACTGTACAAGAGCATTAGATCGGCAACTGTATGTTAACATTAGGATCAACAAGTGTATGTTAACATTAGGATCGGTAAATGCAACTTTTTCGGAAACTTCAACTTCTTTGATTTCGGCAAGTGGTCTAGATTTTAATGTTGGTTGGTACATCATAATTTCCACATTTTGATATACTACCTTTGATTGGATAGTCTTCGATTCTCCAATACTTAAAGTATTTTCTAGACCTTCAAAAGAACCTATAAAAGATCAACAATAAAAAAAGAAGGTTCATCACTAAATCATCGGTGACCCAACAACATGAATTCAAATGGAGCTTTAATAAGTTGTACATACAAATAATTTACTTGTAATTTTAAGTTTGAAGTAATATGCATCAATGAACAGTACTTGATGCATAAAAATGACTTTTAAGAGTTTTTTGTCAAATATTTTATAATATATCGCACAATACAGCAAGATATATCTCGATTTTAAGTTTCATTTTAATTTTTGTTTCTATCGATGCTCTAATGATTTTATGTGGTTTTGAGAAAAAGATTTTAGTATTTCAATTAAAAATTCTCTTTGTTTATTTAATTTCTTTAATTTAATTTTTTTATCATAATTTAATTTAGGTTTAATAACCAAATAATTTATTTTTGGTTTAATAATATAATTATTTTATTTGTTAGAAGTCAATGATTATCTTAATCATATTTTAAATTTTTTATATTCAAAGTTAGATGATTATCCTGTAGTTGATCATAGTTATCTGTAGTTAATTACACGAATTTAGAGATGAAGCTTTAATAGGTTATACTTACGTACAATTTACTTGTAATATTGAAAATTAAGTAATTAACATTAAATAGTAGTAATTAAAGCTTAAAAGGTTGTTTTTAAGAGTTTTGGGCCAAATACTTTATAATATAACTAGAAGGATACTCGCGCAATGCAGCAAGATACATCTCGATTTTAAGTTTGATTTTAATTTTTGTCTTTATCAATGTTCTAATGGTTTTATTTGGTTTTGAGAAAACGATTTTAATATTTCATTTAAAAGTTCTCGCTTTTTATGTAATTTATTTAAAAATTTTAATCATAATTTAATCTAAGTTTAATAACGAAAAAATTTATTTTTGCTTTGATAATATAATTTTTTATAAAGATAATAGTTAAGTATTCTGTTAGAACTTAATGATTATCTTAATTATATTTTATATTTTTTAAATATTAAAATTAGATGTTTATCTTGTATTTGATCATGGTTATCTGCAGTTAGTTATACGAATTCAAAAATGAAGCTTTAATAAGTTGCACTTATACATTGTATACTTGTAATCTTGAAAATTAAGTAATTAGCATCAAATAGCAGTACCTAAAGCTTAAAATGTTGTTTTTAAGAGTTTTTGGTCAAATGCTTTATAATATAGTATAGAAAGAGATATAGATATAAATAAAGAACATTATAATTCCCAAAATGAAGAAATTCTTGGAGATGAACAAATTTTTTTCTTTAAAATTTTGATTTTTGATTCTCATGAATGTGTTGGAATCTCTAACTAGTTGCAAAAAAAATTCTTTAAAATTTTGATTTTTGATTCTCATGAATGTGTTGGAATCTCTAACTAGTTGTAAATTTGAAACTTAAAAGAATTATGCTATACTAAACAAAAGGAAAGTTTAAATATATACAAACTCAAATTTGGTTGTGAAAATTGAGATAAATGAGAGCGTAACACATGTCATATTTAGATTCAAACTGAATAGTAAAGAGAAATATTCAGTCTGAATGTCGTATTATTCAGTCTGAATAATGTATGAACTTCACCTTCATTATTCAGTCTGAATATGATACATGTCGCACTCTCATTTGTTCTCATGTTCATAACCAAATTTGAGTTCTTATTTGAACCCGTCCCTACTATATAAACAATATATAATGTTTAATAACTTTTTTTCTTAATACTTTCGTCATTTTTGTATGTAAAAATAAAAATATAGTTTAATTGATTTAGTTTTAGTGATAAATAATTTATTTGGATAAGGATTATTCCGTTAGTCTATCTATCTAAAATAACAGATAATAAAACGAATAATTATCGATATTATAAAATTCTCATCCATATCTATTAAAGTAACATGTAATGGATGAACGGCTTAAACAATATATTAATTATAGATTACAAATAATATTTTTAAATATCAAAACATATAAATAAAATATAAATTATCGGAATCTAATTTATTTCAATAAATATTATATTGTTATTGTAAATATAAATGTAAATGTAATTATTATTAGATTATTATATTTAATGGTGATTGTAATTATTATTGTTATTATTTTTGTAATTATTTCTCATTTACTTAGAGGCTTTTCATGTAATTCTTTCTCCCTATAAATTGGAGATCTCTCTAGCCTTTTTGGCATAGAGATTCATTTTATCTCATGGTATCAGAGCCTAATCTCTTTTTCTCTCCCTCCCCTCTCGTCTTCTCTTGATCATCGACACCACCATGGCTGCCGCCTCCTCCTCCCAAGACTCCACCCTTCCAATGAACACCATCCTTCATCTTATCACAATTCGTCTCTCCTCCACAAATTATCTACTGTGGAAGAACCAAATGATGCCGCTTCTAAACTATCAACTTCTTCTTAACCACGTTGATGGTTCCTCTCAAGCCCCACCATCCCAACTTTTGGTTGATAACAAGCCGACCGTGAATCCGGCTCATGCGGAGTGGCTCGTGGCTGATCAGCGGGCCGTCATCCTCCTCCAAGCCTCTCTAACCGAAGAAGCCTTCTCGGAAGTTGTGGGTCTCACCACCGCTCGTGCTATTTGGTTAGCCCTTGAAGCCGCCTACGGAAATTCTTCCATGGAGCGTGTTCAAAACCTTCGTGATCAACTCCGTCTTCTTTCTAAAGGTACCTCAAGTGTCTCAGATTTTGGTCGTAAATTTAAAACTATTTGTGACCAACTTGCGGCCATCGGCCACGCGGTTAATGAATCCGATAAAACCCATTGGTTCCTTTGTGGTCTTGGTGGTTCTTTTGCAACCTTTTCAATGACCCATTCGTGCCTCCCGTATTCCACACACCTTCTGTGATTTACTTGCACAAGCCGAGGGGCATGAAATGTTTCTCCGCTCGATCCATGGAACTACGACCACCACCGTGGCTTTTTCTGCCGAAACAGCCCCGGCACGGCCATCTTTCGGTGGTCGTGGTCGGGGTGGCGGTGGTCGGAGTTTTCGCGGTGGTCGTGGTCGTGGTCGTCGTCCTCCTCACTGCCAATTGTGTCGCCGAAATGGCCATTATGCAAATGTGTGTCCTCAACTTACCACCTTTGCTTCACCATCCTCCACAAATGAAACTGATCTTGCCAAAGCTTTTCTTGCAAAGTGTCATATGAATACTTCCGGTCCGGACTGGTATGTTGATTCTGGTGCTTCCGATCACATGGTCTCTTCCGTGGGTTCGGTCTCTCAACCCGAACCTTTTGGCGGAGATGGTTCGGTTCAATTTGGAAATGGTAATACTCTCCCTATCTCTTCTATCGGGACTTCCACACTTGCAAATGGTATTCGTCTGCGTGATGTGTTGGTGGTCCCGCACCTTACAAAAAATTTGTTATCTGTTCGTAAACTAACATATGATAATGATGTGGACGTGGTATTCTCTAAATCTTATTGTTCAATTCAGGATCGATTAACGAAGCAAGTTCTAGCTCAAGGAAGATGTGATCGTGGCCTTTATGTGTTATCTTCCTCACCAAAGGCTTATGCGTTTTTTGCTAGGACCAAATCCAAGGCGTCTTTTGAACTTTGGCACTCTAGATTGGGCCATGTATCGTTTGACACTATTTTTGCTTTGAATAAACTTGGACATCTGTTGGTTTCTTCTATTTTACCAAAACCTATTATTTGCTCACCTTGTCAACTTGCTAAATCACACCGGTTACCATTTGATGATAATAAAAAACGTGCCCTACATGTGTTGGATTTGGTCCATTGTGACCTTTGGGGTCCGTCACCGGTTTCCTCGGTTGACTCATATCAATATTATGTGACATTTGTGGATGATTTTTCTCGATTCACGTGGCTATACCCGCTCAAGTCCAAATCGGACTTCCATAATATTTTTGCCATGTTTATTACGTTTATGCAAAATCAATTTTCTTCCAAAATTAAGGTTTTTCAAAGTGATGGGGGTACAGAGTTTTTAAATCACAACGTTAAGACATTACTAACAAAGCATGGCATTTTTCATCAAATTTCTTGCCCGTACACCCCACAACAAAATGGGCGAGTTGAACGCAAGCATTGACACATTGTTGAAACCGGGCTTGCTATGATGTTTCATGGACATATTCCGGCCTCTTATTGGGTTCATGCTTTCAGCTCCGCGGTCCACATCATCAACCGCCTTCCCACAAAGGTTCTATCCATGAAGTCCCCATTTGAAGTATTGTTTGCACTGGTGCCTTCCTATGAAAATTTTCGACCTTTTGGGTGTCGTGTATACCCATATTTACGTGATTACTCGGAGCATAAGCTATCTCCCAGGAGCATCCCGTGTGTTTTTATTGGATACAACTCTTAATATAAAGGCTATCAATGCCTTGATCCGGTGTCATCTCGGATTTTTATCACCCGACATGCTCGGTTTGATGAATCGTGTTTCCCGTTTGGTGCTTCTACCATGGATGCACCTCTCACCAACTTACCATTGCACTCCTTTTTGGCGGACATTCCCCTTCCACCGGTCGCGTCTCCGACACCTGTTCCACCACCACCGCCATCACCACAACCGCCATCACCACAACTGTCACCGGCGTGTGGTTTTTGCGATGGCTCTACTACCCCGCTTGTTGATCCGGTTCCTACACCGTCCACGGTTTCCCCGGTTGATGAACCCGTTGTCTTGTCACCACCAGATCCGACACCACAACCTGACCTGGCACCGCCATCCACTTCCACCACTGGTTCATCTCAGAACCAGCACCCCATGACCACTCGGGCCAAGGCAGGCATTTTTAAACCTCGCTATTGGGGGACTTATCTCATCTTAAAGATCATGGTCTTTTTTCAGCATTGTTTGCCACTCAGGATCCTACCTCCTACTCTGATGCTATGAATGATTCCAAATGGTATGATGCCATGCGCTCCGAAATGCATGCTCTTCATCATAACTGTACATGGTCGTTGGTTCCTCGTCCTCCCGATACAAATGTGGTGGGGTGCAAATGGTTGTTTCGCACCAAATACCGGGCCGATGGCTCGGTTGAACGACATAAGGCTCACCTCGTTGCTCAAGGTTTCAGTCAAGTTCCGGGTCTTGACTTTTCTCACACCTTTAGCCCAGTTGTAAAGGCGGCCACAATTCGGGTTGTTCTCACACTTGCGGTTATAAATGGGTGGAATTTACATCAACTTGATGTGAACAATGCCTTTCTTCATGGCACATTGAGTGACACCGTTTATATGCAACAACCGCCTGGCTTCTTGGATTCTCGGTACCCGGATCACGTTTGTAAACTCAACAAAGCCATTTATGGATTGAAGCAAGCCCCGAGGGCTTGGTTCCATCGCCTCAGTGCATTTTTAATCTCAAATGGTTTCTCATGTAGTCGTGATGATCCCTCACTCTTTATCTTTCAACGTGATAAGTGCACTATTTATTTATTGGTTTACGTGGATGACTTGATTCTCACGGGCTCTGATGAATCCGTCATTCACTCATTTATTGCTAAACTCCATGCCGAGTTTAAAATTAAAGATCTTGGTCGTTTGAACTATTTTTTTGGGCTTGAGGCGACTCACCTACCCTCCGGACTATTTATCAGTCAGACTAAGTATGCTCATGACATCATCTCCCGTGCAGGTCTTCTTAAGGCTAAACCAATCACCACCCCTCTTTCCACCAACGTTTCGCTTGTTAGTGATGGCACTCCTTACGAGGATCCCACTCGTTATCGCTCTCTGGTGGGTGCTCTTCAGTACTTGACCATCACTCGACCAGATATCGCATACGCCGTGAACCAAGTCAGTCAATTTTTATCGGCCCCAACTGTAGCACACTTTCAGGCTGTGAAACGTCTCATTCGATATATCAAAGGTACCATTTCCTTTGGTCTCACGTTCTCCAGGCCCAAAACCACCACCATTATCGGATATTCTGATGCTGATTGGGCTCGGTGTTTTGACACGCGTCGCTCCACCTATGGGTACTCGATATTCCTGGGGGGTAATCTTGTATCTTGGAGTGCCAAGAAGCAACCAACTGTTTCTCGCTCTAGTTGTGAATCTGAATATCGAGCCATGGCTAACACTGCTGCTGAGATTATCTGGATCACACATCTCTTACGTGAGCTTCATGCCTTACCACCCGGTCGACCGACTCTACTTTGTGACAATCAAAGTGCTCTTTTTCTCACACAGAATCCGGTATCTCATAAGCGAGTCAAGCACATTGACATCGATTATCACTTCGTTCGCGAACTTGTCGCTTCTGGCAAACTTCTCACCATGTTCGTTCCAACCAAGCTTCAAGTTGCGGACATATTCACTAAGAGTCTTCCTCGCCAACAGTTTGAACAGTTTCGCTACATGTTGCGCCTCGGACCGCCACCGTTTTTGCTTGAGGGGGGATATTAGATTATTATATTTAATGGTGATTGTAATTATTATTGTTATTATTTTTGTAATTATTTCTCATTTACTTAGAGGCTTTTCATGTAATTCTTTCTCCCTATAAATTGGAGATCTCTCTAGCCTTTTTGGCATAGAGATTTATTTTATCTCAATTATACTCTAATTATTCAACTAACAACAATATGAAAATTCAACAGCAAGATTACTTTTGTTCGTATTTATTCTTGTTTTGTTTCTCCTTTACTCATCACAATTTCTTTTCCTCAATCACATGAAAATAGTATTATGTTTACATACCATTAATGCCATATTTAATTTTATAAAAATGAAAATAATTGATTATCTATATCATATCTGTTAAAAATATCAGATATGATAAAATGGGAGATAAATAAACGTTTTTCTTATCTAATTAAAACCTAATAAAGTTTATGATTATTTATTGTTTTTTCCTAATTAGTCGGTTATTAGTTAGTTTTATGGATAAAAATAGTAATATTTTAATTTTATGATAAGTGTTTTATTGTAAATAAAAGATAATGATGCGTATTTTGTATTTGAATATCTTAATGGTTTGTTATTACATAGTTATGTAGTTCAAATAGTTTTAACAATATATATACTTTTATTTAAATATTTTATATGATAATATTAGGTATAATATAAATATAGATATTTGATAACAATTTTATGGATAACATATCTAAAACTTTGATGACTTCAATCCATATTATTATTGATAATAAAAGTATAAAACATAATCCCGTGTATAATAAATATCCCATAAACATTAAGCAAAATAGGGAAATGATATCACTCTATTTCAAAATTCAAATAAAATAACGAGTAAATTACAAATTTGGTATATGTGGTTTGCCAAAAATAATATTTTCTTCTTACGGTTAGAAAATTATAAAATGGTCATTATGTAAAAATATCCAAATTTGGACCTCTTTCTAACAACAATTAAATAGTTTCATTAAATAAAAAGTATTTTTATCTTTTATCGATTTTTTTTGTTTACCTAATCAAAATTCACATAGATCAAATCATAAAATAAAAGACAAAAAAGATTGATAAAAAAACAAAATACTTCTCGATTAATGTAAAATTTTAACTGCCATTATAAAAAGAGATCAAATCTAAACGTTTTACAAACCAAGATTAACATATTATAATAACAAAACTACACTTACGAAAATAATTATTTTCGACAAACCACAAGGACCAAACTTCTTGTTTACTCTAAAATAAATAAAGGATAAAGCAAAAAATAAAGAGTCAAAATTACGTTTCAATAATTAATCCGAAAATTCATCAACAAACGTGATTTCTCCATCTCACCCACATTTTTTTCCATTAAAACTCTATTTTCTCTCTCATCCATATATTATATATACACACATATATACATACTTTCATCGTCTTCATATTTCACAAAACATTCTCATTTTTTGTTTGAATTTCATTATAAGAAAAAGAGAGAAAATGGCAGCTTCAAATATGATAGTGGCTTTTGGAGAGATGTTGATCGATTTCGTTCCTGATACTTCTGGTGTATCATTGGCCGAGTCTCAGGGGTTCCTCAAAGCCCCCGGTGGTGCCCCCGCTAACGTTGCGTGTGCCATCGCCAAGCTCGGTGGTTCCGCTGCCTTCATCGGCAAGGTATATATAGCATCATCTTTTCATATATATATATATATATGCACTGTGGATCATACATTCTATTTTTTCTTGACTAATTTCAGTTGATATGTTATTTTTCATATATGTGAATGGTACCCAATTCATATTGATTAGTGTTGTTCTTAGATCATTATTGTTTATATATATATATATATGTGTGATCTGTTCAAACGAGGACATTAATAAAATAAGAAAATAGAACAATAATAAAATAAGAGAACATGACAATGACCGAAAAATTATTATGTAAAATCACATGTGATTGGTAGCGAGCTGGGTCGAAACTGTTTATGTGATTTGTAGTGTTTTTTTACGATATTGTTGTTTGATCCTCCCAATATATATACATAATTTATATACACACATATATACTGTAGACCATACATTCTTCTTCTTGAATTATTCCAGTTGATATGTCATTTTTCATATATGATCACGGTAACCAATTCATATTGCTCAATGCCGTTCTTAGATGATTGTATGTGTGTGTGTATATATATATATATATGTGTGTGTGTGTATATATATGTATGTACTGTAGATCATACATTCTTTTTCTTGAATAATTTCAGTTGACATGTTTTTCATATATATAATATCTATATATAATTATATATATGTTTATGGTATCTAGTTCATATGAATGAATGTTGTTCTTAGATGATTGTTATGTGTGTGTGTGTGTATGTATATCCATTTTTGGAGCAAATGGTTTTCTATGATTTATTGTTAATGATGATTCTATCATTGTAAAAATAGGTTGGAAAAGATGAGTTTGGTCATATGTTGGCTGATATTTTGAAAAAGAATGGAGTGAATACCGATGGCGTGTTGTTTGACGAACACGCGAGGACGGCATTAGCGTTTGTGACGCTTAAAAAAGATGGCGAAAGAGAATTTATGTTTTACAGGAACCCGAGTGCGGACATGCTCCTTAAAGAGTCCGAACTCAAAATGGACATGATCAAGAAAGCTAAGATCTTTCACTATGGCTCGATCAGTCTGATCACCGAGCCATGCAGATCTGCCCACATGACGGCCATGAAGGCCGCCAAGCAGGCTGGGGTCTTGCTTTCTTATGACCCCAATGTCCGCCTTCCCTTGTGGCCTTCTGCTGATGCCGCTAGGGTAGGCATCAAGAGCATTTGGAATGAAGCTGATTTCATTAAGGTACATATCATATATCTTTTTTTATACGACTTTTACAGTTTTGGATGTCAAAAGACGAAAATGCCCTTTTTCGTGTAGGTGAGCGATGATGAGGTGGAATTCTTGACACAAAAGAGTGCCGATAACGAAGATGCTGTAAAGTCTTTGTGGCACGATGGCTTGAAGCTTATGGTTGTCACCGATGGTGAGAAGGGTTGTCGTTATTACACCAAGGTATGTCCCATTACATCTCGATTCTTTTTTCGTTATATGACATTTAGATCACAAATATGTGACGATAAGTACTATTTTCGACGAGTGTAGTCCTTCAAGGGAAAAGTTCCCGGATGCAAGGTGAAGGCAATTGACACAACCGGAGCCGGAGACGCTTTTGTCGGCTCGCTACTTGTTTCCATGGCGAAAGACACTTCCATTTTCACGGTAACCAACACATATACTTTTACTTCCTCTGTCCCAAAATAAGTGTCCACAATTAAAATGGCACAATTAAAATGGCACACAGTTTTAGGCATTTATAATTATTACACTTTTTGGTTATCAAATGACATATTTGCCCTTATATAATTTATCTTTTTATACAAATATGTGTACATTAATTAAGGGTAACTTTGAGAATCTGGTTATTTACATTTGAAAATGGACACTTATTTTGGGACAAATATATATAGAAATGTGGACACTTACTTTAGGACGGAGGGAGTATTATTTACGGTCTTTGCTCTTTATCTTTTTCGTTCACACTAAAACAACCACTCTACCTTTTGAGATATATAGACACCTCATACCGTGCTGCTTTCAAGTAGGATATACTGAGTTTGTTTGGTTTCTTTTTTCTGAATATTTTATGCATGTAGGATGAAGCAAAACTAAAGCAGGCACTAGCGTTTTCGAATGCGTGTGGAGCAATATGCACGACAAAAAAAGGAGCCATCCCGGCGCTACCAACCACATCGGATGCCCAAGCTCTTCTATCGAGTTCCAAGTAGACGCGGATATAAAAAGATCGAACACGAACCTTTTAATTAATTAGTTTGCTTCTTGTTTATTTGAACCATTTGTTTTGTGATTATGATGTTAGGGTTTTTGGATCTTCATTTTGTTTTAAACCGTAAAATAATAGTATCTTGGTCACTTAGTCTGACCAAGATACCTATATTAGTCCTAGCTCATCCCATGCATAAGATTTAAGGATGGGATGGGTTTCTTGTAATTTGGATGTTTAGATCAATATTTTGCAACAATTTTCACATTGATGTTGATCTAATAGAATCTTCATTGCTTTTTTTTTTTTGGTAATTTTGGTTTTGGATTTAAATTATTTAGATTTTTATTAAACATGTTTCTATTTCTGTTTTTAAGATCATATGAATTTAACTAAAAATGAATCTTGGATTGGCTTATAAAGGAAATTTTATTTGACATGGTATTATTGGCACTAGATCAAAAATCATGTTCATTTGTGTCAACAAAATGCAACTAAATGATTAAGATAATATCAAGTTTTCTATTTATAGTATTAAATTTTGATGGATCTCTTAATTTATTAATCCCTCATTCCCAAGGTGTCAACATTACTATTTTTGTTTGTTCTAAAATAAGTGTTCACTTTCAAAAGTAATTTTTTAATTTCCTATTCTATCCTTAAATATGAGGCGGAGAAAGTTTCACTCTCTACTATCAAAGGTATAAGTGTCATTTAGTTATTTAAAAAGTGTAATAATTACATATTCTTAAAACCACGTGTCATTTTTATTGTAGACATTTATTTTGGACGGAGGGAGTATAACTGGTTTTGGTTAAAAAGTGTTGTCACGTAGAGAGAGAGTCTAGTCCCTTATCTAGTTCAAATGTTTAATCGTATCCACTTTAGCCATTCCATTAAGTCATTGACCAATATGGATGACAAACATATCTTAAAAATGGCGGATCCAAGATTTTTTTCTACTGGGTCCTATTAAGATAGATTAAATGCGTGTAAAGTCATCCGACGTGTTTCGGAATTTTTTTTAAGTTTTTAGTTGATTTCAATAGATTTTCTTATTATTTTTGTCGATTTTGAAATATTTTGTTAGTGTTTTTGTCCATTTTGAAAGATTTTTTCGGTTTTTTTTATTGATTTCAAGAGATTTTTTAGTGTTTTTGTCAATCGCCGACAAGATGCGGTCCTTTAGAAAATTTTACTATTTTTGATATTTTTTAGCCTGTAATTTTATTTTATTTTAACAATTCACTGGGGTCCTGGGAACCCCCCCCCCCCTCCTCTTTGAAGGTTGCATCCGCCCCTGGTCTTAATGAATCATTTAACCACTCACTTTGAAAAACTGTATCTGACAAGACCAACGGCGATCCCCTTTTACCTGTCAAAATATAACCATCGTATATAAATAAAATGAGAATTTTGAATATTTTGAAAATCTGAAAACCAACTACTTCATGAGTTATTTATTATGAATAGCTCTGAATATCATGACTTTCATTATTCAAAACATACAGTTATCAAAATATTTATAACTAGTGTTCGACACCGCGTGATGATAATTTTTTAAAAAACTGTGAAGTTAAATAGGCGATAATCACGTATTAGATATTAAATTAAAATGAATCAATATTACACTTGATATGAAGTTGTTTCATCATCCTCAATTGTTTTTATATACAAAAAAAATTAAGGCGTTGGAGATACTGGTAATGTTTCTAACTTTTATAAATAGAAAAGAATTGAAAGAAACGCTCACCAAGTTTCTATGTGGATTTATGATGTAAAACCCAAGAAGCCAACAACCCTTTTCTATGTGGATTTGTACGTAAAAGAAACTTATATGAATCCAAGGTTGATGTCAACATGCCCAAAATCGAGATACATTGTAAATCCCTTCCATAGGGCAGCAAGAAAAGAAACAACTGTTTCTCTAATCGCCTTCAATTTGCTTCTAATCGCACTCCTCAAAATCCAGCAACCCTATTTTGTGAATCGAAGGTTGATGTGAACAGGGAAACCAAGACAAGAGAGTAGATGGGGATCGAGAAAACAGAAGTAAAGAACCTATAAAAATCGAGACTACTGAATTTTATTAATTAAACAGATGATCATCATACATTTAGGAGCACATCAAAGAGGGAGGATTGTTGGTTAAATTATACAAAGAAGTAAGCAAACAAAGTATAAACTAAAACAATGAAACCGAAGAATTCGACACACAATTCTAATTAAACTAACTTTACCTTCTAAATTTCCATGTCGATATCGAAAACAATGGTTGATTATGCCAACAAATAACCAAAGAGCCATTTTCTTTTTTCATCTTATACATATCATATCCATAGTTCTGTGACAATCTTATAGCCAACAACATGCCACTATAGCTCAAAGGAACCTGCCCGAATCCAGCCACTTTGAGCTTCAGAACCCATTTCTCGAGCTTTTTGTGTCTCACCCTTCTTTTGATCCCTTCACACGCCATAATGTATATACAACAATTTATTTTAGATATAGATTGGTTGAGCATATTCACTTAATAGTCATGCAAATTATTAGTAATAATAACTATAGTTTAAATATTTCTATATAAAATAAATCAATACATGAATTGAAAAATAAATCTAACAATTATAGTGAAAGGTTCATGATAACCAACACTCAACACAACAATTTTTGTAAAATAGTAACAACATATATACAAAATGCATCAAGAATTATTGAATAAAATTATTATTACAGATAAAATATATAATTTAAATAATCTTCATATTAAAAACCGAATATTATCTTCTTTAAAATTATAATCATCTTTAAAAAATGACAACGCATGATTATAATAATCAATATTATTATTTTAAAATAAAAAAATGTAGAAGTCTTTGAATCCTAAAAAAATAATTTATCAAGAGTCCATATTTTCCTCCAATCTTTTATTTTCTTTCATCAACAATTCAATGATTAATTTTTTTTTGGCATATTTGAATCAAAATTTGCATTGATGTGTCCACCACATGAACATGATTACATAGCATTGTCATCAACATATTCACCCTTTTAAAATTACTAAAAAGACCCTTATTTTTAATGACGATTATAACTTAGATATGGGGACAAAAATGTCATCAACATATTCACCCTTTTAAAAAATCAAAATTTAAGAAAAAAGAAAAGAGATCATAAACATTAGGACTTAGGAGGTTATATGTTGTGGATGGATTAAGAGATGATTAAAGTAAAAAGTCTTTGAGAAGTTAAAGAGTTTGGAGATTAAATGTTAATTAAAAAAGTTGTAAAATGACCAAAATGACACAATTGCAATAAAAAAAAACATATTGTTTCATATAGGGGCATAAAAGTCTTTAACATAATTAACATTTAAAAAAAGAAAAATAAAAGAAAGAGGAGGAGATGCCACGTGGACTCCTAAATGTTTCTCCTTTATATTTATGTTTATATATATAGAGGAAAGTTCAAATGTGAATTCATTTTTTGTTGTGAACGTGAGGACGAATCTCAGCCACTTATCCGGTCAATAAAGGCGGCTTTGACCTGGTTCCCCTCCTTTAATAATCTCCACCCTCCCATGAATCGCGTCAATCCTCCGTGATCGCGTCCACCGTAACTGAAGATGTGTGGCTGAGATTCGTCCTCACGTTCACAACCAAAAATGAGTTCACATTTGAACCTAACCCTATATATATATATATATATAGATTCTCATTTGGACATAACTGATAACTTGACATATAATATAATACATATATATAGAGAGAGAGATAGAGGGGTTCAAACTTTGTAAATTTAAAGGGACAAATGAACATCTTGTGAACCACATATGATGTGGGTCCTACACATTAAAAAATCATATCTGATTCAATGGTGGACCCCATTGAATCAGATATGAGTTTTTAATGTGTAGGACCCACATCATATGTGGTCCATAAAGTGTTCCTTTAAATAGGGATGTTCTTCGGTTCTTGTATAAATAGGGACCTTCTTTTAAGAACTCATGAAATTATGATAACCTTAAGAACTAATTCATCATGTTCTATTTCATATGATTTTTTCTCATCTATAGTTTTTTCTCATCTATAGTTAGAATTTAATGTAGTGATCAACATATATTTGTTTCACAATGTACCTGTTTCATATGTACTCAATTCACAATGTAAACCTTTTTGACATGTTTTGTGAAACAAAAAGTACACGTAAAGATAGGAAAAAAAATTACTTGAAACAAAACCTTAACTTAAGATAAAAGTTTCCATTAAATTTTGAGATTTTGAAATGATTAAGACAGAAAGAAAATAGGTTTAAATGTAAATCTAACTTAAAATATGCAAAAGAAAAATAAAAAGACAATGGAAGTCATATTACAAGAAAATTGGGCAAGATGTTAAATGGGTGAATCCTTCATTAGCAAAAAGCTTATTGGTACAATGTACAGATTAAACAAGAAATGTTTCAATTTTTTTTCCTCTTTTTCCTTTCATCTCTATTAACCGAAACCCGAATTGGATGCTATTCTGTTGTATATGGAGAGATATAATTACACCCGTTTTTTACGGGTTTTTTACAACGCTTGTAGTCAACAAATGAGACAAGGTCTAGTTTATGTGTTATAATGTTACATGCTCATGGCTTTTGATGAGTTCTCTTCTTCACCTTCCGCCAACTGTTGCCCATCCGCTTCCTGCATTCACCACAAAAGTCCGTTTCAGAAGAAGAAAACGCTCTTTAAACTATATTTCTAACAAGTTTGGCCTAAATAAGCCATAAGAGAGGGGGGGGGGGGGTTAGAACAAAATCAGGTTTATAGGACGCTTAAAATGTCCTAATTGAATGTTTTATAGGACTTAAAGTTTATAGGACCAAACAACCGTGTATATGTAGGGGCAGGTTCAAATGCGAACTCAAATTTGGTTGTGAAACGTGAGGACAAATGAGAGCGCGACACGTGTCCCATTCAGTATGAATTTCACTCTGAATATATTTAGCCTGAATGTTGTGTTATTCATTCTGAATGCGTATTATCCATACCGAATAATGTATGAACTTCACCTTCATTATTCATACCGAATGCCTTTCATTATACTGACTGAATGGGACACGTGTCGCGCTCTTCTTTGTCCTCATGTTCACAACCAAATTTGAGTTGGCATTTGAACTTTCCTCTATTAGTATGTATAAGCGTTGCAATAAATTGTTTAGGACACTTTTAAAATAAAGTGTTGGATTAGCTTTTTACAAGGCACTTTTAAAGCGGTCTATTACAGCACTTTTAACATTTTTGGTATCTTATAAAGCCAATTTTGTTGTAACATGGGACCTCCTTTATGGATATGAGCCAGAAATCATAAGGGCAATATCATTTAGGTAAACCGGTCGATTCATTCCTTATTTGGCCAGAACCAGAAAATAGACCAATGGGTAAAAGGTGGTCAAATCATGACTTATAATTGCCAAAAAACGAGATTTTACTATGGGGGAAAAGGAATATTTGATCCAGTTACTAGCGGTATCGTGGCCCTTGGGGTTCAAACCTTACCATAGGTGAGGAGGGTGTGTGAGTTTATTTGTTGCATTTGCCGTATATAAATATTATACAAGCAATATATATATATATATATATATTTGGTCCAGTTGATTTTTAAATTGCATACCGTTGGTTGTTTAGATCTCGTGTTTGCAAGATAATTTTCTAATGCACCATCACCTCGAAGTATCTTTCCACCACATCCAGGTGAATCTAGCGTGCCAATTGATTCCTCATCAATCACAACGGCATCAACTCGATCATTTCCAATCTTGGCATCTGGAATCTGAATATAGAAACAAAAAGGGAGGGAGTTGTTGAATTTCAAGTTGAAAGGTGTGTATATATAGTATAAGATAACTAATTAAAAGGGGTGGGAATTTACCTCATACATAGAGTCGGTTAGAAGAGTTTCAAGTATGGCTCTTAACCCTCTAGCACCAGTGTTTTTGGCCATTGCTTTTTGAGCAATTAATCTTTGTGCCTTCTCTGAGAAATGTAGCTTCACCTACATACAGTTCACCAATTAATCAGCAACACCCATTTCAAACCAAACCCAGTCACTCCCACTAAAATGGCCAAAAATGGTTCCCATAACCGGTCCCGGTCCCAACCAAAAACCCAAGGCCCGGTTAAGGTAATTTGTAACCGGTTATGAGAACCGGTCCTATGTATTTATTTTTCAAATTAGATTTTTTACGTGATCTTTATTTAAGTTTTTTTAAAGAATACAGAAGTGTTATTCTAATACACTTGAAACTAAGTAGTTGGATAAATTAAATACACTTCAAATTTTTTTTGGGAGAATGCGAGCCGAAATCATGAATTATAGCAAGAATTGTGAACGTTAGTGAGTTGGTATCTTCCCTATACACCATATGACTTATATATAGTGAATAGAGGGTAAATGGGACAAAAAAAAGGGTCAAAATGGGGAAAAAAAAGGTCATATAGATGTTGGGCATCGGTAATAAAACGGTAATATTTTTGAAAAATCGGGCCAGGCCCATTTGGCCATTCCGTAAAGACCCCCGTTAAAAAAAAGATTTAGAAAGCATGATTTTGCAAGAAACATTTGATTCCAAAAGTCTGACATAGAAGAAAGAGAGAAATCATGAGAGCTAATGAGAGATAAGTGCTTACATCGTTCATCTGAAACAATTTCTTGTATTGCTTTCCAAGAGCATTCTTTGGTTCCATGAGGACCTGTTAACCACCAAAACATTAATCAAAGCGGTACATGGGTTACCGTTAGATCCTAACCTCCCTGGAGGTCAAGGGTTCAAGCCGACCTATATAAATATCATCTTTTTCAAAAAAGATCCCCAAAAGACTTAAAAGTCTCCAGTTCTAAAGATTATACAACCATACCAAAAATAGGAATTGAAGTGATGCAATTTACAATGAGCATACCTGAACAAGTTGATCTTCGGTTAGAGCCGACAAACTAACTAAAATAGGAAATCGTCCTATGAACTCGGGTATGAGTCCATAAGCTATAAGATCACTACTCTCAACCTGAAGATAGAGATAAATAAAAAAAGTAAATATTATATAATTCTGGTTGGTGAAAATTGATGGTAGTAAGGTAACAATAGAAAAAAATTTCAAAAATATTACAGATTCAAGTAAAGATGATGTGACTGCAGCATTTGTGAGTGCACCATTTCTCATGTTAGCACGAACAGGTGCTCCAAAACCTATGGAAGAGTCCTGCCGTCTGAAATAAATATGAATTACTATTTAGACCCTTTAACTTCCCATAAGTAAGTTAAATAGTAAAATAATTACCAAAAAGATTAAAAATAGAAATAATATACAAACGCAAGCAGTATGGATTCACCTCTCAGATATAGTCTTTTCCAAATCCACAAATGCTCCACCACAAATGAAAAGGATGTCCTTTGTATCTATCTGCAAGTGTGCAAGGTGCATTATAGAACAAGAATACAAGCATATGGGGATACACTAAATCCCCACATCTTGAAATACAGAGACACTATATATGATGGAGATTTCAAATATATGTTATTAATAAATATACATATAAGTTGTCAGCTTATCCTAAACCTTATCCAAGTCAAACAAAACAAGTAGCAGGATAGAACCACCATACATGTACCCAGCTAAACAAACAATCTAATCATTGTAATGCTCACAAACAGAAATTGGATATATGGGAATGGTGGTCTCATGGCTGATCAAAATACTCAATGTTGATGTTTCCATAAGCAAATATTGTCATTTTAATTCCACAATTCCATATTTTTGCTAACAAGATAATTTAGGTCATGTTCAGCAAAATTGCTGAAAATCTAGCTGTAAGCTGAAAAGCTAGTTGTTGGCTAATAAGCTAGTCACGTTTGGTAAAAACCAGCTTATAAGCTAGATGACAAAGTAAAATGACCTAAAAGAACCTGTTGAAAAACTAATTGCAAAAAAATAAGGGGAATAGTTAGAAAAAAAGGCCCCTGGAGCTTATTGAAATGTTGCTTGAAGTAGCATTTCAGAAATATAGCTCATGATTAACAAAAATGGAGCTTTCTCAATAAGTTCAAAAAATAAGCTAGCTTATGGTTGCCAAAAATGGCCATCGTAATACAATTGAAAAGCATAAGATGGAAAGATGGAAAACAATTGAAACACCACAACTAAGAGAGAAAAACAACTGAACCGAAAAGCATGATAAGAGAAAGCATGAAGCAAAGATCATGCAATACAAAAGCATAAGGAAGACAACAAAACCATGATCACACATGTAGGACTATCATAGGAAAATCAAAAAAAGAATAACGTAATTATCTGGTGTACCTGAATGTTATCGCCTCGAGGATGCTTCCTGGCCCCCTTTTCAGGCACATTCACTATCTGCAGAGGATGTATTATTTTCTGTTAGCTAAGAGAGGTTGTGTAAGATGTTACGGATTTAAAATGGAATATAGTGACCATATTACTTTATGCCATAATAAAACCACAAATGTTCATGCTAATGCCAGTAATTTGACAAATGGTTGACCCTCATTTTCTAAATCCTGAGAGTCGGACTCCTAGGAGAAAATGCAGACAACAAAAAGAAATGTAGCAAACTAAACAGAGAGAATCTATCGAACAAGCCAACATATACTGCATGTGTTTCATGATATATTTAACTATCTTTCAATCAACCACAAGGGTGGTGCTTCAATGGTTTGAGCTTGGGCTCCAAAGGTCGATAGTACCTGGAGGTCCCAGGTTCGAATCCAGGGAGGATAAAAGAATCCCCTTGTGGCCATGGAGGTTCAAATGCGGTGACTCCGGGCTACCCGCAAAGCGGGGGTCGCCCTCGGATTAGTCAGCTCGCATAGCGAGTTGGATATCCAGTTTAATAAAAAAAACTATCTTTCAATCATATTATCATCCTTTGAATTTGGTAAATCAGTGGATATCAAAAGGATTAATATGCATGTGTTCCAAATTCTCCTAAAGAGCTATCAGTTGTCATACTTGATTGATTTTGATAATTTATCACAGGTATAATTGCTTACAGTTCCTTCCAGCATCTTAAGCAGAGCTTGCTGAACACCCTCACCCGAGACATCTCTGCTAATGTTTAAGCTCTCAGCCTGTAAAATACGCAAAAAATGAAAAAAAAAAATCAGATCTGGAAGCATGTAACATTTGGGGATGATAACAAAGAGAAGAAGCAAGCAATAATAACAATAATATGCAAAAACAAATGAAGATAAAACCAAAAAACCTTTTTGGTTATCTTGTCAACTTCATCAATGTAAACCATCCCTTGTTGTGCTGCTTGAACATTGAATTCAGCAACCTTCAAACCAAGTTGAAACCATACATATTAAACTTTGTGAAGTGATCAATATATACATATATAATCATAAACTTGGTAAGCACAAGAAAGTTTAGATAAACAACGGTTGTGAACATGAAAACAGAGGATACTGCACGAATTAACACAGAAATATACCAGAAAGCCAAAAAAGTAGATAATACCTTCCAACAAGAAAAACAAACATAGTGACTCTTCAAGTCTAACTCATCATTTTTTGTGGATCAAGAATTGCAAAAATGCTACTTAGTTTTGATACAGAATTTGCAATCTTACAAGAGATACTGCTATGGTTATAAATTTTTAAGTACTTCATGCAGATCATTACCGAAACTGCTTTCCATGGCTCCTGAAACAGCATTTAACAACTAAATCTACATATGTCTTCTGCCATCAGCAGGCTCTACCCTAGACCCTCTCCTTAAAGCTAGACTTCACTCACTAAGAACTGGACCAACAATGTCAGTGGGTATGAGACAAGCAGGAACAAAAGTACTTATCTGATCATTTTGAAGTTGCCAAATCAAAGAACAGAACAAATTTGAAGTGCCTACATTTCCTATACCAATAAAACCCAGCGAAATTATGGAAGATTTTGAGAGGAAAACACACAGTGACAATGATGATAATTAGATACAGAAATAGTAAATTAATTGGGTAGCAAACGTCATGAGTCTCAACTTCTGGATCAACAAGAAAGGACAACAATAATAAGAGCAATCATACAATCAATTTATGAATCCTACCGTGAGTAGCTTGTACAATATAGACTCAACGTCGTCACCAACATAACCAGCCTGCATATTACAAGAAAATAAACAACTATCATAAGAACACAATAAGCCCATTCTATGATTAACGGAGTTTAGAAGAACACAATAAGCAACAATATCCCATTTCACAGTGATTTGATCACCAGTGTGATAATGGATAACCCCCCCCCCCCAAGTCAAAGGTGGTTAAGTTCAGTTATCTTAAAGGGAAATTGAACAAAATAGATTCTCTCTCTCTCTATATATATATATATATGTGTGTGTGTGTGTGTGTGTGTGTGTGTGTATAATACTGGAAACATTATTCTACATATTGGGTTTTCGGTCCATCTCTATAATCGCAAGAAAATACATCAGCAACTGACTGACCTGTGTCAACGTTGTTGCATCAGCTATGACAAAGGGAACATTGACAAAACGAGCTAGGGTCTTTGCAAGTAATGTCTTCCCTGTTTCACAAAATGTTGTTAGCTAACTGTGAAAACAGGTTGATAAAAGCATACACAATAAGCAATAGGTTCCAATGAAAACAAAAGCAAGAAGAAAACTTTCTAATAATCATACCTGAACCAGTTGGACCCATTAAAAGTACATTGCTTTTTTCTAAATCTACATTGTCGTCATCATCTTCAGCCCTAGATCTTCCTGGATCTGCTCCTGGCCTAGTTGCAATAAAGAAGTTTAGTTTAGCATATGATACTTAAGATGAAAAGAATGCATGGTCTAACTGCTTAATGACTAACCCTTTCTGCAAGGAAGCATGATATATCCTTTTGTAATGATTATAAACAGCCACCGAAAGGACCTGTATATAAAATGGGAAACCAATTCAAGGGAAAATAACAAACAATCGAAACTACTTTTGTACAACTTTGACAATAACCCCATGATTCGTATTCATCAGGCCTTTCTACGTGTAAACTATCTCTTATAAAATATTTCATCCATATGGATTTTTGCTCTTCTTCTGCCTCTATGATTGTTAATTTCTCTTGAACAACTCATTACTCCTCACCATCACATGGACAACATGTAAGAAAGGAAATGGAATTCAAGATGCATAATCTTCTAATCCTAGATTAAAGAATAAGGCATCATCATCATCATCAGAGAGAAACATATAGCTTTTGCAAAGACGACTTCAGTTTTGTTTTCTAACTTCACATCATTTCACAAGCATAATCAATAAGACTTCATATATGAATACAGTGTAATACATCACAAAAAGAAATGTTGAGAACTCATTAACATCAATCCAGACATCAAACACAATACTTCCATATGAGCAAAAGATCACACAGAAAGCAGAATGCAGATCAAGTAATACGATAATCCAATAAGTCATTAACTTTATACGCATAATTGTCTCTATTCTTAGCAGTTTTCGCAATGCTCGTATCACAAAGGGAAAAAAGTTGAAACCTTTTTAGCACGTCGTTGACCAATGACAAACTTATCCAATCCCTCACAGATCTCCTTAGGAGTAGGCAAATTCTTCCCCAAATTTGAGCCACCCCACCCATATTTCTCTCCATTTCCGTCTCCACTGCCACCACCACCACCACCACCAGCTCGTACCACATTCATCCCCGGTGCAAATGGAGGTCCTGGAGGAGTGTGCACTGCGAGTCCATTACCAGACAAAGGAGGAGGCGGCGGAGGATTCGTCCAATTTTCCGGTGGTTCACTACCATAAGACCTCAATGTCTCCCAAAATGAAGCCCTAAGTTTGTGCCCAAAAGCATCCTCATCATTAGCCTGTCTTTTATCCTTCCCATTCCCATTATTACTATTTTTAACCCTACCAATTTCAACAAATCTGCCTTGTAGAGGAGACATCTTGTACGGCCGGAAATAATAAGCAGTTTTACAATTCGGACAAAGGTTAACCGCCTGATAAGCGCCTTTACGATTGGCATCAGAACCAGAATCCGGCGGTGATTCTGATTCATCTTCCGGTGAAGAAGAAGAAGAAGACGGCGGAATGAGGTGACTGTTATTAGAGAAAACCAGATTCATCTGCTTTGAACAACGAGGACAGTTAGCTTCAGCTCTAATCCTCCGCGTCATGGTTGTTGTTCTACTGCCACTGTCGTCAGAACCACCACCACCACCGCCGTGATCCCATTTATACCGTGTTTGCACACCAGTCAACGACCTCGGACGGATGTACGGACCGGCGGCGCCGGCATGTAGCAGGCAATTAACGAAACCACGCTTCGATTGGTATGGGGAAGAAATTCTAACTCCTGCTTCTGTTGCAACTATAATATCTCGAATCTTCCGCCATCTCCACAATCCAGACATCATAATACAAAAAAACTACAACCTTCTTCCTGTCGAATTTATTCAAACGAACATGCGATTTCGCGATTCAATGAATCAAAACTGCTTGCATTTATTAAACAAAAAAGGGTTTCCAGAATTGATGATCTGTAAGTATATATTATATATATAACTTGGAAAACGATCTATCTAATCCATAAATCTATCCAAATTAGGATTATATCCGTTTGTAGCATACATGATTTTGCGGGATGAAGGAATTTGAGCAAGAAATACAATGAGATGAGAGTGTTTGTAGGGGAGAAAGCAGATCAATTGTGCTTAAACGAACCGCAAATCGCTCTCCACTCCCACTGCTTTCTTCCCATTTCTCCTTTGCATTTTTTTTATACGGCTTAAACTTTTTCAGATTTGTTGACAAAGAAACGATACCTCCACGACACTCCTACCAAATAATGAGTATATTACATTATTAGTCCCTGAGGTTTGTAGTTTTCAACAAATTTGGTTATTATAATTCTTTTATTACAAGTTTGTCCTTTATGTTTGGAATTTTTTTTTGTAATTTGTCATCGTCCTGCTAAAGCATGTTAAGTTTCTGTTTATCTATTGACTTTGGTTAAATGAGGGACATTGTAATCAATTTACCATTTTTATTGATTTTCTATTATAAATAAATGATAATGTATTATGGATACATCATTGTCGCCATACGATCTTCATGAAACCCCCAAAATTCAGTGAAGCACCCCCGAACTCTGGTAAAGCACCCTCTGTCATGACCTCTCCCCCTCCCCCTCCCTCATACTAAGCAAATTAGAATACCATCCTCTTCGTATCAAGTGAGTTAGAAAACCACCATGAAAAAAACCAGTCCTTCCAAATCTCTATACCACAAATATAATAGTGATGCACAACCTGTATATCTTGATAGATTTGCATGTCATGCAGCCAAATCAAATTTTCCATACACACACACTTAGAGAGTAAGGGGAGAGAGATAGAGAGAGTAATTGTATAGCTTCAGATAAAGAGGGAAAAAGAAGAGAGGGTATGAGATTTTGTTAAGTAACTATCCCCTTAAAAAATAAAAAAATAAAACCCGTTATCATCTTCAAGCATAAAAAAACTGGAGTAATCCGATTTTTGGTTCAAGCATCAATCTTTTTGTCATTGTTCATAAAGATTTTGGAGATGGATGATGAGTCCAATCCAAGGACAAAAGATGGTGAAGACTGATGCGTGTGAGATTACCTCCATTTTCTTCTCTCTCTGCAATTTTGGATCGATAAGAAGAAAAAAAGACGGGTCAAAATCGGTCGTTGTAAAAGGTTGGAAAGTGGAAAAATCAAATAAAAGAGGGAAAACGAGAGAGACTAGTGGTTGTGGTTGTCAATAACGGTTGTCTTGATGG
The DNA here is from genome assembly GCA_036898165.1 of Silybum marianum. NCBI lineage: Eukaryota > Viridiplantae > Streptophyta > Magnoliopsida > Asterales > Asteraceae > Silybum > Silybum marianum. The sequence continues at coordinate 17,417,116 of CM072529.1, forward strand.
TGAAGAGAGGAAGAGAAGTACACCAAGAGAAGGGATAAAAGAGGCGATAGGGTAAGTTCGTTATCATGATAGGGGTTTACTAAGATAGATGAGGTTTAGTTTTTTCTTAAAACCACAATAATGGATAATTGGAAAAGATCAAAGTGTTAGTAGGGTTGTAAACGAACCAAACGTTCAGCAAACCATTCGTGAATCATTCATTTATGTTTGTTTATTTAATAAATGAACGAACATGAAAAATAGACAAGTTTTTAGAATTCCTTTTCTACACTTAATAAGTTTACCCGGTCTTAAATTTTTTAGGAACATAAGGATGAATAATGGTGGTTGTTTTTGTTCGTTTGTGGCTGTTTGTTTATATTCATCTATGTTTTCGTTCGTTCGTTCGTTTATGTTCGTTTAGCATCTTAACAAACGAACATGAACGAATTCGAGAAAGCACATTTTCTTAACGTATAAACATAAACACAAAAAAATATGTTCACTTGTAGTTTGTTTGTTAGTGTCGTTAAGATAAATAAACAAACACAAATAAGCATTTATTTGTGCTCGTTTGTTTTGTGTACAACCCTGATCTTTAGGGGTGGGTACAAAACCCCAAATGTAGAGGACAAATTTATAATAAAACAACTATAAGGACCAACTTCGTTGAGAACTACAAACATTGGGGACAAAAAACATAATTTACTCAAATATTAAAAAAGCTTTTTATTTTGATATTAAGAAATTAAATGACATTTATTTATTTATTATAAATTATTGATGATAGTTTTATCAATAAATATTTAAGTTCAAAAGGCTTTCTTTGATCAATTGGATCAAAATGCAAATATCCAATTTCAAGTATAGGGGGTGTTTGGTTCTCAAAAATATATTAATTGGATTTCAAAAAATATCCAACATGAGGTCACTTTTATTGTCTCTCGTTTATCATTGGGTTAACCTCTGTTTTTAAGTCATTGTTTATTGGAAAACTGACTCAAATAACTAATTTACGCATCTAAATTGAAATCTTAACCATTTTTTCTTATAAATTAATGTAAATGTCACACTTTCACAATATCGGGGTCGCAAAAGTTAAAAGACAAAAAATTCAAATTCAACCATTTTTACAAGTGTTACCATTGCAATTACATACCTGAATGTCGCTACTGCGGATTGGCCATCGCATTAGCAAATATGCGTTGATTTTTATTTTTTGTCTTTTAGCTATTGTGGACTTTAATATTGCGGAAGTGTGACATTTGGGTCAATCCGGAAGAGATATAGCTAGGAGACCAATTTGAATGTGTAAAATGGTAATTTAAGTCAATTTCTCATTGTTTATCTTACAAATACTTTGATTGTCTATCTTACAAATACTTACAAACAAAATTTGTTTTACCATATTGAAATGTTTGAATGTTAAGTCTTTTATAAATTTATATAAATTCGTTCAAAACATCATATTTTGATAAAAGTTGTCTGGCGTAGAATCTTTGTTTTATTGTCTCGTATTAAATCGTTGTTATTTTGGTCCTTCTTTTTAAGCACCCGATATATAAATGAAATTGCAATAATATTTACTTACAACTTATCGAAAATTAGTAGCCAAACGATAAGTTGGCTTATGTTTGTTAACATCAAAATTTACATGATTGTAAAGTGTACATTTTAACAAAAATGTTTTCAATACATTTCTATCAACAATCATTTTTCTTATATATAGTGTTTTTTGTATCGTTTCATTTTAATATGATCTTGTGGATAAATTATTATAGTATAGTTGTATAAACTGTAGTCATCACTTGTAAAAGTGATGTGTAGACCACCTAAATATCTGTTATTTAAGGGTGTTAGGTTTTATGAAATCTTTTGATAATTAAATGTAGAACAAGTTATCAAAACCACTCTGTATTTTATAACTCATGTAAAAAGGTATGTTATCATATCTCATTCTTTGTATTTCACTCTATTTCGTTGAGGTTCTTTGTGTTTTAGGTTTATATCTACATGAGTTGGGAATAAGATGAGAATTATTATAATAACCCGAAATCTATTTATTTGTTTACAATTTGGATGGTTGGAGTCTAATCTTCTCAACTTCAGGGACTGAAGTTGTATATTGAATAAAGTGAGTCAATAAGGATTAGAAAACCCTCATTTAGGAATGACTCGGCTGAAAAATCAAGTGTGTGTTAGTGTGTGCGATTTTGGAGAGAAGAGAAGAGAAGAGGAAAAATTCAAGAGGAACCAAGGATCAATCATTAGTTTCAGGTATAATCATCTTCACTTTCATCTTCTTCTTCATATTTGAGCCGTTTGGGTAAATGGAAGTATGGATTATGTGATTGGGTTTGTTGATTAGTTGAATAAAAACTCTCAAATCAATGTTTATGGGTTTATAAAGTTAGTATTGGAGCTTTCTTCATGTTCGTGTATCACTTCTCATTTAAGGGTTTGAAAATCAATCAATGTGTGAGTAAATCCTTGAAATCAATTGATGAAATGGTTTATTTGGTTATAGAGGTTGATTTATATGAGTCTAGGACAAGTTCCATATCAGTTATGGAGTGAAAATAGTGGAAATGAGGTTTTTCGTTCATGCTGATACAGTGCAAGTCAAACAGTAGACCAAGCGGGCAGCCACGCGGGTAAGCCACACGGGTAAGCCACGCGGCAAGCCGCGTCAGTTACTAGATTGACCGTTTTGGGTTTTCGTTGAAGGGTTAGTTGGAGGCGTTAAATGATGTCCTAGCCTTAAGGGTTTATTAGTGGGATAATTAAGAATATAATTGGGTCATTAACTCGTAGTTAATTGATCTAATTAGGTGTTTTGTTGGTGTGATCGTAGTTTGAGACGAGCAACCTAGGCTTGGCAATCAGGTGAGTTCCCTTTGTGTGCTTAAATTTCAAATGAATGTGTTATTTTGCATCATATTTAAACCATTCATTTACAGGAAGTGTGCACCCGACCTTTGGGTAAGTGTGGGCCCGTTTAATAGTCACGGTGTGTGTGACTAACAGTGTGAATTACCGTTGCAACAGGTACATTTAAAGTGTGTTCATGTGTAAGTTAATATTCATGACTAACTTGTTTTATCTTATAAATGTCATGCATATTTAACTGCGTTTTTAGGGAAATCACTAGGCCTTATGGTCTAACCCTCTCTTTTATAAAACTGAAAACCTTTTCAGGGAAGCACATGGTTGAGAGTTCGAGTAAAGGTAAAGGGAAACTGTGAGCTTTGGAAGTAGAAGTGAGACGCTATTTCGTTTAGATACTTACCTAGTTAATAGTTGGAATGTAATAAATCGCAGTAGTTATTTCATTCCGCTGCAAACAATTGAGATCAAGTTTACACTTTGGGACCTATTTATGTTTGGAATTGCATCTTATAAAGCAATATAATGAAATACCTTTATTTTAGAATCGTGGTTGTTACAATTATGTTTATGCTATTTTGTTCTACTTTAAAGATGCTAAGAAACTGTAAAAGCAAACTACAATTTTCGCCACCGTGGTTTGATGTTTATAACGATTTTATCTCTAGTCTTTAAAAATTGGTTTTTCCGTCCCTATGATTTGTACTTTGTTTCTTTTTCGTCCCATATACTAACGATGTTAGAAAAGATCCGTTAAGTCAAGAGTAACTTTGTCATTTACCATTTTTATTGATAATTTAAAAGTATATATCTGTATCTATGTCTATGCTATATTAAAAATCATAAGTTAGGGTTATCTTAAATTTTTAAGAGAATATTGTATAAGTTTTTAGAGCTTACAACCTTCCACTATTTTCACTAAATGATTTTCAATATGAAAATTACATTTTATATTCTTATAATTAGTAACTTGATTTATAAAAAACTAGTTATATACCCGCACAATGCGGCGGGATGTAAAATTTTATTTTGAATCCATAAATAGACTACTCAAATATAGTTGGTATATCTCACTCAAAATGTGGGTCTAAAAGAGGCTACATAATATGGGACTTAACTTCGGGCCAACTACCCAAGGGCTTACCTATAAGATTCGACATTTTAACTTACTTTTATCAGACAAGATTGTAGTTCATTAAAACAGTATCATATATTACCTGGTAAGCGCTTATCAGGTAAGAGTCATATCCCTCACTTACTAGATAAAGTTCTCGGTCTGTCATATTCATCCGTTAAGGTAAATGACCTAGTAAGCATTTACCATCTAGGTAAGCGTTTAGTAAACTCTCTTTGTTGTTGTTATACTTGAACCATAAAATAAATTTTATCCTATTTTATCTTAAACCAACCATGAGCAAGAAGACTTAATATGGATTAAGTTTTTTATATCAATTAAATATAATTGTTATTTGTTTGTTATGTTAAAAAATCATCTTAACAATTAAAATGACCTATTTATCTTTAATGTTTGTTTTTTACTATACTCATTGATCGACCAACAATATTAATGAACTTTAAAATTGATAAAAATAATATCAGTGAACCCTTAAAATTACTCTGACTAATAAATAATTTCTCCTTGCGTGGAATTTATCTTGAACTTTTCTTGCATAAATTATGAATATTTTACACATAAGACTATCAGTTTCCTTGTAACTTAAATGAAATTTCTAGAGAATCACAAACTTATTCGATCATGTGAAAATGTGTTCAATTTACAACAAATCAAAGAAATTGATGATGATGGGTGAGTTGGTGAGCCAAGCACACAAACAAAAGATGGAATGTGCATATCTCCTGTTTGCTAGTAAATAGATATACAAAATGAAATTCACAACCACAAGCTATAAAATAACAAAAAAAAAAAATTGATATAATCATACAAGCATGAGATATACACCAAATGGAATCCTTAATGATTGAAACTTGATTCACATCTAGTAAATACAAAAAGACATTGATAAACCAAAAATGGATACAAAATTATCATTTGAGGAATAGCCAGAAAGGATAACTCCATCCTATATAAAATGAAGATTTCTCCTTAATTTCCTCATGACTGAAAAATAAGAACTTGTACTACATTCAAAATCTCACATCAGAAAATTGAGCATACCAGTAAAACATGGTAGAGAAATAAGTAAAAGACAATGGGAAAGAACAAAGATCCATCAATAGACACCAAAACACAATCAAGATTCAAACTTTCACATACCTGTAGTTATTTAATTACATCGTCCAAGAAGAAGAAGAATTGGTGAACCAGTTTCAATTCTGTTGATAATAAACCAGGTAGTTTCTCTGCCCTTTTTTTACGTAATATCTCCTCCCGTATATCATATATATATATATATATAGGGTTCCGGTAAGAAAAAAAGTTATGGTGAGAAGTATAAGAAAGAATGTCCACCCTTGGATGCACATTAAGATCAGATGCACCGGATCAACTCTCGTCTAAGGTGCAATTCAAAGATCGGTATGAGATTAAAAGTGATCAATGGCTCAGATTTCTTCTTACGCTTATCACCTTAACTTTACTTCTCACACGATCCTATGTCTATATATATATATAGATATCAATATATATGTATATATATATCAACACTTGTGAACCAAAACCAATATCATTAATAAAAAGCAACATTTAGTATCATCAATACATGTATCAAATAATGCTGTAAGTCTTGCAGAAAAAGTTTTGTATAAAGCACCATTTGAGATGTGGTTCATCACTTTAGCTGGAGGATCAACTATTCTCATCACCAACACAATTGGAAACGAAATCAAAATATATAAATACATCACTTTCTCGGAGAGCATGGAAATTAAAATTTATTGCAATTCAAGATGAAAATACTGAGCTTGAAATATATGAAATATTCCTTTTTGGACCTTCAACAATCCAGTTACATGAACCTATTTCTAAACCAGAGGGAACAACCTTTATGATCAAAATAGGTGGAAACAAAAGACGTCATGCCAAAGGCATTTCCATTTCAGCAAAAAGATCAAAACATAACATTGTTTATATCATATAATATTATAAATAGAAAACATATGTAACACCCTAAATTTTAGGGTAAATTTAAACCGAAATATAAATGCGGAAATATATAAAATAACCCAAAAGAGGAGAAAGTGTATAGGAGTTTACATCTATGGATAAAATACTACATCAAAAACCTATTAATCTACATAATACAATACGTAGATTATGTTCGGGTGTCGCTAATATTCCTCAAATAATCATTCTAACGTCTCCAATAATCACACTCTAAAGTGTAATCCCAAAAAGAGTGCCTTCACCGGCACGCCATTCCGCTCCTCTCTAAGAAGCCCCAATATCCCGATCACCTGCTAAACATGGCATTTAAGAGCAAGTGTTAGGCTTACGCCTGGTGAGAACAAACAGTTAAATGGATAAAGCCATAAAATATTTAGTTAAGAGAGTGAAAGACTTTATCCCGTTTAACTCAACTTGAAAGCTTACTCTTGGTGAGCAAGGTTCTTTTAAAAGTAATCGGGAGAGACCCGATAATACCATTCTTAGTGACGGATATAAAATAAGTCACTATTCATGTTAAGAGCTTTCCTTAGGAATCAAAGGCTATTGGTAATGACCAATAATACAATTAATGTACGGCTCTCGATGATTCCAGTCTTAGAGCTCGTGCTAAAGATCAAAGGCTATTTGTGGCGACCAATAATACAATACGCTCTCGATGATCAAGGTTAGCACCCATGTAAGGATCAAAGGCTATTGGTGTCAACCAATAATACAATTTATGTACGGCTCTCGATGACCCTATACGTTGACCGAAAGGGGACAACAATCTCAATTAAAGACCGACTTATATGCCTATGGATGCATTACAATTTATGTACAATCTCAAACTTAACCAAATGATTAAATAACAAAATTGTAGACTTTAAATGAAGTAAAACAACATTTAATGCAAGTATTAAGTTAGAAAAAGGTTTAGAAATGAACTCACGAGGCTAAGGTTAGGTAAACCCTAGGAAATCTCCGAAAGATGAAGATGGGGAGACTTGGTGAAGAAATGCGATGAACGCAACTACATGAAGCTTGGATCTTGAATCTTCAATCCCTGAATGAGCAATAAATAACTTGGTAGGTGTAGATTGGAGCAATAAATGCTCAAGGTCCGATCTCAATGAAAATATGGAAAGAAAAACGTAGCTTAAGAATTGGGTTTGTGAGAAATGAAATGAGAACTCACTTAATAAATCCACCAGCACCAAACAGTAGTCGGGCCACTTTCCGTGCGCCCTAAGCCGCACCAAATGAAGTCGCCATCTAACAAGCAAGCCGCCCAAACTAGGTCGGGTGCCTTTTTCACGCGCCATGATGCCGCACCGTGCCGTGCCGTGCCAGCGACCAAGACCCGGATGCCTTCCCTTACGCCATATGTTGCTCCATAAATCGCCCGACGCTCCTGAAGTTATCCCACATCTGGTTGGGCGGTTGAGAAAGCGGGTTTGGCTGCTTTGGCACCCGCCCGATCGACTGAACTTTCCAGAACACACCTATTTCGAGCCTGAACACTCCTAGACTGAAGCAATTCATAAACCAAGCATTAAATCTCCATTATTACTCTTGAAACGTCAAAATGCTTGCACATTTGATTTAATCTTGATAAATAATTGTTCCAACAAAATGAACCTTACAAGCAAAATTAAATCTTTCTCTTAGAATTTTCCGGCTGTTACAATCCTACCACCCTTGAAATTAATTTCGTCCTCGAAATTTTATAAACTAACCAAACAAGCTAGGATATCTTCTCTTCATGTCCTCTTCCGGTTCCCACGTCACATTTGATCCGCGATGATGCTTCCATTGGACTTTCACCATGACGATTTCTTTATGACGAGGCATTTTCGAATTTCTTTCTAAAATCTTCCACACAACGGCTATTATCGACACGAATCTCCGAGAGAAGTATTACACTCTCTTCTTCCGCTAAACACTTCCTTAAGTAACATATGTGGAACGTAGGATGTATGCTGGCCATTTCGGGTGGCAACTCCAATTTATACGCTTGTCGTCCCACTTTTTCCAAAATTTTGAATGGCCCGAGGAAACGAGGACTAAGCTTCCCACGCTTCCCAAATCTTATAATTCCCTTCCAAGGGGATACCTTAAGCATAACCCGTTCCCCTACTTGGAATTCCATGGGTCTCCTCTTCTTATCGGCGTAACTCTTTTGACGATCTTGTGTCGCCTTTAATCGTTCACGAATGCATTTCACTTTGTCGGTCGTTTCTTGTACAATCTCGGGACGGACAAATTCTTTCTCACCCGCTTCCAACCAACACACCGGAGTTCTACACTTCCGTCCATACAAGGCTTCAAACGGTGTTATCCCAATGCTAGAATAGTAACTATTATTGTAAGCAAACTCCATGAGTGGTAGGTGCACGTCCCAACTCCCACCAAAATCGATGACACACGACCTAAGCATATCTTCGAGAGTTTGAATAGTCCTCTCACTTTGATCATCAGTTTAGGGATGGTATGCGTTACTTAAGTGTATTTTGGTTCCTAATCCTTTTTGCAAACCCTCCAAGAATTTAGAGGTGAAACGGCTATCACGATCCGACACAATAGTCAAAGGCACACCGTGCCATGAGACGATTTCATTTACATACAACTTAGGAAGTTTATCCACGGATCCGGCTTCCCGCATTGCTAAGAAATGAACACTCTTTGTCAACCGATCTACCACTACTCATATGGTATCGTGACCGTTCGAGGTCTTTGGTAATTTTGTTACAAAATCCATGGTAAGGTGCTCCCATTTCCATTCCGGAATTTCCAATGATTTTAGGCTTCCATATGGCCGTTGATGTTCCGCTTTTACTTGCAAACACATCACACATATTTCTACATAGTTGGCCGCATCCAACTTCATAACGGGTAACCAATATGTCAACTTCAAGTCTCTATACATCTTAGTGCTACCCGGATGAATGGAATATTTCGACTTGTGCGCATCCTCTAAAAGTAACTCGCGGTTGCCCCCAATCTTGGGCACCCAACAGAGGGCATGGGGAAGTAAAAAGGAAAGAGAGGGATAGGGTTTCTCTCGCTTTTGGCATAGAGCCGAATCTTTTCAAAAAAGCACGTACAGTACTTTTATGCTTACGAGCTAAAGTTTTAGCACAAGAAAGTTGAAGAGACGACCTTAAAACAACTTCAAATCGCGACCGTCTTCCGTCAAAAGTAGGTGTTGCTTCACCATCACCTCGTTCTTGAGGTTTTCTTCCAAAAGTGCCTCTGCTTGGGACACCTTGATTCGGTCAATCAAACTAGACACCACATCAATCCGCGTAAGCACGACACGCGTTCCACTGCCGTACTCCTTTCGGCTCAAAGCATCCGCTACCACGTTGGCTTTACCCAGATGCTAAAGTAACTCATAATCATAACCCTTGAGTAGCTCGAGCCAACGCCGCCGCCTCATATTTAGCTCCTTTTGATCAAAGACATACTTTAAACTTTTGTGGTCGGTATAGAGAGTGCACTTGGTACCATAAAGATAATGTCGCCACATTTTCAAAGCAAAAACTACCGCCGCTAACTCCAAGTCATGGGTAGGAAAAATTTTCTCGTGATCTTTAAGTTGTCTTGACGCATATGCAATCACCTTGCCTCTTTGCATCAATACACAACCTAAACCCATTTTGGATGCATCACTATAAACCACAAAATCTTCGGATCCTTCCGGTAAAGAAAGGATTGAAGCTTCACATAATTTCCTTTCGAGAGTCCGAAAGGCTTGCTCTTGTTTCTCGGTCCAAATAAACTTCATATTTTTCTTTGTCAACGCCGTCAAAGAAGAGGCAACCTTGGAGAAATCTTGAATAAATCTTCTATAATAACCTGCCAATCCTAAGAAACTTCGGATCTCGGACGGACTTCTAGGCGGTTTCCAATTCATCATTGGCTCTATTTTGGATGGGTCTACCTTCACTCCGTCTTGAGTGACAACGTGATCCAAAAACTGAACTTCCTTTAGCCAAAATCGCACTTAGAGAATTTGGCATAAAGCTTCTCCTTCCTCAACACTTCGAGAACTTCTTGCAGGTGTTGCTCGTGATCCAAATCATTCTTGGAGTAGACAAGAATATCATCAATAAGTACTGTTACTGATCGGTCCATAAAAGGTCTCCACACGCAGTTCATCAAATCCATAAATACCGTCGGTACATTTGTCAAACCAAAGGGCATAACTAGAAACTCGTAGTGCCCATAACGCGTCCTAAACGCCGTCTTTGCTACATCGTCTTCCCTCACCTTCACTTGGTGGTAACCCGAACGAAGATCGATCTTTGAGAAACATCCCGCTCCTTGAAGTTGATCAAAGAGATCATCAATTCTTAGAAGTGGATATTTGTTCTTCACGGTTACCTTGTTTAGTTCACGATAATCAATGCGCATTCTCATAGTGGCATTCTTCTTTTTCACAAATAAGGCCGGAGCTCCCCAAGGCGACGAACTTGGTCTCTCAAATCCCTTCTCCGAAAGATCTTGAAATTGGGATATCATTTCTTACATCTTGGATGGTGCCAACCGGTAAGGTGCTCTAGCTATCGGAGCGGCTCCCGGTACAAGATCTATACAAAAATCTACCTGCTTATCTGGTGGCAACCCGGGCAAGTATTCGGGAAAAACATCCGGGAACTCGCTAACAGTACAAACATCTTCAAGCCTTTTCTTTTCTAACTTAGCATCGAGAACATATGCTAGAAACGAGGGACATCCTTTTGTTAGGCACTTGCGTGCTTTTGCCAACGTCAAGAATGATATTTCCCCCTTCCTTCTTTCCCCGTATACCACCACAATACCGCCATCTGATAACGGAATCCAAATCATCTTCTTGGAGCATAAAATTTCGGCATGGTTCTCGGCCAACCAGACCATTCCTATTATCATATCAAATCCTCCTATTGCCGTAGGCATGAGGTTTACTCCGAACTTATTTCCTTCGATCTCTATCTTACAATCCTTGAGAACATCCCGAACTAAAACTTGTTTACCATTGGCTATTTCAACAACGTAAGCATCTTCTAAAATGCTAACAGGTGTATGGAGTTTTGGGTAGAAAGTAGAAGACACAAAAGAAAAAGTAGCACCGGAATCAAAAAGAACATTAGCGGGAACGGAGTTAACAAGGAACGTACTCGACACAACGTCCGCCGCCGCCTTAGCCTCATCCACGATCATCTAGAAAGCTCTCCCATTAGCTTTAGGGGTGTTTTCCTTCCTCCCAGAGTTTCCTCCCATGTTCCACTTCGGGCAATATCTTTTGAAGTGCCCCGGATCCTTGCACTCAAAGCAAACGAGTCCTTTGACGGGACAATTTTCTAGAGCATGACCGGGTTTCCCGCACTTGCGACAGTTGCTAAGGCGTGGGTCACAACCGCCGTGATGTTTTCTCTAACAACGGGACCACCACCTAGCCTCACGTCCGGGGTTGCCCCCACGATTTATTATTAAAGTTTGACTTCTTGGAAGGCATAGAGTTGCCCTTCGATTTTCTCTTCTCTCCAATGACCTTTCTTTCTTCTCTTCCTAGATTGTAGGTATCCTCCACCATTTGAGCATGATCGATGGCTTCCTTTAGAGTAGAGGTCCTTGCCATCTTAACTATAGCCATCATGTCGGATGGCAATCCTTTGATGTAAGCCTTCATCCTTTCCTTTTCAGTTGGAGCCGCATGCTCCACCAGGTTCAACTTCTCTATAAACAACTCAGTATACGCCCTCACAGTCTTGTCTCCCTTCTTGAGAGCTCGAAATTCATCCACAATGAGATCGATGGCTCTTTCATCGCAATATTCTTCCAAGACTTTCGCCTTGAACATCTCCTAAGTAAGCATTGAGACGATGACCGAGCCAAGAGTCTTGATGGTGATGTTCCACCAAGTTAAGGCCGCGCCTCTAAGCATCTGTGAGGCAAACTTCACCTTTTGTTTCTCTTCACATTCGCTCGAGCCAAAAGCTTGCTCGATCTCTTGTAACCAATTCATGCAAACCACCGGGTTAGCTGTTCCGGAGAACTCGGGCGGTTTGGAGCATAGAAAGGTTTTGTAGGAACAACCCCTTCCCACCCGTCTTACTTCCGTCATGAGTGTCTCTTCAGTAGCATGTCCGGTTCCATTTCCTCCAGAACCCGCTACCGTGTTCTCTGCAGTCGCTTCATGACTTCGCTGACTGGCATCTCTCTCTTCAAACATTTTCAGCATTGTTTCATGCTGTTGGGCAAACGTAGAGTCATTGCTTGAACCATACTAATCCTGAGCTCATCTTGCGAGCCCGCTACTACCATTACGGGACCGATTCTGGTATTAAGATTCACAATCGGCAGTCGGTCAATTCGGGGTGGTGATCTCCTAACAACAGTAGGAATCAGAGGTGGTTGAGTGGTCTCCACTGCCGTTTCCTGATTTGTAATACTAGCCGCTGCTGTCTCAACCTCGTTTCACGATCTCGTACGAGTGTTCACCATCTTAGTCTGTCAAGATGATAGAACAAGAGTAAGACGAAACTAACATAAATACGTATAACACATTCACCATTCATCGCAACAATAGTAAAATAAGCATACTCACATAACAATATACCCAAAACAGCATTAGCTACGTGATATTTTTAACATATCATACAGATAAGAATCCTTATTACCAAAGTCACATTTCATGATTAGCGCATTTCCGTTGACTCTATAGCTCTCCTATCTCAAGAGTGTCTACCCATTCTCACAATTCAATATTTAAAGTCTCAGTTTAAGTCTAGGCATCTTAAGTTCATACCTAGTTCGCTTAAACTAGAGCTCTGATACCAACTTGTAACACCCTAAAATTTAGAGCAAAATTAAATCGAAATATAAATGCGGAAATATATAAAATAACCCAAAAGAAGGGAAAGAGTATAGGAGTTTACATCTATGGATAGAATACTACATCAACAACCTGTTAATCTACATAATACAATACGTAGATTATGTTCGAGTGTTGCTAATATTCCTCAAAATAATCATTCTAACGTCTCCAATAATCACACTCTAAAGTGTAATCCCAAAAAGAGTGCCTTCACCGGCACGCCACTCCGCTCCTCTCTAAGAAGCCCCAATATCCCGATCACCTGTTAAACATGTCATTTAAGAGCAAGTGTTAGGCTTACGCCTTGTGAGAACAAACAGTTAAATGGATAAAGCCATAAAATATTTAGTTAAGAGAGTGAAAGACTTTATCCCGTTTAACTCAACTTGAAAGCTTACTCTTGGTGAGCAATGTTCTTTTAAAAGTAATCGGGAGAGACCCGATAATATCATTCTTAGTGACGGATATAAAATAAGTCACTATTCATGTTAAGAGCTTTCCCTATGAATCAAAGGCTATTGGTAATGACCAATAATACAATTAATGTACGGCTCTCGATGATTCCAATCTTAGAGCTCGTGCTAAAGATCAAAGGTTATTGGTGGCGACCAATAATACAATACTGTACGACTCTCGATCATCAAGGATAGCACCCACGTAAGGATCAAAGGCTATTGGTGTCAACCAATAATACAATTTATGTACGGCTCTCGATGACCCTATACGTTGACCGAAAGGGGACAACAATCCCGATTAAAGATCGACTTATATGCCTATGGATCCATTACATTCTAGTCTATAAATCAACTACATCAAACCAGACGTAGTGATAGTTTTCCATTTACTGAAAAACCCTTATATAAATGTTTCCCTTTGAAATATGAACTTTACTGAAAATTAGGTCAAATAGTTTTAGTTCCATAATCAAAGATTTTCTCATCTAGAGACATTTCCAAGTAAGATAAAACCATTTAAATGACTCATTTCATAACCAAAATCAAAATCACCAAAATCCTCATTTTGACCTAAAATCTCCAAACTTAACCAATTGCTTAAATAACGAAATCGTAGACTTTAAACGAAGTAAAACAACATTTAATGCAAGTATTAAGTTAGAAAAAGGTTTAGAAATGAATTCACGAGGCTAAGGTTAGGTAAACCCTAGAAAATCTCCAAAAGATGAAGATAGGGAGACTCGGTGAAATATGCAGAGAAAAATGCTCAAGGTCCGATCTCAATGAAAATATGGAGAGAAAAATGTAGCTTGAGAAATGGGTTTGTGAGAAATGAAATGAGAACTCACTTAATAAATCCACCAGCACCAAACAGTAGTCGGGCCACTTTTCGTGCGCCCTAAGCCGCACAAAATGAAGTCACCCGCTAACAAGCAAGCCGCCCAAACTAGGCCGGGTTCCTTTTTCACGCGCCATGATGCTGCACCGTGCCGTGCCGTGCCAGCGACCAAGACCTGGGCGCCTTCCCTTGCGCCATATGCTGCCCCATAAGCCGCCCGACGCTCCTAAAACTGTCCCACAGCTGGTTGGGCGGTTGAGAAAGTGGGTTTGGCTGCTTTGGCACCCGCCCGGTCGACTGAACTTGACGGAACGCACCTATTTCGAGCCTGAACACTTCTAGACTGAACCAATTCATAAACCAAGCATTAAATCTCCATTATTACTCTTCAAAACGTCAAAATGCTTGCACATTTGATTTAATCTTGATAAATAATTGTTCCAACAAAATGAGCCTTACAAGCAAAATTAAATCTTTCTCTTAGAATTTTCTAGGTGTTACTACATAAAACATGATGGCTGCTAAAAGATTCCACAAACAACCATGATGAAGGTGAAAAGATGCACCGAGAAGGCTGTTACTCACCACTTTATCCCAATATTCATCTGTCAAATGTACAACTTCCACGGTTACAAGATTTCTTATCGCACCTTTAATTATCGTCAAAACAATGACATTTACGTTTAAACTCATATAAAAATGAAAATTTTATAAAAATTGAAAGCAATGACATTTACGTTTAAAATTATATAAAAATTGAAAACAATGACATTTACGATTACTTCAAAGTCCAGGTACTAAAACTGTCAAAACAGAAAGTTAAAAAAACTAACTTGTCTAACAAAAAGGACTAACCTTGTAAAGAAACTTAACAAAAAATTAACCCTAACAGACTTGACAGAACTAATGGAAAAAGGACTAAAATTGTAACAAACCTTAACGAAACTAACGGAAAGTACTAATTATAATACAATTTATAAATTAAGTTACAAATCAAAATGTACTAATTAGATTTTTAATAATATTTATGAAGGCTGAGGACGATAGTGTAGCTTCGATTACTGTGAATGCAAAGGTATCCCTCATGAAGGAGATTAAGGAGAAGTTAACCGATGATAGGGCGATCATATTCAATGACACGTGTTTTGGTCCATGGTTGGATCTATTTGACACTACTGCGGATCCTGTATTACTCTATACATTTTTTTAGAATCAGGTCTTCCCCGATGGTGCAAGTGAGGAAGAGATGTATTTCCAGATCGGACCAAATCGGCTTCATTTTGGTCGGGAGGAGTTCTGTTTGTTGACGGGGATTCATTTTGGAAGCAGTACGAGGTAACCTTCGGTTAGGGATGGTTTCGTTCGTAGGGTTTTTCGTGATGATACACCTAAGTTGGACAAGGTGTGGGCAGTTTTTAATGATATTCAAGAGAATGACGGTATGGATGACAACGATGTCGTGCGGGTGTGTTTGATGCTGGTGGTTGATATGTTCTTTCTTGGCCGCCAGAAGAATATGAAAGTTTCTAAATATGTGTTGACGGCGATAGAAAATATGGAATTTTGGAACAGTTATCCATGAGGGTATGTTATTTGGAAATTTACAATCAATCAGACGTATAATTGTTTAAATAAAGGAGGACGGGCATCGACAAATAAAAAATTGACAATCATGGGGTTTTTATTCGCTTTGAAGGTTAGGTAAATTTTTGTCATTTAAATATTTATACATTTTACATGTATTTCATATTTAATTGAGTAAATTGCAAATTTGGTCCCTATGGTTTCTGGATTTTTGTGGTTTTGGTCCCGAGAAATTTTTATTGCAAGAAAACCACTATGGTATGCATTTCGTTGTGGATTTGGTCCTTGAGGCTAACTCCGTCAGCATTTCTGCCGTTAAGCCCCTCTATGTGCCTTGCACATGAGGGCATTTCGATCATTTTTTGGTTTTTCACTAAAGACAAAAACCACAAGGACCAATATTGGAAATCACTATATATTATATATATATATATATATATATAACACAGGGGCCCACCCTCACTATCTTTCTCAGCGACCAAGACCCCCCCCCCCCCCCCCTCACCTCCTTTCTTTCCCGACGACAAGCTCCGGCGGAATCTCTCCACCTCCGGCGACAAGCTCCGTCGATCGTTAATTCTCAGGGACGAATCTCAGTGAACCCCTATCTCCACCACCAATCTTCTTTTATTTAGGTTTTGGGGACTGATGGGTTTTTTTTCATGATAGAAAGAGATGAACGGTGGATTTGATTCATGGGTTGTGTTCTGATTTGGGTTTATTTCATATGAACAGAGGGTTTGATTTTATGGGGGTTTTTTTTTCAAATTTAGGTTGTTCATGGCTGGAGAAAATGAAGGAAGAAGATGGGTTGTTCATGGTTTGACTTTTGTTTTGGTTCACCGGAGATGTCACCGGAGAAGATCACCGGAGATATAATCGGAGAAGATGACGTTGCTGTTGATCTCGTAGATTATTGAAACCTTTTTTGTCCGGAGCATTGAAACCAACAACTTCATACTTGTTCGCAACAGCTTCATACTTGTTGTTGTTGTTGATCTCGTTGTTGTATATATATATATATATATATATCGTTTACTGTATATATATATATATATCGTTCGCAACAGCTCCATCACCGACGATCCTCCGTCACCGGCCAATTTTGCGACATCTCCCTGGTGAGATCCCTTCCCGACCATCGTCTTCTTCAACCATCGTCTTCTCCGGGCAGGTTTTATCTCTGGTTAATGATTCACAGATCGAAGTGGGTGGAGATGGTGGTTGGAGGTGTAGTTGAAGGAAACCCAACAGAGATCGAAACCCATAGAGATCGACTCCGACGACTGGTTCTCCTTCTCATGCTTCAACAGGATCGAAATGGGTTTTGGTTTTTAACGGTTTTTGAAATGGGTTCTAGCTTCAAAATTGATTTCGTCGGTGATGGAGGTTTGGCCGGCGACGGAGGTTTCGTCGGTGATGGAGGTTTGGCCGGTGACGGAGGATCGTCGGTGATGGAGGTTTTCCGGCGACGGGATCTGGTGTTTACTCTCTCTATATATACATATATTAATAATATGTTAACTGGAAGTGCTGAAGAGATGGTGGCCGGAGCCGACCAGAGCCTTACCAGAGCCGACGATGAGTGTGTGTATATATATATATAGTCTATATAGAATAATAGAATAATATGATATATTATAAATAATATTAAATAATATATGTTATATATTAATAATAACAAATTTGTTTAATATAAAGAGTAATTTACATTTTAGCCCCTGGGTTTGTTTTTTTAGTGAAAACAAAAAAGAATAAATAAAAAGACCAAAATGCCCTCATGTGCAAGTCACATGGAGGGTTTTAACGGAAGAATATCTGATGGAGTTAGCCTCAGGGACCAAATCCACAACGAAATGCATACCACAGTCGTTTTCTTGCAATAAAAATTTTCTGGGGACCAAAACCACAGAAATTCACAAACCATAGGGACCAAATTTGCAATTTACTCTATTTAATTATTGTTGACATTTTAATTCACAGATATGGATTGTAGAAACGTTTCCATATTGCAATGTATACTTGATTAAAAATAATAATGCGTACCCGAGGGCAGTTCGTTGGACCCGGGTGCAAAAAATGATAAAACTTAGCCACGTCATGAAGATCATTAATGTGTCGAAGGTATGTTTTTTAAATATCTTTTGAAAAAGATTAATTTTGTTAACTTTTTCTTATTGTAACATCAATTTTCTTTTAAATATATTAGGAGGATATGCAACCACTCTACAATCTCCAACCAGAGCCTATGGAGGTATCATCACAGTGGTATATTGATAGCCTAAGTTATTTTAGGGCGGGTACCGACGTCCACGTTGAAGACGCCATGAATGAGGACGACGCTCATCATCATAGCACCAGCCAGGGATCTCAGCACCAGGGATCCCACCACGAGGGTTATCAGAGCCAGTGATCTCAGCACCAGAGATCCCATCACGAGGGTTATCAGCATCCTCAGTCGGACCCTCATTCCCAGTATGTGGAGAGGTTGGCCAATTTTGAGCATGTTATTATCAAACATCATGGCACGAGTTGACACCGTACCGGCCTGCTATTCGTGGTATTTTAGAGCTTGAGCGTGTTCAACGAACTCATCAAACATCCCTGAATGGTCTCCAAGAATGGAGGCGGCCGGTTGAGGAGCGTTTCACGTCATATGGTGATCATTTTCGGCCACAGGAAAGTACTTTTAATAATACGTTATTTGAGTATTTATATTTAATTTACAAACTTAAAATGCAATATATACAAATTGGTTAACTATGTTTATTCGTGCCTAGATGCCAACATACGACACACCACAACCACCACAGCCACCACCCAGGGAAACCGACTTCCTTGATTTGCTTGCTTCGGAGGACACGCCTTCAAGCTCCCAATTTCCCTTTTCCATGCCACAGTACTCCCACACGGTAACTTATACAACCGATTTTAAGCAATTCATTTAGGTTATTCGTATGAAACTCTATATATTGAAAATATATCTCGATTACATTTCGCAGCTGGTTCATCCCTCTAGCTCATCCATGCCTCATGGCATCCCTAGCTCATCCATGCCGCATGGCATGCCTAGCTCATCCATGACGCATGGCATGCCTTTCATGTCTTGTTTGGATGGTGTGGCTGGCCCATCCATGCCGCATGGCATGCCTTTCATGTCTGGCTCAGACATGTTTCAGACTCCGGCTCAGATTCGACCTCCTCCGGAGATAGAGGGCAGGCCTCACAGCGAAGTTGGAGGGGGCCGATTTGTATAGGACCCTTATATAACACTACCGCTTACCACTACTCCTGCCGCTAGAGTTAGAGGCAATGCTAGAAGCGCACCGAGAATTAGAGGCTGTTAGTCCCCAAAGAGAGATGGCTAACTAAGAGAGGGTTTTGTAGAAGGGAGGGTTGAATATAAAACACACAGAATATACTCTTTTTAAATTTTTTAATATAAATATTAAAAATTTACACACAGATAGTTTGATGCGGAAAAGAACAGGCAAACTATTCTATCAAACTAAACACACAGATAACAGTAATTAACTATTACACTAAGCAAGTTAAAACAATACTGTTATAGCACACAGCTTTGCCACAGTCAAACAAATAATCACTCTGAAGATTTGTTGAAAGCGTGAGATTTCTGGGAAGGACTTCATCTCCTTTTATAGTGTCCATGCATGGGATGCAAGTGGACGGTACATCAAGGTTTCATTAGCTGAAAGATTATCTGATGGACAAAGGAAGAGACCACTTCCTTTGTACTAGAATAATGGATGAACCATTCCTTGTAGCACGTAATGTTAGATAACTTTATCTTCTTTTCTTCATGCTCTGTGAAGTCCCATCAAGCCTTTTAGCTAAAAGACAAATATTCCTTTTATAAGAATAAAAGAGAATGTCTTTATTTAAGGCTTGGTGCCCAAGTTCTTGCTGACTCACGTGTCTTGCAATTGATGTGAGTCAAGAACTTATCTCTTTGAAATTGCTAAGTGATACATCTCACTATGTATCACATCGGTGGATACCTTATAAGGCTGGAGTTGATAAGTGTACACTTTGCTTGATAACTTCTTCTTTCACTAAGTGACAAAAGTGTATACCCTTGTGAGTTGATATCACAGCCTTAGAAAATATACCTGCAATTTCGGCGACCAAGATTATAGTGTCGGTGACCATGACATCAACTTGATGACCTCATCTTGTTTGATGTCCTTAGTACTTTTGATGACTTTTGAGTGTACCATCGGTGACCCACTATATTGGTCTTGACTTGGCAAAATGATCTGAATATTGAAGTTGGTTGATACATCCAAAATTCCACTTTTTGATGTACAACCCCTTGATTGAATAGTCTTTGACTCTTCAATACTTGAAGCATATTTCAGACCTTCAAAAGAACCTGTAAAAATTCATTCATATAAAGGAAGGTGGTTCATCACCAAATCATCGGTGACCCAACAGAGGCAATGCCAGAGGTAGAGGTCGAACCCAAGTTAAAATCTTCAGACCAATATTGAGCCGGAAGTCCTTAGAGTATACAGGTCGGAAGGGTTGCCACAAACATGCAAGATTTCGTTGCTACCGATGGAACTCACTCCGGCATGGTGGGGTGCATTACTGGGAGAGGATGGGCAAGGGTTGTACTTAAGCTTGGTTAGTTTTATAGTTTTAATTATAAATTTGGTTGTGATACGTAGTTCATGTCTAATATTTTCTGTTTTATTAATAGCATGTAGAAGCGTGGGCAAAAATGGTGCAGTCAGGTCGAAATGAAGGTAGTAGATGGACAATTATGTCTGCCGACTTCTTTGAGAACTTGTGCGAGATCAATGCCGGTTCAGCCATTCCACAGGCTGACGGTAGAATGACAAAGGAGGGATGGCCAACATGGGGGAAAATTCATTCGATATTGAAACTAAAATAACATTTATTTATTTATTAATAGTCATCAATTAGATTCACAAATTTTGAGATCTAACGTTTTTTATTCCAGGTCATAATGCAAATATGTCTCCTGAAAGAATATTGGGTGGTCGGGGAGTTGAACTTAGATGAAATGATACTCACAATATACGATTGCAACATCGGCGAGACCTATAAAAGGGCATTGAAAATATGGTTGAGAGCTTTTGGGGACCGTCTTGAAGAGTTTTTATTGAGGATTGGTGAAACAAGCCGAGCTGAGCGTGTGGGGGTCCGTCTCATATGTCAAGGCGAATAGCGTACCACAACACGGATTTCTCGGCGGTTCTGGTCCTTTGGCGTGTCAATTGATCTCTTTGTTGGGGAATGACCTTATCCCATCCCATGACACAATGACTCAAACGTCGAGACAAACGCGTTACCAAATGGCTGATATATTTTGGGATATGCGTGTTTAGGACATTTGTAATTTTGTCTGAACTTTATGGATTTTTTATTTTGTATGATGCCATATGAATTTTATATTATGTCGTATGAATTTGAAAAACATATTGCCAGATGCTACGGTTTTCAACACACGAGAGCTCTTCAAGCGGGAGTTATCCCCAAAGTCCGATTAGAGAACTTCGTGTGTCACAGGCATATGGAAATTGATTTGAGTGACGGTGTGACTGGTGATACAAAATCACACGGTCACACGGTCACCCAAATCAATTTTCATACGACTGTGACACATGAAGTTTTGTAATTTGACTTTGGAGATAACTCCAGCTTGAAGAAGTCTGTCTCGTGTGTTGAAAATCCTAGCATCTGGCAATATTTATAAAAATTTATATGAAGTTTATACAAATTTATATGAAGTTTGTTTAAATATATCAGTTGAATATACACTCGTGACTAAAATAATGATGAATCTTGTAGGCTTTTTCAGACAAATGTTGTAGGTTTTTTCAGACGACTCTTGTAGGCTTTTTCAGGCTTTTTCAGACAAATGTTGTAGGCTTTTTCAGACGACTCTTGTAGGCTTTTTCAGACGAATCTTTTGACCAAATACACACCTGTGAATTCAAATGGACTTTTCCCCGACTATAAGTAGGTGCTATGATGAAGTAGTAATTCACATCTTGCTAACTAGCATTTCCTACCTTCTATATTTCCTACCTTCTACATTTCCTACCTACAAAGATGCCTTTTAAAATACAACGCTTTTGGAGACTTAGAAGTACATCTGAACCGTTGCCGCAATGGATAAAAGATCTCGTGTGTTAGTAAATTATTTTAACGTCCATAACTAAATTGTCTCGCTTTAATTTTCTAACTTTTTTTACGTATGACGAATTTTTCAACAGACGACGGTTCTCTCATATTTATTATGAAGGTCCATCATAACGGAAGTTTCACACCAACCCCCGGTAGGTCGTCTGTGAACGACATGGAAATATTTGTTGACCTAGTAGATGGTCAGTATATTTGTCTGGAACACATGCATCAATTAATGGCTCAACTTGGTTATGACGAACACGAACGAGATGGAACGAAAATGTATTTCAAACCACCAGAAGCATACTTGGACACTAGATTGAAAGAACTCGTGGATGACCACTCTGTTTGGGATACAACTAGTTATTTTCAGTATGAACCTACACCGCTTGAAGTGTACCTGGAAAGGGATGGTGCACGCATAACCTCGGGTGAAGCGGAAAGGAGTTTAACAACTAGCTGATGATTGTTGTATGTTATTGGGCTTTATGTTTCTCTTCACGTGTGTTTCCAATAATTGTTTTTTATGTTCATGTTCAATAATGAGAGATTATGTTCTATGACTATATTTATAGGGAAATTGGCTCAGATAACCAATCCATAAAAACCATTGTCATCAGTAAGACAGTAACCATCTCTCCCCATTTGACCAAAATAGCCAAACCTCCGCTAAATTACAGGAGATACCAAAACTGCGTCGTTTTGACCACTTTTAATGGAGATTGGCATGAAACCTCCACTAAAATTGAAACATCTCGTCAAATTTATGCAAACCTTCGGTAATTGTTCCCTCTCTCACACGATTTTGTTGAATATTTTATTAAACATTTACAATTTTGACCCCTATAATTATGTAATTACTTTAGGTCCCTTACTTTTTAATTTTTTGTTTTACACCCTTATTACATTAACATACATTATGGTATATCAATTAAAATACGTCTGAAAAATACGTTTTTATTTTACCAA
This sequence comes from Silybum marianum, assembly GCA_036898165.1. Classification (NCBI taxonomy): domain Eukaryota; kingdom Viridiplantae; phylum Streptophyta; class Magnoliopsida; order Asterales; family Asteraceae; genus Silybum; species Silybum marianum. The sequence goes on from CM072529.1 coordinate 17,439,969, forward strand.
GTTACACCATTATAATCGTCTCGTCGACACCTTCGAAATGAGCCTAATATTGAATATTTTTTGGTCAAACGGGGAGATATATGGTCACTGATGACAATGGTTTTTATGGATTGGTTATCTGAGCCAATTTCCCTTATTTATATTATAATCGTAAGAGCACAAAATAAATCAAACCATTTTATTATAAAGCAAAGTTCAACATGAAAATCCAAAATACGAAACCAACGTACGGTAACACCATTTAAGGGTAGAGTGCGTTACATTCCTCTATCCAACTATGTTTCTCGTTTACCTGCGCTTGAAGCACGACGAAGTCTCGTACAATCTTGTCGACTTCTAGGTTATCGTGGTTAATTCGATGTTCCGTATCTTTGATTTCCCTCTTCAACCTATTTATGTCCGCACTATCCACTTCCATCCTTTGCAGTAGTTTTTCCTTCTTGCTCAGTAATCTTTGATGCTTTGCCAGCCATGTGAAAAAGTAACAAAAAACTATGAGAGTAAACTAAAGAAGTTATTGGTGCATCTGTATCAGAAGATGGTCTTCTTATACAAAAAATGTCAATGCCTTTTTAGGCGAATCTGTCAGCCTTTTTCCAGCGAATCTTGAAGCTTTTATCAGGCAAATCGGTCGTCTTTTTTCAGACTTTTTCAGGAGAATCTGTCAGCCTTTTTCAGGCGAATCTGTCAGCCTTTTTCCAGCGAATCTTGAAGCTTTTATCAGGCGAATATTGACCAAATCGACATTCGAAATTACCAGTTTAACCTTTTCACAACTATAAATAGGTGATATGTATTGAATTAGTAACACACAACTTGCTATCAATCATTTCCTACCTTTTAATACATTTGGAAAACACCATGTCTGCAAACAACCGATCTGGCAAGAAGAAAATAGCAACCAAGGCTGGAAGTTCTCGCTTAGCAATGAAACAACCATTACCATTTAATGATGGAATGTACAGGCGTAGCTGGAAATTGCCATCAACGGAAGAGGAGTGGGAAAATTTTAGAAGAACTAACACCGACCATCCAATAACCGAAGATGAGCGCGCTGATTGGGAAGATGCATGTTTTGACTACATGCAAACACCTCCATACAATCCACCACCAATGTATGCAGACAGGTTTGCTAACCCTGAACCGAACCCTCCGGCGTCTCAACTCATGCCGACAAAACTGAAGGCCGCCATTATGGAGGCGGACGAGGAGATCACAACGCTTGGGGTGAAATGGAACAACATGGCTCTACAATGTGAAAAAGAGATAAATATTATGGAAAAGAAATTCCAACTTCTAGCTTTGGAGCAACAAATCAGTCATGAGGAGAATGAGGTCAAAGAGATCAAAGAAGAATACGACGTTCTGGAGGACAAGATCAACGAAAAGGCTAAGTGGATCATCTAATGCCAGACTATCTATCCTTACTAAATTTTTCGGTGTTGTTTGCTTGTTTAAGTGCCTGCACTACTACCATTTCTATGTTCTTATTTCTCGTTGTTGTTTGTTTGTTTTAAGTGCATGCACTACTACCATTTCCATGTTCTTCAAGTCACCTTCTTAATAAATATATGGTTTAATGTAACATAACGACTGCAGCAATCTTCATGTTCACTTTATTTTACACAAAAAAAACTTAACCAACACCATAGAATACATAAAACAATAAGTGAACATACTTAAAAGGTTACAAACATGGTTTAATACTCATTGAGATCATCGTTGAGATAAAAAGTATAATGTCCATGACTTCCATAATTATCCGGGGTCGATAGTTGTTGGGTTTGTCGGCTTCCTGATGCTCCTTGATTACCCACATTTGCCCATGCACGATTTGTACATGTTCTCTTAGTATGCCCGGTTTGACCACACTTACTACATTTCTTCCGAATGGGATCCTCACCACGAGAAGCGATACAAGCATGGTTACTAGGTCTTCCAGCTGGTCTCTTAATCAGGGGTGGACGAACTATCATAAGTGGTTGCTCTGGAACAACCAATGTTTCTTCAGTACCAAGCGGATAAATGAGGGGTGCGTACGTTGCTCGAAAATTACTCGCGCTATAGAAAGGCAATGCCAAATTGCTGCAATCTGCGAATTGTAGACTTGTAGCAACAACGATTGCATGGCCGCAAGGTAAGCCAGGTTTTTGCCATTTCAAACACGTGCAAGTACCTCCACGGTAATTACACATTTCGTTTCTATGATAATCACGCACTTCATAGCAACCCCGACCAATTTCATATACCGTCCACGATGCAACTTTGTAAGCTCTCTTATAAATTTTGTTCTCCGCCCACGGGGTTAGAGCCTTGGTCATCGTCTCTAAAAAAAACATATTTATTTCTTTAGTATCGATTGCATTAAAAGTAGTAGTAGTACATAAAATAAATAAATTTAAACGTTTTTTAACCTCCTTTAGTACGGCGTTTAGAATACCACTCTTGTTGGAAGTCTCGAAAGTACTCGAAAAGGCCACAAATTGGCATCTTTCGAGCATAACGGCACAGCGCATTGATCGACTCGGCACTGTTGGAAGTCATTATGTTGTAGCGTTCTCCTTTGAAATGCGCCCTTGTCCATTTCTCTGGATCAAGCCGGTCCAACACTGTACATCCTTGGGGTAAAGCGGCTCGTAGAGCTAACATACGCATTTCGAAATTCTCAAACGTATACGCTTGGCAGGTCTTCCAATATAGATTTTTCTTATACTTAATCCCGGGGTCTTTGGTTTTTACGTTCATCTCCAGGTGGCGACAACATAACCCATGATGTGCCCTTGGGAACACGGTGGTAATTCCTTGGTTTATTGCAGCATGCCTATCTGATATGAAAACCAAATCAGATAGTTCTCCAATACATTGCTTCAACATGGACAAAAACCAAGTCCACCCCTCTCCATTCTCGGATCTACCCACTCCGAAAGCGACCGACACGATTTGGTTATTTGCGCCCATAGCAACCGCTAAGTACATTGTTCTCAAATAAAGCCCGTTCAAATGAACACAATCAATTATAAGAACCCGACGCAAATGCGATGCAAACGTCTCAATCTGAAAATTAAGTGGTTCACATGTTAGAAAATTAAACTACATAGTTTTGCAAAATTATATTCAAAATTTCAAAATTATACTTACCGCACAACCAAGAGTAGCGAAACACATCTCAAACCGTCCATGACTATCTGTCTCAATCCTTGTCACTGTACCAGAATTACGGAGCTCTAAATTATAGAAAAACTTATCGGGTAAACGAATCGACCGGGTCACCCTGCACCACCAGATTTGCATAATCTTTCGCTCGATATGCTTGCCAGATCGAAATATTTCTATTATACTGATGTTTTATATCGTTTATGATGTCTTTTGCACGGAGTATCCTGCCACTATCCTGCACTTTAGGTAAAATTAAATTACCCAACACCATTGCGGTTGCTTGACGGTGCCTGTGATGCAACTGCGTCTTTGAGCAGGTGTGCACGTCATCCACCTTTAGTATATGAAACATCTCCGTGGAACCGACATTCGTTGCCGTCATACGCCATTTATAACTTCCAACATAACATTTCGCCTCAAACCTGGTTTTGGAAGATTTATGCACTTTATATTCGAAACCCTCGTCAATGAACTTCCTCGAAAGAGCCAATTTCATCTCATCTTTCGTTTTAAATAACATCCCCACTTTAACTCTTTCGCTGCGAATATAAGGTGTAGATAAGCTAGGTGTGATGACGGTCTCCGGTGTTGGAAGGATAGGAGGCATATCAAAATAATCATTACTCCCGGCAACTGACTTTTTTGATTTCCTTTTTGTTGTTGGTTCTTCATCACTATCAGTTATACCCAGGTAGAAAACATATGAATCGGGGTCCAATTCTTCTTCTTCTTCTTCTTCTTCTCCTCCTCCTCCTCCTCCTCCTCCTCCTCCTCCTCCTCCTCCTCCTTCTTCTTCTTCTTCTTCTCCCCATCCTCCTTCTTCTTTTTCGTCATTAGCATGATACGGTACATCATAGACATAAATTGTTAGCACTTTATTTAAATCAGCAGCCCATTCAAGGAAATCCGCAACATGATCGTCGTTTTCCAAACGATAAATATGATCGCCGTTATTTAACTTGTACACAATTGTAATCATACCAACTGAATTGACAACATTACATTTTTGGCATGTATACTCAAGCAACTCCGAAAGCGTAATTCTGGATGGCACCTTGATCGAGTGCAACGGTTGATCAGTAACATATTCCCACGTTTGATTAATTTGTTGCCACGAACCCCCACCAGAAATACGCAACTTAATTTTATAACTTGAAGAACTCATGATGTAAATCAAAGAATTAAGAAAATGAAACATTGAAGAAAATGGTTGTCTACAATTGAATCAGAAGGTGGTTCTTAATTGAATGAGAATATGGGTCTTATAGATAGAAAAATTCAAATTCTTTTACAATTATTAAAAAAATTGGAAAACAAAAAATCTGATAAATGATTGACATTTCCTTTCAATATCAGTAGGTGAAGTGCAAACAAAATAACATGATAAAAGTTACTGAATTTGGAGACTTTGTACATCTTTGATTCCTTTTCAGCAATTCATATCAGTACTTTGTTGAAAAATACAGTGTTATTACTATTTATATAAGTACTTTTGTACAACAAATGGTAAAAAGTCTGATAAATTGTGGTGGACATGAATCATTTATCAAATAAAAATTTAGGGTTTATTTCTGTTTGCCATGTGTACAAAAAGTAATCATAATTAAGGTAATTAAGGTAATTTAGCGGAGGTTAACGTGAATTAGCGGAGGTTTAAAGGGATTTAACGGAGGTTTAAAGAGATTTAGTGGAGGTTTAAACGTATTTAGCGGAGGTTTCATCGTATTTAGCGGAGGTTTCAATATATTCGGCTAGCAAAGGAACGGACGCCCAAAACGACGTCGTTTTGGCAACCTCCGTTAATTTAGCGGAGTTTCATGCAAACCTCCGTTAAATCCACCCAAAACGATGTTGTTTTGGCATCTCCGTCAATTTAGCGGAGGTTTCAATGTTTTTTAGCGGAGATTTGGATATTTTGGTCAAATAACAAGAGAGATGGTTACTGATAACAATAGTTTTTATGGATTGATCATTTGAGTCAAATTCCTTTTTTTTTTCTATGATTAAAATATATATATTAAAAAAGTTTACACAGGAATTACTTTTTGTCTAATTTTTTTTTCAAAAATTAAAATAAATAAGATTACAAAATAAGTTTACGCAAAAAATATAACCTTTCTGCCTAACCTTCTTTTTTTAATTCTTTTTAAATTATTTTATTTTTAGAATTAGAAATTAAATAAAAGGTTTGCTTTTTGCGTGAACATTTTTTTTAATTGTTTTTCAAAATTATTTAAATTAATTTTAAAATATAGGTTACGTAAATACATTTTTTTCCCGGAACTAGAATAAAATAATAATTAAAAAAAGTTTACCTTCTTTGTAAACTTTTTTTTTCCCAAAAAATTAATAAATAAATTTTTAAAACCTTTATGTTTTTAACTTCCTGCCTAATATTTTTCATCAAAAATTTAAAAGAGAAAAAAAAAATCTAATGTTTCATTTTTCCATTCAAAGATTGTATTTTGTCTCATTCAATCGGATAATAGCAAAAGATTCAAATATATATAATATAGTTTTTTTAGATATTTAAAAAAATGATTTGACAACACAAATACTTTCATTCAATATTGAGTTATAATATTGGTCCTTGTGTTTTGTTCAATTTTTCGATAAGCCTTGAAAAGTTTTTAAAATTTGACGTATTATTTTTAAAAATTTTACATAAAATAAATATATTTTTAAAATTGTAGAACTTTTGATTTTACAAAAAAGAATGTGTTTTTTCTAAAGTTATTGAAACTTGAGAATTTAATTAAAAGAGTTATTTTTGAAAAAATTGTTATCTAAATAGCCAATATCTCTTCAAGTTTACCAAAATAACCAAAACCCCATGAAATACCAAATGAAATTATGGCCTTTTTTCAAAAACATACCGGGTACACGAAATACTCAACGATTTCGTGGGGTTTAGGTATAAAATGAATTTTTTTTACAGTTTTGGTCCCTCTACCCCACGATATACCCTGCAAAATCGTGGGGTAGAATGACCGAATGTGAAAAATAAATTTTCATTTTGAATCCTAACCCCATGATTTCGTGGGGTATATCATGTATCAGAGACTAAATTTATAAAATTGTTATATATTTTAGGAGAAATGCCACAGTATTAGATATTTCGTGTGGTTGATTATGGGGTTTTGGCTATTTTCGGTGAATTTGAAAAGATATTGACTTTAACAAACTTTTTTAAAAATGATTGTTTTAATTAAATTCTATTGAAACTTTATTGAAATAAGTTCATCTAAATTTTTTCTTATTTAATTTGATTTTGTAGAAAATGAATATTAAAAAAAAGAAATTAAAGGTTTATGCATAAACAAATTTTGTTTTAAATTTGTTTTTTTTTCCTTCATGAAAGTTGTATTTTTTTTCGAAACTTTAAGATTTTGAAAAATTAAATGAATATTTTTTAATTTATTTTTTCCATTTTCCAAAAAAATGAATATTTTTTGGTAACTTTTTCAGTTGTTTTTTCAAAAAAATTAACCAATAATTTTTAAGTGTGAGTTGACAAAATCAATGTTGAGTTACAATATTGATCCTTGTGCTTTGTTTAGTTTTTTGATCAAGCCCCTTGAAGAACTATTCAGATTCTCTACATATTTCTAATATGTTATTTTATTATATTTACATTCATTCTATCACTCATTATACTTGTATCACATATTTTTGCTCTTATCAAATGGCCTCTACAACTGAGAAATTAAGATTGCATATCCACGCTAGAGGAAGATGGGAAAGAGTCAAGAACGTTATGGTGTATGTATCTGATCAAGTGCAATGTGGTGTAATTTTGCCACGCAACATTTCACATGATACATTGGTTAGCGATGTTGGACAAAAATTGAAATAAATGGTGAATTTAAGTTATTGTGTAAGTATGCTGGGAGTATTTTCGAGTTAGGCGATGATGATGTTATCGATTTTATAAGATCAAAATCATCTATGATTGAGACTATTATCAAACTCTGTAAGACTAACTCACATGCATTTCGAAAGGTCTAACACCAGAGTCTATCTGGGTGATGAATTTAGAAGATTCACTTTTTTAAGAAATAAAATTTCTATTACCTTTTTGTATCTACTCAATTACACTCAAACAGAATAAAGAGTCACTTCGTCCCTCTCCCTTCGGTAAAGACTTAGTAAGCACAAAAGAGAGAAGAAAATGATCTAAGACAGAAGCCTACAAAAAGAAGTCCCAAACAAATAGGCGCCAAAACCTAGGGGAAGCCTCTTTAACTGTATAAATGATTGCCTCAATGCAACTCAAGAGGGGAAGTGAGGTTGAAAGATTGAAACAAAGAAAGGGAAATGATAGTTTAAGATTTAGCATAGGAGATACTTCTTTCTTAATGTCAGGGAATTGACTTCCATCCGATTAAAAGAAAGAAAGACTTTACGGAGTCACTTTCATACAATCTTAATTTGGAGATTTGCAGGAATCTCAACCGACCCTCTCGCTTTGACTCGAAGCACTTCCTTTCTTCCATATCCTCAACATCTGGTGGGATATCCCTTTGGATTTCCCTTCTAATTCAAGAAGACCGACTACACATTATTTTTCGGTCGAAGCTTCTTTTAGTGGTGGTTTTCGATCAGGCAGAGGAAGCAATGTTAGAGGAGGTTCCAACCCCTTCCAAGCATGTCGGCTCAACCTATTTATCATATATATGGATCCCAGTAATCGAGTATCAGTTGAAATTGTAATGTAGAACACATTAAGGTTTAGAGAAACCATATGTCGGATGTGTATTGCTTGAAAGACTATTCGTGGTTACAAGGTCTAAGCACAAAGTGAATAATAAGTTATCAACACATCTAACCTTAATCTCATGATCGAAAATATGCTTATATAGCCAGTAAAGTTACAAAATTCACCCCCTACTTTGATACAATATAAATTAGACCTAACATTCTCCCTCTTTCTAGCAAAATAGCATCATCGTTCAAATCTTCTTCGGGGCGGAGACCAAGTCGATATTCAAATCGTCTCATGTGTATTTGTATTCGACACGGTCATCAATTATATCAGTGTCTTTCAAAGTTAATGTTCTCTCATTATCTTTCATCTTCACCGGCTCTATCTTGTCTTGCTTCAGATTGTCTACTAGCTTCAAACGAATTAACTTCAAAGTTCCATCAGAATAAGTTGCAATCTCATTGAATCTGTGAAATATTCTTTGAGCTTTATCATTCTGGTAGATGATCTCAAATTCTGGAACTGTAAAGATCATAAGAAGTGGAAGATTCTCGATTTCAGGAAGCTCTTGATTTGGTCTAAGCAGATTAAATTTCCGTCGATTGCTTTCAACACTAAGATGTAGATCTTTAATGTAAGCAAGCTTCATCTGCCTATGAATAAATCTGGTGACAACATTCAGACTAATCATCACATCTTCAAGTCTAATAGTCCAACCACGAATCTCGGTATATAAGCCTTCAAGCTTAAGATTGCGAAAAGTTTCTTCAGAGAAGATCCATTCCTTTCCATCTTGACGAGATACCACAAAGACTAGATATCGGACTTGATTCAAGTTTTTAGTATGATTGTGCCTAATTGATACAATCCTATGCTTGGTATTCACCTGACTTCTTCGTCTATCTTGAGACCTAACCATGTGCATTTACTCGATTATCTAAACTATTGTCATCTCGGTTTTTCTATTTACTCTTGCTTCGTCAAGAGGCTCTATCTTCCGAAAAAAGAGCTTTCTTTCAGTTCTTTCAAGAAAAGGAACTCTAATTTTGTATCTAATGCACCCTGCATTGTGTTCACAGTGAATCTAATACCCCCTTAACTAATAAGGCGTCATTTCTGGTGCACTCTTAGTCTTGGAAGCGGATTCAACAAGAGCAGGTTGATATATCAGTGGCTCTCTTTCATTTAGCAAGCGAATATGTTGGTCCCAAGGGAGTCTACAAGAGTTCAAGGATATAGAAAGTTTGTAGAAGCGGGGGGCGGGGGGGGGGGGGGGTTGAATAGAAACACACAATTTTTAGTTTTTTAATTAGTTTATATTGAATAAACAAATTTACAGTTACAAGCGGAATTAGAACAAGTAAATAAACCTATTCTGTTGTAACTTAAGAAATCACACAGCTTGATGCACATGGAATGAGAAAGAAAAGAGACAGAGGTTTGAGAGATAGAAAGTAGTATGCATGAAGATGAAGAAGATATCTTCATCTTATTTATACCCATTTGCATTTAATGCAAGACAAAAGGTATATGCCATGTGTCAAGTTTTCATAGGAAGCTTGTCCTTTGTTCAAAAGCAACCATGCTTTTAGCTGCGTGTGAACAATACCAAATCAGATATGATGGGGACATAAGAGACAATCCGTACGTCCTCTTCTGACATAGTATAAGGTTTGACTTTTGTGCATCGAGGATAAGATCAACACTGATCTTGCTTTAGACTTCATTTGATCACTGAACTTGAAACTTCAAGGATGAACTTTCAGAGTATCACTGAGGTCTTGCAAGAAATCACACTTTTATCTAGACAAGCCTTTGCTATCACTGAACCGCTTCAGATCACGAGCTGATTATCTTTATCTTCAGCTTGGTCTTCGACTTTCCCTGATTATTCTTGTGGTGTGAATGTTGTTCTTCAGATCATCAGAGATAACGTTAAGGTTCCTATGATTCAGCGATCGCTGAGTACAATCAGCGTATGCTATCGCTGAATTTGAACTTTAACTCATAAATGGAATTTTCACTAAATATACAGAGGAATCATATTCAAATCACTGAGAGGAGTTATGATCAACAATCTTCCCCTATTTGATTATGATTAAGCAACATCGGAAATTTTCTTGATAGGATTAGTAAAGACTAAAAAATTTAAAGTGAAATTTCTAAGTACTAATTTGTGAGATCTTTTAGCTAAACTACTATTATAATTGAGTTTCATTTATAAGGATATGAAAACACAATATTTATAAGTACGAAAGCTTTAAGTACATTCACTAATTAAATTTCAGAGAGAAATATCAGTGAGTGAAGAGGTTTGTAAAGAAATTAGAACTCTTTTGTTCATTGTCCTTTTTTACTATTTTTAGGGATCTTTTCAGTACACAGATGGAGTAGAGTACTTCATTGAATTTCATTAGTTAATAGTATGAAGAATTACATAGGAAATGAAATTACAATTTTGTAAGGTAAAGTACAATACACTAAAGAGTGCTACGCAGGAAAAGAAGACTAAAAAATTAATCAGAGAGTCTTTCATGTCTTCTTCATAGTTCTTTTTCATAGATTATCTTTTGTCGATTCATCAGAGGATTATCTGACCAGCAGTGATGACGCATGATCTTTATGAAAGCTGATGGAGCCTTGTTGACTTCTCGGTTCCTGAAGAGTCCTAAGAAGCCTTCATTATCCAAGAAAATCATACCAGGTTCAGGTAATGAGATGATTTCATTTTCTTCATATCTTCGATCTTGAGGGAGAGAGGAGTTCAGCATTGAGACGTCAGGGATTTCAAGATGACCAAGAATGCTTTCGTAATTCAATTTGGTTTCATGTTCATTTTTGGAAGATGAACCTCCTTCAGCGTTTGATCTTCTTTTTCTTGTAGGCTCAGGGAGAGGAGAAACTTGCACATGCTGTGACATCCTTTAAAATAGCTGATCCAAGCCCCTTTCCACCACATTTTTGAACTTTGACTTGGAACCCTAAACGGCATCTCTGATTTCTAGCCACTCAGAGTATCCATAGAATTTTAAGGACTTGACTTCTTCTTTTTCACATTTCGAATGTCTGTACATTCATACATATACCTTCAGACCACTTCTTTTGGAAGGACGTCCTTCAATAGTTGCACGAATGATTTTTGATTCAGACAGTCGAAAGTTGAATCGTTCAGTGCACCAATGTTGTTCATTTTCTCTGTGGCTTGTATCTTCATTTGTCAGCGCACTTAGGATCCTTTGTGCCAGATCTTTAGCGACTTTTTCACTTTTCTCGTTTAGCTTCCTAGTCGCTTCATCTCTTGCAGCATCCTCCCTGGGTATCTTTCTGGCCAGCTCAAGGTCATTCTCTATTTGTTTCATCTTCTCGTCCCTGATTCTCTGAGCTTCAAGAGCTTGTGCTCTCTCCTTTTTTGATAGAAAGTAAAAATCATCCACCATGCTGAGCGGCATGGGATTTTCTGGTTCAGCAATGGGCATCCTTATTCTTTTGGCTTCAAGTTCCTTTAAGAAGTTTATTCTCCTTTCTTCTTCTTCAGGCTAGCTTATTGGTAGTCTTTGTGCGTGCCGTCTGGGAATAAGGCCTTCTTCATCTTTAGAGTCAGATTCAGATATGTACACAAACTGCTATTCTGATGAAGGTTCCCTAAAATATGCAGAGTCCTTTGGGGGACTGGACTCACTGAGAATGGGGGATGGAGAGAGAGGTTTATCAAATCCAAAATTTGGAGGAGGAAAAGATGGATAAGTTGGGGTTTCAAAGATTGGAGTATAAGGGATGAGTGGAAGACTAACCTCAACAGTGGTCTCCCCTCAGAGTTTGCCGGTGTGGTATTCAGAGTTACCACTTCTTTGCTCTTCCTTGAGGGATCAGACTGTCCTTCAGAATGAGATGGTCTGTCCCCCAAAGGTTCTCTGAAAACGATTACAGGTATAAAGTTGCCTGGACGGATCTTCTGAAAAAAGAGATTAGCACCTGGAGGAAGGTCATCATCATCATCATCATCGTTTCCTCCATGATGAGGGATTTTATCATCGTATTCATCTTCTTCTTCTTCTTCTTCTTCTTCTTCTTCTTCTTCTTCTTCTTCTTCTTCTTCTTCTTCTTCTTCTTCTTCTTCTTCTTCTTCTTCTTCTTCTTCTTCTTCTTCTTCTTCTTCTTCTTCTTCTTCTTCTTCTTCTTCTTCTTCTTCTTCTTCTTCTTCTTCTTCTTCTTCTTCTTCTTCTTCTTCTTCTTCTTCTTCTTCTTCTTCTTCTTCTTCTTCTTCTTCTTCTTCTTCTTCTTCTTCTTCTTCTTCTTCTTCTTCTTCTTCTTCTTCTTCTTCTTCTTCTTCTTCTTCTTCTTCTTCTTCTTCTTCTTCTTCTTCTTCTTCTTCTTCTTCTTCTTCTTCTTCTTCTTCTTCTTCTTCTTCTTCTTCTTCTTCTTCAGCTTGAGGATCTTCAGCTTGGGGATCTTGCTGAATGTGGGGAGAAATAGGAGGTCCTTGACATAAGTCATTTCCCCTTCCTATTAGCTCATCAGCGAGCTCTTTGGCACATCTCTTTCCCTCAATGTTGTCAGGAGGTAGGACGTGCACCATCAGCGTACGCACATTAGAGCTGATGCCTTTAAGGCTGTCAGTGTGCGGCGATTGGTTTTGGCTAATATTAGCCAGCGATCCATGATCAGCAGCAGTGAAGGAAGGGCCCTGATCAGCAATACTTTTTAAGAGCTTCATCATATCTTCTTGCGTCTGCTGAATAGATGCAAGAGCCTTACCCTGATCTTCCACCAGTTTTTCTAGCTTGTCAAGCCTTTGTCCATGGGTGGAAGAGTCATTCTTCATTGCTGTAACATCAGAGATGATGTTATTTGTGGTGGCCTTTATCCCTGGAGTCCCAGAGACCGTGTGAAAGATGTACTCAGAGGACATCTGAAGATTGTCCACTTTAGCGTTGATAAGAGCACATTCTTTCACCAGGAAGTCGGTCGGTGGGAAGTGGGGATTGGGAAGGACAATCTCTGAGAAATTCATTGGGAATGCCGGCAGCTTGGCAGCGAGCCGCTCCTTCTTGATCTTCCGTATCTCCTCAGCAGATAGGGATTGGGGAGATTTCAGCGAACTGCTACCACTGACATGAGTGTCAGTCGCCTTGGTAGTGGTAGTAATCGTCGCTGATGAAGTAAGAAGTGGTGCACTACCTGATGATAACATAGACAAAGAAACCAGAAAGAGCTCTGGGTTAGATGAAAGGTGATGTGAAGAGACATATGTAACCCTGAGAGTATCGTGAGGATTACTCTCAGGTATTCCGCGTCCGATGGCAGTGTCTTATGGATCACTAGCCCGTGTCTTAGAATGTTTGTGAGAAACATTCCGAGGTTCTGTTATACTGGCTTTCCAAAGTTCAGATTGTCTAAACAAAGCTGAAGTTTGAACAACGCGCATCTCAACTTTATCAGAGATAGGGACAACTACCTATGAATCATTAGTTGATGTGAGGACCAAAGAAGAGATGATAGAAGAAGAAGAAGAGAAGGCTGTGAAAGTGTTACCTAATCCAGCTTCAGCGTAGCTGGGTCTAGTGGTCTCAGTGACCGGAGTCTCTGAGGATGGTAGTGCTGATGAAGCGGCAACGGATGTGAAAACCATTGTCGTGGCAGTGGCTGAGTGAGGCGGAGGTGTTACGCCTTTATCAGAGAGGGAGGTCTTTTGAGAGACCCCTGTCTTTTGCTTCTTTTGAGAGGGCTTGTGAGCGACAGTCTTTTTGTGACTGTCAGTCGGCTGTTTGCGTTTAGGTTTGTTGGTGTTAGGGTCACTCACTGATGGGTTTGTTAGTGGGATGGACACAGATGCTGCTTCGTTGATAAGCTGCAACATGTAAGCGGTGTAAGGAGCGTCCTCTGGAAGTTCTTCCAGATCCAGCGACTTTTTGCCAACCATAGAGAAGCTCTGGTTGGCGACAACGGGGTAATCACCTATGAAGGCTTCTTCCAAGATGGTGGAAAAAAATCTTGGATAAGGGATGAACTTCTCCCTCTTAGCAGCATTCACTCTGTTGAACATGTCGCTGAAAATATAATCAACGTAGTTGAGCTTATAGTTCGTGTAGAGAGCAAAGCCCAAGTCCTGAAAGTGCTTGCTGGCTTGATCGTAGGAGCCAGTCTTGGAACCCATGCGTTAAATCACATGGGTGAAGATGTATTGCCATCTGGCAGGGAGTCATTTCTTCTCCATCTTCGATCTGACATTCTTTTCAGCGTACTTCTCCCATACGTAGCCAATAGAGTCCAAGAAAGTTGAGATTTGTTCCCTGGTGGGCTCAGGAGCCCATTGTTGATTCTTACCTCTATGAGGGAGGCATAGAGCATTCCTTATGAATCCAACAGTGAAGGCGAAGTCGCCAAAGGTAGGTATGGTAAACCTGATAGCAGGGAGCTCGTTTCCCTTATCAGTGGTAAAAGTTGTACAGCGAGCTGTGTAGCAGAGAGCTTGTAGGTGAGAAGTGATTCCGATTGGGTTGTGAATAAAAGCATACATCAGCGGGCATGCTTTGATGAAAGTAGTACCATCCTTGAAGTGTGGCTTATTAGCAGGGATATCCACCAGAGCTAAGTAATTGCACGGCTTGAAGGTTGCTTGTTCCAGTTCGAAAGCGCAGACAGGTGCTCGCTTAAGGACAATTTGAGCAGGTGCATCAGCTTGCTGGTTCATACTTGAAGATGCCATTTCTGTTTGAAAGATAGGCACACCAAAAAGAAAGATCATGGTTTAATACATAGTGTATAAACCAAAGTATTTTTGGTACAAAGAATACCAAATCTTAAGAAGAGAAACAAGCGATTTGTTGAACAAAGATCAAAATATTTGTTATTTGGTAGATAAATACAGATTTTGAAAAAGTTTCTTTTTTTTTGTAAAAAAAATGTGAATCGAAGACACCAAAAATGGTCTTCTGTTCTAAGAAGGAACTTAGAACAGGTTTGTGAGAAAAATAAAGATTTAGGGTTTTAACTCATTTATTTTAAACAGATATTTATAACAAGAAGTTATAATGGATGAAGAGAAGTTATAAAAAACAATGTAGTTGTTTTGATTAAAGAAAATAGGGTTAGATCAAACCTTAAACGTGAAAAGAGAGAAAAACGCACAAGTGCGTGTTCTTGGTGTTCTTGGAGAAAACTTGAAGATTCAAAGGAGAGTTCTTGTTTTTGAAAGTTCTGAGCGCGTAAAGAATTGAATGAGAAGAATTTTTGCTTAAATAGCAAGAGGAGAGAGAAAGAACGAATGCTAAACGACGGTTTTAGCTTTTTGAAAAGAAATGATGACCTACGCACGTTCCTAGAAAGTGACAGGAAAGGAAACGTCGTGGTCCGTCGTGTGTCAGAAAAGGCCTGACGTGTCCTTTTCTTATTTGAAAAAATTCCGATAAGATTAATATTTAAAAAATGTTAATCATTATCCTTAAATTATTCATCAATAAACAATTAATGATTGTCAGTGATGGGTTTTATCTTTTGAGATTCATTCTCTGAATTTGAAGATGTTCAGAGAGTGTAAGGATTTAGATGTTCATACCTGAGTGAGATTTACTTGCTGAATCAAAGTTCAGAGAGTGGAAATTTGAAGACTTGATTGTATGTCACTGAATTTTGTTGATCGCTGAATAGATTTTATTCAGCATTCAACATACCAAGTTCGCTGATAAGTTGATTGAATCTAGTCTAATCAAGATGCTTGGTGAAAAGATCAGCGAGATGATATTCAGTTGGTACAAAGTGGAGTTCAACTTCTCCATTCATCACATGATCTCTGATAAAGTGATATCTAATCTCAATATGCTTGGTTTTGGAGTGAAGTACAGGGTTATTTGCAATGGCAATAGCACTGGTGCTATCACAATAGATAAGGATTTTAGAAAGTTTGAGATCGTAGTCTCTTTGTTGATTTCTCATCCATAGGATTTGAGCACAACAACTTCCAACGGCTATGTATTCAGCTTCAGCGATAGAGGTGGACACAGAGTTCTGCTTTTTTACTTGTCCAACTAATCAACTTACCACCCAATAGCTGACAGCCACCGGGGTGCTCTTTCTATCTATCTTGCATCCTGCAAAATCACTATCATAGTAACCAATTAAATCAAACCCTGAGCCTTTGGGATACCAAAGACCCATATTAGGAGTCCTATTCAGATATCTGAAGATTCGCTTTACAGCGATGAGATGAGATTCCTTTGGTTCAGCTTGATATCGAGCACAGAGACAGATAGAGTACATGATATCAGGTCTACTCGCTGTAATATAGCAGAGATCCGATCATCCCTCGATAGGCAGTGATATTGACAGGTTTCCCATTTGGGTCCTTATTCAAAGTCAGAGGAGGTGCCATAGGGGTCTTCATCACTGAGCATTGGTTCATATCAAATTTGTGCAGCATGTCCTTAACATATTTACTTTCACAAATAAAAATTCTTTTGTCAGATTGCTTAATCTACAAGCCTAGAAAATATGTTAGTTCACCCATCATACTCATTTTATATTTTTTCTTCATTCATTTTGCAAAACGAGTGCATAGTTTGAGTCTTGTGGAGCCAAATATAATATTATCAACATATATTTGAGCAAGAATAGTATGACCTTTATATGTTCTTAAAAATAGAGTTTGGTCTATTTTTCCACGAACAAATTTTTCTTTAAAAAGGTATTTTAAGAGAGTGCTATACCAAGCTCTGGGAGCTTGTTTTAACTCGTAAAGAGCTTTTTGGAGTTTGAAAACATAACCAGGATGGTTTGGGTCAGCGAAACCAGGAGGTTG
Source organism: Silybum marianum (assembly GCA_036898165.1). Taxonomy (NCBI): domain Eukaryota; kingdom Viridiplantae; phylum Streptophyta; class Magnoliopsida; order Asterales; family Asteraceae; genus Silybum; species Silybum marianum. Next base: position 17,456,624 of record CM072529.1, read on the forward strand.
TTCAACATAAACTTCCTCACTGAGTTTACCATTTAGAAAAGCACTCTTTACATCCATTTGAAAAACTTTGTTTCTACAAAACTCAATTAGTTCTTCTTGCATGGTAGAGACCCAACTAGGATCAGAGATAGCTTGATCTATCTTCTTAGGTTCAGAGAGAAAAATAAAATTAACATAGAGACAGATATTACCTTTACCTCTACGAGTCTTGATACCTGCATTTGGATCGCCAATAATTTGTTTTATTGGATGATTTGCAGTCCATTACTGAGCTGGTGGTTGAGGAGACTGATTAACAATAGATTCAGCGACTTGTTCTCTTTCAGGGATAACGTTGGTTGTTTCATCAACAGGTACTTCATTATTTAATATCAATTCTGGAGGTGATTCAGAGGTTTGATCAGCAGAAGATGAAGCTTGGTAGTTCACTGAAGAGTTTCCGAATGAGGTATCAGAGGGAGGAATCTGATTCAGAGGAGTGATGTTGACCCGTGATGATGATGGATCGTTGCTTGAGGTAGGAAAATCAGGGATTCCATCATCATTAGTTTCAGCATTAGGTTGATTTCTGAAATAAGTTTCAGGTTCCCTATAATGAGATTTCATCCATTCATTCAACTCCTCATCTTCTTCAGGGATAGGAATAGAATTTGTTGGACGAGATTCATCAAAATTGACGTGCATGGATTCTTCAACATGTTGTCTTCTTTTGTTGAAGATTCTGAAAGACTTGGATACAGAAGAGTATCCGAGAAATATCTCATCATCAGCTTTTGGATCAAATTTACCCAGATGATCTCTATCATTCAGAATGTAGCATTTACATCCAAAGATGTGTAGATATTTCAGAGAGGGTTTTTTTCCATGAAATAATAATAGGAAGTCTTCTTGAATCGCTTTACTATCAGGGATCGATTCTGAGTAAAGCACGCTGTGTTGACTGCTTCAGCCCAGAATTGAGTAGGTAGATGCGATTCGCTGAGCATTGAGCGAGCTGCTTCAATGATCGTTCGATTTCTTCTTTCAGCAACACCATTTTGCTGAGGAGTTCTTACTGATGAGAAGTTGTGAGTGATTCATTTTTCTTCAAAGATAATTAAGGTACTGTTTTTTAATTCAGTGCCATGATCACTTCTCATGGAGTGAACAATAAGATTGTTCAAGGCTTCCACTTTTGGATCAGGGGTATCACTTTTGGATTGAAGAAAAAATACCCATGTATATCTGGAATATTCATCAACTATCACAAGAGTGTACTTCTGTCCAGATAGAGATTGGACATTGACTGGTACAAATAGATCCATATGGAGAAGCTGAAGAGGTGAGTTCACTAAGGAAACTTGCTTAGATCTAAAAGAAGCTTTTGTCAGTTTTCCTTTTTCACACGCTGAACAAAGATATTCCTTTGTAAAGGTATGATTAGGAAGATCCCTGACAAGTTCTTTTTGAGATAATTTAATGATCATCTTAAAGTTGAGATGAGAGAGTCTTTTGTGCCATAACCAGTTTATGTCAGAGGAGGCTCTAGAGATGAAGCACATGTTCTCAGAGGGAGAACTATTCATGTTAATGACATACACATTTTCTATTCTTTTGCCTGTTAGGGCAAGTTTGTCATTAATATCAGTGACAACACATCTTTCTTTAAGAACAGAACTTTGAAGTCTTTGTCACACAACTGACTAACGCTCAATAAATTGAGCTTTAGTCCTTCAATGTAAGCAACTCGACTGAATGAAGGGAGCATTGGATAGTATTCCATAACCTTTAGTGTATCCTTTTCCATTTCCACCGAAGGTCACTGAGGGACCAACTTCTTCCTTGTATTCAGAGAGCAGAGATTTTCTGCCATTCATGTGCCTTGAGCATTCGCTATCGAGATACCAGATACCTTTGGCACTCTGCATACAACAAAAAGATTAATTTTTTATCGGTATACCCATATTACTGTGGGTCCTGCAGTGTTAGTGGAAGGAGTGGCGGATGAGCTACTAGCTGAAGAATTTTCTTCAGTGGATATCTTCTCCTTGGAAGTTTTACCAACTTTGGTGGATTTTACTCTCACTGATTTATCAGCGTGAGCTACTTTCTTTCCATGAGCTAATTTTTCAGCTTTGGTAGCAATAGGACATTTGCTGGAAATGTGGGTAGTTTCACCACAGTGATAGCATTTCCTATATTTGTAAACAGGTTTGAATTTTAAAGAGTTAAGAGAGCAAGAGGAAACATTTTCAGGACCAGAACCGAGAATTCATTTGTCTAATGTCCTTGGGGGTATAACAATGTTTTCAGGGACAGGTGTGAGGTCGATCTTAATTCTGGATGTTGATCTCTGAATAGATCCAGGGATTTTCTTCCCAGTTTTAGGATGACTCACTAAAAGAACAGAGGAACTTTTCATCTGTTTCTAAAAGTTTTTGATGGTAGGAACGTGGTCAAGAAACTTGTTCTTGATCATTTTCTTAGAATCATTAGAATTGGAGAAAGGCGGCTTCTCATTCAGATGAGGTTTCTGAGAGGAAGGGTCAGGTATTGAGGAGACAGACATTCCGAATTTTAACATGGAACGATCATTCTCTGATTCTTCTTTGTCAGGGTTGTATCCTAACCCACTTTTGACTTTCATAGGGATCTGGGTATTGATGATCTCGCTGACTTATCTGAAGCTTGCACCATCCTTCGATTGTAGCTTTTTTAGCCTTGAGATTAGCAATGACCTTTTCCCTTTCAGTGATAACTTATTGTCTCTCAATGTTTATTGTTTGATTTACAAAGACTTGATCTTTTAGAGTTTCTTCAATCTTTGTAAGTTCTTTCTAAGTTTCTCTCAATGGGTCTTTGATCTTTTAGAGTCTCTCAATGTTTATTTTTCATACTATTCAGTTGTTCAGATAGATCAATATTGATTTGTTCAGCTTTGATCTTTCCATTTAGAGCATTGTAAAAATCAACAGTCATAACATCGAGAGCTGACAGGTTATCACTTTCAGGTATAAAGGAGTTTGAAAGAGTGTTAACCTGGGTTGAAGGAGACTCTGTGGATGAAGTTTCAGAGACTTCTTCAGCTTCCTCGATTCTGGCCATGAGGCAGAGGAAGGCGAGATCTTCTTCATCAGAGGCTGATTCATCAGAGGTCTTGGCCCAATCGTCTTCTTGATTCCAATCAACTTCTTCAGCAATTAGACCTTTGCCTTTTTGTTGGTTCTTTTTCAGATCTCTTTATTTATTCTTCAACTTAAAATATTTTTCCTTTTTATCAGAGTTCTGAGAGGTGGTGGGTGCAACTACTTTCTTAGATCTACACTCACTTGCAAAGTGGCCCTTTCACCGACAGTTATAGCATATTGCAGATGCTTTTTCAGCGGGCAGAGTCTTTGACTTATCAGAGTCAATGATAGCAGGAGTTTTTTGAAAATTACTCTTTCTAGACAATCTTCTAAAGTTGTTAGTTAGAAGAGCTAGAGAGTTATCAAACTCAGAAATGTTAGCGTCAGTGACTTCTTCTGAATCAATTTTATTTAATTCAGTGATAGAGGTAATAGAACAAGAAACTTGTTTTGAAGGATCTACCTCTGAAGTCACTAGAGCCAAAGAAGTACTTTTGGCACCCTTGATATCATTTATGAGGTTTTTTCTTAATACCTGAGATTGCTCCTCATTTAGGAGCATTCCATATAAAGCACTAAGAGAGAGAGTTTCAAGATTCTTTGACAGTTTTAGACATGTAGTGTACACTCCCCATTGTTTAGGTAGTGCCTCCATGAATTTTGTCAGTGTTTCAGCATTAGAATATTCTCTGTTGACAGTTTTCATATCAATCAAGAGACAGTTAACACCTTTGGTGAATTTGAGAAAGAGTTTCACCTTTTAAGTGCATAATGCTTTCATATTGTCTTACCAGATTTATACATCTAGTGATTTGAACTACATCAGTTCCTTCATATTGAATACATAAAGTATCCCACATGGCTTTAGATGTTATCATCTTCATTATAGAAAGATAAACTTCATCTGGTAAAAAAATTGCTATTATTGATCTAGCTTTAGAGTCTATAGCTACTTCCTTTTTCTCTTCTTCAGTCCATCGATCTGGAGTTTTGACAATTCTCCTTTCAGCGATGGCTGGCGTGGTAGTGGTGGCAGAAACACTAGCTACTAGGGCTGTAGGAATGAATGGTCCATTTTCTATATAGTAGGGGATCTTAGGATCTGACCCTTCTAGGAATAGAGTCATTCTTTCCTTCCATAATGGAAAATTATCACGGCTAAATCTTGGAGGTTTAGCTAAAGATCCATTATCAATGTAGTTTGTATTAGTATTGGTCATTTTAAAATAGCTTTGAAAACAAGTATTTTAAAGATAAGCAAGAAACACTGCTCTGATACCACTTATTGGTCCCAAGGGAGTTTACAAGAGTTCAAGGATATAGAAACAGTTTGTAGAAGGGGGGGGGGGGGTTTAATACAGGCACACAATTTTTAGATTTTAAATTAGTTTATATTGAATAAACAAATTTACAGTTACAACCGCAATTAGAACAAGTAAATATACCTATTCTATTGTAACTTAAGAAATCACACTTTTTGATGCACAAGAAAATGAGAAAGAAAAGAGACAGAGGGTTAAGAGATATAAAGTAGTATGCATGAAGATGAAGAAGAAGAAGATATCTTCATCTTATTTATAGCCGTTTGCATTTAATGCAAGACAAAAGGTAGATGCCACGTGTCAAGCTTTCATATGAAGCTTGTCCTTTGTTCAAAATCAACCATGCTTTTGGTCGCGTGTGAACAATACCAAATCAGATATGATGGGGACATAAGAGACAATCCGTACGTCCTCTTCTGACATCGTATAAGGTTTGACTTTTGTGCATCGAGGATAAGATCAACATTGATCTTGCGTTAGACTTCATTTGATCACTGAACTTGAAACTTCAAGGATGAACTTTCAAAGTATCGCTGAGGTCTTGCAAGACATCACGCTTTTATCTAGACAATCCTTTGCTATCACTGAACCGCTTCAGATCACGAGTTGATTATCTTTATCTTCAGCTTGGTCTTCGACTTTCGCTGATTATTGTTGTGGTGTGAATGTTGTTCTTCGGATCATTAGAGATAAGGTTAAGGTTCCTATGATTCAGCGATCCTGAGTACAATCAGCGTATGCTATCGCTGAATTTGAACTTTAACTTATAAATGGAATTTTCACTAAGTATACAGAGGAATCATATTCAAATCACTAAGAGAAGTTATGATCAACAGAATAGGATCATAATCACCTTCTTCTTGTGCCTTTGTATCAGAGAAAGTAAAAAAGTATTCTAAGTCATCTTGGAATTTCTAGTGATTTACTCTAACAGTTTCTTCATCATGGCCAGATTCCAAGTCTATAGTCATTTCCTTCCATAGCACCCATGGGCTTTTCAACCGTTGATTATATAACTAGTTCAGATTCAATAACCTCCACATCATGTATTTCTTCATTGGCTGTTATGGCTTCGGTTACTGGTGGATCAGTAATAGTATATGGAGCATTGGCGGCAGAGGCATATGTACCTTCTTCTAATCACGGTCTCTTATCCCCCTCATGGCTATAAGAAGCTTCATCATCGTCATACAGATCCCTATGGTGCTTTAAGGAGCCAACTTTGGATCTACACGTATCTTCTAGCGATTGCATGCGCTCCATCATACAATTCAATGTGTCTTGAAGGGAGGCAGTAGAATTGTTGACAAAATTTGTGACGAAGGAGAAGTTAGATTGAACCGTGTTGAAGTTTGAGCGTACTTCAGCTCTTAACTGATTGAACTCAACACAAGTGATATTCAGATATTTGGATTGCGGATGAAGGATGTCGATCAAGTCAGATTTAACTTGAACGCCTTCAGCCGTTTGAGATCGTAAAAGAGCGAACAGTTACCATTTAAACTTGTCAATTATCAATGGTCGCTTATCAGGCATAGGTAAAGCAAACAAGTGATCGGCAAGAGATTTTCCTTTGATCAACCATTTGTTCTCATCCACCCGGGACTTCATCGTCATCTTTGTAGAAAGGAGATAATTATCTAGAACTGAGGCCACATAGGTTGAGATAGTAGCACTCGAGTCACGTAGATCACCGATTAACACGATAGTTGAATCAATTGTGTGACCTATGTTTCGCGATTGCAAAGCTGTGGCGCTGATAGGATATCTACCCAATCCTCGTGAAATACCTGATGTAGGTACCACCAATATGAGTATTCCGACTGAGCCACTAAGGCTAGCAGCATTAGTAGTAGAAAATGATCTAGAAGTCTGAGGCCATAAACTCGATGTGCACTGAATTGAAGTCGAAGTCCGGATATAATATCTTCTAGTTTCAATACCAGCACTCTGCAGGCGAAGATTTTTTTAAATCTGTGATTCTATATGAAACAACCATTTGTTTGGAGATGGTTGAGTGTCTTAGGGGCATGCAGATGCGTTGATGGGTCCACAATGACTTCTTCAATGCCGGTACTCAATGAATGAGTGTTAACAGTATATGGGGGTTACCCGGCTAGACTCGGTGGGGATACACTCACACTTACCATGTTCTTTTTCCGTCCCTGCACACATACTCACATCAAAATTATCGACTACAACACCCTCATCACCCCTTATATCTCCTTGAAAGTCAAAATCCATGTGCTGAGGGACAGAGGCCTCAGATTCAGAATTATCCTCTGATATTTTTGTCTGTCGTCCAATTCGGGCAATTAAGTGAGAGGTATCCCCGGATGGCCAAGATCTGTCGTCATTTGATTCGTCTAAAGAGCAGCCAAGATTGAGATATGCTTTGGTTTCAGATGAGGAGGAAGCAGAGTAGAAAACTTCGTCAGTTTGACGGCGAACTGGTACTTTGACACGAGAACGTCGTGGCGACAGGATAGGCATAGTAGGGATGAGTTGGGTATGGATTAGTGTAGTTGAAATAGGTGCAATAGAGATAGGCTGATCAGAAGCACCCCTATCTCAATTGACTTCTCAATATTTTCTCTCCACGTACCCCGTTCAGGACCCCGTGGTACCTGCACCTGCTCACCTATAATTCTAGGACCCAAATGATGCACCATAACTACCTTAGGGGGCTCCCATTGGGGAGGTCCCTCCGGTTATGGAGGGGATAATATGACATGTTCTACTTTATACACTAACACACTAGGTGCTTTCTAACTAGTGTAGGCTAACAGGGAGTTGGACAAGGGAAGAGAGTTGGTAAATTGTCCGTGTGGAATTTTTAGAAAACGTTACACGAAGTGAGGTACGAGTATATTGCTGTGGCGGCGGCGAATATATGCGTTTGACGTTATCATGCTACAGATAATCAGTTGTAAAAACCATTGGAAGAGAATGAACATTCGTGCTTTTCCAGGTCGAGATTGTTAGCTACAAGTTCGACCAATTCATCCCAGATGAATGACGCGTAGTCATAGTGACGGTTGGATGTTGTTCCATGGAATATCCGAAGCACCGAGATATTGTAGCGATCCAGGCCCGTGTGCTTAGATGTGAGGTAGCGATTGACGATTGGGAAAATGGTGTACCAAAGTTGTTAATCATTATATTTTAAATAATATTCCGAATTTTGTGAAAAATATTAATATTCACCGATCAAGAAGATGATTAACTTCAAAAGTATATAATTAAATCCAAAAATATTCCAAATTGGTCTCATTTTGAAGGTATTGACGAGACAATTTTCATGGTGTAACTTGTTAAAATAAAAACGTATTTTTTAAACGTATTTTGATTGATATACGATTATATATTTTAATGTGATAAAGGTGGAAAATGAAAAATTAAAAAGGAAAGGACGTAAAGTAATTTATTAACTAACTCTAATGATAAAAATGTAAAATTTAAATAACAAATTGATTACTTTTGTGCTACTTTTAACTTTAAGTAAAATTAAAGTATATAACTAACTCTAAGGATAAAAATGTAAATTTTAAATAACAATTTTCATGGGTATTTCAATCTCTTCAACAAGTTTAGTAATGAGCATAACGGCCCTATTGTTCCGATGGAGAGAGGAACCTATGATTAGCTTTTCGGGAAATTTCCAAATGAACAATTTCAACGAAATCTTTCAATTTCTTATTTTACTATGTTCAACTCTATGTATTCCTCTATCCGTATGAGGGTGTTATATAAATAAAATTTTCATTTTTAACCCTAATCAAGGGAAATCGATGGGTTATTCCAAAATATCTGACTTTTTGTACAAACCCTGCGATATCGTGTATTTCTATGGATATATCGATAACTTTTGTGCTATTATCGTAAAAACAAAAGGATAATGGCTATTTAGGTAACTCTTTTTCAAAAAATGACTCTTTTAAATAAATTCTCAATTTAATATTAAATAGTTAATAAAAAAGAATTTTACTCAAATAGCCATCTCAAAAAAACAATTTTGCTTCCTAGCCCAGTTTTCCTAAAATTGCCAAAATAGCCAATAAGTTCGCCAATAATGAGGTCACAATTGCGACCTCACTAACAAAATTGGTTGGTGATCTCACTATCAAAATTCAACATACAAAATATTAAAATATATCAATGAAAAGTGGTTAGCGACCCTTGTATACTATGTTAAAATTTATCAATGAAAAATGGTTAGGCACCTCTTTCAAATATTTGTGATCTCTTTCAAATATTTATGGCGACATCTTTCATAAAACTAGTGAGGTCGCAATTGCTACATTATTTTTGGCGACCAAAATAGTTATTTTGGTAATTTTAGAGAAATGGGCTAGGAGGCAATAACAATTATATGAAATGCTTATTTGAAAAAATTGTTTTACTAAAATTTAAAATTTAATAAGAAATAGTTACTAAACTATTAAAACTTAATTTAATTTTTAATATTCAATATTACTTAGTTACTACATTTGAAATTTCAAACTTAAGATTTGAAATTTGAGATTTGAAATTTAAAATTTGAAGGGGGCCTAATATTTGCACCCCTAATAAATGATGGTGCAAATTTCAATGTGAAAAAGAAGTCAGTGAAAGCTTTTTAATGAGGGTGCTAATGGCACTCCTAAAATACTTATGACACCGCTAAGTAAACAATTGATTGTCTTGGAAATTGAAACTCCAATGATAAATAGATAATATAATATATATTAAATAATTATTATTACTTTTTATTAATTATATAATTATTACATATTAATATATTATATTTTGTTATCATATATATATATATAAATATTATATCTCATTTAATAGCATCAATATTTGATTTTTTAGTATTAAATCTATTTAAAACTTAATAATCAGGTAAATATATAATTTAAAATATATTATATTGGATATTTAAATAAATAATATATATATATATATCGATATTTTAGTATTAAATTTATTTAAAAGATTTTATCATTAACTCAAATAAGTTGGTCGTAATGATATTTATGAAATGCGAATTTATTACTTTTGAGATTAATAATTTATAACAATTACAATGAAACTTTTAAATTTGAAAACTAACAATGTTTTACTTATAAGATTGATTCGATATTAAATTTATATAACATAAGGACTAAATATGTAAATTTTTAAAATCTTTTTAACAACTTTGTTAACTCTGTTAGATGTAAGGACCAAAATGGAAGCAAAATGAAACTAGAGGGACCAAAAAAGAAGTTTCTAAACCACAGGGACCAAAATCGTTATAATTGGTAAACCACAGGGACCAAAAGCATAGTTTACTCTTCTATATATTTACTTGGCTACTTCCTTCTTTCTATAAAAGGTATCATCCTCTTGAAAATAAACTACACCAAAACATAACTCAATCCACGTCACAGAGTTACATCCGGTTTAGATCTGTAAAACCAGCATTTCGGCTAAGCAATTAAGGTGAGTATGTGATGAGATTTTCTTTTGTGTATATGATGTATCTATATATATAATCTCTTATATGTATCTATATATATAATCTCTTATATGTATAATTTTTGTTATTATATATTTTTATTATTATTAAATACATTATAACCTATATATATATATATTATGATTTGTTAGAAAAATTTAATATTATTATATATATATTATCTATGAGTAGATTTTCTTTTGTGTATATATACACAATACTTGTAATATCTTGAGTAAGTCATTGTATTACAAGTAATGTCATTTTAGAATAAGTACAAATGTAATATACATTATTTTATGTTTTATTCATATACTTTTTGCTTTTTACATTTTATTTATACGTCAAATCTTAATGTTCATGTTTTGATTTTATAATTGTATAATTATTAGAAATCATAGTAATGTTTATATTAATAAGAATTTGTTTATTTTTAGATATAAATAAAAAAAAGTAAAAAAAAAGACCTCACTTTATATGTAAAATAATATGGTGGAATGTTGTAAAATAAATATTAAAATACAATATATATACGTATAAAATGTAGAAGAAAATATAACATAAATAATATAAAAATTACATTCATTAATGATTCATATTCATTAAAATATAATACAAATAAAACATAATTTATACAATTTATATCTAATTAAAATATGATATAAATATATTTAAATAATAAAAAGACAAAAAACAAAAATAACAGAAATACAAAAGACTAAAAAAAGTAAGGATTAAATAGGGGTTAAGTAATGATTAAATAGAGGTCAGAGGGGGCCCTTAGCAATGATTGGGGTGCCATTAGTCTCCCCTTTTAAATACCTTAGAGCAAAAATTAGTCAAAAAGTAACATTTTGTGAATAGTTATTTCATTTATTAAAAAAACTGAAAAAAATAATAAAAATAAATTATTAAAAAAATTGAAAAAAATAAATAAAAATAAATAATTAAAAAAACCAATTTTTTTTATTTCTTTTAAAACTTAAGCGCCGTATTTATTAAAAAATATTTAAACAAAACCAATTACATTTTTTAATTTTTCTTTATTTTCTTCAATATTACTCAACAGAAAAGTTTTCTTTATTTTTTTTTCTAACGTGCTACATTTTTTAAAAATTTCTTTATTTTTCTTCAAATGTTTATCTTTTTTTATTATTATTATACTTAGTAAATAAAGGGTAGTTGAGAAGTTGGAAGAATATTAACTAGGGTTGTAAACGAACCGAATGTTTAGTGAACCGTTCGTGAACTGTTCGGCAGGAAGTTCGTTTAATAAATGAACGAACATGAACACATTTTTTGTTCGTTTAGTTAAACGAACGAACATTAACAAATGTCTCGTTCGTTTATTTACGTTCGTGAACGTTCGTTTATTTATGTTCGTTCGTTTACGTTCGTTTATATAAGTTTATTTGAGTTTTGATTTTTTAGAATTCAATTTAATTTTAAATTAATTTCTTTTTAATTATTTCAATTCAACTTAAATTTAAATATTTTATTACTTTTTAGTTTTTACCCACTTGTTATTACAGTATCACATTAGAGTAAAAGTGTAAAAAAACCCTAGAAATCCTAAATCTTACCCGCCTCCATACTCTCTCTCAAGAAGATAACCAGCCTCCACATTGTTCCTGCAGAAAATCGGATCTTCACTTCGTCGTCGTTCACTTCATCATCAGTCGTCTCCTTCGTGTTTCCCACAACAGGTATGTGTTTACTTCTTAGATTTCAACACTTCAATTTCAACCCACTTCGATTAGCATGATACTGCTTAATTTTTGGAGCTTTCGAATCACCCACTTCTTCTAGTTTAGCTACTTCCTCTCATGAAGGCACTTTTGTAATTTCACAGACTTCTTTGTTGACCTTTTTTACAGGCTCACGGTTGGGTGGGGAAGAACTAAAAAGTTCATAATAAATTAATAATCTTCATATATTAGTTTGTTGACTTCTTTTACAAACCCATATCCATTCACACATGTATTGATATATATATATATATATTCAATAATAATCTGCACATATTAGTTTGTTGACTTCTTTGTTGACCTCTTTTACAAACCCATAGCCAATCAACATATATTGATATATATATATATATATGTTCACTAATAATCTACCACCTATATTAGTTCGATTTCATACATAGTTTGATTTCAGATTTACTGTTAGATTTCATACTTACTTTTCGATTTCACATAAACCAAATTGTAGATGTCTGATGTCTTTAACATTATTTTTTATTTTGTAGATGTCTGATGTCTCTTGTAGCGGTCCATATTTCTTCCATGACGATCTTTATTTAGATCGACTGCCAAATCCTCAAGAAGTTGAATCAACCGAAATTGAATCAAGTCCAAACACATCAAGAATGGAAGATAATCCTGAAGTGGTTGTTATCGGATCGAATGATGGAGAAGGCGTTGCAGGAAATATTGATGGTGGTATAGAAGACGCCAATGCAGTTAACAACGAAGAATCTACTCCATATGCCAAAAGGAAAATAAAGAGAACTTCAGGAGTTTGGGAACATTTTTGCTTGGTGAAGTTCGTTGATGGAACTGAAGTATGTGAGTGCATTCATTGTGGTGAGAAGATAAAGAAAATTAAAGATGGAACCACCACACCCTTGCTCAGGCATATTAGTTTTTGCCCAAAGTTGAGAGTCGTCAACACCGTTCATGCAGGTCAGTTAAAGCTAAAAGTCGTGCCTGGGAAATCATATTATTTCTCACATGATTATGGTTTACGAGTTGCCATTTAATTTCGTTGAGTATGATCTATTTAATGTGCTTATGAAGGAAGCTAACCCCGGATATAACAAGATTTCACGTGCATCGACTAGGCAGGATTGTGTTTCTAGTTATGAGATTGGGAAGAAACGAATTAAGAAAATGTTAAACGCAGTCAATCGTGTGAGTATAACAACTGATATGTGGACATCATTGCAGAATATTCATTATATGGTGGTTACTTGTCATTTGTAGATTCTGATTTCAAGCTTAACAAATTCATATTGAGTTTTGTTGATGTGCCACCACCTTATACTGGACTATGTATCTATGATTCACTCTTTAAGTGCTTAAAAGAGTGGAATATTGAGACAAAAGTTGCTACTTTGACGGTTGACAATGCTACAACTAATGATGTGGTTGCGACAAAGATGATGGAAAATTTGAATCATCAAAGAAAGCTTGTTGTTGGCGGAAAGTTATTTCATGTGCGTTGTTGTGCACATATTCTTAACTTGTTGGTACAAGATGGTTTGTCGGAGATAAAAGACATTATTCATAATGTTCGTGAGAGTGTGAAACACGTGAATGCCTCTCCAGGTCGATTGCATGTATTTAGTGAACTTTCCAAGCAAATGACGTTGTCAAAGAAACATTTGATCTTAGATGTTAGTACCCGATGGAATGCTACATATGCTATGTTGTCTACGACTTTGGAGTTTAGAGAAGTGTTTGTAAATTATGCCGATCGAGAAACAACTTTCAAGACTTTGCCGACCTTAGAAGATTGGGAGAAAGTTGAAGTTATTTGCTCTTTCTTGGGACTTTTTAGTGAGGTTACAAAAATAATTTCAGGTATTATGGATTCTTATTTATGGTGTTTATTTTAAGTCATTTTTAGTAGTCTAATCACCTAATTGTCATGCAATGTTTGTTTAACCCTTTTTTTATCTTATAGGCTCCGAGTATCCTACATCTAATTTATTCCTTAGTGAGTTGTATGGGATAAAAGAAGCACTAGATGATTTGTCTTTGGATGAGAATGAATACATGAGCAAAATGGCTAAAAAGATGAAGAGTAAATTTGACAAATATTGGGGTACTTGTAATCTATTGATTTCAATTGGTGCTATTTTAGATCCTAGATACAAGATGAAGCTGCTTGAGTTCTCTTTGATTGCCATTTATTCAACGATTGATGCTCCTAAACAAATGAAAATTGTTCAAGATACTCTTACTAAATTGTTTGAAGAGTATGTTGAGCAACATAAAGCAACCAATATTGTTTCATCTAGTAGTGCACCTGAGAATAGTGAAAGTGGAGTTAAGAGTGGTTATAGCAAGTTAAGTTCTAGAGTTGGTTTGGGTGTCAAAAGTGGAACTGCAAAGTATGATCAACACATAAGAAGTGTTGATACTTTTGTAAGCGCAAAATCAGAATTAGAAATTTACTGGAAGAGGGAGTGTACCTTGGTGAGCCGGGTGTATATTTTGATGCCTTAGAGTGGTGGAAGGAGAAAAATCTGAAGTTTAGAATTTTGTCTAAAATGGCTGCTGATATTTTATCAATTCCGATCACTACAAATGCTTCAGAATCAGCTTTTAGTGCTGGTGGAAGAGTTATAGATCCACATCGTGCCTCGTTAGGAACAAAGATGGTGGATATGCTCATTTGTGGAGCTGATTGGTACCATCATCACTATGGACTACGCACGAAAAAAAGCAAGGTAATTTTCTTAATCTTTTCGATTTTCATACTTGTTTTCTAACAGTAACTAATAATCATTTTGTTTGTTTGTTATAGGAAAATGATGATATGATATATGTTGAGCTTCCATGAGGATTGAAGATGGGTGGTGTTCTTATTACGTTTTCCACGAGTGATGAATGATGGTGAATTGTTTTTTTGTTCAAACAATGATGATTGATGATTGTTTTGTTTATGTTCAAACTTCAAACTATGGATAATTGGTGTTTGTTTAAGTTTTAGTTAACGAAATGACAAGTAGTCGTGTTTGTTTAAACTTGTTCATTTATGTTCGTTTATGTTCGTTTAGGTTGTTCGTTTATGTTCTTTTATGTTCATTTAAGCTGTTCGTTTATGTTCGTTTAAGTCAGTTCGTTCATGTTCGTTTGTTAATGTTCATTCATTTACGTTCATTTAACATGTTAACGAACGAACAAGAACGAACACGAACACACCTAATTTCTAAATGAACGAACACGAACACAAATAATTTTGTTCGTTTAGCGTTCGTGTTCGTTCGTTCGTTCGGTTAAGTTAAACGAACACGAACAAGAACAAGCCTCCGTTCGTGTTCGTTCGGTTCGTTTACAACCCTAATATTAACAATATAACTGATAAAAAATAAGAAATAATTTTATAGTTATTTGGATTAATTTAGGAATGGTCAGTTGCAAAAATATTTATTATAAAAATAAATTTGAAAAAACAAGTTTAAAAAAGAATAAAATATAAGTTTTTGAAAAAGTCATATTTTTGAAAGAATCTAGGATGACCTAGTTAGTGAGGGGTGCACTTTACCACTAGTGGGGGTGCAAATATCCCCACCAAATTTGAAACTTGAGATTTGAAATTTGAAATCTGAAACTTGAGATTTGAATTTTGAAATTTTAAATTTTACATTTTAAATTTTAAATTTTAAATTTCAGATTTGGGATTTGAAATTTGAAATTTGAAACTTTGGATTTGAAATTTAAAATTTGAAAGAAAATTTTGCTGAAATAACTATTTTGGAAAGGTAAATTAGCTTAGATAAACATTCCACAAAAGAGATTGTCATCAATAACCATCTCTATCTCCGTTTGACCAAAATAGCCAAACCTCCGTCAAATCCTATTCCAAACCTCCTCTAAATTAACGAAAATACCAAAACGACGTCGTTTTGGTCATTTTTTTATGTAGATTTGCATGAAACCTACTCGAAATTAACGGAGGTTCTCAAAACTACGTCGTTTTGGGATTGTTTTATATGTCGGTCAAATACCAATTAAACCTCCGCCAAATACCATAAACCTCCTCCAAATACAATTTAAACCTCCGCCAAATACATCCAAACCTCCTCCAAATACATTTGAAACCTCCGCCAATTACATTAAGCCTCCGTTAAATACCTTTCAAACCTCCGTGAAATACCATTCAAACCTCTAAAAACGCTGTCGTTTTGGACACGTGTCGTCACGAGAGAAACCCTAATTCATAACCCTAAAATTTGTTTGAAATAAGTTTTGAAGTCCGGCTCCATCTCTAAACCAGCATCCGACTTCTTTCTCTCTCACTTGTTGTTAGCATCTTTTTCTTTGAGGACCCACACTCATATTTTTCTCCCACATCAAATATTCTTAAAATTTTACTCTCATCTCCTTTAAAACTGCAACTCTTTCAACAAAAAATCAAGAGAGTCAAGAGGACCACCTTACTTCAATTCCTTCAATCTCATCTCCTTCAATTTTTTTATTTGACGAACGTATTTATAGACATTTACGTATGACGAATTTTTCAACAGACGACGGTCCTCTCATTATGAAGGTCCATCATAACGGAAGTTTCACACCACCCCCAGTAGGTCGTATGTGAACAGCATGGAAATATTTGTTGACCTGGTAAATGGTCAGTGTGTTTGTCTGGAACACATTCATCTATTAATGGCTCAACTTGGTTATGACGAACACGAACGAGCTGGAATGAAAATGTATTTCAAACCACCAAAAGCAGACTTGGACACTGTGTAACACCCTGATTTCTGTTCAAGTTGAAGAAAGTGTTGAACTGGGTGGTCTATTAAAGAGAAGCTAATTTCAGAGTTTGAGTGGTGGTGCTGTGAGATAGTGACAACTGTCACAATAGCACCAATGGTACTAAGAGTATGGTCGTCTTAGCTATTGTGTCATACGGTTTTGACATTTGTCACAATAGCACCAATGGTACTAAGAGTATGGTCGTCTTAGCTATTGTGTCATATGGTTTTGACATCTGTCACAATAACACCGGTGGTACCAAGTGATTGGTGGTCCCAACAAGTGTGCCATGCTATAGTGACAATGGCACAATGTACCAACCGGGTCTTTGGTAAAAACGGTAATCCCGGGTCCTATTTGTGTTCCACTCTTAGAATCAATGAAACAAGTATTTTGAAGTTATTATATTGGGTATCATTTGCTAGAGGAGAAACGGAATCAAAACGGGTGAAAAGTGGGAAAAACACCTCGGAATGGTCCAGGCTATCATGCCCGGCGATTATGACAGTGGCATAATAGCATGTCACAATCGCACAACTGGTACCGTGACTTAGGCATGAAAATCAGCTTTTGGGGGTGACACGGGCGATCATGACATGTCATGATCGCGGGCGGCCTCCAGTGGTTAAAACGGGATGTTCTTCATTTGGCCATAACTTCTTCATCACAGCTCCGATTGAGGCGATTCTTTTTGCTATGGTTTCGTAATTCAAAGCTCTTTATGATGGTAACAATGAGGATTAAAGTTTACTTGATGATTTGGGGTTCCCATACATTGAAAGGTACGATCACCTCTCCGAAATCTTGAATCTAGGGTTTGGTTCTATGATTTCTGATTTGGGTTTGATTTTGGTGTATGTTGGATTTGTTTATGATCTAGATGAAGGTTTTATAGGTGGAAACTTGTGGATTTGAAGTCCTCGGCTAATGAAGCTCGGTATTGGGATAAAAACTAGATTTAGCCTAAACTAGCTTGTGAGTTCATTCTTACATTTCTAAAACTTTATACATGTCAAAATGATGTATTTTACCTTAATATGATGTTTAAAATAAGTATTTCTATACTTAGAAGATTTTGGTAAAAGTAGGTCAAAATGTATCATTTAGGGTTTTCTTTGAAATGATGAAATGGAAGTCAAGAACGGTTTTGGAATACTCTTATGAGTTTTAAATGCAAGAAAAATGATGTATAAACCTAAATGATTATTTGACCTAATTTTTGGAAGGAAGGTTTTGGGAAGCAAGATGTTATACTTCACAGGTTTTGTGAAGAGAAGTAATACATTGGAAACAATTGTATTAAGATGTTAGGCTAGTGTAATGGATCCATAGGCACATATAGTCAGAAGTACTTGGGGAAGGCACTTGTAAGAGATCCCGGTTTGGGGTTGAGCTTGTGTGGTCGAGTAATCGACCAAATGACAGGTCATTCCCGTAGAAGTTCCCCCCAAGAGAAGTAAAGCGTATCTTTCAGGTGTAAATCGCAGAAGCAAAGAAAAAGAGATGTTTTGGGAAAGGCTTGCGGTTATATGTTTACTTACCGCTTTTGAATTTTAAATGGCTTTTCTATACTTTTGAACTGTTTGTTCTCACTAGGCTTTAAGCCTAAGACTTTTTCTTAAAATGACATGTATAACAGATAATCAAGCTGGTGGGGCTTGATGGGATGAGTGGAGCTAGATGTCGGTTGTGGCATCCTTTGGAAGTGCACCTTCGCGTGTATAGATGGAGTTACATAGAAGTGTATTTTGAGGATTTAGAGACACCCGAACTAAATTTGTATATTTCAATTGTATAGATTAATAGGTTGTCGTCTAGTATTCCCTTGAAGTTGTAAACTCACTAATTTTCTCCCCATCTTTATGGGCGATGTTCAGTTTATTGAAGTTATTCCGCATTTTATTTAGTTTAAATTAACTCCCATTTTTAGGGGTATTACAAGTTGGTATTAGAGCTTTTGTTTAAGCGAACTAGGTATGAACCTAAGATACCTAGACTTAAGATGAGACTTTAAGTGATGTTGTGTGAGAATGGGTAGACACTCTTGAGATAGTAGAGCTTTAGAGCCGACGGAAATGCACTAACTATGAAACGTGATTGTGGTAATAGGAATTCTTATACGAATGATATATCCAAGATATCACGTAGCTAATGCTATCTTGGGTATATTGTTATGTGAGTATGCTTATTTACTATGGTTACGATGATTGGTGAATGTGTTATACATATCTATGTTAGACTTGTCTTACTCCTATTCTATGTTTGTGGCCGACTAAGATGATTAATACGTGTACTAGATCGTGTAACGAAGCTGAGGACATGAACGACAGTATTTCTACTTTGGATCTACAAGTGACAGTGGAAGTCACTCAATCACCTATGATCCCTCTTGTTCCATCAAGAGATGTGCCAGAATAGGTCGTCTGCGTGAAGTCAACCTTGATCAGGGTAATCCTTTAATGGTAGAAGCGGGCTTACGAGATGAGTTCTAACCCGGTATGTTGCAGGTAGTTATTTTTTTGTCATAGCACAACAATAGGAAAATGTGTTCAAGATGTTCTAGAAAAAGAGTACCAATAATCGAAGGCATGAAGCAACTACTCAGAACATAGTGATGGGTTCCGGGAGCAACGGGACAAGTTTCAATACCGAAGAGGCATATGTGACGGAAGTAAGGAGAATGGGAAAGGGTTGATCGTACGAGACTTTCTTATGCTCTAAATCACCTAAGTTCTCTGGATCAGATGATCCGGTAGTTTGTACGAATTAGTTACGAGAGATCGAGCAAACTTTTGGCTCGATTAAAATTGAAGATAAGGAAGAGTGAAGTTCTCTTCACAGATGTTTAGGAGCGAGTTTTAGCATGGTGGAGCATCACCATGGTTACCTTTGGGCCAATCATAATCTCTAGGCTCACCTTGGAATTATTTGAAGAAATGTTTTTGGAAGAGTATTGCAATGAGAAAATTATCGGTCGTATCATGAATGAATGTTCGGGTTTTAAGAAAGGGAAACGAGACGGTGAGAGAGTATACTCACTTATGTCCTTTTGATTTTAGTGCCACTTTTCTTTTGTGTCCACTTCTTTCTACTCAAATCTACACGTACCTATGAGCACCTTGGAAGATACCTATATTGTTGAAATAGACGATGGCAAGTCAGTTCTAGTTTGGATCGTTCTTAAGGATTGTATGTTGGAAGTTGAAGGAAATAACGTTTGGGTAAATCTCATGCCTATGTCGATAGGAGGGTTTAATGTGATGAAAGGAAGGGATTGGTTAGCCGAGAACCAAGCCAAAATCCTATGTTCTAAGAAGTTAATCCGGACTCCGTTATCGGATGGCAATATGGTGATAATCTACGGGGAAGGACGGAAAGGCGAGTTAGCTTGGTTAACCTTGGCAAAGTCGTGCAAGTGTTTAGCCAAGGGATGTCTTTCATATATAGCCTATGTTCTAGATGCGAAGTTAGAGAAGAGGAAGTTAGATGATGTTCGGGTCGTTAGTGAACCTCCCGAGGTGTTCCCCGAAGATTTACCCGGTTTGCCACCCGATAGACAAGTAGAGTTTCGAATAGATATAGTGTCGGGGGAGCTCCGGTCTTATTTGTGAAGAAGAAAGATGGCACAATGAGGATGTGTAATGACTATAGGAAGTTGAACAAAACAACCGTGAAGAATGAGTATTCCCTTCCAGAAATTCATGATCTCTTTAATCAGTTACAAGGAGCGGGTTACTTCTCAATGATCGATTTACGTTCGTTTTATCATCAAGTGAAGGTGATGGAGGCTAATGTAGCAAAGAGCGTTTAGGACGCGGTACGGTCATTATGAGTTCTTAATAATGTCGTTTGGGTTGACAAATGCATTAGCAATTTTTATGGATTTGAGTAAATCAAGTATGTCGACCGTTTCTAGATCAATCGCTGATAGTATTTATTGATGATATCCTTGTCTACTCTAAGAACAAGTTAGAACATGAGCAACACCTTTGAGAAGTCCTCGAGGTGTTAAGGAAGCAGAATTTATACGCCAAATCCTCTAAATGTGACTTTTTAGTAGAAGGAAGTACAATTTCGGGGCATGTGTCACTCAAGACGGAGTGAAAGTGGATCCATCCGAATTAAAGCAATGATGAATTGGGAACCGTCTCGGGATCCGTTAGAAATTAGAAGCTTCTTTGGATTGGCGGGCTATTATCGGAACTAAATGCACACTCTAAACCGATCATAAAAGTTTGATGGAAGTTTTAATCAAAAGGAACTAAACATGGGGCAACGACGTTGGTTAGAATTCCTTAAGAATTATGATTGTGAGTTGCTATTGGAGGACGCACATAAGTCTAAGTACCAAGATGTGTAGGAATGTGAAGTTGACTTTTTGGTGGCTTGTTAGGAAGTTGGAAGTGGATAGATATGTAGAGAGAGGGTAACTTGTTACAAGTAAAGGCGGGACAACAACGACCGTATGGAAGTCTTCAATCGTTGGGATCTTCGGAATGGAAATGAGAGCACATCACTGTAGAATTTTGTGACGAAGTTACCGAAGACCTTGAAAGGTCATGTTGCTATATGGGTAGTGGTGGTTAGATTGTCGAAGAGTGCTCGCTTCTTGGTAATGCGAGGAGCCAGTCTAGTTGAGAAGCTAGCTAAGTTGTATGTGGATGGAATTGTCCCAAGGCATGGTGTGCCTTTGACTATTGTGTCGAATTGTAACAGTTGGTTAGTTCACACTTTCGGGACATCGATCTGAACGATCGATGGTTATAGAAACTCGGAGTAATTGGACGTTTTGGTCACTTCGAGTTAGTTGCGTAATGATCCTCTAGTGTCGTAAATCTTTGGCTTGACGCCAACCTTGGTTGTTCTTAGGGCCATATGGCATTTGAATGATTGGAACACTTTGGTTGATTTTCAAGTGGTGTTGAAGACCTGGTGTGGTGATCTTGAAAACGATGAATCATAATAATCGGTATTAAATGCTACCAATCTTTTGAGTTGCTAAGAGTTTGGAGAAGTTTTGGAGTCGTCGTACTTCGACAGTTGGGGTTTTCAGTTTCAATCGGTAATGTTTTTGGAGAAATTTAGTGTGATTATTAAGGTAGACCTTAACTGAAATCATTTATTTAAGGAGAAGTTGATTGATCGAGGTTAAAATATTGATGTGGTAGTGGTCTTTTCAGAACTACTTATGGGATTCTTTTACCATCTGGTAAAGTAATGGGTAATCTGATGTGTAGGGAATCTATTTGGTTTTATCCGGATGGGCTCTTGCGAAAGCAACCAAATGTCGAATACAAAAGGAGAGAGCACCACGACTTATTGGAAGTGGTTTGAAAATTCTAAGAAGTAATTACATTTTGGGCATCAATTATAAAATTGATCTATTAAAGCCAGAAGCTACTCCCAAGGTGATATGAACGACCTAAGGTTGGGAGGCAACATCGAGCTTAATAGCGTGATGTATTGAATTTAACGATCGGGTAGTGATGACTCGTTATGAGAAGTGAAGTGCCCGTCGTGGCAAGAAGTACTACGTATTGTAGTTGAGTTGTAGTTGAGGACGAGTTACGTTTAAAATCTCCTAAGGAAGCAAAGTTTTTGGATTGCTCAGGTATAGTATTTTTGAGGGCTCGTTTTCATGTTATTGTCATCCGGTGGGATAGATGGAGCGAGTCATTTGTCGAGCTTGTGCTCGAAGTTGTATGACGTTCTATGTTTTTGGATCAGCATTAGATTTCGAGGACGAAATCATTTATAAGATTGGGAGGATTGTAACACCCTGATTTCTGTACAAGTTGAAGAAAGTGTTGAACCGGGTGGTCTATTAAAGAGAAGCTAATTTCAGAGTTT
Source organism: Silybum marianum (assembly GCA_036898165.1). Taxonomy (NCBI): domain Eukaryota; kingdom Viridiplantae; phylum Streptophyta; class Magnoliopsida; order Asterales; family Asteraceae; genus Silybum; species Silybum marianum. The sequence continues at coordinate 17,478,876 of CM072529.1, forward strand.
GAGTGGTAGTGCTGTGAGATAGTGAAAACTATCACAATAGCACCAATGGTACTAAGAGTATGGTTGTCTTAGCTATTGTGTCATACGGTTTTGACATCTGTCACAATAACACCGGTGGTCCCAACAAGTGTGTCATGCTATAGTGACAATGGCACAATGTACCAACCGGGTCCTTGGTAAAAAAGGTAATCACGAGTCCTCTTTGTGTTCCACTCTTAGAATCAATGAAACAAGTATTTTGAAGTTATTTATATTGGGTATCATTTGCTAGACGAGAAACGGGATCAAAACGGGTGAAAAGTGGGAAAACACCTCGGAATGGTCCAGGCTATCATGCCCGGCGATTATGACAGTGGCATAATAGCATGTCATAATCGCACAACTGGTACCGTGACTTAGACATGAAAATCAGCTTTTGGGCTGCCACGGGCGATCATGACATGTCATGATCGCGGGCGGCCTCCAGTGGTTAAAACGGGATGTTCTTCATTTGGCCATAACTTCTTCATCACAGCTCCGATTGAGGCGATTCTTTTTGCTATGGTTTCGTATTTTAAAGCTCTTTATGATGGTAACAATGAGGATTAAAGTTTACTTGATGATTTGGGGTTCTCATACGTTGAAAGGTACGATCACCTCTACGAAATCTTGAATCTAGGGTTTGGTTCTATGATTTCTGATTTGGGTTTGATTTTGGTGTATGTTGGATTTGTTTATGATATAGATGAAGGTTTTATAGGTGGAAACTTATGGATTTGAAGTCCTCAGCTAATGAAGCTCGGTATTGGGATAAAACCTAGATTTAGCCTAAACTAGCTTGTGAGTTCATTCTTACCTTTCTAAAACTTTATACATGTCAAAATGATGTATTTTACCTTAATATGATGTTTAAAATAAGTATTTCTATACTTAGAAGATTTTGGTAAAAGTAGGTCAAAATGTATCATTTAGGGTTTTCTTTGAAATGATGAAATGGAAGTCAAGAACGGTTTTGGAATACTCTTATGAGTTTTAAATGCAATAAAAATGATGTATAAACCTAAACGATTATTTGACCTAATTTTTGGAAGGAAGATTTTGGAAAGCAAGATGTTATACTTCACAGGTTTTTAGAGAAGTAATACATTGGAAACAATTGTATTAAGATGTTAGGCTAGTGTAATGGATCCATAGGCACATATAGTCATAAGTACTTGGGGAAGACACTTGTAAGAGATCCCGGTTTGGGGTTGAGCTTGTGTGGTCGAGTAATCGACCAAATGACGGGTCATTCCCATAGAAGTTCCCCCCAAGGAAGTAAAGCATAACTTTCAGGTGTAAATCGCAGAAGCAAAGAAAAAGAGATGTTTTGGGAAAGGCTTGCGGTTATATGTTTACTTACCGCTTTCGAAGTTTAAATGGCTTTTCTATACTTTTGAACTGTTTGTTCTCACTAGGCTTTAAGCCTAACACTTTTTCTTAAAATGACATGTATAACAGGTGATCAAGCTAGTGAGGCTTGATGGGATGAGTGGAGCTAGATGTCGGTTGTGGCATCCTTTGGAAGTGCACCTTCGCGTGTATAGATGGAGTTACATAGAAGTGTATTTTGAGGATTTAAAGACACCCAAACTAAATTTGTATCTTTCAATTGTATAGATAAATAGGTTGTCGTCTAGTATTCCCTTGAAGTTGTAAACTCACTAACCTTCTCCCCTTTGGAAGTGCACCTTCGCGTGTATAGATGGAGTTACATAGAAGTGTATTTTGAGGATTTAGAGACACCCGAACTAAATTTGTATCTTTCAATTGTATAGATTAATAGGTTGTCGTCTAGTATTCCCTTGAAGTTGTAAACTCACTAACCTTCTCCCCGTCTTTATGGGCGATGTTCAGTTTATTGAAGTTATTCCGCATTTTATTTAGTTTAAATTAACTCCCATTTTTAGGGGTGTTACACACTGGATTGAAAGAACTTGTGGATGACCACTCTATTTGGGATATAACTAACTATTTTAAGTGTGAACCTACCCCGCTTGAAGTGTACCTGGAAAGGGATGGTGCACGCATAACCTTGGGTGAAGCGGAAAGAAGTTTAACAACTGGTTGATGATTGATGTATGTTATTGGGCTTTATGTTTCTTTTAACTTGTGTTTCCAATAATTGTTTTTTATGTTCATGTTCATTAATGAGAGATTATGTTCTATGTATTTATTTATATTATAATCGTAAGAGCACAAAATAAATCGTTTTATTATAAAGCAAAGTTCAACATGAAAATACAAAATACGAAACCAACGTACGGTAACACCATTTAAGGGTAGAGTGTGTTACATTGCTCGATCCAACTATGTTTCTTGTTTACCTGCACTTGAAGCAAGGCGAAGTCTCGTACAATCTTGTCGACTTCTAGGTTGTCGTGGTTAATTCGATGTTCCTTATCTTTGATTTCCCTCTTCAACCTATTTATGTCTGCACTATCCGCTTCCATCCTTTGCAGTAGTTTTTCCTTCTTACTCAGCAATTTTTTCCACTTCTTGGAGATTTCTTCGATCTCGGCTTCTGTTTTTTGTACCAATCGTTTCATCCTTTCTGGAATTATCTATGAAGAGGGGGGGTTCGAAGATGATGCGTTGCCAGCCTTGTGAGAAAAGTAACAAAAAACTATGAGAGTAAACTAAAGAAATTATTGGTGCATCTGTATCAGAAGGTGGTCTTTTTATACAAAAAATGGTCAATGCCTTTTCAGACAAATCTGTCAGCCTTTTTCCAGCGAATCTTGAAGCTTTTATCAGGCGAATATTGCAAGCTTTATCGGACGTCTTTTTCAAACTTTTTCAGGCGAATCTGTCAGCCTTTTTCCAGCGAATCATGAAGCTTTTATCAGGCGAATATTGCTGGCTTTATCGGTCGTCTTTTTCAGACTTTTTCAGGCGAATCTGTCAGCCTTTTTCCAGCGAATCTTATAGCTTTTATCAGGCAAATATTGACCAAATCGACATCCGAAATTACTAGTTTAACCTTTTCACAACTATAAATAAGTGGTATGTAGTGAAGTAGTAACGCACAACTTGCTATCAATCGTTTCCTACCTTTTAGAACATTCGGAAACACCATGTCTGCAAACAACCGATCTGGCAAGAAGATAACAGCAAAAAAGGCTGGAAGTTCTCGATCAGCAATGAAACAAGCATTACCATTTAATGATGGAAAGCACAGGCGTAGTTGGAAAGTGTCGTCAACGGAAGAGGAGTGGGCAATGTATCAGAGAACTAACGCCGAGCATCCAATAACCGAAGAGGAGCGCGTTGATTTCGACGATGCATGTTTTAACTACATGAACATACCTCCATACAATGCACCACCAATGTATTCAGACAAGTTTGCTAACCCTAACCCGAACCCTCCGGCCTCTCAAGTCATGCCGTTGAAACTGAAGGCCGCTATTATAGAGGCGAACGAGGAGATCAGAGCACTTGGGGAGAAATGGAACACGAACAGGGAGATACAATTTGAAAAAGAGGCGCTGATTATGGAAAGTAAAGCAGAGCTTGCAGTTCTGGAGCAAACAATCAGTACAGAGGAAATGTTGGTAAGGGAAATCAATGAAGAATACGATGTTCTGAAGGACAAGATCAACGAAAAGGCTAAGTGGATCTTCCAATGCCAGAATATCTATCCTTACTAAATTTCTCCGTGTTATTTGTTTGTTTTAAGTGCGTGCACTACTACCATTTCTATGTTCTTCAAGTCGCCATCTTAATAAATTTATGGTTTAATGTAACATAATGACTCAAGCAATCTTCATATTCACTTTATTTTACACAAATAAAACTTAACAAACACCATAGAAGATATAAAAAAATAAGTGAACATACTTAAAAGGTTACAAACATGGTTTAATCATTAAGATTAGCGTTGAGATCAAAAGTATAATGTCTTCCATAATTATCTGGGGTCGATAGTGGTTGGGTCTGTCGGCTTCCTGATGCTCCTTGATTACCCATATTTGCCCATGCATGATTTGTACATGTTCTCTTAGTATGCCCGGTTTGACCATAGTGACTACATTTCTTCCGGATGGGATCCTCACCACGAGAAGGTCTACGAGCATGGTTACTAGGTCTTCCAACATCTATCTTTATCAAGGGTGGACGAACTATCATAAGTGGTTGCTCTGGAACTACCCATGTTTCTTCAGCGCCAAGCTGGTATATGAGAGGTGCGTACATTGCTCGAAAATTACTCGAGCTATAGAAATGACTTGCCAAATTGTTGCAGTCTAGGGATTGTAGACTTGTCGCAACAGCGATTGCATGGCCGCAAGGTAAGCCAGATTTTTGCCATTTCAAACACGTGCAAGTACCTCCACGGTAATGACATGTTTCGTTTCTACGATAATCACACACTTCATAGTAACCCCAACCAATTTCATGTACAGTCCACGATGCAGCTTTGTAGGCTCTCTTATGAATTTTGTTCTCCGCCCACGGGGTTAGAGCATTGATCATTGTCTCCAAAAAAACATATTTCTTTCGTTAGTATTGATTGCATCAAAACTAGTAGTAGTACATAAAATAAATTTAAACGCTTTTTAACCTCCTTTAGTACTGCGTTTGGAATACCACTCTTGTTGGAAGTCTCGAAAGTACTCGAAAAGGGTACAAATTGGCATCTTTCAAAAATAACGACACAGTGCATTGATCGACTCGGTACTGTTGGAAGTCATGATGTTGTAGCGTTTTCCTTCTAAATGCGCCCTTGTCCATTTCTTTGGATCAAGCTAGTCCAACACTGAAATCCTCAACCCTATACGCTTGACATGTCTTCCAATATCGATTCTTCCTATACTTTACCCCGGGGTCTCTGGTTTTTACGTTCATCTCCAGGTGGCGACAACAAAGCCCATGATGTGCCCTTGGGAACACGGCGGTAAGACCTTGGTTTATTGCAGCAGCCCTATCTGATATGAAAACCAAGTCTTCAAGTTCTCCAATACATTGCTTCAACATGGTCAAAAACCAAGCTCACCCCTCTCCACTCTCAGATCTACCCACTCCGAAAGCGACCGACACGATTTGGTTATTTGCGTCCATAGCAATAGCTAAGTACATTGTGCCCAAAAAGGACCCCTTCAAATGAGCACCATCAATTATCAGAATCCGACGCAAATGCGATACAAACGTCTCAATCTGAAAATTAAGTGGTTCACATGTTAGAAAATTAAAGTACATAGTTGTGCAAAATTATATTCAAACTGTCAAAATTATACTTACCGCACAACCAAGAGCAGCGAAACACATCTCAAACCGTCCACTACTATCTGTCCTAATCTTTGTCACCGTACGAGGATTACGGAGCTCTAAATTATAGAAAAACTTAGGTAGTCGGGTAAACGAATCCGTCGGGTCACCCTTCACCACCATTGTTGCATATTTTTTCGCTCGGTATGCTTACCAGAACGAAAATTTTATTTTATGTTGATGTTTTATATCGCTTATGATGTCTTTTGCACGGAGTATCATGCCACTATCCTGCACTTTAGGTAAAATTAAATTACCCAACACCATTGTGATTGCTTGACAGTGCCTGTGATGCAACTGCGTCTTTGAGCAAGTGTGCGCGTCATCCAAATTTAGTACATGAAACATCTCCGTGGATCCGACATTCGTTGCAGTCATACGCCATCCACAAATGTTAACAAAACATTTCGCCTCAAACCTGGTTTTGGAAGATTTAGCCACTTTATATTCAAAACCCTCATCAATAAACTTCATCGAAAGAGCCGTTTTCATTTCATCTTTGGTTTTAAATAACATCCCCACTTTAACTCTTTCGCTAGGAATATAAGGTGTAGATAAGATGGGTGTGATGACGGTCTCCGGTGTTGGAAAGAGATGAGGCATATCAAAATAATCATTACTCCCTGCAACTGACTTTTTTGATTTCCTTTTTGTTGTTGGTTCTTCATCACTCTCACTATCAGTTATACTCACGTGGAAAACATATTCATCGAGGTCGACTTCTTCTCCTCCTCCTCCTCCTCCTTCTCCCCATCCTCCTTCTTCTTCTTCTCCCCCTCCTTTTTCTTCGCCATTACCATGATACGGTACATCATACACATAAATTATTGGCGCTTTATTTAAACTAGCAGCCCAAGGAAACCCGCAACATGATCATCGTCTTCCAGACGATAAATATGATCGTCGTTATCTAACTTGTAAGCCATTGTAGTGATACCAACTGAATTGGCAACCTTACATTTATGGCATGCATACTCAAGCAACTCCGAAAGCGTAATTCTCGATGGCACCTTGACCATCTGCAATGGTTGATCAGTAGCATACTCCCACGTTTGATTAATTTGTTGTCACGAACCCCCACCAGAAATACGCAACTTAATTTTATAAGTTGAAGAACTCATGATGTAAATCTAAGAAACAAGAAAATGACAGATTGAAGAAAATGGATGTCTACAATTGAATGAGAAGGTGGTTCTTATACAAAAATTCAAATTCTTTTACGGTTAAAAAATTGGAAAACAAAAAATCTGATAAAACATTTAATGATTGACGTTTCCTTTCATATCAGTAGGTGGAGTGGAAACAAAATATGATAAAAGATACTGAATTTGCAAATTTTGTACATCTTTGATTCTTTGATAACTATTCATATCAGTACAATTTATTTACTTTGTTGAAAAATACAGTGTTATTACTATTTATATCAGTACTTTTGTACAAGAATTGGGTAAAAAGTCTGATAAATTGTGGTGGACGTGAAACCTTTATCAAAAATAAGAAATTAGGGTTTTGAATTAGGGTTTCTCTCGTGACGATACGTGTCCAAAAAGACAGCATTTTGGAGGTTTGAATGGTATTTCATGGAGGTTTGGGTGTATTTGGAGGAGGTTTGGATGTATTTGACGGAGGTTTCAAATGTATTTGGAGGAGGTTTAATATATTTGGCGGAGCTTTATGGTATTTGGCGGAGGTTTAATTGTTATTTGACTGACGTATAAAACAAGCCCAAAACGACGTAGTTTTGAGAACCTTCGTTAATTTGGAGGAGGTTTCATGGAAATCTCCGTTAAAAAATGACCAAAACAACGTCGTTTTGGTATTTTCGTTAATTTGGAGGAGGCTTAGAATAGGATTTGGCGGAGGTTTGGCTATTTTGGTCAAACGGAAAGAGAGATTGTTACTGATGACAATCTCTTTTGTGGAATGTTTATCTAAGCGAATTTCCCATTTGGAGAACTTTTTTTTACCTCCTAGACATTTTCTCTCTAATTTTAACAAAATAGCTATCAGGTACACCATAGAAGAGGGACGCCATGGCATCCTCTTCATTTTTATTATTCTTTTTGCATTTTGGTCCCTAGGTTCGCCAAACATTAGATACGCCATGGCGTATTTGGTTCCTAAACTTTCAAATAATATCACATTTGGTCCTCGGACTTGAGGGCCTCCCTAAGAAAGAATTTGAAATTGACGAAAATGGTCCCTGGACTTCAGGTATGCCATGGTGTACTTGCCTTTGGCGTACCTAATGGTATATGCCTGGAATATTCCCCTTTGACCGGCTTTTGCTTGTTTGACCTTATTTGGAACCCTAATTTGGTGACCTAATTCACTTCAGATTTGACAATATTTGTCTAATTGGTGTTTATATTGTTTTTATTTATTTTATTTAATATAAAACATCTAAAATAAGACATGATTTTTTATAGTGCATATATTTTAATATTTTATAGTGTAGAATCATCAGCTAGCGTCAATGGCGATTGGGTAGTGTAGAATCACTAGCGCCATGGCCATGGGACTATTAATGGGAGTTTGATTGACGACGAGTCGAACCCTTCCCTCTTCTTTTATACGGTCCGTACATAAGATGACTTTACTAAAATTAATTCAATTAGTACAAAAATGACTTTTTGTAACGGTTTTGAACGATAGGTTCGTAACGGTTTGATAAAATACCATTACAAAAAGTCAAATAAAAAGCCAGATAATTGTTTTAGTAACAATTTTTTAAAGAAACGTTACTATTACAAAAAATGTAGACACATAAAGCAACTTTGTAGATAAAAACGTTAATAAAAGGTCCCTTAAGGTAACGGTTTATGATGGTTTAAGAAAAACGTTACTTTAATTTGTGACGGTTTTTAAAACCTTTGCCATGTAAGGCCCTTCGGTAACGATTTTTTATAAACCGTTGCTTTATGTTGTAACGGTTTTAAAAAACCATTACCAAAACTAGAATATATATAGCAACGTTATTTGAAAACGTTTCCAAAAGTCACCAAATCCTATGGCGACGGTTTTGCAATATTTGTGTCACCAAAAGGTAATGTATGGTAATGATTTTTGAAAGCTTTACCTCACCATATGTCATGTTTTGGTAATGGTATTGAAACATTTAGATCACCATATATCAAGCTACGTTGATGGTTTTGAAAAATTTACGTCATCATATGTCATGTTATAGTGACGATTTTGAGTACTTTACCATATGTCATTCTACGGTAATGGTTTTGAAAAATAAATGTCACCGTATGTTATGTTATAGTGATGGTTTATAAATCACAATGATGACGGTTTTGTTTAATAAAAGTTATTATATATCATGTTATGGTGACGGGTAGAATAATAAACGTTCACATAAGTCATGCTACGATGACGATATTATATAATAAACGTGACCATATCTAATGTTATAGTAATAATTTTAAATAATAAACGCAAGTGTATGTGATTCTACAGTGACGTTTTTGAAAAAAAAACGACATTGTACGTCATGTTACGATAACGGTTATGAAAGACAAACGTCAAGGTACCTCATGGTACAGTGACGGTTTAAAAAAATAATAGTCATTGCATCGCATGCTACAGTGACGATTTCAAAAAATTACGTCACCTTATGCAATGCTATGGTGACGGTTTTAAGAAATAAATGTCATTGTACGTCTTGCTATGGTGACGATTTAAAAAAAAATAAACATTATCGTATGTTATGCTACAGTGCTAAAAAATAAATATTATAAATGTCACCCTATGTCCTGCTAGTATGATGTTTCAAATAATAAACGTCGATGTACGTCATGCTAAAACGATGATTTTAAATAATGAATGTCATCGTATGTCATCCTATGAAGATAGTTTTGAAAAACAAACGTCAACTTATGTCATGCTAAATTGACGATTTTTAAATATAAATGTTACCGTATGTCATGCTATGATAACGGTGTTGAATGACAAACATCGTTGTATGTCATTTTACAGTGACAATTTTGATAAAGTTATGTGACTTTATATCATAATACAGTGACGCTTTGATAGACTTATGCCACTGTATGTCATATTACGGTGATATTTCTGAATCATAAACGACACAAGATGTCAAATTACTGTGACAGTTTTGAAAAGTAAACGTCACAATTTGTCATACTACGGTGATGACATGGAAGGATTACAATGACAGTTTTGATTGATAAACGTCATCGTCTGTCATGTTATAGTGACGATTTTGATAAATTTACGTTATCGTATGTCATGAAGCGCTGATGATTTGAGAAATTTACTCACGGTATGTAATGTTACGCTGACGATTTTGAATGACAAATATTATCGTATGTCATTTTATAGTGATGGTTTTGATAAAGTTACATCATCGGATTTCATGATTTGGTGATTGTTTTGAGAGATTTACCTCATTGTTTGTCATGATACGACGATTGTTGAGGATTTTATATCGTTGTATATCATGGTATGGTAATTGTTTTCAGAAATTTACGTCATTGAATTTCATATATAGTAATAGTAGGCACAAAGACACAAACATCAAACCCCGATCGATCCAAGCCTAGGGTTGAGATTTCATTTTGGATACATTTTTTTCCCTAAAGAAACCAATATATTAATTAATAGTTTTTGATACACATTGTAATGTTTACAACATACTTTTGGTTGAAAAAAATCAAAAAGAAAAAGAACTCAGACTAGACCCAGTATGTCCGACCCGAAGCCCATATTGGTTTCCACCCAGTCCGGATGATACCGCCCTCAAACCGATCCAACTCAAATATTAGGATTTGAATATGGACAACTAGTAGTTACTCGGTCAAGATTGAATCAAAAAATCTCGATCCACGACTATTCTGAGTCGGTTTGACGTATTCGTTATGTTCTTTTTGTCCACCTTCAATAAAATAACAATATTTATTTTATGTCAATCAAGAAAAAAAATAGTCCAACAATTAATTGCTAAAAATTAACGATTACAAAATTACCATTTTAGATTTATGGTTAAGTATCTATTTTTTTTTTAATCCCAAAACAATCTAAAATTATATTGATGAAAAATAATAATTTATGCATGTTTATGACAAAATCATAAAGATGTGTATATTATAAGAATATGAAGATTATGATGGTCAAATTTATGGAATGAAAGAGTAACAAGACATTGATGTACTCTTGGTTTCCAAGATTGTTCAGTTTGTTAACAAGCAAAACACGTTCATATTGCATTTTACAAAAAAACAAATTTGGTCTATACAACAATTTAGAAGTTTTAGGTTTATTGCTACAAAGTTTCCTTTAACATGACAACACTATTTAACTATAAAAAATACAAAGGTTTTTAATATTTCGTATCACAAATGATGCATGACCACCAAAGTACCAAATATTTTTTGAAAATTTCGGCACTGTAAATTAAACGTTTCCAAAACCTGTAATGACATAAAACGCTAACCAACAAACCAAAAAAGGAAACTATGGCACAAAGTGAATCAAACAAAAACAAATGAAAGCAAATATATAAATATAACAAACATAATAGATAACGTTATTTAACAAAAAGTTGTTCAAATATTCTTATCTTCCGAACGGTGTTGGAGATATCGTCATGTTTTGTTGGATGGTCTTTCGTGCTCTAATATTTGATTCTTTCAACGTCTGCTGAAAAATTAAAAGGAAAATAACGTGAAAGTTAGTGCAAACATAGTATGCTCATATATAACTTGGAAAACCAAATAAATTGAATTCGATAAAAGCAATATTATTACAACAATGATCATAGAAACACGTGTGTATATGTATGTATATATGTATATATACATATATATGATAAGAACCTTATATTGAGATGAACATGAACAACAAGTCCACAAAAAGAGCTTCTAGACCATGTCTTGACCTTGACACGAATACTAAATCCAACTGAATACTTTATGTGTCTCAAACATCTGATTATCTTTATGTCTCAAACTACTTTATGTAAGGAAAAAAACTTATTTGAAACCACATATAGGAATCTAGACCCTGTATTGACTTCAACTCGAATACTAAATCCAATTGAATATTTCCCAATATATATCATATGACAAAAACGACCATCAAGTAGTCTTTAATTTACCAGTAAACTTAATCACCGGGTATAATACTTAAATAGACAAAATATTTACAAGAGGAAGAAAGGATGCTCATTCCAAAAGCTGTATACAAGTTATGGTATTTGAAAATAGAAAATTCATATCTAATCTAAGAAAGTTTAATTTCTGTTGTTGAACGTCTTGTTGCTAATATAGAAGCATATAAAATATCATTAAATATTTGAAACATTAAGTCAATGTCAATTTTGCTAACATATCAAAACAATTTGAAATTTGTTGAACCCTATAAAAAGATCGAGTACAACTAAAAAAGTGTGGACTTACTGGGAGGTGAGAGCAGGCTGCAAACAAGTAACAGCAAGGGCATAGCACGTTTATCCTTTGTGGTCGTGATTCTTTATAATCCATAACTGTAAAAGAAGAATTATGAAGGATGAGTATACAAGACCAAAATTGTGTAAGCAAAAGTTCATTGAGAAAAATAATAATAATTTGGCAATATGGTAAATACAAGAAAAAAAGAAAGAAAGGTTAAAGACCATGGTTAGTTTACCTTTAAGCACTTAGCACATTGGCAACTACAACATTATCAACAAAATAAAAGAGGTAGAGCGCGTCAATTTGCTTTGCGTACAGTTATACCTCGACAGTCTGTCCGAAAGTAATCATCTCGGGATTCCTTACCCAAATCAAGTGGATCTACGCGTGGCAATATATTATCATTCTGAGGAAGTATTACTGTACTGAATTCCTCGTCGACATCAGCATAGGCATCTCTATAATTTTTCGGTGGTATCATAAAAACAATAGACTTTTTCTTATCAAGTTGATCCTTCACATAAAATACCTGCCTTGCTTGTGACGCCAAAATGAAAGGATCATCCTTGTGTCCTAACCTATTAAGCTCAACCAAGGTGTAGCCTAAAACATCCTTTTTGACCCCGTGTCTATTATCAACCCAATCACAATTGAAAAGAGCAATTTTTCTTGTATGATAATCTAGAACCCATATCTCTTGTAGAACACCGTAATAAAACGCTTGAGCATAACGTACACCATCTTTGCAGATGTGCATGTCGGACGCCTCTACACTAACCCTACTGTTCTGATAAATTCTACCTTCACGAGATTTTGTGCGAAATAGGTATCAATTGATGTGGTATGCATCATATTTCATCACCTCGGTGTGTGGGCCACGTGATTTCCACTTTATGGTCTCTTTGATACTATCTTTAGCGACTGCCAACTCTCTCTCAACCTGAAATTCATTATAAGAATTAAACTTCACTCTAAATAAAATAATTGAGCAAAAATAACATTAAAACTCTTTACCTGATTTCGTAACCATTTGCCAAATGTTTTACTATGCTATTTCTCCAGCCATGGTTGCCGTTGAGTAGGATGTTGTTCTTTCAAAAGGTCATATGTTGGCTGAAAAGTACAATGATATATGAATGTCATAATACTTATTAAAAAATGTTTGAAAAATGAAAAGGTAAATGAATAAGTAATACTTACTCGATATAAGGCTCAACTTCAGGTGTATTTTGCATTACATAAAAGTGTGCTTTAGACAATAGTTCAGGACAGACTTGCATCAATTTACCGCTTGCCAGTGGTTTTCCCTCATTAATAGATTTAGCATCGTCACCATTGTCAAATTTGTTATGCTTCTCAAGTGGAATACCAATTGTCTTCATGCTTCTTTTGTACTCACCTAAATACTCAATTGTCTCCTCTGCAACATTCTCTTCGGCAATGCATCCTTCTGGTTTGTTTTTGTTTCGCACATGCCCTTTAATAACCTTCATACATCTTTCAAATGGATACATCCATCGAAAGCATACAGGACCACATAATTTCACTTCCCTCGTAAGATGCACAGTTAAATGAACCATGATATCAAAAAAGGATGGAGGAAAGTATTTCTCAAGCAAGCATAGTGTCACACAAAGGTCTTCCTGTAATTTATCTAGCTCTTCCACATTCACTTCTTTGTTGGATATTGATCTAAAAAAGAAACAAAACCTGATGATAGCATATCTTGTGGCTTTTGGCATAATTGATCGTATTGCCATTGGCAAAAATTGTTGCATCAGCATGTGATTTAAGTCCGATCAACTTGCGATCTTTTCGACTCACCAGGCTAGCAAAATTTGAACAATACCCTTGTGGAACCTTTAACTCATATAATGTTTCACAGAGCTTGTCCTTTTCCTCCTTTGTTAATGTGTAACATGCTGCAGGGAGTATTGTTCCGTTGCCTTGCGTCTTTGGTTCTAGTTCTGGTCTTAACCCAATATGAACCAAGTCCATTCGAGCCTCCAATCCATCTTTTGTCTTCCCTGGCATGTGTAATAATGTTCCGATAAGACTCTCACACACATTCTTTTCGACGTGCATGAAGTCTATACAATGTTGAACAGAATTATAGCGCCAATACGTAAGCCGTCGTTGCCATATGTTGCATTTCTTCCAATAAGTTGTTTCCGTGTTCCCCCAATTGACTTTGTCTTGCTTTTCTTCATCTTTCCACCTCTTCCCTGTGAAACTTCCACTTTCGTATCCTTCACTCCTTTTCCCCATGAATTCTCTATGTATTTTACCTCCTCATATATTTCTTCCCCACTCATAGGTTTCGGGGCAATGTCCAACTCTTGTTTTCCATTGAAAGCCTTCTTTTGCCTTCTAAACGGGTGATCATATGGTAGATATCTTCTATGACCAGTGTAACTTTGTTTGCTTGAAAAAGGAAGTCTAACACAATGAGTTTCTTTTCGGCACACTACACAACCTTTGTATCCGCTGTAGGGGAAACCACACAGTGTACCAAGAGCAGGGTAGTCATTTATTGTCCATAAAACAACTGCACGTAGAGTAAAGAACTCTTGTGCATATGCATCATAGGTTTTGACTCCGTCTCGAATAAGAACTGAAGATCATCAACCAAAGGTTCTAAAAAAACATCAATGCCGTTACATGGCGTACCTAAAATTAGTAATGACAACATGATGAACTTTCTTTTCATGCACAACCATGGTGGAAGATTGTAAATCACGGTTAAAACTGGCCATACACTATGATGTTTGTTTCCTCGATTTACGTCAACTCCATCGGCCGAAATGCCTAGCCGCAAGTTTCTTGGATCATTAGCAATTTCAGGGAATTTGTGATATATTGCCATCCATGCCTGTGAGTCTGCCGGATGACGTAAAACACCGTCTTTTATTCTAGTGGTCTCGTGCCATATTAAATCTTTTGCAATAGTCTTTTTTTGAAATAAACGTTTTATCCTTGGATGATAGGAAAGTACCACAATACTTTTTCCGGAATACTCTCATACAGTTTTCCCGTCTTGTCATCTACTTTCCATCTTGATTTGCCACAAGTAGGACACACATCGAAATCTTTGTACTTGTTCCTATAAAGAACACAGTCATTGATACATGCGTGTATCTTTATATACCATGAACCCATTGCTTTCATTGTTTTCTTAGCTTCATATGTACTTCTCATCATTTCATTACCTTCAGGGAGCATTTTTTTTAACAAAATTAGTAGTTCAATAAAGAACTTGTCTGATGCTCCGTACTTACTCTTCAAGTTGAACAATTCAACCATTGCAGACAACTTGGTAAAGTTGGGACACCCTTTGAATAGTGGTTTTTCAGCATCTTCAAGCAGCTCTTGAAATTTCTCATGGTCCTCTATGAAATTGTCTTCTATAGCTTGAACCATTTCTATGGTTTATGGAGCATCTGTTGGAATTTCTATTTCAATGGTTCCTGGTGCATCTGTTGCAAAATCAACAGATTCTTCGATGCATACACCATCATTGACATTGAGATGTCCACTTCTTGGTGTCTCATCTTTTTCCCCATGCTTAGTCCACTTAATGTAGTTTTGATCGATCCCCTTGCTAAATAGGTGATGATCTACGTCTTCTACATCACGGTTCACGGGAGTAGTGGTTTAAACAAAACACACATGGACATGGAATTTTAATTTTTTCATGTGTGTTTAGTGGGTCCATATTCCTCAAAATCTTCAATTGGTGGACAACATACTTCAGAAATGCCGCAACTCCATCTATATACGGCTTTTTGGTTCTATTTGTACGCATCCAAGATTTATCCATTCTGTTCCATACGTAGATTTAAAAGACAAATTAAAACATTCACAAAGGATTATTAGTATTACAACCATATAAATCGACCACCCAAGTAAAAGAATAAATCTTTTCAAAAGATGGTCAATTGAATACTTGTAATCTAAATATTGCTTTTTCGTCTTGTATTTATTACATTGAATGGCTGTTTTGTATTGATTAAGCTAAGCATATTTCGTCTTTAACAAAACCACTAAAACTTGAAAATCATTTACATTTATAACTCCCCCCGCATCGTGCGGGTACACAACTAGTATATATATATATATAGGGTTCGTATCCGTGGCAAACTCTTCATTTTGCGCACACTTTGCAAACTCCTCCCAGCCAATCATAATTAAGCACTAAAAATTTTAAATAATTATTATTGTAATAACACATAAGGGTATGTAGGTAATTTAACGATAGTAATTATCATTAAAAAAATTAAAACAGTATTTTAATAACCTACAAGTGCGATTAATAAGGAAACCATGATATCTTCCACATATACATTTCCACATCATCAATCGACATCAAAATTTGTGAAGAATATTCGATCAAAATTAATTTTTTGTGAAGAAAAATCCTACATTTGCAGAAAAGAAGAACATGAACGAAAATTATTAGTGTTCATGAATCTGCAGAAACGTGTTCACGAATATAACAAAGTTGCCTTCATAATATTTTGATTTTTATTGAAAATTAGAATTTAAAATTAATTAAAACAAAAAGGGTATCATATTTTTTTCATCTATAACTGCTTTACCTTTGTTCTAGTAATACTCATTTCTAACCAAACACAAATCATTTGTTTAAAAGTTCCATTCTCAATAAATGATGCAACAACAGGTGATGAACAACCATGTTCTACATCACAATTCATAGTTAAGATGCTTCAATTTCCTTCCCCTTTTCATAAAAATTGAAACTTTATTAACAAAAGAGGGAAAAAATTAAGCTTTTTATCCCAATCTTAAAAAGGGCCTCACTTTCATACATCTATTCATACCTCTAGTATTCATCCATCTGGAAACGGAAACGGTTGATGAATGATATCAATTCCAATTATGAAAAGGGATCTTATGATAAAATAAAAAGAATAAATCAAATAACAATAATGGTTAAAAGACATTAATACCCTCCAACTATTTAATCTTCCTAATATTAAATCATAAAGTCACCTAAATTACTTAAATTGCCACCACTTAATTGAAACCATAGATCTATCAAATGAAAGGACATATTGGTTTGCAAAGTGTGCGCAAAATGAAGAGTTTGCAACGGATACATGGCCTATATATATATATATATGCATATTATTTCGCAACGGGTAACGGGTAAAACGTATAATGAAAAACCGTTTATCCATACCCTACCCATTAAAATTTCGGGTAACGGATAATGGATAAGTGGATAAATGGATAAAAAAAATTTATCCATTATACCCTTATCCAACGGGTCGAAACATAACCGGTTTTTTATCCATACCCTTACACAAAGAAATTGAATACAACAACACTGGAATCAAATAAATTTAACCCAACTATCCAAATTGAATCTACAACAATAAGAAGTACGAGAGATAGAATTTAAACCTCGTTGCTACGCTGCTACGTTCTGTACGGTAAAGGTGCTTTGTCCAATAGCCAACTGAAACCCCCCCAAACCTCGTGTATGTATTCTTCCCGGCAGAAAGTCTTTGTTCAAGCTCACCTTTTCCTTAAAACCACTTTCGTTTAATCCTTTCTGAAAACAAAATCAAAGACACACAGTGAAGAGCTAATAACACAAAAGAAATCAAACAAAGGAGTGGAGATGATACAAAGAAAATCTTTATGAAGAAAAGAACCGAATGAAAAAAGGGGGGAATTTTTATTTGAAAATTTTGTTGGTATGAAAAAACAGGGAAATGAAATTCTTATGGGAAGTTGAAAAACAAAGGCATACATAATATTCTCACAAAGTAAATCAAACTGGTTATTTGTTCCATTCAAATTTCACAACTTTTCTATTTGGGGTTTGCTTGGAGTCTGCCTATATTCTTTCATGATTATCTTTTGGCCACTGTTTTCATCTTCTTGGTTTGTGGTTCTAAAATTTATTTCTTTTTCTGGATTGGTTTTACTTTATATGGAGGTCGTTGTGTTAACTCACACCAAACATCTTTAGATAACTAACACCAAACAACATTCTTGTTTTCATTTGTCAACAGGAAGCTCCGGTCCATAGACGAAGATGCGACGACAGTTCTCAGCTATCACCAGATTGTACCCAGCATCCTCTCAAGGATCGATTTGCTGTTGTGTTATTGAGCTTAAATACACCCAATTTTACTTCATTTCAACATTTATTATGTCATATAAGAGTTTGTGTAGGTATAATTGAAGTTCATGTGTTTGATTGTTGATTTATAGTGATCCTGAATGCTTAATTTATGTTGATTATTAGTTCAGGTTAGTAATTAAGTGAAATTTCAGGTTGTTTTTAACATTTCTATTCAAGTGTACGTGATTGCTGGTCCAGATCAACTTTGGAGTTTCAGATCTGAGTTTAAGCTTATGGTTTGGTTGCTGGTATGGATCTACTTTGGTTTGTTTGCTTCTGCTTACCGGGTAAATTGTTGCATATGATATCATTTTGGTTGATAAGGTAATTTATTGACCTTATTTATATCTTTTTTCTATTTGAATTCTAGTATAAATTTAACTATTTTTAGTCTAAAGTCTTGATTTTAACTATTAAGTCGAATTCTTGGTCACATCAGGAAACAGCAGCCACAAGTAATTTTATAAATTGGTTTGTTCCAATTGTTTTTTCGGTAATCAATAGTTGACATTTAGTGGGTAAAACTTCTTTCTCTTATTCTCTTCATGCCTCCTGTCCAATGTTTTAAAACCCGGGTTTCAAGTTGACCCGGTGTGATGACCAGGTTCCGGGTTAACCGGTTCAACCGGTTTCAATAATTATGTTGTATTTTTTTCATTTTCCTATGTACATTTTCTTGGAATCAAATACAAGAGTTTGTAAACCACATTTTTGAAGGAAATAAGATAATTCTTTATGATTACTTAGACATAACAATTTTAGTTGATGAATTCTGTTTTGGAGTTATTTGAGCAACACAAAGATAAATTCGAGAGCAACACAAGAATAAACTCAATTATATTCGTGATTTTCCAAACATATATTAGTTTTCTACACATTTACACAAGATTTTCCAAACAAAGTTACCTGTGGAAACCTAGAGATCGAGAGCTGAGGGAGATGAGATGAGATAGATGGCTGAGCAAGATCGATGGGAGCAGATGAGTCACGAGATCGATTTCTTGAGTTTTTTGGTCGGCTCGCTTCTTAGCGTTTTAGGGTTTGGGTCTTTGGGAGCAGACTTCGATTAGGATTTAGGAGCAGAAAGAGAACTTTTTTTTGTTTTTAAGTTTTTTAAATTTTAGTAAAAACCGGGTTTTGAAACCGGGTTTGAGACCGGTTCAACCGGGAAAATCGAGAAACCCGGCCGGGTTGTACCGGGCCGGTTAGGGGCTTTAACCCCGTGATTATTAACCCGGTGAGTAGACCGGTCCCGGTCCGACCGGCCGGGTTGACCCGGGTTTTAAAACACTGCTCCTGTCCAACTTCTTCGGAAATCCAAGTAAAAGTTCATACTTTGGTTAAATTCCAATCCTTAGCTCTTCCTTCGTAGATTGATTAATAAAAAGTAGTAATAGAAAATTCTCTTTATAAGAAGTTCACTGTTGAACTATGGAAAACAAGAATTCCAAGTGAGTCTTGATGGTTTGACTTTTTACTCTTCTTTTTTGCTCAATTAAGTGGTATCTCATTTGATTAAGTTAAGAGCTACATGGTTTTGTTTTATGCTAATTTAGGTAGTCAAGTAGTTAGTTCTTAAGGTTAGATTGAAGTGGGTAATTATCCAAGTTAAATTCAGTAAACACTCACAATTAAATTAGAGTTAAGAAGTAGTTAAGAGGTAAATAAGTGCTGAATAAGCACTTAATTTTTAAGTGATCTGCACTTTTTTATAAAGATTCTCATTTTGAGGTTTTTAACTCTCATCTTTTTGTAGGTGCTTAGAGGCTGTTTGGTTGGTTTTCCATTAAGTCCTGTATAGATAAAGTTGTTTGTGTAGATTAATCTGTCTGTATAGATTGATGGCAGAAGCAGGTGCTTAATGGCATCAGTAGGTCCTTAATGGCAGAGGCAGGTGCTTAATGGCATTAGTAGGTGCTTGGGGCCTGTTTGGAAAGGGCTTAATAAGCTTAATGAGACATTCACCTTATTCGGTCAGCCAATTTGATTTGTTTGGAAGCAACTTAATCATTCAACAAGGAGCTTTTTCGCTCAGCTGTTAGAGCTAACCTTTATGCAAACAGACCAAAGATTTCCAAGATTACCCCTTTCTAAAATGCAACCTCGCCTGGCGCCTCCCGCTCCTCTCAATCCCAATCCCTGGAAGCTCATTCTCCCAATTGCTCCCTTCTAATCCCCTTCGTTGTTTCTCCCCTCGAATCTTGTTTGATGAATCTTACACAAAACCACCCACCATTGTTACCCACCTATTTTGCAAAATTTCCACACAAATCATTCAATAGCTCTTCATTCAACAACTCCAGGAAAAATTTAGGCAAAAATGGTGTCGTAATTGAACTTGTATTGGATGGTGTCTTTGAACTTGAAGTTTTAAAATTAGGGCAAAAAAATGTGGTGATTTGCTCTCCACAAATAATAGATTATGGACAAGGGGAGAGTTGTGGTTGTGCTCTCCACAACGAAAAATATCTACAGAAGAAACATGAAGCAAATTCCTCATTACACAAAGGATTTCGAACACAACATCGCAAAGAAAAGCGAACCCTAACAGAAAGGAAAACATGATTTCGAACACAAAAGAAAGAACAGGGAATTCGTACCTAAAACAGTCGATTTCGAATTTGATAAAGATGAATTTCACCTTCAATTTATGTGTTTGTCGTCTTCTTTGCATAGACTATGGAAGAGGAACCTGGTTTTCCTTTGGCGGTAAAAGTTGGAGCCAGAATGAAAAGTGTTAGATTAGATATATATATATATATATTAATTTATTTGTTTAATTCAAATTTTATTGTAACTTATATATTTTAAAACTAAAATCATTATGTAAATTATGAGTAATGTTTAATGTATTTACCTGTACACGATTATATATCAGTTTTATTGTAAATTATTAGTTATACAATACGTTCTAAACATTACTTCTTAAGAAACTAAAATATATAGTAACTTTTTTTTTTATAAAAATAATACTCGTACAATGTAGTACTGGACATCTCAATTATAAAATTGAAAACTCTATAACAATTGTTTACTCAAACACTTACCAGATAAACATTTGTCGAGAAAATTCAACACATTAACTTACTTTACCGATAATATTAGTCTATCAAAATGGTGTTGTATGCATTAATTTACCCGTTAAGTTCTTACCGGGTAAGAGTCATCACTCTCACTTACCGATCAATACTCTTCATTCTTATCATCCCTCTTACCGGTATTCTGGTGAGATTATCGGCCCTTGTCATGCCCACACCCGTTAAGGTGAATGGTCGAACAAATGTTTATCGGGTAATCCCCCGAACAAATATTTATTCGGTCACCCGTGGGTTTTATGTCAACTTACTAATCCCCCGAACGAGCACGAATGGAGCGTCACAAGTGAATGGTATGTGGCAGCGCCTCGAGTCTAATATAGCTTTCATATATATTCTAAAATCAAAGGTTTTAATTTTGAAATAAATAATAAAAAAAGTTTAATAAATAATATAGTTGGAAAAAAATATAGGGCCATATTTAAATTTTTGCACAGGGCTTCCATAACATAGGGACTATCCTTGCATTTGTCGATGGAGTGTGGTGTTTAATACATTTACTTTAGATTTGCAACATTTTCCAATTTTAGTATCACACAAATTCATTTTGTTTGCAAATTTTAAAAGAGTTAGGGGATGTTTGTGTGTTGCTGAATGGTTTGATGCAAAATAATCAAGTGGTTAAAATGATTAAGAGGTTTTTATGATATAGTGTAAAATGAAATATAAGAGTTTGATAATTGTTAAAAATGAAACCAGACTCTGAATGGTTAAGGGAGGTTCAGGATACAAAACGCTTCAGAGAGTTTTTGAACCATTAAGATTTACCTCTTAGTGATTCATAGGTTATCACTTAATGGAGTTGTTAAGAGGTAAACAAACAACCTAATTAAATGTTTGTTCAATGTGGTATCCATTTTGTTTGGATATCAAATATAAAATTAATTAGGGAACTTTATTAAATGTTTATCGGGTAACTGTTTATCGACAAAGTTATAACTCTCGCTTACTTTATGTGGTAACATTATTGGCCTTCAAAATGGATTGATGGTAGACGTTTATGCTACTGTAATATTCAGGATTTCCATTTTTGATTTCTTGAATCTAGCTCCATCACTGTCAATCGGCTGGAAACATAACGCAAAATCAGAACAGTCGAACTTCGGAAAACAATAGAAATGAACTGGCATTGACCGGTTCACGATACACATTCAATATTTATCACTATGAGGCATTGGCCCTATTTTTATCGTTGAAGCTCAGTTGTCAAATTCTCAAATTATTAGATCCAAAACTAGTAATAGATGACAACTTGATGCCCCATCAAACTTCGATGCCCTATGCAGTTGCACGAGCTATATATGGCTAGGGCCGACCATGTATCTCTTTACCGGGTAAGATTTTTGGTATTTGTTACGTTCATTATGTAGGATAATTGAACTAATAAGCATTTATTAAAGTAAATGTTTAGTAACCACCCCTTAATTATACCAATGTGCTAAATCTTAATTTGAAAAAAATAATACTAAATGACTGCAAATAAGTTCATATTTTGCAAATCTAGTAAACCAACATGTAAAATCAAATTAAATGCTATAAAATATTTATTATTACGCATTTTATTTGAATAACTTTTTTTTTCTTCATAAAATCTAACATTTAATTAAAGAATAATGATTTAAAACAAAAATCTCAATCTTTATTAAGAGATATATTTACGATTTAGATATCAGTTAATTTAATTCTTTTTAATATTTTATCCATTTAAATAAAGGTAGATATGTATATATATTATATTTATATTCAACCTAATTTGTTAAATACAAAACACTTGCTTCTGATTTTTCTACTCCGTGTGCACTTTTCCATCTTCTCCTTCTCCACACAATATTTGACCTATAATTGAAGATATAAAACTTCGGAATCAAATAATGGTATGTTTCTATAAACTTGGGGCAAAAGTATTCAAGGTTTGTGGAGCCCTAATTAAACCCTCAACCCTATTCTCTATTTTATATTGACGATTTCTGTTCTTTGTTCAAAAAATTTCTCTTTTGCTGTTCTTTTTTGTTCGTATTACGGATGAACCAGTGTATTCAAATGAGGATGAATCAGACTATGAGGATGACCTTTTGGAGGGTGAAAAAAACAAAGACATTTTTGAAGAACTTGAATCTGGTGGAAGTTCTGAAGAAGAGCCTGGTAATTTTGTTCTCATTCATATCATACACATACATTCTCCTATGAAATCCATATTATTCGTTGTGTTTGCTATTACTTGTTGCTATTTGACTGTAAATAGGGTTAGTTTCTTATTAACGAATGTATGATATTGTTCTTTGAAAAGTATTTCTTTTTGGTAATGATCAGAATTTATTGAATTATGGGGTTTTAATACGAGAATATAATTTGAATGGGATAAATGGTCTAAGGATCTGATTAGACATTGGGTTCAGATCAGAAGCACCCTAGAAGCCACATCCATCGCCAACCTTTCCAATTGTATTGATCTATCTGTTTTGCACCTCGATTTCCAGCCTCAAACACAACATGTGAAGTTAAATACGTAATGCAATCTGACCGTATATAAAACACAGGTAGTTTGAATACAGACAAGTTTGACAACATGTGAAGTTAAAAAACGTTGTACCATTTTATCCATGTTTGGAGGGTATAAGTCGGCACCAATTGGTTCGTAGTTCCATTTTAATGGCAGTAGGTTTAAGAAAAAGGTTTTTACTTGAATTTTAGTTTAATTGTTATCTTTTTGAGCTTGATTATGTGTGTTTGGGAATTGGAATATGTTAAATTTATATGATATACCGCATTGATAAATATTTAAAACAATTATAGATTCATAATTTACTTCAGATATGTCTAATGATAATGGTTCAAACGAAGTCGTACGGAAATCAAAGTGTCCAAATTCATTATATTATTACCAGAAACTAACAATGATAATTCAAAGCAACCTAAAAATGAGAATCTTTATATAGAAGTGCAGATCACTTAAAAATTAAGTGCTTATTCAGCACTTATTTACCTCTTAACTACTTCCTAACTCTAATTTAACTGTGAGTGTTTACTTATTTTTAACTTGGATAATTACACACTTCAATCTAACCTTTTAACTCTAATTCCAAACAAATCAAATTGGCTGACCGAATAAGGTGAATGCCTCATTAAGCTTATTAAGCCCTTTCCAAACAGGCCCCAAGCACCTACTGATGCCATTAAGCACCTGCCTCTGCCATCAATCTATACGGACAGATTAATCTACACAAACAACTTTATCTATACAGGACTTGATGGAAAACCAACCAAAAAGCCCCTAAGCACCTACAAAAAGATGAGAGTTAAAAACCTAAAAATGGGAATCTTTATATAAAAGTGCAGATCACTTAAAAATTAAGTGCTTATTCAGCACTTATTTACCTCTTAACTACTTCCTAACTCTAATTTAACTGTGAGTGTTTATTGAATTTAACTTGGATAATTACACACTTCAATCTAACCTTTTAACTCTAATTCCAAACAAAGCAAATTAGCTGACCGAATAAGGTGAATGCCTCATTAAGCTTATTAAGTCCTTTCCAAACATGCCCCAAGCACCTACTAATGCCATTAAGCACCTGCCTCTGCCATTAATCACCTGCCTCTACCATCAATCTATACGGACAAATTAATCTACACAAACAACTTTATCTATACAGGACTTAATGGAAAACCAACCAAACAGCCCCTAAGCACCTACAAAAAGATGAGAGTTAAAAACCTAAAAATGAGAATCTTTATATAAAAGTGCAGATCACTTAAAAATTAAGTGCTTATTCGGCACTTATTTATCTCTTAACTACTTCTTAACTCTAATTTAACGGTGAGTGTTTACTGAATTTAACTTGGTTCATTACCCACTTCAATCTAACCTTTTAACTCTAATTCCAAACAAAGCAAATTGGCAGACCGAATAAGGTGAATGCCTCATTAAGCTTATTAAGCCCTTTCCAAACATGCCCCAAGCACCTACTGATGCCATTAAGCACCTCCATTAAGCACCTGCCTCTGCTATTAAGCACCTGCCTCTGCTATTAAGCACCTGCCTCTACCATCAATCTATACAGACAGATTAATCTACACAAACAACTTTATCTATACAGGACTTAATGGAAAACCAACCAAACAGCCCCTAAGCACCTACAAAAAGATAAGAGTTAAAAACCTAAAAATGAGAATCTTTATATAAAAGTGCAGATCACTTAAAAATTAAGTGCTTATTCGGCACTTATTTATCTCTTAACTACTTCTTAACTCTAATTTAACGGTGAGTGTTTACTGAATTTAACTTGGTTCATTACCCACTTCAATCTAACCTTTTAACTCTAATTCCAAACAAAACAAATTGGCTGACCGAATAAGGTGAATGCCTCATTAAGCTTATTAAGCCCTTTCCAAACATGCCCCAAGCACCTACTGATGCCATTAAGCACCTGCCTCTGCCATTAAGCACCTGCCTCTACCATCAATCTATACGGACAAATTAATCTACACAAACAACTTTATCTATTCAGGACTTAATGGAAAACCAACCAAACAGCCCCTAAGCACCTACAAAAAGATGAGAGTTAAAAACCTAAAAATGAGAATCTTTATATAAAAGTGCAGATCACTTAAAAATTAAGTGCTTATTCTGCACTTATTTACATCTTAACTACTTCTTAACTCCAATTTAACGGTGAGTGTTTACTGAATTTAACTTGGTTCATTACCCACTTCAATCTAACCTTTTAACTCTAATTCCAAACAAAGCAAATTGGCTGACCGAATAAGGTGAATGCCTCATCAAGCTTATTAAGCCCTTTCCAAACATGCCCCAAGCACCTACTGATGCCATTAAGCACCTGCCTCTGCCATTAAGCACCTGCCTCTACCATCAATCTATACGGACAGATTAATCTACACAAACAACTTTATCTATATAGGACTTAATGGAAAACCAACCAAACAGCCCCTAAGCACCTACAAAAAGATGAGAGTTACAAACCTAAAAATGAGAATCTTTATATAAAAGTCCAGATCACTTAAAAATTAGGTGCTTATTCGGCACTTATTTACCTCTTAACTACTTCTTAACTCTAATTTAACGGTGAGTGTTTACTGAATTTAACTTGGTTCATTACCCACTTCAATCTAACCTTTTAACTCTAATTCCAAACAAAGCAAATTGGCTGACCGAATAAGGTGAATGCCTCATTAAGCTTATTAAGCCCTTTCCAAACATGCCCCAAGCACCTACTGATGCCATTAAGCACCTGCCTCTGCCATTAAGCACCTGCCTCTACCATCCATCTATACGGACAGATTAATCTACACAAACAACTTTATCTATACAGGACTTAATGGAAAACCAACCAAACAGCCCCTAAGCACCTACAAAAAGAAGAGAGTTAAAAACCTAAAAATGAGAATCTTTATATAGAAGTGCAGATCACTTAAAAATTAAGTGCTTATTCGGCACTTATTTACCTCTTAACTACTTCTTAACTCTAATTTAACGGTGAGTGTTTACTGAATTTAACTTGGTTCATTACCCACTTCAATCTAACCTTTTAACTCTAATTCCAAACAAAGCAAATTGGCTGACCGAATAAGGTGAATGCCTCATTAAGCTTATTAAGCCCTTTCCAAACATGCCCCAAGCACCTACTTATGCCATTAAGCACCTGCCTCTGCCATTAAGCACCTGCCTCTACCATCAATCTATACGGACAGATTAATCTACACAAACAACTTTATCTATACAGGACTTAATGGAAAACCAATCAAACAGCCCCTAAGCACCTACAAAAAGATGAGAGTTAAAAACCTAAAAATGAGAATCTTTATATAAAAGTGCAGATCACTTAAAAACTAAGTGCTTATTCGGCACTTATTTACCTCTTAACTACTTCTTAACTCTAATTTAACGGTGAGGGTTTACTGAATTTAACTTGGTTAATTACCCACTTCAATCTAACCTTTTAACTCTAATTCCAAACAAAGCAAATTGGCTGACCGAATAAGGTGAATGCCTCATTAAGCTTATTAAGCCCTTTCCAAACATGCCCCAAGCACCTACTGATGCAATGAAGCACCTGCCGCTGCCATTAAGCACCTGCCTCTACCATCCATCTATACGGACAGATTAATCTACACAAAAAACTTTATCTATATAGGACTTAATGGAAAACCAACCAAACAGCCCCTAAGCACCTACAAAAAGATGTGAGTTACAAACCTAAAAATGAGAATCTTTATATAAAAGTGCAGATCACTTAAAAATTAGGTGCTTATTCGGCACTTATTTACCTCTTAACTACTTCTTAACTCTAATTTAACGGTGAGTGTTTACTGAATTTAACTTGGTTCATTACCCACTTCAATCTAACCTTTTAACTCTAATTCCAAACAAAGCAAATTGGCTGACCGAATAAGGTGAATGCCTCATTAAGCTTATTAAGCCGTTTCCAAACATGCCCCAAGCACCTACTGATGCCATTAAGCACCTGCCCCTACCATCAATCTATACGGACAGATTAATCTACACAAACAACTTTATCTATATAGGACTTAATGGAAAACCAACCAAACAACCCCTAAGCACCTACAAAAAGATGAGAGTTAAAAACCTAAAAATGAGAATCTTTATATAAAAGTGCAGATCACTTAAAAATTAAGTGCTTGTTTGGCACTTATTTACTTCTTAACTACTTCTTAACTCTAATTTAACGGTGAGTGTTTACTGAATTTAACTTGGTTCATTACCCACTTGAAGCTAACCTTTTAACTCTAATTCCAAACAAAGCAAATTGGCTGACCGAATAAGGTGAATGCCTCATTAAGCTTATTAAGCCGTTTCCAAACATGCTCCAAGCACCTACTGATGCCATTAAGCACCTGCCTCTACCATCAATCTATACGGACAGATTAATCTACACAAACAACTTTATCTATACAGGACTTAATGGAAAACCAATCAAACAGCCCCTAAGCACCTACAAAAAGATGAGAGTTAAAAACCTAAAAATGAGAATCTTTATATAAAAGTGCAGTTCACTTAAAAATTAAGTGCTTATTTGGCACTTATTTACTTCTTAACTACTTTTTAACTCTAATTTAACGGTGAGTGTTTACTGAATTTAACTTGGTTCATTACCCACTTCAATCTAACCGTTTAACTCTAATTCCAAACAAAGCAAATTGGCTGACCGAATAAGGTGAATGCCTCATTAAGCTTATTAATCCCTTTCCAAACATGCCCCAAGCACCTACTGATGCCATTAAGCACCTGCCTCTGCCATTAAGCACCTGCCTCTGCCATCAATCTATACGGACAGATTAATCTACACAAACATCTTTATCTATACAGGACTTAATGGAAAACCAACCAAACAGCCCCTAAGCACCTACAAAAAGATGAGAGTTAAAAACCTAAAAATGAGAATCTTTATATAAAAGTGCAGATCACTTATAACTTAAGTGCTTATTCGGCACTTAACTACTTCTTAACTCTAATTTAACGGTCAGTGTTTACTGAATTTAACTTGGCTCATTACCCACTTCAATCTAACCTTAAGAACTAACTACTTGACTACCTAATTTAGCATAAAACAAAACCATGTAGCTCTTAACTTAATCAAATGAGATACCACTTAATTGAGCCAAAAAGAAGAGTTAAAAGTCAAACCACTAAGACTTCACTTGGAATTCTTGTTTTCCATAGTTCAACAGTCAAGTTCTTATAAAGAGAATTTGCTATTACTACTTTTTATTAATCAATCTACGAAGGAAGAGCTAAGGATTGGAATTTCACCAATCTATGAACATTTACATGGATTTCCAAAGAAGTTGGACAAGAGGCATGAAGAGAATTAGAGAAAGAAGTTTTGCCCACTAAATGTCAACTATTGATTACCGAAAAAACAATTGGAACAAACCAATTTATAAAATTACTTTGGTTGTGTGGCTGCTATTTCCTGATGTGAACCAACCAAGAATTTGTTTGGAATTCTTTGAACTTTGGACAACAAGAGTCAAGATGAAACAATAGACTAGAAATCTGTTTCACAAAAGAAATTAAGCAAGCCTGGAATCCAACCCAAACAAGAAATCAATTAGATTTCTTGAAAACCAATTTCGACAGTAAGCAACTTCTTAGTAACAACCATCTCCATGGAAGCTGTTTTCAAAGAGAGACAACAGAAAAACAGAGAACAAAATGAGAGCCAATTTAGAATCAAAGCAACTTCATATATTTATAGAGAGCATAGATCAAAACACACTGTTTCCTCTTGATGCAACTTGCAGGCCAAGTATGCATCCAACAAAACAAGCCTACCCAAAAGATGAAGGAGATGGAACTTCATGTGTGCTCTTCCTCAACGATTTAAGTGGCTTTTTATAACAAGCTTCATGGATAAGGCTTTTTATCCATTAAGCCAAAAGCCCAAAATATCTTAACCAAAAGATCAACCCAATACTTTATGGTTTTTACATGGGCATTTAAAACAGAAATATTTACAAACAATGGCCTATCAAAAACGCCCCAAATCAGTAATTCCATCATCAACATCGGTATTCGTCAAAACGTTCGGTCTTTCGCAGCGACCGCCTTTTTGCTTCTTTAAAATCTGAAATTACAAGAGATGGTAACGTAGGATTTTCATGTAAAACGTCCAAAAACTACATCTATTTTTAATATATAAAGTGAATTATAAAACTAAGACTTAATAATGGTTAAAATCAAGACTTTAGACTAAAAATAGTTAATTTTATACTAGAATTCGACTAGAAAAAAGATATAAATAAGTATCAACCGAAATGATATTGTATGCAACAATTTACCCGGTAAGCGGAAGCAAACTCCCATGCATATCTATTTTTTATGTTAAGATATTTTGGGCTGTTTTATGTTAAGGAGGAAAAAAACTCATTTTAGAGTTTAGACCACTATAGAGATTCTAGACCCTTTCTTCATTGTTTTTCATCATCACTTATTTGTTGTTTCCAAGTATATTAGTGTATGTCCCCCTCTCACAGACCAACCATTTTCCATTGGTTTTATGGTATACATAACTTCTTTTTTTGCGAGTATAATATATTCCTCTTTGTATTTATGGTATTGTGTTGAAGGTACCGATATTGTGGGGAATGAACAAGAACAAGCAATGGAAATTCCACAACACAGGGTAGGAGAAACATCGAGTAAAAGTAAACGGGTTAGAGGTAAGACACGGTGTGTCAAACTACATAAAGATTATGAAGATTCCGAAGGGGTGAAACGCATGATAGAATTTGATAACACGGGTAACTTTAAGGGGAAGTATAGATCAGAAATCTCTAGCTTTATGGGTAGCTTGGTCTGGAAAGAGGTTGGCTTACGGAATTGCGGTGGAAGAAAGTGTCCAAACAAGTGAAAAATATAATGTGGGAGAAAATAACGGTATGTTCTACTTGTTTATTTATTCAATACAAGTATTATCTTCACTGTCTATTTGTGTATTACTTATTTGTAACTAGCATATGTTTGATATTATGGTAGCAATTTTATGAAATTGATGGGGGGATGAAAGAACGCATGATGCACCAGCTTGCTGATGCCTTGCGTAATTTTCGATCCAAACTATACACAAATTTTATATTGCCGAACATCGGTAAACCTTCAAAATTGAAAATCGTCTCAAAACAATACGATAACATGGAGCAGGCTGATTGGGACAAATTTGTTGAACACACACTTTCAGATCGATTCAAGGTTATACAATATTTATTTTCTATTTTTTTCTTATACTGCAATATTTATTTCTTATATTGAAATATTTATTTCATTTTTTCTCATTTTAAGGGTATATCCGAGTCAGCTAAAACATCACGTGCAAAACACAAGTGCCCACATCGATTGGGGCGATCCGGATACGTGGGACTTAGAGAAAAAATGGTAATGATCTTTTTTAATTGTTGAATTCATTATCGTTTCGCTTTTGCCTATAAGCCAATATCCAAGGCTGATGTTTTAACATCAATATGTGTATTTGATGATTATTAGGTAAAAAATAAAGAAATCCCTGAAGAAGAAGTTCCATTGCGGTCTTTAATGTGGTGCAAGGCACGTCAAACCAAGGATAGAGGTTATGAAAATGAAGAGCTGAAAGACAAGACAAACGAAATTGTAAGAATCCATACTTTTTTGGAATTCATTCCTCTTTCTACCAACTTATCATTGATAAATATTGTGGACAGGTCAACCATGAAAAGAAGATTCAGGATGGATCCCTAAAGCTTGAACCCGGCACAGATGCTCTTACACTTGTGTTGGGCAAAGAGCATTCTGGGCGTGTAAGAGGGGTAGGCAAGGGAATGACTCCAACGCGCTACTGGAACATTCCCCGACGCAAAGGATCATCTAGAAATTGCACTCTACAAAGACAGTTGGACGAAGAAAAACAAGAGAATGCTGAAAAAGTTGGGGGTTTGCAGAAACAGCTCGAAGATCAAGACCAACAGCTCAAACATCAAAATCATTTTATAAAAGAACAAGGTGAGGTAATGAAAGCTATATTAGCTCACCTGTCCTCTAAAGGAATCGGATTACCAGATCTAAAAACTCCATTAAACATGAATTTCGATGGACATGTAAGTAAATCGATTAGAAAGTATGTTCGATAGATTTATTTTAATTTTTTTAGTAAACTGTCATGCAATATCTAATACTTGTATAAACACTTTCCAGCAATCAACTGGTGTCCCAGCTTCACACGAAACTCCTGCAACAAGCAACCACTCTGATAGATCTGCTCATCATGACACTATTGCTAAATCGTCAAAGAGACCTCGACAATGTTTAGAGGTAGATTATATAGCGGTATCTGGAAAGCACGCTCCTGCTACTATAAATTCACAACAATCTAAGACTACACCATCTCACGTGTCGACAAATGAAGGCCTAGTGGTGAGTTATTTAAATGTATTATAATTTTTTTAACGTTGAACTTTTTGATGTTCACACGAAATATATCTAAATGCAGGATATAAAATGCAAACTGGCAAATCCAGAAGTAAGAAATATTGTTGCACACGGGACTATCTTCCATTCATCTTCACAACAGAGCGTTCATGGAGTTCCACTTCGGGCTGATTGCTATAGAGTCTCAATTGACAAAGTAGTAAAAGCAGCTGCATTTTTACCCATCCAATCAGGTGAGCACAAGACTGTAGAAGAAGCTTATGGTAGTTACGTCGCTTGGCCAAAAAGCCTCGTGATCCCGGACTCAAAGGTCAGCTACTTGTCTAATTTAGCTTTTATTTTTTTTTAATGGAGAATCTTGTGCATGTTTTAATTTATA
The DNA here is from genome assembly GCA_036898165.1 of Silybum marianum. NCBI lineage: Eukaryota > Viridiplantae > Streptophyta > Magnoliopsida > Asterales > Asteraceae > Silybum > Silybum marianum. Next base: position 17,511,142 of record CM072529.1, read on the forward strand.
CAACCATGATATTAACTATTTGATTATCATCATATGTTATACAACTTATTAGTTGGTAAGCGTTGCAAAGGTTTGACCCTTTAGAATAACCACTATCCCCAAAACCCAATTACCATTATATTTTATACAACTTATATGTTGGTTCAACTTGTATTTTTTTTGTAGGTACCGCAAACAACTTCTGATGAGCATAAAGAGAAGCAAAATAAGAAGACAAAAAAGAACTACACAACTATCGCTAAGCTAAAGACGCCAGTACATTTAATAAGAAAAATGTTGATTTAAATGATGCATAAGATTATTATAGATGTTTAAAAACAAACTTTTTGACACAATGAATTTGTTATTATTTGTCTTTGGATACATTATTCATATAATTATCATTATTAGTTTAATGGTTTTTTATATATTGATGATAGCATTGAACTTCTTTTAGTTTTTATTTACACCAAATATTATTAAAACATTTTGCAAGAGGTAGTCTATGACAACGGGTTCTAAAAATAAATGTTACGGTATATTATACTATAGTGACCTTTTTTAATAATAAACGTCACCATACATCATATTACAGTAATACTTTTCAATAAATAAACGTCATTGTACATCAAGTTACAGTAACGGTTTAAAAAAAATGAACGTCATCTTTTGTCATGTTACAGTGATGCTTTTTAAAAAATAAATGTAACCGTATGTTATGTTACGGTGATAGGTTTGACAAATAAACATCACCATATGTCAACTTACAGTAACCGTTTTGACAAATAAACATCACCATATGTTACATAACAGTGATGACTTTTTAAAAATTAAATGTCACTGTAGGTCATACTATGGTGACAGTTTTGAATAAGATACGTCACTTTATGTCAATATACAGTTACAGTTTTGAAAAATAATCTCACCACATGTAGTGCTATGATGACGGTTTTGATGGAAAAAGAATCACCTTAGGTCCAACTATGGTGACAGTTTTGACTAATAGATGTCATTGTATGTCACTCTACAGTGATAATTTAAAAAAAATAAACGTCATAGTATGTCGTGGTACGGTGACACCTTTGAAAAGTAAATGTCACAAAATGTCGTGGTATGCAGACGATTTTGTTTTCAAAACTGTCACCGTACGGATGACTATAGTGACATTTTTGAAAAAAAAAACCTCACCATACATCCTACTACGGTAACAAATTTGAAAAAAAAAACGTCACGGGACGTCTTACTACAACGACGGGTTTGAAAAATAAACGTCATCGTGTGTAATGTTATGGTGACGGTTCGAAAAATAAATGTCACCGTATGTCATGCTATTGTGATGATTTTAACTAATAAATGTCACCGTATATCGTGTTATGGTGACGACTTTGCAAAATGAACGTCAGCTTATGTCGTGCTACAGTCATGTTTTTGAAATGTAAACATCAACGTAGGTCATGCTATAGTGACGATTTTAAAAATAAATTTCATTGTACGTCATGTTATAGTCACGGTTTTTGAACAAAAACGTCAAAGAATGTTATGTTATGGTGACTATTTCGAGAAATAAACATCACCGTACGTTATGCAACGGTGACGTTTTTGAATAAATGAAGGTCGTTGTATGTCATGCTATTGACACGATTTTGAAAAATAAACGTCACCATATATCATGTTAAAATGACGGTTTTTGCATATATACGTGAAAGCATGTCATGGTATGATGATGATTTTAATAAAATTGTGTCGCCGAATGTTATGCTACAGCGATAATTTTTAAGAAAAAAAACAATTTTTTGTACAAAGGTGACGGTTTTAGCTTATGGTAACGGTTTATAAGCACATATGGTAACATTTTTTAAACGTAACCAATACTATATCAAAAGTGACGCCGGAATAGGTGACGATTTTTATGTCCATGAAAACCGTTATTGTATACCTACGGTAACGGTTTTTAACCGTCACAAAAGCCATTTTTTGTACTAAATATGTCCGTTTAAAAAAACAATCATACCAACTAAAATTACGGATGCTTATTAGTAATTACTTAATTTAACCGTTAACGGAAATCTTTTTTAGAATTTAAAGTTTAATAATCATGTATTTTGGTTTTCGTTTTGATTATTAAAAGCATTATTTAGTTTGAAAACTCTAAATCATATAAAATCGTATAATTTTTATTTTATCTCTTTTCTGAATTAAAAATAGAAAGAAAAAATTACGTTAAAATGGAACCAACTTTGATTTAATTTCTATTTTGAGGACCGAACTTTCAAAACTATCATTTAAGGGCTTAGAGCAAAATTTTCGTTTATTTAAGGGTCTAGATTACTTGATGACCTGCTAAACATGACACATATATATTTTTTTATAAATGCCAACTAAGATTTCCATCTCATATACATAAACTTGGTTGGGATTTGTACACCAATAACTATATAAATAAAGGCAGAATGTTTATACCATTATAGTCAATGAACGATTCGGCATTTAAAACCATAATGTGGCGCTTCGTTTTCAAAGAACTAACATGCCAATACCAACCAGGTGCCGATGTGTTTGCCAACTTGAGTGTTTAGGGCAGTCGGTTCACAGTTTTGCAGATAATTAATAGTTTGTTGAAATTGAAGTTTTCAATTTATTACTGATTGAGTAGGCTTCATTGCTAATTCCTCCGAAACATTTGAGTTATTGGATAACCCATTGATGAACGTAATTTCTAAACAAATGCAAGCAATCATAACGACCTACCTGTCCAACCGAAGAAATTAGCGTCTACATAAGTAATTCCGGTGGTGTCCTTTGGCACAAATATCTTCAAAGAAACATCAACAGGTTGGATGGTAGTGCTTAGAAACAATATTGACTTAGAAATTGACATTGATGAAAAACAGTGATTATACAACAACAAATAAGACTATATTGACTTAGAAACCACGACCTTGTGTATATGGATGTGGAAACATATTGTTGGACATCAATCACTGCTATTGTTAGTTTTTGAATAAACAGACCTATTTCAGAATCACATCATCAATCCAGATTTATCAAACAAACAAACACAATCACTGATACATTTAGTTCATATACACAGACCTAATCAGAATCACATCGTCAATCCAAATTTCTCAATGAAATAAACACAATCATGTAGGTTTTTGATAATCGTGTAAAATGACTAAATAACTTATCTAAAAGGACAAATTGTAAATTTATCTAACTTAGACGAAAAAAGACATCAAGATTAATCATTTTATTGTTAAACCATTTTATTGAAACGAAATTAAAACATGAACATAAATACCACACACGACACATTAATCTATAACTTCTCCTGGAGCTACACCATCAATTTCCAGATACACTTCAAGTGGGGTCGTTTCGTCTATAGTTAGTTATATCCCAAACATCTTCCTCAACCACGAGTTCTTTTAATCTAGTGTCTAAGTCTTCTTCTGGTGATTTAAAATACATTTTCATTCCAGCTCGTTCATGTTTGTCATAACCAGGTTGAGCCATTAGTTTATGCATGTGTAGCATACAAAGACACTGACCATCTATTAGGTCAACAAATGTTTTCATGTCGTTGACATACGACCTACCGGGTGGTGGTGTGAAATAGCTTTTATGATGGACCTTCATAGTAAAGAAGAGTGAATTGTCACCTGTGAGATTGGAAAAAAGTTAGAAATTAAGTTGAGACAATTTATTTATAGTGGTGAATTTTTTTTACTAACAAATGATGCGTTCGATCCATTGCGGAAGCGCTTCAAATGTACCTCTAAGTCTCCAAAAACGTTGTGCTTCGGGAGCCATTTGTGAAGAAATTGCAAGGTTGATGAAATAAATGAACCGGTGAATGGTATGAAATGTCGAACGTAGAAATGGATAGATAGCAAGTTGTGAATTAATACTTCATCATACCACCTATTTATAGTCGTGAAAAAGTAACTTCATAATCACGGATGTGGATTTGGTCAAAAGATTCGTCTAAAAAGGCTTGTCAGATTCGTCTAAAAAGGCCTGCAATATGTTAATGTGGATTTTTTTTGTTTTCATAGAGTTGTCAAAAATTGACATAAAGTTGTCAAATTGCAGGTTTTTAAAGCGAATCTTGCAGATACTTAGTTAAACATCAATATAAATTATCCTACAATAATCTTGCAAATTACTAATAATCTTGTAAAGTGACTAAATAACTTAGTTAAAATGACAAATGATAATGTGAAGGAAACAAGATTATTTATAGGAAAATATAGGAAGACTTGTCACATAATCACATTGAATCACATGGAAGGGAGTGACCTTTACATCTAACTATGCTTCTATTGCGGTACATTGGTAAATTGTATGCATAATATTTACAAAATGAACGAGAAAAATAAGAATTTTAAGCTATCACAAAGATTCAACTATAGGTAGTTCACTATTATTGATGTTAATTTATTGTTATTAACTTTTTGTGATGGTTTGCCAATTCAAGAAGTTTATGTAAGCCTCCTGCTTTTTGATGACCGGTACTTGTGTACTTTAAAATAGTCAGTGAACATTGATAATGGCATCATGCCAAGTTATTCATGCAATATACATTCTAATTATCATTGTATGTTGAGTGCTCTTTGTATTGTTTAGTTTTTAAAGGGTTACACTGTGCAGTTAATCAAGATAGATTAATTATAAGCGTACTGATGCAGAGGGTGGAACAAGATGCTCGACAAAAGGTATGTTTACTCTGTTTTCTTATCACCTGGTCACCAAGACCTTGCTGTTGAACCTCATAGATGATAATGACTGTTGACTATGAATGGGCTTGTGACTTGAAACTGGCTAAAGTTATGACTAAGCTAAATAATGCAATGCTGAAGAATTGTTTATGTAGGTAGTTGGGTGGCTTTAGCTATATTTTCATTGTGTAATGAGTGGTGGATGAATAGGATATGTGATTTTATTATTCTCTTTTGGGTATGAAAAAGATCGAATGAGTGGATTACGAAACCCCATATAATATGCTTATGATAATTACCTTTTGTTTTAACATGGTATAAGACTACTAGGCTCTTGATACATCCACCATCGTGCTAACCCCTGACTATGTCTGTCTTATGCTTCTAGAACACTTAGATGGCGTTTGTTTTTTAAGAGGTTCGAAGTCTGAAGTCTGATTTCAGTTCGGAAATGGTTATGAAATGTCTAAATGAATCAGATATAAGTGGTGATTAAGAGCTTAATATGAAAAAACAAACAAGGCCTTAGTAATCAATAATCTACAGTATTTTGATGCCTTATTACGTGAAATGTTTACCGAAACACATCATTTAACTACTTCACAAGAATCGCCATCTCTATAAAGCTTTTGGATGAGGTTGTGGTTTTTTGAGAGAAGGACAAATAGGACACGGGTTGTTCTAGATACTAACAAAGGAGCGCATTATCCCAACATCATGTCAAGCAGTCAAGGTAATCAATCCTTAGAACAACAAAGAAAGGAAATTTGGAAAAGGTATACTCAACTTCTTCCAAATTTTAATAAACAATTCTTAGGCAAATTTAATTTTATATAACAAAAAAGTTCAGCCTTTTTATGCATAAGCATATTGCATTATGGTAACTTCTGCGATGCGAAGCTTATGTGGAATGGTTAAGAATCTTGATTTTGGCGTTTCAGTTCATTTCTTTTTTCATTTCCAATTGTAGGTTTCATGTAAGGGTTTGTGCACATGGAATCACAAAGTGGGCTAAAGGTATTGACAAATTCTTAGATTGCGTGAATTTTTTTTTTTGTTTTTTAGAAAAATTTTCAGAGAAAATGAAAATTTGGAAAACACGTTAAGTTCGTTCAGTTTTCAAAAATTTTCAAGAAAACAAAAAATTTCATTTTCTAAATTTACATTGGATTTAGAAAACAACTTTTATCAGTTTTCAAAATTTTCATTTTCTAAAAACTTTTCCACATTCACATACACACTTTCAACACACACACACACACGCACACTTTCACAAACACACACACACACGCGCGTGCACTTTCACACACACACACACACATTGACACTTTCATTTTCACACACTCACACATTCACACACACACACCAACACTAACACTTTCATTTTCACACACACATTTTCACATATACAAACACACATTTTCACAGACACAAACACACATTCACACACATACACACACTCTTTCACACACACACACACACTTTCACACACATACACACACACGCACACACTTTCACACACACACATTTTCACACATACACACACACACTTTCACACATACACACACACAAACACTTTCATTTTCACACACATACACACATGCACACTTTCACACACACACAAACGCCCACACTTTCACACACACACACACACACGCACACACTTTCACACACACACATTTTCACACATACACACACACACTAACACTTTCATTTTCACACACACACACACTCTCTTTCACACATACACACATGCACACTTTCACACACACACAAACGCCCACACTTTCACACACACACACACACACACACACACATTGACACTTTCATTTTCACACACGCGCACGCACACTTTCACACACACACATTGACACTTTCATTTTCACACACGCTTTCACACATACACATTCACACACATTCATATCTACGAATAAAAGTTAAAAACTAAGAAAATCTATTTTTTTGTCTAGTGTGTTTGTAGTAAGTATGTTATTGTCTTGTTAAAAATATAATAAATTTAGATAAATTAAGATAAATTTGTAAACCCAACTAAAAACAACGTCAAGAGATAAATTAAGATAAAGTTGTAATTTATCACCGGATAAATTAAGATAATTAATCACCGGATAAATTAAAATAAATTAAGATAAAGTTGATCATCGATACTCTCAACCGGCCGCATATGGAACCTAACTTGAAAAACATCAAGGTGAGGACACAGGGGAGGCTAGTGGCCAGGGGACGAGGGATTGAATCTGATACCTATCTTCTATTGGGCAAAATTGTCTTATTCATTTACTAACTGAGTTATACAAAGAAAAAAAAAGTTTGTAGAGAATTTCAATTAAAAAGAATGCTTTATAAAACATGCTTAAAATGATCATTATATCATTTAATTCATTTTTAAAAATTTGAAGCTGTATCTGATAAAAAAAATAAACTGGGAGATCAAATGGTATGGTTTTTCAAGCTAAAAATTAATTGAATATCAATAATTTTTAATTAAAAACCTAATTAAAATGTTGGAATGCATAATTTAAAACGACCACCATTACAACGTCTACCACTTCCATACCATCTCAGATCGGATGGGATGGGATGGCATGTCATGTCACTATAACTTCTCATAATCTTTTCGTATCAAATTTATTCTAATATATGTCAAAATAAATATTAGAACAAAAAAATAGATTTTTAATTCAAAAAAAGTAGTTTGTAGTTAAAAAAAAAAGTGGCAACTTAAACCCTTCATCTTCAGTTTAATAAAGTCTAGGCTAGTGAAGTGAATTTGAATCGAGTTTATTTATCAATTTTAGCTAAAAGATATCTATGTTTATAACATACTAGAAGGATACTCGCGCAATGCAGCGAGATACATCTCGATTCTAGGTTTTATTTCAATTTTTGTCCCTATCGATATTCTAATGATTTTATGTGGTTTTGAGAAAACGATTTTAATGTTCATTTAAAAGTTCTCTTTTTTTATGTAATTTCTTTAATTCAATTTTTTTTAATCATAATATAATTATGTTTAATAACAAAATAATTTATTTTTTGTTTAATAATATAACTTTTTATAATGATAATAATTAAGTTTTCTGTTATATCTTAATTATACTTAGATATTTTATATTTAAAATTAAATGTTTATCTTGTATTTTGGATGATTGTTATCTGTAGTTAGTTACACGAATTCAGAAATAAAGCTTTAATAAGTTGTACTTACGCACAATTTACTTGTAATCTTGAAAATTAAGTAATTAGAATTAAATAGCAGTACATAATGCTTAAAAGGTTGTTTTTAAGAGTTTTTGACCAAATGCTTTATAATATAGTATAGATTTATGTTAGAACTCAATGATTATCATAATTATACTTAGATTTTTTATATTTAAAATTAAATGTTTATCCTGTATTTTGGATGATTGTTATCTGCAGTTAGTTACACGAATTTAGAAATAAAGTAATAAGTTGTACTTACGCACAATTTACTTGTAATCTTGAAAATTAAGTAATTAGTATTAAATAGCAGTACATAATGCTTAAAAGGTTGTTTTTAAGAGTTTTTAGCCAAATATTTTATAATATAGTATAGATATAAACAATCATATTTTAACAAAATAAAAATTGATGGTGTGCATGTAATTTGGTGCTTAGTTTGACATCTCTCGTAAACCTTATTTTTGTATTGAATTAAATACGACTATATTTTTAACAACAAGACAATAACATACTTACTACAAACACACTAGACAAGACAATAATATACCTTACTTTCACACACACACACACATTGACACTTTAATTTTCACACACACTTTCACACACAAACATTCACGATAAAAGTTAAAAACTAAGAAAATGACACTAATATAATTCACACAAACACACACATACACACCCATTAACTTTCACACACACACATACACACATTCACACACACACACACACACATTCACACCCACACACACACACACTTTCTAATTTGAAAAAAAATGAAATATGGTAAAAAATGCACAACTGTAACATCCCAAGCCAACCATATCATATAGTTTCCACTTTGTTCGTACACCTGGACTCACGGTTTTAAAACACGTCTGATAGATGTGTTACCCAAGTCCCTTTAAAGGCAACTTTTGTTCTTCTCCCCAATTAATGTGGGACATTACAATAACCAAACGCGTTTTCTAATTTTCTAAAAATGGAAAATGAAAACTCCAAAGTGCGTTTAGTTAACTATCAAACGTTTTTAGAAAATGACGTTGAGTTTTCATCCTCAATTTTCTATGAAAATTTTAGAAAACGCGTTTAGCTGAAATGGTGGAGTTTTCATTTTTCATTTTTAGAAATTTAGAAAACGCGTTTGGTTGTGCATTTTCTACCACTCTTCATTTTCAAAATTTCCATTTTTTTTCAAATTAGAATGTGTGTGTGTGTGTGAATATACGTGTGTGTGTGTGTGTGAAAATGTGTGTGTGTGTGTGAATGTGTGTGCGGGTGCGTGTGTGTGTGAATGTCTGTGTGTGAAAGTGAATGTGTGTGCATGTGTGTAGGTGAAAGTGTGTGTATGTGTGTGTGAAAGTGAAAGTGTGTGTGTGTGTGTGTGAAAGTGTGTGTGTGAAAGTGTTTGTGTGTGTGTGAAAGTTTGTGTGTGTGAAAGAGTGTGTGTGTGTGTATGTGTGTGTGTGAATGTGTGTGCGTGTCTGTGAAGGTGTGTATGTGTGCGTGTCTGTGAAAGTGTGTGTGTGTGTGTGTGTGAAAGTGAGTGTGTATGTGAAAGAGTGTGTGTGTGTGTGTGTGTGTGAAAGTGAGTGTGTATGTGAAAGAGTGTGTGTGTGTGTTTGTGTATGTGTGAATGTGTGTATGTCTATGTGAAAGTGAAAGTATGTGTATGTCTGTGTGAAAGTGAAAATGTATGTGTGTGTATGTGAAAGTGTGTGTGTGTGTGTATGTCTGTGTGAAAATGAAAGAGTGTGTGTATGTCCGTGTGAAAGTGAATATGTATGTGTGTGTGTGTGTGTGAAAGTGAAAGTGAAAGTGTGTGTTTGTGTGGATCCCAGCAAATCAGATAATGATGTATAAATCAGCAAGAACACGAAGAACAAGATGAATAACATCAATAAGTCATATATCTAACTTGTAAGGATTCACGGTTACATAGATATCTCTCTTAAGCTCTCTCTTGAATGATATGAATTAATGTGCTTGTATCTATAAAGAATAACCCTAATCCTCTATTTATATATAGGAAATAATCAACAATATGGAAACTAGAGAATTAGGCATTATTCACTTGCCTAAATTACATTAAAATCGTTTCCTAATTATCTTTTATAACTTTTGCACTTTGATCCTTCATGTCTTCAATAATTGTATTCTCGGATACAATATTTTCAAACCTAACAATCTCCCCCTTTGTATTCGAGATTACAATTCAACAAATCAGCACTTTTGAAGACGGTGAAACTTTTGTCAATAAGTCTTTCTTCTTGATTCTTTTGCTCCCCCTTTGAAAATAATCTCTTGTAAGCTCCGTAGCTCCCCCTTAACATTAGCATGAAAAGAAAATCGAAGGAGCCGCGATATCGTAGGGTATAAAACTGTCGGGTCAAAAAGCATGTCGGGCCAGGTGATGCGACGAAAACAGATCTCGGGCCAAGTAGATTCGACAAGAATTGATGTCGGGCCAAGATGAGTCGATCAAATCAGGTGTCGGGCCAAATGGACACGATGAAAACACTTAGTCTACTTGTCAATCCTTTGTTGCTCGATAAGAAATTTTGTCGGGTCTTAAAAAAAATTTGTCGGGCCAAAGATACATCTTCAACTTTTTCTTCATTTGAATTTGAAACACATTTTCTTCTCTTCGCAATAAGCATTCGTCTTTGATATACCTTTTCTCCCCTAAGAATGATAAGGAGAAATCCGAATCATTATGAACATTATCAAAGACAATAAGCGCGAATGTGATCAAATGTAAATGTGGAATATCGAGTAATGGACTAACAGACAGAAGCACAAATAGAAACTATTATCACTTAAATCAAAATTAATTTTCATTAAGTGGCCTATATGCAGTGTTTGCAGCGGGTTGGCACTGATATGACTTCCAATTATCATAGAAGTGAGTTATAAAACTAACTTCTCAAACTGTTCTGGCATAAACATGAAGATATGCAATGTGAATCACAAAGACTCGTGCAATGTGTAGAAAGAATTTATGCATTAAATGCTAATTTTAAGGCTCAAAATGTGAAAATATATTTCACAAACTCAATGTGCATTGAATGTGAAGTTCGGAGACCGAAGGTGTGTCTTCCTTTTTCAATATCTTAATCTTCCGAGTGAGGAAAAGATAACAGATATGCTCATTCTCCGTGATTTATGAAACAAATATCTTTTGTGAGATATTTGAGTAGCTGGGAGGGGTGACACGAGTTATCGACATTGGGTCCATGTCTATTTCAATATTCATCTCCAAAGAGTCGAGAATGAATAGATTGTGTGGTTACCCGGATAACTGTTTAGGTTTGGTAAGGACCAAATAATTTCCTTTTAAGTCCTGTCACACCCTCAGTTTTATTTTATCTCACAAGCACTCAATATATCCTTTCAAAATTTCTAACCTAGAGATTTGTTTCATGGGTAGGTCCTTCCGGCTCTGGATTGACCATCGAAACTTCTATTCCTAACGCACAAAGAGTTTGAAATATTGAAGTCTGAGTTCTTAACTGATGTATTCAGAAGTCATAATGTTAAGAGCAGATTCATAGCTGAGATACTATGAAGCTAATTAAATGGGAAAAATGTGGTACTCCCCTCAAATGTAGCATAACCTTTTGAAAGATTTTCATGTGATGTGAATATTCGGAATTTAGAACACACATGACGTACCTACAAAACAGATTAAAAGGATTTTGGTACCCAAGTTTTGTTGGGTCCTTGGAGGTTAGCTTTAGATGCAATAAATGGGGAAGAGGGGATACTGTAAGTACCATACCATTTATGAATGAAATTTTGATTGACAAAATCATTTGTTCCACATGTAGAACAACAAATATTTGTGGCACTTAGACTAATTAGCTGATTGATAGATTTGACAAAATAAGGCAAATTAGTCTTGGAAACAAATGATTTTTCATCAACTACAGGAGACGTATGTGGCATGTTTCTAACACTATCATCTATAGTTGATTTCTTTCTCCAAACCATCTTAAACTTCTTGAAATTTCCGGATTTAGCAACAAAATCATTATGAAACTGTTTAGAATTATGAGTTCGAAAAGCTGAAACATGAATAAAACCACGTTTAGCATTTTTCACATAATGAGAATTGATGGGTTTGGAAAAGTGAGTTTGATCCTTTTGGTTAGAAAACAAATTGCTTGTAGAGCACTCATTCTTAACTTCTGGAGTGAAAGCAGATTCCATTGGTTTCTTCCCTTTATCTAAAAATTCTTTATGACTTGGAAGAATTGGATTGGAGTCAAATTCAGCATTTAAATCTTTTAAACATTCGTTGTCGTCAAGTAAAGAAAGATTAGAATTTGTATCCGAAAAAATCTGTGTCTCAAGGTCATCTAATTCTTTATCGATTTGTTCTTGTGAGAGAGAACATTTTTGTTTTGGAGGACAGTGGTTAGGATCAATCGGGAAGTATGAAAAATCACCAATCATCCAAAAAAGAGCTGACAAAGGCTTTACAAGAAGAAATATTTGAAGTTGTGTCAACTTCGGGGTTTTGAGTTTGTAAAGCTTTGTTCTCTAAAGTTTGAATTCTAGCGATTAATGCCTCTTTTTCCTTGTCCGACGAAGAATGTTCGAGTTCCAACATTTTTTCAAGTTGAACAATTTGTTTTTCGAAAAATAGAGTGGGAATGTAGAGTTTACATTCAGGAATTTTATTTTGAAGTTCTTCGTCAGAATACGAGGGAAAATAATCATTCGGGAGAGTTGTTTTTGAAGATTCCTCTTCTACCTTTTGAGGATGGCAGAAAGGAATTTGATGAAAATTCTTGTTTTGTCTTTTCCAATCTTCCCTTTCTTCGACGTTGGACTCCGACTTCATACAAGGAATTTTGTAATATGGACCAAGGTTCAGATATTCGAATTTATAGATAGTCGGAGTATTATAGATGGCCTTTTCTAGATGTTTTGGATTATGAAATCCTAATCCAACTTTTGCACTTAATTCTTTTGGAATGTTTAAGTGAATTGTGTGCTCAGTTTGTCCAATTTTATACAGTTTTAGTTCCAAATCTTTGAGTTTTTCCAAAAGGTCTCTTCTTTGAAAACTCACAAATTCGTATTTTGGTGAAAAGTCTTCGGTCTCCTTTTTAGATTTGTTAAGTTGAAGTATGAGATACAAGATTTGTTGTTTTAAAAGAATGTTTCTTCTTGAAAAGCAGTTTTCTCCGTTTGATGATTGTGTGCAATACTTTGAGATGTTGCAAGTTCGGTTTGGTAAATTAGCAATTGATTATGATTATTTTCTAAGCGTGCTTCTAATTTGGAAACCAAGAGATTCTCGGTTTTCAATTTAGATTGAAGTTCTTGCAATTGTATCATCAAGTTATTCATAAACTGATCATAGTCTGAGAGACTTACCTCGGGGGGTTTTGTGTCTAAACCAATTTCCATTGCTTCGCGAGTGGTCATTGTACTTTGCTTGAAGATCTCGATCAGTGAGTTTGTTTGGTAATTTTCTGAGGTGTTTTTGTGAAACAGAAAGTTTTCTCGATTGACTAAGGATCGACAAGATTTTTTTTTTTTCGGGTGACTAAGGATCGACAAAAAATTTTGTCGAGTGGTATGGACTTGATAAGAAAATTTCTCGGGTAAAGGGGACTCGATAAGAAAACTTTAAACAAATTTTTGAATCGATAAAAAGAAGTTATCGAACACAAAGGACTCGATAACTAAGTTTTTCTTGATCGAAAAAAAATCCTTTGACTTAAAAGAAACCGAATCGATAAGAAGATTATATCGATACCAGATGACTCGATAAATAAATCTTTGTCGATTAGGAGGGTCTCGATAAAAAATCAAAGATACTTAATCTGAATTCTCCTTAACCGATAAACCAGAAACCAAAAACAATAGGGTTCTTGACTAAAAAGAACAAGTCTTTTTATGGACAAAAATGTCTAAGTTCTTGAGTTTCTTATTTGTATGTCTAAGTTCTTGAGTTTCTTATTTGTTCAGTTAAGAAAAAGAAATTAAAATTACTAGAGTTTATGATTTTTACTAGAGAATTCTTTAGTAAAAAAAGCTGCAAAAGTCACTAGTTCCTGAGTTTTCTTATGTAAAGAATTTCAAAAGTAATTAAAATAAACTAGAATAACTTTAATTAAAACAGATTAAATAAGTTTGACTAAAATCAAGAAAGAATTTACTATGAATCGACAAAAATTTAATCGAATGAAGTATGGATCGACAAAAAATCAAGTTTATCAAAATAAGACTTTTTATCGGGTAGAACGTAATCGAGAAACAATCAATCGAAAGAAGTAAGAATCGAGAAAAAACAGATAAGACTTTTTATCGGGTGAAACATATTTAGTATGAATCGAGAAACATTCAAAACAGCAGAAATCGATAATTTACCTTCTATTTCGTGAAAAACTTCAGAAAATCGAAAAAACTCTAATCGTCTGCTCTGATACCACTTGTAGATCCCAGATAATGCAAGCACAATGATTATGAAGTATAAAGCGATAAGAACACACAGAATAATGAAGCTTCGTAGTCGTATATCTCACTCAGGGGCGGAGCCAGAAAGTTTATTTAGGAGGAGCCTAAAATGTTGGAAAGTCTCTTATAAGAGATACGTTTTTTTTGTAATTACTTGTACATAAACAATAGTCGTTAAATAAGTAGGCTAAATAACATAACTATGTTTATCTTCATTAACAAACAGGAAATGTCTACAAGTGACGCTGTGTGGCCACGGAGGTTCAAATGTGGTGAGTCCGGACTACCCGCAAAGCAGGTGGTCGTCTTGAAATTAGTTAGTTCGTATAACGGATTGGATATATAGGTTAATCAAAAATATATATATGAATAGTAAACATTTTTTTTATTTAACAAAACCTTTGAAAAAAATGACATTTTAAAGAGAAAAACAGTAATTTAATATAAAAGTTTGATGGGCACTAATGTTGGCCTATATTAAAATTATTTTGTTTAAAATTTCAAGGGGAGCCTTGGCCCCTTCTGGTCATACGATGGCTCCGCCACTGATCTCACTTGTACGATTACCATGTTAATATGACAGTATTTTAGCTCTATGGTAATCGACTTGTTTCCACCTCACTATATAACGAATAGCCTAAGACTCCTATTTATATGAATAGGAAATATGATATAAGGAAATAGTAGAATAAGGCATTATACACTTGCCTTTTCTTACAAAACAATACTTTCCTTATTTTAAACATTAAATCTTTCTAATTAAAGACTTTGTTGACTTTGCACTTTTGGTCCTTCATGTCTTCAATAATTGTATTCTCGGATACAATATTTTCAAACCTAACAGTGTGTGTGTGTGTGTGCGTGTGAAAGAGCGTGTGTGTGTGTGTGTCTATGAAAGTTTGTGTGTGTGTAAAATATGTCTAATATTGTAATATTTGTAAAAATGGAAAATGAAAACTAGTAGAAAATGCACAACTAAACGCATTTTCTAATTTTCTAAAAATGAAAAATGAAAACTCTATAGTTTCAACTAAACGCGTTTTAAAAAAATTTCATAGAAAACTGAGCTAACTAAACACACCCTTAGGTGTGTTTAGTTAGCAAAAACTGCTTTCATTTTCCAAGAAAACGTTTTTAGAAAATGGAGTCGAGTTTTCATTCTCAGTTTTCTATGAATTTTTTTTAAAACGCGTTTAGTTGAAATGGTGGAGTTTTCATTTTTCATTTTTAGAAAATTAGAAAACGCGTTTAGTTGTGCATTTTCTACCGGTTTTCATTTTCCATTTTTACAAATATTACAATATTAGACATATTTTTACACGCATACACATTTAAACACACACACACACACACACACACACACACTTTCACACGCATTCACACACACACTTTCACACGCACACACACTTTCACTTTCACACACACACACACATACACTTTCACTTTCACTTTCACACAGACATACACTTTCACTTTCACACAGACATACACACATTCACATATTCACACACACACTTTCACATACACATTCGCACACACACTTTTTCACACACACACTCACTTTCACACACACACACACACACAGTTTCACATACACATTCGCACACACACTTTCGTACATACACGCTCACTTTCACACACACACACACACACACACACACACACACACTTTCACACAGACACGCACACACACACACACACACACTTTCACAGACATAAACATACATTCACACATACACACATTCACACATTCATACACACACACACACACACTTTCACAGACATAAACATACTTTCACACACATACACTTTCACTTTCACACACACACGCATACACATACACATTCACTTTCACACACACTTTCACACACACACACACGCACACACACACACACATATTCACACACATTTTCACACACACACACACATTCTAATTTGAAAAAAATGGAAAATTGAAAAATGAGGAGTGGTAGAAAATGCACAACTAAACGCGTTTTCTAATTTTCTAAAAATGAAAAATGAAAACTCCATCATTTCAGCTAAACGCGTTTTCTAAATATTTCATAGAAATCTGAGAATGAAAACTCAACTTCATTTTCTGAAAACGTTTTATAGTTAACTAAACGCACCTTGGAGTTTTCATTTTTCATTTTTAGAAAATTAGAAAACACGATTGGTTGTTGTAATGTCCCACGTTAATTTGGGAGGAGAACAAAAGTTGCCTTATAAGGGACTTGGATACCACCTCTATCAGACGCGTTTTAAAACCGTGAGTCCAGGTGTGCGAACAAAGCGGAAAATATCTGTGCGAACAAAGTGCGAATGTGTGTATGTGAATATGTGTGTGTATGTTTCTGCGAATGTGTGTGTGAAAATGGAATTGTGTGTGTGTGTGTGTGTGTGAAAATGGAACTCTGTGTGTGTGTGTGTGAATATGTGTGTGTGTGTGTTTGTGCGAATGTGTGTGCTTGTGTTTGTGTCTTTGAAAATATGTGTGTATGTGTGTGTGAATGTGTGTCCCTGTCTGTGTATGTGTGGTTGTGTGTGTGAAAGTGTGTGTGAAAGAGTGTGTGTGTGTGTGTGTGCATGTCTGTGTGTATGTGTTAAAGTCTGCATGTGTGTGTGAAAGAGAGTGTGTGTGTGAATGTGTGTGTGTGTGTGTGTGAATGTGTGTGTGTGTGTATGTGTGAAAGTGTGTGTGTGTGTGAATGTGTGTTTGTGTCTGTGAAAATGTGTGTTTGTGTGTCTGTGTGAAAATGAAAGTGTTAGTGTGTGTGTGAATGTGAATGTGTGTGAAAGTGTGTGTGTGTGTGTGAAAATGAAAGTGTTAGTGTGTGTGTGAATGTGAATGTGTGTGAAAGTGTGTGTGTGTGTGAAAATGAAAGTGTCAATGTGTGTGTGTGTGTGTGTGAAAGTGTGCGAACGTGTGTGTGTGTGTGTGAAAGAGAGAGAGTGTGTGTGTGTGTGTGTGAATGTGTGTGTGTGTGTGAAAATGAAAGTGTCAATGTGTGTGTGTGTGTGAATGTGTGTGAAAATGAAAGTGTTAGTGTGTGTGTGAATGTGAATGTGTGTGAAAGTGTGTGTGTGTGTGAAAATGAAAGTGTCAATGTGTGTGTGTGTGTGTGTGAAAGTGTGCGAACGTGTGTGTGTGTGTGTGAAAGAGAGAGAGTGTGTGTGTGTGTGTGTGAATGTGTGTGTGTGTGTGAAAATGAAAGTGTCAATGTGTGTGTGTGTGTGAATGTGTGTGAAAATGAAAGTGTCAATGTGTGTGTGTGTGTGAATGCGTGTGAAAGTGTGTGAAAGTGTGCGTGTGTGTGTGAAAGAGAGTATGTGTGTATGTGAAAATGTGTGTTTGTGTCTGTGAAAATGTGTGTGTGTGTGTAAAAATGAAAGTGTTAGTGTGTGTGTGTGTGCATGTGCGTCTGTGTGTGTATGTGAAAGTGTGTGTGAAAATGAAAGTGTCAATGTGCGTGTGTGTGTTTGAAAGGGTGTGTGCACGCGCATGTGTGTGTGTGTGTGTGTGTGAAAGTGTGTGTGTGTGTGTGCGTGAAAATGAAAGTGTCAGTGTGTGTGTGTATGTGTGTGTTTGAAAGTGTGCGCGCGCGCGTGTGTGTGTGAAAGTGTGCGTGTGTGTAAAAGTGTTTATGTGAATGTAGAAAAAAAAAATTGAAAATGAAAATTTTGAAAACTGATAAAAGTTGTTTTCTAAATCCAATGTAAATTTAAAAAATGAAATTTTTTGTTTTCTTGAAATTTTTTTTGAAAACTGAAAGAACTAATCGCGTTTTCCAAATTTTTATTTTCTCTGGAATTTTTTTTTAGAAAATAGAAAAAATTTCACTAACTAAACGAACCTAGCTTCTCAATTTTTTTTAAAAAAGTTGATGTATATAGACCTACATTTGTGCTCTTTAGACAATATGGTTCAACGGACACCAAAAGTAATGATCCTATAGTCAAGTTTTTAGGATCTAAAAAGTCGGGTCTTGATACCGGATGATAAATCATATTGGTTTTTGTATATTGAATTACCAATTTTTTTATTATTGGTTTCATGTGTTGCTTTTCTTGAATCATATTGGGCAGAATGGTGGCGACAATCTCCCTTCCAGAAGTGCATTCAAGCATGTAATCTTCAACAAGAGTATCAAATTGGTTATTGAGAAACCACTTGGCACAATTTGAAATAAGTTGGATCATAAAGGTAATGTTTTTCATTTGACTTCAACTCCATTTTGATTCTTGAGGTCAAAAAGTAACTTTTTTTTGGCAATTTGACGTGTTTTTCTTTTAGTCATCTTTTTAAATTATATTTTAATCAATTAAATATAGAATACGTGGTACAATATTTTCTAGATGCAAAAGAATAATTTTTGTGGTAATAGAAAAAACAAAAAAATAAGGGTTGAACCTTAGTTACGAGTGTGTAAAACCCGAAACCCGAATTTGAATTTGAATTTGAATCGAAAATAAGGTGTCTGTGTAAAACCTGAATACCTCGAAATCCGTAAGTCCGAAACCCGACTTTTGGAGGGATATTTGGGTTCGAGTTGAATTTGATCTTTAGCCACCCGACTCGTCCGAAAACCCAAAATATATATGCACAATACTCTATATTTTTAAATATCTATACTATATTATAAAGCATTTGGCCAAAAACTCTTAAAAACATATTATTATGCAATAGGTACAATTGATTAAAACATAATTACTTAAAATTCAAGAATACAAGTTATACATGCATTGGTACAACTTATTAAAGCTTCATGTTTGGATTCGTGTAACTAACTATACAACTAACTATATAGATAAACATTTAATTTTGAATATAAAAAATCTAACATATAATAAAGATAATCATTCCACTAAAAATGCTTAATTTGTTATATTTATAAAAAAATTATATTATTAATCCAAAATATATTATTTCATTATTAAACCTAAATTATAATTTAAAAAACGGAACTAAAAAAGTATACAAATAAAATCGTATTATAACATTGATAGAGACAAAAAAATAAAATAAAACATTAAAATTAAGATGGATCTCGCTGCATTGTGCGAGCACCCTTCTAGTTTATATAAATATACTTATTTATCTAATTATCGTTTGAAATTCTTAAATTTTAGTTGGTCAAAATATTTTTTAATTTCAAAACTTACTATGATTTCTTCTTCTATCGAATTTATATAGTTCTTTGTATTATAATTATACTCGAACCTGATCGACCTCCACCACAAACCCAAACAATTCAAAATTCAAAGCATAAAATTTAGGAGGTGTTTGGTATTAACACATAATTAATATTGTATCAATTCATTTATTTATTTGATTTCTTGATTGATTTGTAACGGTAATTATTTATAGAATTAGATTTGTAACGGTAGATAATTATAGTATTAATTTAATTGTGATAGCTTAGATTAAGAGATTTCTCTTGTATATATGCATGTTTTGCCTTTCAATAATAAATCATCAAAGAATTATAATTCTTATATGGTATCAGCCAGGAAGCTCGTCTCTCTCTCTTAATTTTTCCGATCACTCTTCCCCTCCTCCACAACCGACAGCCGACTCCACAGCCACCTCTTCTGTCATCCATACACTTCCTCTAGCACCACCAACACTCACAATATTCAACTTTCCACCATCTCTAAAAATATCATCCACCAACTACATGAGATGGAAAACACAAATCGAAGCCCTATTACATGGTTTGGACCTCTACAAATTCATTGACGGCACCAATCCACCACCGACACCCACTGTCACTGCCGGAGTTTCCACTCCTGATGCCGATTACTCAACTTGGTTCAGGACCGCCTACTGTTCGGTGCCATCGTTGGTACCCTTTCTCCCTCTATTGTTCCCTTAATCACCAATGCTTCATCCTTTTTAGAAGCTTGGGCCATTCTCTCAAACACATATGCAAACCCTTCTCGTGGCCATATTAAACAACTTCAACACCGTTTAAAACAATCTACCAAAAGCCATGACCAATCCATTACCGACTACATGCAATCTGTCAAAACCCTAGTGGATGAACTAAGTATCTTAGGCAAACCAATGGATATTGAAGACATTACCGATGCCATCTTAAACGGGTTGGATGCCACCTCCTACAAACAAATCATTGAAGACGTTCATGCAAGGGATGCTCCTATTTCCTTTCATGAACTTCACGAAAAACTCATTAATCATGAACTTTCCTTGGTTCAAAAATCAACTATCACCAACAACTTTCACCAACCAATGACAGCTTTTGCAGCCAACAAATGTCTCCCAAACAGGCCTTGGAACAGTCGCAGTCACAACAACTCTCCCGGCCTTCTCCCCTCTCCTCCACAATCTGTTGCCACTAAACAATTTCTTGGTAAGTGTCAATTTTGTTTCACAAAAGGACACTCTCTGACATCTTGTTATGCTTTAAAAAACAGGTATCCACAAGTTACTTTACCATCCTTACCAAGGAATACTCACAATCATAACCATCCACAAGCCCATGTTATGACAATCACGAATCCCACCTACCACACCAACCACACAAACCCAAACTGGCTCTTTGACATTGGAACATCTCATCACATCACAAACGACCTCAATGCGCTATACCTTCATCCACCTTATGATGGTACCGAAGAACTTGTCATCGGCGATGGTTCGTCACTTACTATTACTCATGTTGGCTCTTTAGTTATCAAATTTTTCAATACCTCATTTATTATTACTAACGTTCTTTGTGTTCCTTCTATTTCAAAGAATATCATATCTATCTCTCGATTATGTATTGACAACAACATACTAATCGAATTCTTTTCGTTCAATTTTCTTATCAAGGACTTCCAAACCAAACAAACTTCAATGGATAATCATATACTTCTTTTATTAAGAACTCAACAATTAGCAGCGGCTTATTTGGTTTGTTTAGTGGTGGATTTTATTCTACGTAATAGATATCAAAACAGAAACCAAGTTAGTTTACCTACACGTGATATGAGGTTGCATAGACAACGAGTACGAGATGAGATGTTGTCCAACTTCTCAACAAGTGGTAAACGTCGTGAAGTAATTTGTATGAGTGAGACCGCTTTTAAGATATTATGTCAAAAGTTAATGAATGATGGTGGCCTTCGACCAACTCGACGTATATCAGTCGAAGAGCAAGTTGCCAAATTTTTGCATATTGTTGGAAATGATTTAAGAAATCGTTTTGTCTCTTGGTTTTATCGCCGGTCTGGATCAACCACAAGTAAGCCTTTCCATCGAGTTTTAAGTGCAACTATATCATTAGAAGATCAATATCTTAGACAACGAACCGGTGATAGGGTTCCAAAAGAAATTCAAGAACACAAAAGATTTTATCCATTTTTCAAGGATTGTATAGGGGCAATTGATGGAAAACATGTTCGTGTGAGAGTATCTAGTAAAGATGCGCCGAGATATCGTGGTCGTAAGGATCCAACGATAAATGTATTAGCAACATGTACATATGATTTTACAGTTTACATATGTTTTGAGTGGTTGGGAAGGAACGACATCAGAATCGAGAATCATAAAAAATGCATTAACTAGATATGACAAGCTACTCATTCCTGAAGGTAATGTATTGAACCGAAGTTGGTTATATAATTAATCTTATATTAGTATATTAAATTTATTTTATTCGTAGGTAAATACTATTTGGTTGCTGCTGGCCTACCCCTTAGAAGTTCGTTTAGTGCACCTTATAGAAGTGTTAGATACTATTTGAAGGAATATTCGTCTCGTGCACCTCAGAATTCTCGATAATTATTTAACCTTCGACATGCATCATTACGAAATGTTGTTGAACGAGCCTTTGGTGTTTTAAAGAAAAGTGTAACACCCTCAAATCTGAAAAGAGCGACTAAATTAAAATTTTCATCAATACAATAAATAAGGAATAAATCATTCTCTTATAAACCAATACTTGAAGTTCCTCAAATAGTAATTCTATAAAAACATCTACTAAGATAGGTCAAGTCTTATACTAAGACATGAATACGGTCGGGTGTTACTATACCCAAAAGAATCGCTATCTCCAAATGCGGAAATCGTCCCCAATAGCTAAATCTTTAACGTGCTACTCCCTAGCACTCAAGTCTACACGTATAGCTAGTACCAACCCCAACGATAACCTGATGCGCATGCCGACAAAGAAAAAGGGTTACGCTTAACACCTAGTGAGCTCAAGAGTTTATAACATATTTATAATTGATTGAAATAGAAAGATTTGTTTGAAAAAAGATAATTCTCAAATGAAATGAATTCACTATAAAAGTAACATCTTTCCCAAATTCATTATTTCCATAATAAAGCTTTAGACCAAAATGACATTAGAAATGGAAGCTTTAAAGTAGAAATACTCACTGAACGTGATCCAAACTCAATACTCACACGACCATGAATGAGTTTATAAATGTAAAGATAGAAATATAACTTTAACCAAGTTTTATAAATCATTAACTCACACGTACCTTTGAAAGGGATAAAAATATCCGAAGATAACGGGGGAGACCCGATTTACCATTTGTAGTGACGGAACACATAAGTGAGCCACAATTAAATGTTAAGCTTGTGAAATGAATCAATGGCAATTGGCAACAACCAATGAATACATTAATGCAAGGCCCTCGATGACTTAATAGTCAATGGCAATTGGCAACAAC
Organism: Silybum marianum; assembly: GCA_036898165.1. Classification (NCBI taxonomy): domain Eukaryota; kingdom Viridiplantae; phylum Streptophyta; class Magnoliopsida; order Asterales; family Asteraceae; genus Silybum; species Silybum marianum. Next base: position 17,534,223 of record CM072529.1, read on the forward strand.
CAATGAATACATAAATGCAAGGCCCTCGATGATCCCAATCAAAGCTCGTGCTAAAAGGTCAATGGCAATTGGCAACAACCAACGAATACATTAAATGCAAGGCCCTCGATGACCCTACTTAGCACATCCGTAAGAGTTAATGGCAATTGGCAACAACCAATGAATACATTAATTCAAGGCCCTCGATGACGTAATAGTCAATGGCAATTGGCAACAACCAAGGAATACATTAAATGCAAGGCCTTCGATGACTTCAAACGTGATCTAAAGGGGACAACAATTCCGCCTTAAAACCGACTAAATGTCTATGGATCCATTACATTCTAGTCTATAAATCAAATACGTCAAGCAAGACATATTGATAATTTCCCAACACCAATTCTTTGCTCAAAATACTATTTCCCGATAGTCAATTATTTCTCAAGGTTAGGAAATCATAAAGTTAACCGACGCTACACGAATGACTAACACATCCAAAACACATCGTCATTTAAATCGGTCCATGAGACTCATTTTAATCAAAATCGAGCAAAAGCTCTATAACTCAACACTTATGCGATTACTCAAAACATCTGTTGATACACACCGTTTTCCAAATGAAATCATATTCATATATATTTCCAAATGTCTCATAATGCAATAACATGTATTTTCCAACGATTTATAAATCAATTACTTTCAAGATGCAAATACAACCAAATGGTTTTCATTTAAAAGATAATGCACCCAAATAACTTACACTTATACTCCCAAAACTCAGGTATAAGTCTTTTGTATGATTTATAAACTCTTTTATACCAAATATGCAAACTTACCCAAATACTCACACATTTGATAAATACCAAGTGAAACATGTTAATACTTCAAAAAGGACGTTTTTGGCATGTACAAAGTTTTCACAAAGTATCTTGAACTCACCTTGCTAGATTTAGACTAAATCTAGGTTTTACCTCAAAAGCTCCATATGAAGAAATGTCCAGATCTGCAATATTTCTTCACTAGAAATCATCTCTAGTTCATAAGCAACCTAAATATATCAAGAACAACTTCCAACAATAAGATCCATGAAAACCCTAGTCAAAAACCTAAAATCTTCCAAAATAGTCAAAACTCTAAAATACCAAAATAGCTTCAAGAACAAAGTTCTAGAGAACTAAATAGGAAAGTTTTAACAAGAAATAAGGTTTAGAAGAGTTAGAATAACTTACAAACTCAATTTGGGGAAAAATCCAAAAAATTGTCAACAATGGAGGATTAGAAGTTGTAGAAGATGAAGATGGAGATGAAGGCTTTAGTCTTGAACTTTAATGATACTCCATTATCATTTTCGATGGTTGGAAATGAGGGTTTAGTCACCCAAAAATCGCTCCTAATGAAGAAGAGAGGAGAGAAAATGAGTTGGGGGAGCAAATAAAATGGAGGAAAGAAGAGAAAAATCTGATTAAAAAGGGTTGACCAGATGCTAGCGGGCGCGAGGAAAATAGGCATGCGGTTGCAAAAATAATTCTGCCCACTTTTTGGGGTTTTCTCGTGGGCAAGAGAAAAATAGGGGTGCGGGCGCGAGCAATGCAAATTCCGACCAAAAGTTGATTTTTTTCCAAAAGCGATAACCGACTCAACCAACATCCACGATACTTCTAAATGACTATACTAAGGTCGAAAACATACGAAACATGAAATTATGGATGCTAAAAATATGGGTGCTACAAAAAGATTTCCTATAATTAGAAGTACGACTGAACCATTTTACTCGTGTGAAGCACGATTAGACATTTTTTTAGCATGTTGCATCTTACACAAATTTTTACTTGACGAAGATCGTGACAAAGAACTTGAAGAAGAAGTGTTAAATGGGATATTAAATGCAGCGCAAGAAGAAGAAACTCATGCTCCAAGAGATATAGATGATAGAGGAGAAGAAATTAGAACTAGAATCACAAATGAAATGTGGAGTGGTTACAACGAAAATAATGTCTGATTACTTGTTTAGTATTATATGACGATATTTGTGTTTGATGGATGATTAATGATTAATGTTTTAATTTATAATATTTATTGATTATTGTTTTTAATACGATTATTTTTTATTTTTAATAGGATAAACCTGATGCTGCAAAATGGAAAAACAAAACAATATCTAACTATTTGGTAGAGATAGGGCAACATATGGTGCTGCAGAAACAACTAAAGAGAGAAGAAATCGAATGAGCACCAATCAGCAAAGGCCATAAGGGTGTGTTTGGTACGCAGTTAGGACAGAACAGAACAGAACAGGACAGAACAGCTGTTACACGTTTGGTAAAACATGATATGACGGAACAGGACAGGACAGAACAGAACAGAATGACCAATTTACCCCCAGTGAGTTGTTTAGTATTTTTAACCAAATAACCCCCCCCACACACACATATATATATATATATATATAGAGAGAGAGAGAGAGGAGAGAGAGAGAAGGGGAGAGAGAGGAGAGAGGAGAAAGATATAGGAGAGAGAAGGGGAGAGAGAGAGGAGAGAGAGAGAAGAAAGAGAGAGAGATAGCGAGAGGATAGATAGAGAGAGGAGAGACAGAGAGAGTAGAGAGAGGAGAGAGAGAGAGAGGAGAGAGAGAGGATAGATAGAGAGAGGAGAGAGAGGATAGAGAGAGAGAGAGAGGAGAGAGATGAGAGAGAGATGAGAGAGAGGAGAGAAAGAGGAGAGATAGGACGAAAAGAGATGAGAGAGAGACAGAGGAGAGAGAGATGAGAGAGAGAGAGAGAGGAGAGAGAGAGAGAGATGAGAGAGAGAGGAGAGCGAGAGAGAGAGAGAGAGAGAGAGATATATATATATATATATATATATATATATATATATATATATAGAGAGAGAGAGAGAGAGAGAGAGAGAGAGAGGAGAGAGGGAGGAGAGAGAGAGGGGGAGGAGAGAGAGAGAGAAAGAGAGAGGGAGGAGAGAGTGTGTGTGTATGTTAGGTTAGAGGGTAAAATGGTCATAAAATCCTTGTTCCACTTAGTTCTAGGGGGGTAGGATAGAACAGACTTGTTCCACCCTTGTTCCACTTAGTTCCACTTAGTCCAACATTTTATCACACCAAACATGGGACAAACTTGTTCTGTTCTGTTATGTTCCATCCTGTTCACCGTACCAAACGCACCCTAAACAATTGATGAAATTGATCGAATGATAGAAGTTGATGAGATCAGTTTGGAGAATTTCAACAGTAGTGATGATATTCAACTTACATCTACCATGCATGCCAACATCACAAATGTACCCGCCAAATGCGACAATCTAAAAGAAAGAAAATAAAGGTGGGTGAACAAGATGTAGAGAATTTTAAGATAACTGCAGCTGCCATAGATGATATAGCAAATGCTATAAGAGAAAGTACCAAGGTATTGAGTTTCTTTACATTGTATATCATTGTACCTTTATATTTGTATATGTAAGATTTATGATTGTTATTATTAACTTTTTGTAACAGGTATTGGAAAGATCTCATCGACTCGTGTACTCAGAGGAAGAGATATATAATCAACTTGAGCTGATGGGTGTGAAACCTGAAAATATGTCACGTGCATATTTTTTTCTTGTGGAAAATCCAAAAAAAGCACCTGAGTTATTTGCTTATCCTCTTCCGATGAGGATGTCTCTTTTCAGAAACATGATGGATAAAGATTATTAGGATATCAATATATTCGATTATATGTTTTTTCCTTGGATTTTGGATTTAGCTTATCATCGTCTATTTTTTTTATCGAATTTGGAATTTAATGACACGTTATTATATATGAATATATTTGATCATTTTGATCGATTATCTTTGTTGTGCATAACTAATATGTTTTATGCTTTATAGGTTAGTGACTTCATATGTAACATGATGAATTTAAATATTTTTTAAGTTGTTCTAAGTGACATAGAGTTGAAATTGTCCACATATTATGATATAAATCATATGTTGAAAAATAAATGTCGTAAAAATTATCAGGTTTTCCACGATAAGTATTAGATTTAAGAAGATGAAAATTAAAACGAAGTTATATATAATATTCGACACACTTGAACATTTATAAATACAAAAAAAAAATAAGTTAAACAAATATAAGAGTATATTTATAAAATTATAGTCTTTCCTTTCCCTCAGTTTCAAGAACATTTTAAAAACACAAATAATTTTTTTATTTTTCTTTCTTTTCCTTTTCCTCGTTGTTCGAGAACACATTCTTAGAGCATCTCTAATAGCTTCTCTAAAATAGTGAAATACCCATTTTTCATCTCTAAACTCCTCTAACAGTATCTCTATATCAATCTCTAAAATAGATAATTTTCCAAAAATCTTTAAATATAGATATTTCTTTTATATCTATAAAAGAATGAGAGATAAATATTATTTTAATAATTCTCACCAATAACAACCCTTATAGTTTTAGAGGTTTTTATAATAATAAATTTATTGAATATTTTAATAATTTAATTTTTAAATAGATTTTTTAAAATAAAAAAGCTGTTGGAGCTAGAAGATAATAATTTTAAAGATTTTAACTTTACATTCAAATTTTTTAGAAAAATCTTTTAGAATTTTTTAGAGAAAATTTATATAAGCTGTTCTTTTGGTTTTCAAATCCAAAACCCGGATTTTTGTTTTGTCTATTGAGATTGGAGATGCTCACCCGGGGGCGTAAATTGAAACATCCAATTGGTTGCTAGTAACAACCGTCGGGAATTAACAAAATAAAAAAAAGAAACAAAAATAAAAATGGCAGTGGCGGTAAAGGCAACAGCTATCCTTCACCGACCACCACCACGTCCACTGATAATTGCACACCGGCGACCGGTAGACCTGCTTAATCTTCGCCGGAAAATCGTTGGTGGAAGTTCTATCGACGGCATCAATCTAAGTAAGATCTGTTTTACTTCATCGGCTTCTGGAATTTGTAGGAGTACAAGCACGACTGCTGCTAGCGGTGAGATACAAGAAGAGGAAGGGTTTCCAATTACGCCATTGGAGGTTAATAAGATCAAGGATATATGCAGTAAGTGGGAGTGGAGAGGCTACACTATTAATTACTTGAAATATGAAGGAGACGATGGTTATAAATCAAACCCTCCGGTGCTTCTTGTTCATGGTTTTGGCGCCTCGGTTGGTCACTGGCGCAGGTATTTGGAGATTTTTCTCTTATTTTGTGTTTTCTGATCTTATCAACACTGTCAAATAATGATAATGAGGTGTTTTGAACTTGTCAATTTCATCTCTGGAAAGTGGCTACCCTAGTCTTAACATTGTCTTTGTGTTTCCATCTTATAAATCCATGGTAATTTAAGCTCTCTATTGCCAGAAAACAAAAGTAATACGGCCTCTTTGTTAGCTGTTTAATGATATAGATAGTGGTTTATTCGGTCAGCTATATAATGACAGTTTGGTAGGGGCTTAATTATATAGATAGTGGCTTATTCAGTAAGCTTCTATGGGAGCTTTATACAGAAAGCCCAGTTTTCCAAACCTTCCCCTCCCAATTGAAAAAAACACTCCTACCATCTATGAAAAAACCCTCTCATACAAATACCTTTCCGGTCTATACTGAGAACTTGACAAGTTAATCCACACATACAACTTTATCCATACAATACTCAATGGAAAACCAACCAAACAGCCGTGTGGGTTCATTATGAAAGAAACTGAAATCTACCTGGGATCTCGTAATTAGTACTACAATATGAAAATTTGGTATTATTAGCTAGTAGAAAATCCATGACTATTAATCACATACATAAAATGCTGACGAAGTTGTGGAAAACATGGACCGGAATCAATGTATTGTAATGATTGCTAATAGGTAAAGTAGGCATTGAATTGTAATCTTACTTAGAAAAGGATACTTCATATTGTTTTTTGTGGGAATGAGGGTGTAGGTCTTGTATCAAGAAGTCTAAATGTATCTCTCACCTTTTTTTCTTGTTACAGAAATATAACGTCTGTAAGAAGCAACACCTTCACAAACTTCTGATCACACATTGGTTAAAAGTTCAAAATTTCATGGATATATATATATATATGTATATGTATGTATGTCTGTATGTATGTATGAGTTGTTTCTGCCCATGAGCCCACTCTATACCTTTATATATTCAGGTCTTTTGAAATACGTAATCCATTTACATCTTAGTTCTCTATTTCCTATCAGAGCCTTGTGTCAAGGGCCTCAGGGCTTATGTTTATGCCTTAATCAACCATGTGGCCTTAGCATTTCTCTGCCTTATGGGTGCTAGGTTGGTGCAAAATTGATCGAAAAGGGACATAGGTGGAAGAATTTGCAAAAGAACTTTTAAAGGATTCATGGAGTTTTAAGGAAACTTATTTGTATTGCTTGAATGTTTCCTAGATAGCTTACAAATGAGGGAGACCTCACCTATCTATATGGGTTTGGGGCACCGCCTTTGAGTAGCAAAGTTGATACAAGAGCATTCTAAATCCTAGGAGCCTCCTAGGTTCTTCGTACAAATATCATGAGTCTTATAGAGAATTTTAGGCAATATTACAAGATACAAGTCTCACAATATATCGGATAACTTGTTAGAAGGTGAGGCTTAGATGTGCTTGTTTCCTCCCTTTTTGGTTAGCTTGTATGCAAGTGAGGCTTAGTTTGCTCATTTATCTAATATGTATGAATACACACACACCCACACCCTCTTGTATGTATATTTGTATGTATGTAATATACTTACATGCATATAACACACATATGTATGTATGCATATGTACATGCATACATACTATTGCATCTTGTATATTCAAGACATTGTATGTACCAAACTTTCATCAAACTTGCCCTCAATGGTCATACTTACTTTGTCATGTACGAGCTTTTGACTTACAAACATATAAGCCTTTCGTACAAGCTCTTACACAGGGACTAATCTTTGCTACTAATTTCAATGTGGATTGCATAAGCACATCAACTTGAGGATCCTTAAGCATAGTACATCTTTTTTAACTCTTTCCTTGCCTTTACTATCATCTTCTAGGCTTTCACATGAAATGTGTGCTTTAATATACTAGGTAGATAAATCGTTCAACTATATACATCACTTGCATCATAAACACTTTGTCCAAACATACTTTTTGTTTATCTCTTCTGTTATCTAATGATTTTGCTAAATGGTTGTATATTCATACTTCAAAACGTTGATGCTTCATTAATCTTTGATCATCAAATTTCACATGAATTTTTATTTTTAAAATTAGAAGATAAGCTCACTCGGTAACGAGGCCCTTAAAGTCCTTTCATCCTTTGCTCTTCTTTTGACTTTTGCCTTGGCATAATCACGTCTCACTCGATGTATCTATACTTGGATGAGGAAGCTGCATGGCATATGGTTCGTATAACATTAAACGAAAAATGTTACTTTCAATTCTCATCTCAATTTCTGTTACAAGATTATAAACTTACCCACTTAGGTCAAATATAAGATTAGTCGATACATATTCCTAATCCGAGCTTAATCTCCAAATGTCCCAAAATATTTAACATTCAAGATGAAATGAACTCATAATCATCATTCGTAGATCATTCATGCTAAATTTCTCACCCTCAAACCCAATATTATAACAAAGTGACCAAAGGGCTTTTGGCCTAGTGGTATATGGGCATTTATCCTTCATGGGAGGTCAGGGGTTCAAACCTCACCAAAGGTGACGAGGGTGTGTGAGTTTAACTGTTACATTTACCGTATATAAATATTATATACTTCAAGAAAAAATTCAACGAAGTGATTGTTCTACTTGATTCATACAGATTTTAGCTAATGATTCTGATTTTTCTTTTTCCAGAAATTTGACTACACTAGGTTGACTATCCGGTTTCTTCAAATTCCTTAACATATAAATGAGATTTCAACTTCCAACAATTATAATTCTTACTTATGTCACTGATATGTGGTCAATCTCATCTTTAAGGAACTAGTTATCCTTTGACTTTCAACAACCTTGCTGTCAACTTCTTACTTCGTGATAAAAACAAACTCATGCAAGCTGAAATCAACACTTAAATGATACCTCAACACGACTAAACATGCCTACAACATTTGCTTGAGATCTAGCTAAATCCTAACTTGATTTAGCTTAAATCTAGCAAAATTCTTGCAAACTTTGAATTTAATGCTGAACTCATTTAATCAAACCATAGCAATCTAATTTGGTACATACTAATCTGATAACTTTTTCATCAAATGTAACCAAATTTGAACATGCATTTGAAGATCATATCAACCAATCAGTCGTCTCTTACATTTTATACCAAAAACTCTACTGGTTTGGTTCCACTCTCTTTAAAAACCATCTTCAAACCCTACTCAAACAAGAGCCCAAGTTTCCATCATGTACAGAAGCTACCACATCTCCATCAGGACCATCATTATTTTAAAGAAGTACTAAAGAGAAACATACATCTTATCTTAAGTCTTCAAAACTCCTCATCTTTTATTCAAAAAAATCCTCCTTATTTTCTTCTCTTTGCAGCCAGCAGCAAAAGAACCCAACTCTCCCTTATCCTTTGCAAAAAATGACTCTAAATATATTAAAGTATCAATAACTATTGTTCATGGTCTACTGCTTGGAGAAGTATCATTTCCCCAAAGGCTCTTTGAAGTATTAAAAGATTCAACAGTTACCAAAAGGGTAGGTAGTTATTTTGGTACCAAAACCGTTACCAAATAACTACCATGGGGTAAGATTAAAATACAGTTGCTTCTAGATAATATCAGAAGGTGACTAGCTTCTTGAAGTTAAGGCTCAGTCCTCTGAAGCTAAGTCTTAGAGCATCTCCAACAACATCTCTAAAATTTCTCCAAAATAGAGATACAAAAGTCAAAATCCCCAAAAAGAATTGCATTGATCTCTGACAGCATCTCCATTTTGGAGAATCCAACATTAATTATATTATTAAAATATCATTAAAAAACTTTTAAACCAACTTTCATATTATTTTTGGGAGAGTGGGAGTATGAATAAAATATTATTTTCTCTCACTTGGTAGTCATTTTTGGGGTAATCTCCAAATATGGAGAAAAAAACATACTCTCTCATCTTTCTCCATTTTGGAGAAACTTTTGCAGATGCTGTTGGAGCACAATTTTAATCCAAAATCTCCATTTTCCTCATTTTCTCCATTTTGGAGGTGCTGTTGGAGATGCTCTTAGGGGCCGTTTACCAAACACTTACCCGGTAACCGCTTACCGGTAAAATTTAACACTATCACTTGCTTACCGAGTAAGATTTTAGTCAGCAAAAACGGAATCTATACAACCATTACCCGGTAAGCGCTAACCATGGTAAGAGTCGTCGCCCTTACTTACTGGGTAAGACTCTTCGCTGTTACCGGATAAGATTCTTGGTCTTTGCCATACTCATCCGGTAAGGTAATGTAACTTGGTAAGCGCTTACCCGGGTAAGCTTTTGATAAACGGCCCCTTAGACTTTTGAAGTTAAGACTTAGGAGTTATTTACTAACTTTTTACCACCACCTATTGGATAAGAAACTCTTACTTGAATAAGACTTGAAAATGTTTACCGATTTTATTTTACTTCCAACCGCTGACCGTGCTCTGATGATGGTAAGAGATACAATTGTATCATACTAGGGTCAAAAATACATTCTCCTTACTTACCCTTTCACCTTGACGCAACACATTAGCTTTTTCCCTTTTTCTTCTCTACTGTGTACTTGTGTCCGTCTTTCGAGTATGGAGGCTCGGGTATCCAACTTTTTCCTTTCTCTCATAATTTATGTGGCATTTTAATCTATTTTTTACAATTATTATTAATAAAGAATATTAACATTGAAGTGGCTTGTAATTATTATATTTTACCATATTGAAAAAGATTCTAACATTTAATGCATCATCAAATGTGTTTTCATATAAGTTTTGAATTAAATTTCAGATAAATTATTATATAAGGGTATAATTGTCATTATCACTGGGTCAACGCTCAATACAAAATATTTGATAAACAAGAATTTTCTGTCAGCACTTAAGGCCTCGTGTCTCAGTTAGCGCTTAACCACGAATTTTGGTAAATGGCCCCTTAGCTTTCTGAACCCACGACCCAGGCTTCTGAACTCAAGGCTTAGACTTCTGGAATTGCCTTCTGAAGTTGGCTTTCTGAACTTGCCATGGTCTTTTGATCTGTGCTTTCTGAAGAACACTTGGTGCATACCACGGCCTGAAACCCACAAGGGGGCATGGCCCCTTTGGGCCCCCTCTTTATGGCGATCTTAGATTTGAGAGTTGGCATATATCATATATGAGTGTGCACTCCGCACCTCTAACCCATATTATAGGTTAACTCAAACCTCATTGATCTCGTGTAAATCACGACTACACTAAATGATTGATGACACTAAAATCACCAACATATGGTACACATACAAACGAAGACACATATATCTTTAGAGGAATGATAAAATTCAAACCACCTCTATTTGTACAAACTTTACAAACTAATCTCATCCGTCCATCTAGTCTAATGAATATCTAAGTTTATTGTGTTTCCTTAACCAAAGTTATGATCATAATGAATGAACCTTATCATCTTCTTTATATATATATATATCTCAATCATAATTAATGAATCATGATAATTATTATCTCAATTGTTTCCTAATATAATGGTTTGTATGGTTTGTACAAATAACGTCGTTTGCAAAGTAAACTCCTCTATATCTCTATATGTCTTATGTATGTTTGTATCTATAGGCATATGATCGTGGGAGAAGAAGAATTAAGGTGAGAAGCGTAAGAAGAGATTTGGACCCTTGATCACTTTTAATCTCATACCCACCCATGAATTGCACTTTAGAAGGGAGTTGATACGATCCATCTCGGTGCCTCTCATTCTAATGTGCATCCAAAGGTGGCGATCCCTTCTTACACTTCTCACCTTAACTCTTCTCACAGGAACCCAACCCTGTATCTGTATGTCTATCTATCAATATGTATGTATGTATGTATCTATATGTCTATCTATCCATATGTATGTATCACTAGGCCACTTGTGGTTAGAAGCTATCAAGGCCTCAGGTTTGATTCCCATCCAGTGCTGTCAACTCCCTGGGGCCATGTGTGGGGGATGGAAGGTCTCAATGTGGCTGGGCCATATATTAGTTTGGATTGGAAGCCTATGTGATTTGGCCCCAATACCACATTTATAAATAAGTCTACCTATATATGTATGCATGCCTATGAATATATGCATGTGTATATATATATATATATATCTGTGTGTGTATGTATGTATGTGTATCCAGCGGCAAAATCGCTTAGTTTTGTCCTAGTAGTTTGATAGCATCTAAATTGAATTGAGCATGGTTTAGATAATGCTTAAAGAGGAATGGCATCTATAGTTTAAAAATGGCGAACACATGCTTCCTAAAATGCATCATACCTGATACACACACTTATTCTTGTACTTCCTGGTAAATAAGTTAAATTTATCCATTCATCACATAACTTTTACATATATGCATGTATGACATGTTCATGTAACAGTTGCAATCCTTCCCTACTGATTGCTTTAGTAAATACTCAAACTCATCTTATAAACCTAACAGGAATATCCCAACATTGGCTCAGACCAGTACTGTTTATGCCATTGATCTTCTTGGTTTTGGTGCTTCCGATAAGCCCATTGGTTTTGAATACACCATGGAAGCATGGGCACAGGTATATATATATATATATATATTGAAGTATATAATATTTATATACGGCAAATGGAATAAATAAACTCACACACCCTCCTCACCTTTGGTGAGGTTTGGACCCCTGACCTCCTAGGAGGCCAAAGGTTCACATACCGCTAGGCCAAAGGCCCACAAGTATATTTTTGGTCGGTTGAATTTTTTGTTATTGTTCTATGCCTACCTTCAAAATTTACAAATGTGATGATAACAGTTGATATTGGATTTCGTGAAAGAAATTGTCCAAAAGCCTACGGTGCTAATAGGGAACTCAGTTGGAAGTCTTGCATGTGTTATTGCTGCCGCAGGTGGGTCGTTATTTACATTTAGGCCCTGTTTGTTTTTTTCAATTTTACCTCTTAATGACCACTTATCACTTATTCGTTCAGACGTTTTTTAAATTCATATCATTTGTTTTTTGACCTTTATAAGTCTGAAATTCATCTGAAAATAAAAAGTGGTAAGCTCACCACTTAATTCCTCTTGTTCGCGCACACCCACATTGTTAGGGATTTTTAAACCAATGACTGATTCAGATTTTAGACTTCAGACGTAAAAGCAAACATTCTAACTGATTCAGATTTCAGACTTCAGCACCACCTCTTATAAATCATAAGTGAAATCAGACTTTAGCACCACCTCTTATAAATCATAAGTGAAATCAGACTTCAGCACCTCTTAAAAAACAAACGCTACCTTACACTTCACTTGTAGTACTCCATTCGTTCCAAAACGGAATTTTGCATCTTTTAATAACATTTCTTTCCACTTGAATGTGATTTTGTTGAAGTAGATGGTGGGCAGTCACTGGTTGGAGGGCTTGTTTTATTGAACTGTGCGGGTGGCATGAACAATAAGGCAATAGTTGATGATTGGCGAATTAAGCTTTTATATCCTTTGTTATTGTTGATTGATTTCTTGTTGAAGCAAAAAGTAATCGCATCATTCATCTTTGAACGGGCCAGGCAAAGGTAAAGGTTCTCTATTTATATATATATTAGGGATTGGGAGTTGGGTTTCGGGAATTATACTCCTTTTGTATTATTGTGCAGAGAGAGTCTTAGAAACATATTATTATCAGTTTATGGGAACAAGGACTCGGTGGATGAAGATCTTGTGGAGGTATTATTCATTTATTGCTTGTTTGGACAAAAAAGACAATTAGATTGCATGAATACAACTATACAAGCTTGATGTGAATATGTTTTCTTAGCATACTTTATACCGTTACTGTATGAATTTGTGTTTGCCTTTAATTGGGAAGAAAACAAAAGTTTTGGTGATAGCTTAAGATTAGAAATCCACTTGTTTCCTATATGTGCATGCACACACACACACACATATATATATATATATAGAGGGAGGTTTAGGGGAAAACATAAAAAAAAAAAACTGAAGAAAACCTTGGGAGTCCTCCATCTGGACGGTATGCACTTGTGCATAGATGGTATGCGCAAATGCATACAAGCAAGCGATTGAAGCTATTTTTTTTCTATGCATGTGTGCATGTTACAAATTACCAGTATGCATTTGTGTATACCGTCCAGATGGAGGGCTACCAGGGTGTTCTTCAGTTTTCCCTTTTTTTGAGATTTTCCACTGAACCTGATTCTATATATATGTGTGTGTGTGTGTTTGGGAAAACCACAAAAAAAAATGAAAAACAGAGGAACATCCTAATAACCATTCATTTGTAGGGTATGTACATGTGCATACAAGTAATTTGTCCTGTAAAATAATTATATTTATCTTTTTCTTGTTGATAAAAGTGGTAATTTTGTAACAGATAATCAGGGAACCAGCGCTAGCTGAAGGGGCACTAGATGCGTTTGTGTCCATCGTGACTGGACCACCAGGGCCAAACCCGGTGCAATTGATGCCAAAGATTAACATACCGATCCTAATCCTTTGGGGTGATGAAGACCCGTTTACGCCTCTTGATGGTCCTGTCGGTAAATACTTCTCATCCCTACCCTCTCAAGTTCCAAATGTGAGTCTTTCGGTTTTACCAGGTGTTGGACACTGCCCTCATGATGACAGACCAAACTTGGTCCATCAAAAGCTCATCCCTTGGCTCGCCACTCTTCCTTCTTCATAAAACCATTCTTTTTCACCAGGTATATATATATATATATATACATATATATAATTGTATAAATACATCAATTCTTATATACATACATACATTACATGTTTTGTAATTCTTTGGTTTGTAGAATTATAAATTAATTAAAATCCTGTATTTAGTCCAGTTGTTTTATTTTTGCTTCCTAAAATCAAATGGAACAAACCACATTATAAGAGGTATGGGGTTCAACTTCAAGATGGATCTGGTAATAGTGTTTGAGAAGGTGGCGTCATATCTTTTTCTTTTGGAGAGATTAAACGTTTAAAAGAAATAGAAATGGACATTTGCGTGTTACATGTCTTGGGCTATGTTTGTCAAACTAGCTTGCTGATGAAAAAATCATGTTTGGCAAAACTAGCGTATAAGAATGTAAAATGACCAAAAGGACATATTAAAAAATAAAAATAAAAATTAATAATTAATATTAATGAGGGTTATAATTGAAAAAAATGACAATAAGCTCCCAAAACACTATTTCAAGTAGCGTTTCAATAAGCTAGCTTATAAGCTAACTTATAAGCTAGCTTATGGTTCGCCAAACGTGTACACTGAAAATAAGCTAGCTTATAAGCCAACTTAGTTTTGCCAAACATAGCCTTGGTATTTAGGAGTTGGTTATACCGCACTCAGTCTTAGGGGACGATTACCAAACATTTACCCGGTAAGTGTTTACGTATCATTTACTTACCGAGTAAGAATTTAGTTAAAAGAAACGGCATTGTATGCAATATTTACCTGTTAAGCGCTTACCGTGGTAAGAGTCATGGCTGTCACGTCATGGACGAACCTGTATAAAGGCACACGGTGGCACGTGGCACCGTATTATCTATCCGCTGAAAGGTTAAAATATGTACGTTTATGAAAGGTGCAACCGTATCGTTTTAGAAGGTGTCACCGTAGGATATTCAGAAGTTCAAGAAGGGGCAACCGTATCTCGTAATCAACCAAAAAACTAAAAAAAAAACTCCTGAAAACCCGAAAAGTCACTTGAAATTGGTAAAAAAAAAGTTAAAATCTCTCGAAACGTGGAATTAGGCTAAAACACATCGAGCGATATCGAACGTTAGTAAAAACATAGATACACGCCGATAAAAACCAATTTTTTTGTAATTACTTTTTGCCTATATTATATGGTGCCACCATAGAAAAAGAATTATGGTTCGTCCCTGCCTCACATACCAGGTAAGACTCTTGGTCTTTGATTTTTCTTATTGGGTAAGATTCTTGGTCCTCACCGTATTCATCCGATAAGGTAGTGTGACTTGGTAAGCGTTTACCTGGGTAAGTTTTGGTGAGCAGTCCCTTAATCCCTTAACGAGTCGGATTCCTTAGAACCGTAAACGATAAACCGGCCCACTATAACTAATCCAAGTTTTTCTTTTTAAATTTTAATAAATATTTATCAAGTCTTATTATATATTTGCTCTTTGTTAGTTTGTTTGTTAGTAATATAAAATATTTGTTAAGTTTGATTGAATTTTAGTTTTGTGTAATAAAGTTTGTGTTAATAATTAAGAACTTAGAGCATTCACAATGGTGAAACCTTCAAGAACATTACTTACCATATCTTTTCTTGCCATATCATTAATGCTACATCAACAAAACAAAACCTCCATAAAACTCTACAATAGAGGTTCGTACAAAAACCTCACTTTCCTTATTTTTAGTTTATAAAATGATTCGTAAAACAATAAAATAATAAATAATAAAAAAGGAATGTTCTGCAAGAATCCGGGTTTTTGTTCAAGCACTTGGGTGTCTATAAAAACCTGTGACTGGACAAAAACCTGTGTCCCGTAGTGGAGGTTTTTGTAAAACCCTTAACAAAAACCTCAATAAGAACCTTCGTTACTTAACGTTTATAAAACATTAAATATTTATATATCAATAAAAAATTGTTGATTATAAATACATAAAAACATTAAATATTTATATATCAATAAAAAATTGTTGAGAGTACTAGAAACAATGATGTAGCGTCAAGAACCTCAATAATCTTTAACAATGATTCGGTAATAGGTACTTGAAAGTACTACAAACAAATGAACAATGATGTAGCATCAAGAACCTCAATAATCTTTCTTTAATGGTTACATTTTTTTAAAATGTATTTCAATAAAACTAATCCGAGTATATGGATTCGTTTGTGACTTTTGTTGAGATTGTATAGTTTTTTTTTTCTTATCTCCAAGCTTTTTTTTTTCTTAAGTTTTTTTCAATGATAGAACCGGAGATTATTTTTGTAGTTTAGAACTTTTGTTTATTGTTATGTTTTTCTTTTCTTTTTTAAATAAAATAATATCCATCAAATCAATGAGAAATCTTCATTTTTATTTATCTATTTTCTTATAATTTTGGTTACGATTATAGCAAAAATTTGGGGAGTAGACAAGCATTTGGGTGATAGTTGTCATGTCATTTAGTTGTACTTTGTTTGTTTTCTTAATAAAATTGTTAAATGTACTATTGTTTTTCCAAAAAAAAAAAAAAATTATACAACGTCATCAATTATACAGGCAATGCATAGGTTATCTATGAGTCTATCGTTAATGTTAATCATGTTATTTCAATTTATAATTTTATTTTTTAACAAAATTATATATAGAGACGATGTCCGTTCATATGGTTTCTTAATAATTTCGGTTTTCGTCCCTATGGTTTGTTATTTACTGTTATTTTCGTTCTTTGAGCAATTCTTAATGAAGTACAAGGGACAAAAACAATAATGACTTTTAAACCACAACGAGCGAAACAACAATAAATTGTAATCATAAGAACAAAAAATCAAAAATAGGAAATATTACAAACCATAGGGGAGAAAACAAAAATTTCTAAACCACAGAAAGCAAAACAATAATAAATTGTAAATCATAAGAACAAAAATAAGAAAGATAACATATCATAGAGTCGAAAACAACAATTTTCAAACCACGGCGATGGAAATTGGAATTTTTAATAAACCATAGGGACAAAAAACATAATTTATTGTCATATATAATCTATTAATTAAATTACAATTTTTACGAATCATATAGATACAATTTGTATTTAATAACTAACATCTTTAACCATTTTTAACCACATTCATTCAATCATCTCAATTTAACGGTTTGAATGAGTTCTTCGGTTCTTTTATTTTCATGTTTCTCTCTTGATCTTAACCATATATATATATACACACACATATATACATATATATATACATGTATTAAAGAAAAAAAGGTCTTGAAGGCGACACTATGAGGATTAAGTATTCTCAAATGATGAATCGTGATTGAGTTAATTTAGTTATCCACATTGATGAGAAGTTGAAATATTGGAATAAAAAAGTGTATATAAAATAGGTGGATTGGATGATGTGGTATTATAAGAATTGAGTAATCTTAAATATTAAATTGTGACGATGGTTTTGGTTATCCCACGTTGGTAAGAAGATGTTAAATTGAAAGAAAGGCGTGAGTATATATGGATAAAAGAAAATGATGCATTTTTGGCAACTTATAGAGTTGATAAATGATAATAATCATATTTTTATGTGGTAAAAGTTACTACAATAGCCTAAAATGAGTGATGCATTTGTGACAAATTATAAAGTTGATATTAATCCTATAGTTTTAGTAAATAATTACTATAATAGCTTACTATTAATTTGCATTATATTGTTTTCAATAATAGTAATATGTTTATGAGACATATCATTTGAGTTTTAAATAATATAATGCAAAACTATTACTGGTATATCACAAATTCATCGTAATAACAAATAATTAAGAGTATATGCAAGTTAACGACTTATGAAAATATGTTCATTTTTCACATTGTATTTTATTAGTTGTTAGATGAGAAACTACGCTTCATTTTAACTCGGTTTAATACTCCAATAAAAAAAATGATGGTTACACCGTACAATGCACGGACCCAACAGTAGTTGATTATAAATCTTCAACCACTGGTTTATCTCTCCAACGAATCATTGACCAAACTCGTAAGTTCATAAGCCCATACTAAAGATTCAATCATTTTTTCTCAATATCCATACCACTTACCAGGAAGTTAAAAACATAAATATTGTATCCCATGGTAAGCATATTTCAATCAACTCCTTCCAATATCCATGCCTGGAGCTTAAAATCATCCATGCCCAAAGTTATACATACGATCGTTTTCTTTTAACTTCATCATCAAGAGATAACGGTAAAAAAAAAGGAAAACTGAAGAAGACGCTGAAAGCCTTCCATCTGGACGGTATGCACAAATACTATATTCAGTCTGAAAAAAGGAAAACTGAAGAAGACGCTGAAAGCCCTCCATCTGGACGGTATGCACAAATACTATATTCAGTCTGAATATTTCTTTCATTATTCAGTCTGAATATGACACGTGTCCCGCTCTCATTTGTCCTCACGTTCACAACCAAATTTGAGTTCGCATTTGAACTTTCCTATTATATATATATATATAAGATATATATATATATATACACGAACATGGCTCTGATACCATGGTATGGTATCAGAGCCATGTTCGCAGTAGTTATGAAAATAGATAAAAGTTTATCTCGTCTATATTAATAAAAATTTAAGAATAAAGGTGGATTATAAGAAAATGAAGTTTCCTTGTGGTAAATGGATACTAGTGTTGGTAAACCTAATTTTGTCAGTGTTAATAAGCCTTGTTGGTTGGATTAACATAAGTGGCGCAGTAGAAGGTAAGTCGTCCAACCGCACCACGATAGGTGTTCCCACTGTAGGTATTCTCACTAATAAGCCTAGTAACCATTAGTAAAACATACTTTCCTTATTAATCAAGTTAATTTCTTAAAAACTTTTGTTTATAGAAGAGATGATGAATTTATTTTCTGAAAAGCATAACTCTGATGAAGAGATAAATGAAGAAATTGCTCTTCATATGAATTCTTCCGAAATCCATGTCTCAAATATCGAGCAAAATTTATCAAACTGGACTACTCCAAAACAAGATTTTAAAACAATTTATAATATTGGAACTTTTGATTTCTTACCGGAATACTCAATCAAAGCCACTAAACAAATATTATGTTATTTTAAATCTTTTATCCAAATCTTCTATAATTCAACATAGGAAAAACTATAAATTTTTACATGTTGGTTTAATTCAAGTAGCTGTTAAACCTTTGTTTAGATTAGGAATAGATGCCCCAGTTTTTCTTATATTAAGAGATGCTAGACACACTAATTTTCAAAATTTAATATTAGCTATGGCAGAAACTAATATTTCTAATGGCCCTATATATTTCAATTGTTATCCAAGTTTTTCGGTAGGACTATTTGATCCAAATATCTATATATATATAAAGGAGAAACATTGGGAGTACACGTGGCAAAACATTGGAAGTCCACGTGGCGCCTCCTCCCATTTTCTTTAATTTTTTTTAGTTTTTAAATTTAATATATATATAGATTTAGGTTGAAAACCTTTCGTTTTTCTATTTTCTCATATTAATTGTCTTTTATTAAGTCATAAAAGTATAAACTTTTCGGTTTTCCATTCCGTTTTTTATCCCATCTATATATTACATTTTTTTTCTTTTGTTTTATCGAATCCTCCGTCATATTGCAAAGTATACAATTGAATTCCTAATTAAGATGGATGCTACATTTCTATGGTTTATTTTTTTAAGTTAGTTATGTGTTGTTATTGATATGTTTTGTGTTTTTCTTTGCAACTTGTTTTATCGAATCCTCCATCATATTGCAAACTATACAATTGAATTCCTAATTAAGATGGAAACTACATTTCTATGGTTTATTTTTTATGTGAGTTATGTGTTATTATTGATGTGTTTTGTGTTTTTCTTTGCAGATTTTTTTATCTATATCTATATATATATATATATATAAAGGAGAAACATTTGGGAGTCCACGTGGCATCTCCTTTGGGAGTCCACGTGACATCTCCTCCTTTTTCTTTTTCTTTTCTTAAATGTTAATTATGTTAAAAGACTTTTATGCCCCTGTATGAAACAATATGTTTTTATTGCAATTTGGTCATTTTGGTCATTTTACAATCCTTTTAGTTAACATTTAACCTCCAAACTCTTTAACTTTTTAAAGACTTTTTACTTTCATCATCTCTTAATCCATCCACAACATATAACCTCCTAATGTTCTCTTTTCTTTTTTCTTAAATTTTTATTTTTTAAAAGGGTGAATATGTTGATGACATTTTTGTCCCCATATCTAAGTTATATCGTCATTAAAAATAAGGGTCTTTTTAGTAATTTTATACACCCATTGTATATATATTTTTTATATACATAAAAGCAAAAACCTCAAACAATGACATGGCATTATGGTTGATTAGTAATCTTCTAAGAATCATTTTTCAATTTTTTGAATTCTTAAAATATTTAATTTGTTAATGACATTGAAACCCTATATGAAATCTATTATTTGCTTATGAGTGGGTCGTTTTGGTAATTCTACATATCGTCATTTATGTCTTGGATTTAATTCCAAACTTTTCATTTGTCCATGTACACCTTCCAACTTCTTTAATCTCCTTCATAAATCAAAATTTCCATATATTGTCATTTATATCTTTGATTTAGCTCCAAACTTTTCATTTGTCCATGTACACTTTTCAACTTCCTTAATCTCCTTCATAAATCAAAATTTTCACACGTTTTTCAATCACAAATCAAACCTTCCACACCTCATATTCATATTTTACTTAATAATCACACAACACAACTTTATTTGTAAGGAATGACTTAAGTTAGCAACATTGTGAAGAAGAGTTGTCGTAGTAGTCGTTCTCTCCGCACCATTCACCATTTTAGCACCTTCTCTCAAAGTAGGTTTGACAACTGTTTCAGTTTCTAAAGTTGTCATCTTATCGTTTATGCTTTTATATTTCGTTACTCTATTCAACAACTAAGTTTGTTTTTCATTCTCGAGAACTCAATGAGCGAGATATGGTAATTACTTGATTTTTTGTATATATTTGTTTCAATATCTCAAAATTGATGTTAAAGAGTTTGTTATCGAGATCGGGATGCTACAAATGGTTGTTTGAAGACATAATGATATTGAAATCTATGTAGATCAATGCTATAATGATGATGTATTTTTATTTTTGCGCCTATTTTTCTCTAGCATGTGAATGAAGTTGTTGTTGTTGGTTCATGTTGAGATATTGTTGTGTTTTTAGCAAATTAACTACTTGGATCAAGGAGGTCTCAATTGATGGTGTAGATGAGTATAGTATTGACTTCTAAATATTAGGTATTGGTTTTGTTTGTTGTGTTAGTGGTTTTGTTGCTTTGGATAAGATTTTGTAGAAGTTGATATATCGGTTGTGGTTGTTGGCAATGTGGTTTTGGCCATTGATGTTTGTATTGCTAAGGCTATGTACACGTTCAAGTCTTTTTGTACCAAGATATAATTTCACATTGTGAAGTACATACAAATAAAATGATAACAATCCAAATAATGTGAAAAACATACGTGATCATTTTTTCACATTCAAAAACATATACAAATGAAAACATGCATCATGATATAATAAATATAATTAGTGATATAGTATATGATCTATATGACCCTATTTTGAGAAATGATAAAAACCATGGATTAGGCATTCATGATGGGGTGACAATATTAGATGATATATTAAGGTTTGATTATGAAATGGTTTTAGCAATATACATCATCTATTTTTCCCGTTCATTGGTTACATAAAGAGAGATAATTTTGGGGGAATTAGGTATAAAAACGTAGATGATTACATTATTGGTTCATTGTTAATGTTCTTCCCAAAACAAAAAAGTTGGAAATCTATGTCCTTCATTTTCAATTTTTTTTTGTTTTAAATAAAATTATACAACGGGGAAAATGATTTGATAATTTGTTTTCAAAAAGTTCAGGTACAGTTCCAAATAATTTTTATTGTGTGAATTAGATCAATAATGACCGTTAAACCAAAATATATAAAGATTATAGAACCATCCATGTTGCATTTGGCATTCTCAATGTTCAACGTATTGGAAAATAATTTGTGATTACTGAATACTGATTCTTGATAATCTGTGATCATTGATATTTAGTTAACACATGTAAAAACACATTTTCGTATTTGGTTGATTGGTTTATATGATTCTCGAGTGTATTATAGATGCAATAAAGTTGAATTCAATATCAAACAAGTTTTGTAGCCTAAATTGAAAATATTAACTTTGCGTATAATGTACAGTTACCGTAATGCTTAATATATTGCGTCTATACAAATTCAACTAACTTCAACATTTGAACATTATTTATGTAATTCAAGTGTCTACCAAAATAATTTACATGTAAAACACCCTCCAATATATTTGTTGTATTACATTGCATTTTAGTTGTTAATTAACGAATTACATTTCATCTTAAAATAATTACACATTTATTAACAAAATAATTTGTCACTGCGCAACGCGCAGTGCCGCACACTATATATAAAGCAGAATCACAAGGTGATGATGTTGTGGCATGCTTAGAAAATTTCTTAAATTTTCACTTTTTTTAAAATTTAAATCATCAATATGTTAAAAGACCTTTCTGTTCTATTATGCAAGTATGTATTTTTAATGTGAGTCAGTGATATTTTGGTAATTCTTCATACCTATTACTTTGGTTTATGTCATCATTAAAAATGAGGGGTTTTTAAGTAAATTTACACACCTATTGTAATTTATATTAATTAACTATTTTTTATGTTATTAACTTTTCATTTGTCATTATTTATTTTAATTAATTATTGGTTTTTATTGTAATTTATGTAGATTTACTTTTTATTTTCCTTTTCTAATGTTACTAACCATTGGTTTTTCTTTCTTTATTTTAATTAATCATTCATTTATCCTATTTAAGCATTAAGTGATGCTTTGCTTTTTTGTTGGTTATGTTATGGATATTTTTAATAACAAACCACCTCTCAATCTCTCATTCTAAAACATTTTCTTTCACTAGATTTTTATTGCTAAAAGATCAATATTTGTTAGGAGTTTTTGTTTATTATTGGTATTTGTATATTGTGAGAATGTTTAAACACGAAGAAAATAGGAGATTTGATTAGTTTAAACATGATTCTAATCGATGAGAATGTATGATGAAGTTGTCTATTGCATACTTTGTTTTAAAAAAATTCTAATTTGTTATCCACTTTTTTTACAGGAAAACTTAATGCATGCATCTGTGCATAAAAACTTGGTCCCGAAGTTTCATCATCTATTGAGCGAGGGTGTTGTGAACTGTCTAAAAAAGATTGAGATTATTGAGAGCAAGGGAAGTTACCGACCATTATCAACTAAGTACAAGATACGTTTTTTGACTTTCACTTTCATAAAAAGATTAGAAGGAGATATGATAAAAAAAAATACTTATCAATGACTTCAAATTTATATCTCAAAGTTTAGTTGAATCACGTATCAATGATGACAAAATACCGCCAGGTTTATAAATCTGAATTTATTATTTCTATTCATCTCAATTTATTATTTTCTCTTTGGTTTCTTATTTGTTTTAGTACTTCTGATATTATTGATATATAGTTTTTTCACAGCTTTGTCCGAGTTTTGAGGAGTATTCTCAACAATAGAATTTGTCATTGTATTTGTTTAATCGGAATTGTTAAGATTTTTGGTTATGATTTAATTAAGATAATAATTTAATATATGTTGTTTTATGATTTTGATCAAATTATTTATTTATATTTGTTCGTATTGTGATTTTGATTTAATAATAATTTTATGTATGTTTGTGATGTGATTTTCATTGAATGGTAATTATATGTATATATTTTTTTTTCGTGATTTTGATCATATTTTAATTTTATGTATGTTTGTAATATGGATATAGATCACATTATATATTTATCTATGTTTGTATCATGGTTAGGATCACAATATAATTTTTACGTATTATGTCATGAATATTTGAAATCTTCAAGTTTTATATTTTATGATATAAAGTAAGAATTTTATATAGGTTCGTTTCTTGATTTTGATCGAATTATAGATTTATGTATATCCGTATCATGATTTTGTTTGCATTACAACTTTTGTGTGTGTGATTTTAAACTTTACTCATGTTGGGCGTTTTTTAGTTTACAAATTCTTAGATTCTTTAGCTTTATCTAATTCATGTTCTTCTTTATATATCTTGCATTATACAGTTTCTCACTGTAAATTGATATTACATTTCGTTCAACTATTGATAAAATACCCTTCCTTTATTTCACATTTTATGAATGTACTGTAAATTATGTTATATGATGTTTTTAATTTTGATTACACATCTAACTATTTAGATGATTATATGTGCATGAATTTATAAAATAAAAAAAAGTATTTGCTCAAAAACACACAATACATTACTATATTACATTTTTATTATCAAATTACGTTTAAATGTAACTTAGTTACATATTTCTTAACAAAATAAATTTTATCACCATATTAAAATTTATTATCAAATTACGTTTAATCTTAACTTAATTACGCACTTCCTAACAAAATAAATTTCGTCATCGCGCAACGCGCGAAGCCAAACTCTAGTTTTAGATAATTGGATCGTTTTTTGGTGTCGGCAAAATGTTTTGACCATTGGCGAAATTTAAAAGCAAAAACTTTGGAAAGAAAATGGTCGGATCACGCACCAATTGTCCTAAGTGATGGTTGGGTGGATTATGGGCCAAAACCGTTCAAAATATATGATGTGTGGTTAAAAAATAAAGGATTGGAAGAGGTGGTGAAACGAGCATGGGCATTCGATTCGAAATCGCAACGGCCGGATTGTAAGTTGAGGAATAAGTTAAAAAATGTAAAAGAAGAAATGAGAAATTGGCGAAAGAAACGGTGGGGGGATGTGGAAAAACAAGCGGCAAAATGGAAATTAGAGGCGTTAAAGTGGGAAGGAAAAAAATGTGGAAAGCACCTTGGGAGATAATGAGAGAATTTTATGGGTTGAAGCTAGAAAAAAGTGGCTTGAATTGGAAAATAAAAATTTAGAAATGGAAAGACAAAGAGCAAAAGTAAAATGGATTAAAGGAGACGAGAATACAAAGTTTTTTGATGCAGCTAGTAAGACGCGGGTAAGACGGAATGAGATTCATGGGCTTGTGGTTAACTCGCTATGGACGGAGGATCCGGACATGATCAAGAAGCATATAATGGAATTTTTTCGAAGGAAATTTGCAGTTCAAAGAGAATCCATACCAAAATTAAGGATGTCACAATTGAAGAAAATCACGAATGAAGAAGCTAGCATCTTAGAAAGAAGGTTTTCGGAAGAAGAAGCTTGGGGAGCAATTAAAGAATGTGGGAGGAACAAGTCACCGGGTCCGGATGGGTTTACCATTGAATTTGTGAAGAAATTTTGGGATATTGTAAAAACAGACATTATGTCAATGCTTGATTGGTTTTGGGAGAAAGAGGAGATAAGTGAAGGGTGCAATTCCTCCTTTTTAGCTCTTACTCCGAAAAATAATTCTCCAATGGGTTTAAATGATTTTAGGCCCATTAGCCTCATTGGGATAATATACAAAATTGTGGCGAAAATTTTGGCGGAACGAATGAAAAGTGTAATGGAGAAGGTAATTGGCAAACAACAAAGTGCTTTTATAAGAGGACGTTCAATACTAGATGGAGTGTTAGTTGCTAACGAAACGGTAGATTTTCTAAAGAAAGCAAAAAAGAAAAGTCTAATCTTTAGGGTAGACTTCGAGAAGGCATATGATTCGGTTGAATGGTCTCTACTCTTGGAAGCTTTAGAAAATATGGGTTTTGGGTTGAAATGGAGGAATTGGGTGGAGACGTGCTTGAAAACATCAAGGATTTCGGTCTTAGTTAATGGCTCACCTACGAAGGAATTTCAAATGAAGAGAGGCCTAAGACAAGGTGATCCATTAGCACCTTTCTTAATCTTGGTGGTAGCGGAATGCTTACATATAATGGTTGAGGAGGCACAAGAGCAAGGATTGTTTAAAGGGGTGAAAGTGGGAAAGGAAGGTATTTTAGTGACTCATCTTCAATATGCGGACGACGTAATTTTCTTTGGAGAATGGGAAGCCGTGAATCTAAAAAATCTTATAAAGGTGCTTAAATGTTTTTATGAGGTGTCGGGGCTAAAAATAAATTTGGTAAAAAGCAAAATCTACGGAGTAGGGGTCCCGGAAGAGGAAATAAAAGATTGGGCGTTAACTATGAGGTGCGGTAGTGGAGAATTACCTTTCATATAGAGAATTTTGCTGAAATGGCCATTTCAGAGTATCAATTTACAAAAATAGCCATTGACTACGCCAAATGGTACTACGCCATGGCGTAGTCCATATTTTTCCCAATTTTTGCAAAAAAGTCCCCGACTACGCCATATTCCTACTACGCCATGGCGTAGTCGGTCCCTGAAGTTTCGAAAAGTGGCAAAAACGGCTCCTTGACTTGAAAGGATGGCCAGATAGTTTGAAAAATGGCAGAAACGGTCCCTGGACCTTACTACGCCATGGCGTAGTACCATTTGGCGTAGTAGTCAAGTTTGAAAAGTGGCAAAAAAGGCCCCTGGACTTGAAAGGATGGCCAGATAGTTTGAAAAATGGCAGAAACAGTCCCTGGACCTTACTACGCCATGGCGTAGTAGTCAAGTTTGAAAAGTGGCAAAAACGGCCCCTGGACTTGAAAGGATGGCCAGATAGTTTGAAAAATGGCAGAAACGGTCCCTGGACCTTACTACGCCATGGCGTAGTACCATTTGGCGTAGCAGACACTTTGAAAAAAAATGCAAAATCGGCCCCTGGACTTGAAAGGTTCGCGAGAAAGAATAAAAAATGACAAATTAGACCTTGTAACTTTTTATAATTATATATATAATGTTTTACCTTTTTTTTTTGGCAATAAATGCATTTTAATAAAATATCTATTAATAGAATATTTTTAGAAAATACCTATTAATAGAACTATTGAGAATATAAAAATTAAATATTACAAACACACATTTAAATACTACAAACAGATATTTAAAATTTTAAATACCACAAACAATAATTCAAACACACATTTAAATAATACAAACAATAATTTAAACTAATAATTCTAGTACGGATAAATATTCTGACAGGAGATGATCCAGTCAACCTTCTTGTTGATTTCCGCCTCTAGATATGTGTAGGTTTCTTTGATGTCATTAATCTCCGCTTCATCTTGACGTAGTTCATGTTGTAGGACCTTTAGTTGGCGTTTTTTTTCATCGAATAGTGCCTGTTTTTCTAGTTGAATCTTCCGGTTATCTTTCCATAACTCTGCTAACCTCTCAATTTCTTCGTCAGCCTCTTTACACGATGTCTTGAGCTTTGAAGGCATGACTTGAGTTGCCGGAGGGTTTGAGTCTCGATTGAACAAAAGGCTCTCGTCATAGGTTGGCGGCGTATCACCGTTATGTGAACTCCTATAGTTTCGCCATGCGGCATCGTATTCTAGCTCTTCATCATCTGTTATTGCATGATGGGCCCTTGTTTTTCCAATATGTCTCCACTCCTCGTCCGTTTCAGGCGCTTTCCATCTAAGCCTGAACCTTCTATCATTCAGCTGTTTTTTATTGCCTGAGCCTGAAGAAGTTCCAGACTCATGAACCGATCTCTTGTCGGAGCGGCGGTTTCCAGACATTGGTTAAATGTAGTAAGTTAGAGATTGCAAGTTACCACTTCAACATACCACTTATTTATAGTCGCGATATTCATCACGATATAGTAAGACGTATTGGTCACGATATCAATATTTTTTCAGAAGAATATGTCATAACTTTTCAGGCGAATCCTGACTACCTTTTCAGACGAATCTGTCATAACTTTTCAGGCGAATCCTGACGACTTTTTCAGACGAATCTGACATAACTTTTCAAGCGAATCCTGACTACTTTTTCAGACGAATCTGTCATAACTTTTCAGGCGAATCTTGGCTACTTTTTCAGACGAATCTGTCATAACTTTTCAGGCGAATCTTGGCTACTTTTTCAGACGAATCTGTCATAACTTTTCAGGCGTACTGAATTTCGGGGACTAAATGAGACAGTATTTGAAAGTTCAGGTGCTAGCGGGTATTTTTTACTAGAGTTCACCACTATAAATAAATGGTCCTTGAGAAGTACCAACACACAAACTTGTTATCTACCATTTCATTCCTTTCATAACTTTTCGTAAATTTAGCTAACCTTCGAGAAACCATGTCCGGAAACAACCGATCTGGAAAGAACAAATCAGCTTCCAAGGCTGAAAGTTCTCGATCTGCACAGAAATAACCCTTACAACAATTGAATGATGGAATGTATAGGCGTACCTGGCATGTGCCCGCAACAGAAGAGGAGTGGGCAATGCATGGGAGAACTTTTGCCGACCAACCAATAACCGATGAAGAGCGTGCCGATTGGGAAGACGCATTCTATAACTACACGGAGACATCTCCATACAATGAACCACAAATGTTTTCTTCCAGGTTTTTATACCCTGACCCAAACCCTCCGGCATCACAAGTAATGCCGGCGAAATTGAAGGCAGCAATTAACGAGGAGAACCGGGAGATCATAGCGCTTCGGGAGAAATGAAATAAGAACAGGGAAATACAACTTCAAAAAGAGGCGGTGGTTAAGAAAGTAAAGCAGAGCTTGCAGTCCTAGAGTAAACAATTAGTACGGAGGAGATGTTGGTAAAGGAAATCAAAGAAGAATACGACGTTCTTGAGGACAAGATCAACGAAAAGGCTCAGTGGATCATCCAATGCCAAGACATCTATCCTCACTAAATGTCTCTTAGTTGAATGTTTGTTTTAAGATGTTTGCACTGTAACATTTTCCATTGTTTAAGATGTTTGCACTATCCTTACTATATCGATTTATGGTTTAGCAAACAATAACTTTATAAAACAATAATTAATATTTGAATAAATTATTTAGTGTAGTGATATTTCAAATTTGATAAAACAATAATTAATATTATAACAAGTGAACATTATAATAAAAAGTTTGCAATAACGTTAACTTTATTGAAAAACATTATAATAGTTAACAAACACTTGAAACAGTCAACTAAAAATCAGGAGCAAACTTTGGCAACTAAAAATCAATATTAAGGTCAATACTATTATAGTCCAAAGTTCCATGTGGTACCAACGACGTTGATGACTGAGACTGCCTTCTTTGGCTACCTGAAGGCCTTCTTGTAGGCTCGCTTGATGCAGTAGGAGTTGGGCAGTTTGTACGATCATGACCGGTTTGGCCACACCTACTACACTTTCTCTGTATCCGACCTTCACCGCGAGATGGCCTTCGATCGTTGTTACGGGGTCTGCCCACTGGGTTACTTGTTATTAGGGGTGGATAGACTGGTGGTAGAGGGGTATTTGGAGACAACCATGTTGAAGTAGGTCCAACAGGAAGAATTACGCCTTCATATGTTTCCCGGTATACTGAGGCATAAAAGAAGGCTGAAGCCAAATGGCTAGAATTTGTATATCCGAGATGTCTCGCAACGGTGATGGCATGACCGCAAGGTAACCCAGATAGTTGCCATTTTTTACATGTACATTCATTTATACGCATATTGACTTTTGCATCCCTATGACCATCTCGAACCTCATACCAACCATCTACAATGCTGTGTACGTTCCATCTTGTAGACTTACCCATCCTCATTTGGATCTTGGCTTGCGCCCACGGTGTTAGATTGTGAAGCATTTGCTCTACAAAAATGTATAAATTATGTTAGGATTTATATATTTATATTTATATTTAAATATTTAAAACATTCTCATCTTAGGAACATCGTTTTTGTCGGCGTAGAAAGTACCACCGTCGTTGAAAATCTCTAAAGTAATCCATAAGCATGACGATCGATAATCTGCGGGCAAAACGGGACAACGCATTCACCGATTCTGCACTATTGGAGGTCATAATATTGAACTGAACACCAGGAAAATATGCCCTTGACCACTTCTCCGGGCCAAGCTCATCCATTAATTGAGCTCCTGCAGCTACATGGAGTCGTAGAGCATTCATGCTTCGGGTGAACTCATATTCCGTATAGGCTTTGCATGTCTTCCAGAATTGATATTTATAGTGTTTTATGTTTGCGTCCCTCGTTTTGACGTTCATCTTGAGATGCCGACAACATAGAGCGTGATGGTCCGTTGGGAACACGGCTGTAATACTGGCCCTTATTGTCGCAGCCCGATCGGACATAAACACCAAATCAGGCAGATCTCCAATACATTCCCTCAACTTTTCTAGAAACCAGGTCCACTCGTCCGTTATCTCGGATCTACCTACTCCGAAAGCAATTGGCACAATGTTTATATTTCCATCCATGGTAACGGCCAGGAACATTGTACCCAAGAATCGTCCCTTTAGATGTGCAGCGTCTATTATATGGACACGCCGCAACTTTGTCTTGAAAGAGAGGATCTGCAAATCGTAATGCAGTTAGTTTATCAAAATTATATAGTTTATAATATGTATAGAACTGACAGAGTTACGCGTACTACGGGGTGAAGGGTAGCAATACACTTTTCAAATCGTCCTTCTGAATCTGTCTTTATTCTGGTGAAGCTACCTAGATTTTGGTGCTCCATGTTATATAAGAACAGAGGTAGTCGGCTGAACGAGTCCTCAGGGGTGCCCCTAACCATTCGTATGGCACTCCATCTAGCACGCCAACCTTGGTGGTACCCAATCTTAACACCGTACATATCTTGTAGATCACTAATAATGTCTTTTAGTCGATATGGGGTGCATAAAGTCCTAGCTCCGTAGCAACTGACGTAGCCTAATAAATCAATACCGATCATTACCAAGTAAAATATTACAAATCCCGATATAGATAGGTTTTAATACTACTTATTTAACTTACAAGAAAATTAGAGGGGCTCAGTCACATGTATGAAGACGTGGGCATACTCATGATTGCCGGCTAAGGTGGATACTGGGAATACCCCAAATGGTCACCGCTTGTGCCCTTAGAAAGAAGGTTGTTAAATACCACAAAATGGGGTAAAGAAAGAGTTAAATGATTGCTATATAACCATGTTTCATAACTTACCTGCTGCGGATAACAAGACGCCGGAGACGAGAACATGACTGATCCGGACGGCGTAGATCGGGACGGTTGGCCCCCCATGTAAAAAAAGTATGCAAACGTTGTTTAGTAAACACATTAAAACAATTTTAATCCAAAAGGTTAAACGAATAACTTACATTCATCCTTTCAATCTGTTTCTCCAACTCCTCGATCTTTGCACTATAATCCACATTTATTTTTTTTTGATCGGCATTTATTCTCTTTTGCTCGTCATAGTGGGTAAACAAATCTCTATCTACTTGCTCCTTGTAGTAATAGAAATCATAATATACCTCATTCAACCTTTGCCGATCCAACCTGTCCCATTGGGAACCATAT
Source organism: Silybum marianum (assembly GCA_036898165.1). Taxonomy (NCBI): domain Eukaryota; kingdom Viridiplantae; phylum Streptophyta; class Magnoliopsida; order Asterales; family Asteraceae; genus Silybum; species Silybum marianum. Next base: position 17,565,537 of record CM072529.1, read on the forward strand.
GAGTCCGGGGACGGCTCATAATGTCCACGTGAGGGACTATCGTCATGGCGGATATAGTCCGAAAAGGTTGGCGTAGCCCCACGGACTAAACTGGGGGATTGGGGGTGGTCCACCTCCATAGACGAATGGCTTGAGGAGCCGGATCCATTGCCGGAGCTAGATGGGGAGGGAGAGCCTTGCGTACGTCGGGGCCTCTTCGATGCACGAAGACCCTCATGGCTATCGAAGTAAGCATGGCTATCCCTATACCAATTCGTTTCCTGCTCCGAAGGATAAGCTACAAGACGGTAGTGTGGGCGCCGCCCTTCCTGGAAAATTGAAAACATAACACGTTAAGTAAACCATAGTCTTAATTTATTATAAATAGACTTCGAAATACACACAAAAACATACCTCTTGACAATCAAGGAACTCAAGGCGCGCATTTATATTCAAATTATGGTTCCTGGTCCAACGAACCCCCCTCGGGGACGCGTCGGAGCATGTTAACCATTGTCGGGAGATTGGAAACACCTCCACGATCTATATCTACAAACATACAACAACACATAAAGGTATGCACATTATCATAAAGGAAACAAATTTCAAATTAATAATTATCTAACCTTTAGGGCGTATGTAAAACCCGTAATCGACATTTTGTTGTGTTGGTCGCGTCGAGCCCAAGCACGGTTCAACTGCTTGTAGGTCGGTTCCCATGTGTAGGTTCCCCATGGATACTGATTAAATGTTGAAAAACGCTCCACGATATTAAACAGATCGGGATTAACTAACTGGGAAACCTGACGTCCAACGGATACTAGTTCGATGATCCCTAGTAAGCAGACTCGGACCACATCCTCGTCGCTTAAGTTTAACATCTTAAGCTTAATCGTGCTAATAACCGAGGAAAGCTGCAGACGAGGCTCGGGATGAGCAGTCTCTCCGCAAACATCAGGAAAGACCCTCCATAGGAAGCTGTGCTTTCGGAGGGGAGTGATGTTCGACAGGACACCAAAACGTAGCCCTGTGATAAGGCAGTAGTCCTCTCGGCCGAAACGAAGGATGTGGCCGGAAATATCAAACCATAACTCCTCCTCCTGTCCTTCAATAGGAGAAATCTGCTTTTCTAGGAACAAGGCTGTCAGAAGACTGTCTTGGGGCTGAACGTTGAGGTCCAACCAAGGACCGAAGGGAGTAGTCCTAAAAAGCTCTTCTCTCGCCGGAGAAACTAAAGTAGCAGCCCGAGTATCCTTAATCAAGGATATTTTATTTCTTATTGTGAGTACAGGGAGCTACATAAGTGTAACTTCCAAAAGTTATTATAAGATTTATAAGTAGGAACTTATAATTAATGCTTTTAAATAAACAAATGTATATTAGTTAAACAGTTGTATATTAATTAAACAGTTGTATATTAAGCAGTTGTATTACGATATAGTTTTTTTTTGGTATTTTTAGATTTTGTTGATAGTCGTTCATCAATATTTCATTATTCTAAAATAAATGGCATATACACTATTGAATTTCCAGGTAGTAGGGGAATCACGTGGATTACTTAAATCCCTACAACCTTAGGGATATTTACACCCGTTTGACAAAATCCAAAAGTGTTATGCAATTATTTCGTTTAATGAAATACGATTGAACATTTTCATGGGGGTGGAAGTGTGCCTTCCAAAAGTTATTATAAGATTTATAAGTAGGAACTTATAATTAATGCTTTTAAATAAACAGTTGTATATTAATTAAACAGTTGTATATTAAGCAGTTGTATTACGATGTAGTTTTTTTTGGTATTTTTAGATTTTGTTGATAGTCGTTCATCCAATATTTCATTATTCTAAGATAAATGGCATATACACTTTTGGATTTCCAGGTAGTAGGGGAATCACGTGGATTACTTAAATCCCTACAACCTTAGGGTTATTTACACCCGTTTGACAAAATCCAAAAGTGTTATGCAATTATTTCGTTTAATGAAATACGATTGAACATTTTCATGGGGGTGGAAGTGTGCCTTCCAAAAGTTATTATAAGATTTATAAGTAGGAACTTATAATTAATGTATATTAAATAAACAGATGTATATTACTTAAACAGTTGTATATTAATTAAACAGTTGTATATTAATTAAACAGTTGTATTACGATATAGAAATTTTTGGTATTTTTGGATTTTGTTGATAGTCGTAATTAAACAGGTATATTAAACAGATATATATTAATTAAACAGACGTACATTAAACGGATGTATATTAATTAAACAGATATATTAAACAGCTGTATATTAAACATACATATATTAATTAAACAGCTATATATTAAACAGGTATATTAAACAGATGTATATTAAACAGATATATTACACAGGTATATTACACATGTATATTAAGCAGATGTATCTTAAACATATATATATTAAACAGGTATATATTAATTAAACAGGTATATATTAAACAGACATATATTAATTAAACAGGTATATTAAACAGCTGTATATTAAACATACATATATTAAATAAACAACTATATATTAAACAGGTATATTAAACAGTTGTATATTAAACAAATATATTACACAGGTATATTACACAGGTATATTAAGCAGATGTATGTTAAACAGATATATATTAAAGAGACATATATTAATTAAACAGGTATATGTTAAACAGAAATATTAAATAATTAAACAGGTATATATTAAACAGGTATGTTAAACAGCTGTATATTAAACATGTATATTAAACAGCTGTATATTAAACAGGTATATAAATATAAAATATATGGAAGGTTCAAAATTAAAATACCTAAAATATAAAAAAAAAATACAAAATAAATTTTATAAAATAAAAATATAATATACTATAATCTTAACTATACAGAAACTTAAAAAAATGACACCGAGATGTGGTTTCCATTTTATAACACATAGGGTTTTTCATCTAACTTTTCCGTTAAATATTTGTTTTTAGCATACTTTTCTTTATTTTTCATAAATTTTCAAACTATATGGACCAAATCTGTAATTTACTCTAAACTATATAAATATAGTTTATTAGATAACTATATTTATATATTTTATTAATTATATATTTTTTGTATTTTATAAATTATATTACACATATATATGTACAGAAAATTAAAACAGAAACTTAAAAAAATGATAAGCTAAACAAAAACCATATAAAACATATATTGAATGATTACGTTTATTGAATTTAAAACGAAATAACTTACCATTGCTTGTGGGTTTGAAAATTCCATGTCTTGACATGTAATGGCTTTTGACGTGGATTGTAAAATTCTCGAAGGCGCGTGAGCTTGAAAAAAATCTCGGCTTTTGATGATTGTTCTTGTCGTTTTCTGAAGAAAACAATAATTTTGAGGACAAGAATTTCGGCTGTGTTGATGGTGTTGATGGTGTGGACCACAACCCTCAATTTATAATAGATGGAGATGAGAATTGTTAAGTTCACCCGTGATTTCTCGCCTCCCAACAATTCAGCTACCCTATTAATTTCCCAGCTACCCTATTTAATGCCAAACGGTCAAGAACAGTTGACTAGTACTACGCCAAAAGGGTACTACGCCATGGCGTAGGGACTAAATCTGCCAAATTTCCAAAGTTTAAAGGTCGGTCAAAGAGCATATTCCAGGGCATCTTTGACCACTACGCCAAATGGTACTACGCCATGGCGTAGTAAAGTCCAGGAGCCGATTTTGCCACTTTTCAAACTTGACTACTACGCCAAATGGTACTACGCCATGGCGTAATAAGGTCCAGGGATCGTTTCTGCCATTTTTCAAACTATTTGGCCATCCTTTCAAGTCTAGGGGCCGTTTTTGCCACTTTTCAAACTTGACTACTACGCCAAATGGTACTACACCATGGCGTAGTAAAGTCCAGGGACCGTTTCTGCCATTTTTCAAACTATCTGGCCATCCTTTCAAGTCCAGGGGCCGTTTTTGCCACTTTTTGAAACTTCAGGGACCGACTACGCCATGGCATAGTAGGAATATGGCGTAGTCGGGGACTTTTTTGCAAAAATTGGGAAAAATATGGACTACGCCATGGCGTAGTCAATGGCTATTTTTGTAAATTGATACTCTGAAATGGCCATTTGTGCAAATTCTCGATAAATATCTTGGTTTACCGGTTGGAACGCAAAAAGGTAAAAAGAAAATGTGGAAGCCGGTGATAGAAAAGATGAAGAAAAAATTGTCATCATGGAAAGCAAAATTATTTTCTTTCGAAGGTCGGTGGACCTTGGTAAGATCAGTATTAGGTAGTGTCTCGCTATTTTATTTGTCAATGTTTTGGTGGGGGATGGTCCCAACTATCAACCCGATTGTTGGAACCGTGTAGGCAAACAAGGGTAATCGATCACCGGATTATATTGAGAATCGTGTGAGACACTTTCCGAATTGATATTTCGACCCTATGCCTGGGTTTCACGAAATTCAATCTAGGATAAGACTCAAAACACTTGCGTTCTTAGGCACAAAAACGTAAACAATTTTCTGGAGAGTATATGGGAGTATTATTCAAAACTGTGTCTAAAACCGTATTTTTGTTCGTCTTAAACTCATGAGTATAAATTCTTATTTATACTCAAAATAACGTAATTGAAATAATAATCATGGCTGAAATTTAGGAGTAGTGGTCAGTTACACAAGTCTAGTAACTGCTCAAAAACTGCACATTTAATGCACAGTAACCGTTTCAGGGATACTTCATAAGTTCACGGACCTCTCTCTTCAGGGACCCTTCAGAAGTTCAGGGACCCCTCAGAAGTTTCAGGGACCTCTCCCTTCAGGGACCTTTCAGAAGTTTAGGGACCCTTCAGAGACCCTTCAGACTTTCAGGGACCCCTCAGAAGTTTCAGGGACCTCTCCCTTCAGGGACCCTTCAGAAGTTCAGGGACCCTTCAGGTTCAGGGACCCTTCAGGGACCCTTTACATACCCATTTCCCACTTATACTCCAAATTCAATTACAGCCCGACCGGCTCGACTTGCGCTCGACTGGCCCAGTCGAGTATTCCAGAGGACATCAGTATAGACTCGACTGGATCTACTGGCCCAGTCGAGTATTCAAGAGGATGCCAACACCAATTCACAGAGTTCGAATGGAACTAGTCGAGCTTGACTGGGTTCCAGTCGAACCTTGTTGTATTCAGTCGTTACCGGGTTCATACTCGCCTTATAACAAGCGTGCACTCCGCACCACCTAACTTGAATTAGATCACAGTATAAAACCCATATAGACATCATGTTATTTCCAATCACATAAATGGACCGGTGACACTAAAATCACCAACAATCCTCCCCCATTTTAGTGTGACCCATGAAATAACATCTTAAAAATAAACAATACCAAACTTGCACATAAATGAAAATGTCGAAACGATTGAATTTCCATCTTAGTATTTTACACATTTTAAATATTCGAGAATCAAGGTGTCCCAAGGATTGAACCCATCAACTCATTTGAATACCTAAAGATAAAATACATACAAGTTTCACCTACTCGTCAAAAAAATAAATATGACACAATTATAAAGCCGAGTGTCCTAATACTCTCATGATCGTATAAAGGCCAAGTCCCCAACCTTCTGAAATGCAGCTACACTTCACGATCACGTAGGTAATTCCTTTACTTCGTGTACCTACAAATACACTTTCTCAAAGGAATTATTAAGAAGATAAACTTCAACCTACTTACTGTAGTACCAAACACATACCTGGGATGATTTATCATGTGTTCCAATCTTATAAGTGTGAGCTTTCCTCATTGAATTCAGCCCCTAATGTCATATTAGAGGGAAATTGGGTGTCTCACCATTATAGATTTATAAGGACTTTAATCTCATCCCAATGGCAGACTTGTGCGCTAAGTCTCTTGCCAAACCCTTGGTCAGATGGTCTGCCAAATTTTGTTGCGATCTAACAAACTCAACAGAGATTACCCCATCCATGATCAATTCTCTAATCATACTATGTCTAACACCCAAGTGTCTAGACTTGCCATTATACACTTGGCTATAAGCCTTAGCCAAAGTGGCTGCACTATCACAATGGATAGAAATAGGTGCAATTGGCTTTGACCACAATGGAATCTCATAAACAAGATTCTTTAACCATTCTACCTCTTTACCGGCAGCAGCTAAAGCCACAAATTCAGATTCCATTGTTGAGTTTGTAATACAACTTTGCTTCTTTGATGCCCAAGAAATTGCACCACCTCCAAGCAAAAATACCCAACCACTCGTCGAAGAGTGATCCTCCATGTTAGATATCCAACTTGCATCCGAGTATCCTTCTAACACCGAAGGATATCCCAAATAACTCAAACCATAATCCATGGTACCTTTGAGATATTTAAATACTCTTTGAACCGCTTGCCAATGTTGAGTGTTCGGATTACTAGTATACCGACTCAACCGTCCCACGGCATAAGCTATATCCGGCCTTGTACTTGTCATGGCATACATCAAGCTACCAATAGCCTTAGAGTATTCTAGTTGTGAAATAGAAGTGCCCGTATTTGGCATTAATTTCACACTAGGATCCATAGGAGTGCTCACGGGAGAACAATAACTATAATTGAACTTTTTTAGAATTTTCTCAACATAGTGTGACTGTGTCATAACAATCCTTTTGTTAACCCGCTTAATTCTAATACCAAGAATTACATCAGCCTCCCCCATATCTTTCATGGAAAAATTAGATGATAACAACTTTTTAGTTTCATCTACCTGATTTTGATCAGTTCCAAAAATCAGCATGTCATCCACATACAAACAGATGATAACACCCGCGCCTTTAGCATCAAATCTGCTATAAACACATTTATCACTTTGGTTTAGAGAAAAACCACAACATAGAATAACCTCATCAAACTTTTGATGCCACTGTTTGGGTGCTTGTTTCAGCCCATACAAGGATTTCACAAGTTTACACACCTTATGCTCGTTTCCGGGCATAACAAACCCTTTCGGTTGTTTCATGTAAACTTCTTCATGAAGATCACCATTCAAGGAGGTTGTCTTAACATCCATTTGATGGATAATCAGGTTGTGAATTGTAGCCAAGGCAACCAACAACCTAATAGTTGAAATACGAGCTACCGGAGCATACGTATCGAAATAGTCAATATCGGGTTTTTGTCGAAACCCTTGAATGACTAGTCGGGCTTTGAATTTATCAATTGTCCCATCAACTTTCATCTTCTTTTTGAAGATCCATTTGCATCCAAGTGGTTTAGAACCAAGAGGCAAATCAGATAACACCCAAGTCTTATTCTCAAGAATCGATGACATTTCGTCATCAATTGCTTCTTTCCAAAAGGAGACATCTCGAGACTCCATCGCTTCTTTGAAGCTCTTTGGGTCATCTTCAATACTGTAACAATAAGAGTATTGAAGCCCAAGTTCATATCTCGAACCTTCAACAAAATATAGTTGAAAATCATCACCGAAATTTTTGGCGATTCGGCCTTTTTTGCTTCTACGGACCTGCTGCGTTTCTGGGATTGAAACGTCATCTATACCTTCTGGATTTTGCACTTCATTAGTGCTAGGAATCAGATCCTTAGGCCTTTGGATAGATGAAAAACGCATCTCATCGAAAATCGCATCCCGCGACTCGATAACGGTATTGAAATCACTAGATTCTATTACGTAGAACCTGTATGCATTGGAATTTGCTGCATATCCAATGAATATACAATCAATTCCACATTAACCCAAAGTTTTTCTTTTGGGTTCGGGTAGCTTCACAACTGCCCGACAACCCCAAATTCGAAAATAACTCAAATTCGGAGTTTTCTTGAACCAAAGTTCATATGGGGTTGTTTTGTTTCGTTTGTTTGGAACTCTATTCAAAACATAACAGGCCGTCAACATAGCCTCTCCCCAAAATCCCTCACTCAATCCCGCGTATGAGAGCATCGAGTTTACCATTTCTTTTAAAACTCGATTTTTCCGTTCGGAAACCCCATTTTGTTGAGGTGTGTACGGAGCCGTAGTCTCATGGACTATACCAACTGACTGGAAGTATTGAGGGTCCATATATTCCCCTCCCCTGTCAGTTCGGAGACGTTTAACTGAACCACCCAATTGTAGTTCAACCTCGGTTTTGTATATTTTGAATTTTTCCAAAGCTTCATCTTTTGGCATGTAACAAGTACACATAACAAAACCGAGTGTTGTCATCAATAAATGTGACAACATACTTCTTATTACCCAACGAAGGAGTAGAATGAAAGTCACATAAATCACTATGTATGAGTTCCAAAACAGCCGACTTTCTTTCGACAGTCGGAGGCTGTTTTGTGACTTTCGTAAGCATACATGTTTTACATGTTTCCGTATGAATATCAAAGGCTGGAATAAGACCATCCTTTGACATTTCAAGCATTCTTCTAAAATTCACGTGACCCAATCTAGCATGCCAAACCATTAAGTCGTGAATTTTAGACGAAGAAGATGACAAAATAAATGCAGAATTTTCAGAATTGAAAAACTTGGATATAATATTCAAACGGAACATTTTATTATAAAAATATCCAAAACCAACAAATTTACCATATCGAGATTGAATATACCTATCCGAATCATAAACTTGTCTATACCCTAAACAATTTAATCTACCACCACTAACTAAATTCTTTCGAATTTTAGGAACAAATAAAACATCAGACAACCTAACATGATTTCCAGAAGTAAACTCTAAATTAACTACTCCAAATCCACAAATCGGTGCGGTCGACTCGTTCCCCACATTTAGTACATATCCATCTTCAACCGGTGTCAATTTCTCGAACCAGCGTTGATCTTTACAAACATGGCATGTCGCCCCCGAGTCCACCCACCATGCACAATCATCATCCTGTACATAGAAAGACTCCGGAATAAGTGAAACATAATAAATACTTTCAGATTTATTATCAAATTAGTCAAAAACTGACCTCCTTTCACTTGAGCTTGGTCCTTAGACCCGGCTCCACTTGTTCCAACACCGTTGTTATTCAACTTAACCCGACAATCACGTTTAGTATGGCCCACCTTGTTGCATCTCCAGCATACCAAATCCTTCTTCTTCTTGAAGGATTTATTGGGTCCATCAAACTTTCGTTTCTTGCCTTTTCCTTGATTATTGAAGTTGGTTTTCTTCTCTTCAACCATATTAACCGAGGGTTGTCCAGATTCAACTTTGGACTTGGATTTGTCATTTTCTTGCACCCGAAGAAATTCTTCGATGCGCAAGTGACTCCCAAGTTGAACCAACGACAGTTCCTCCTTTTGATGTTTCAAGTTGTGCTTGAAATCCTTCCAAGATGGAGGAAGTTTTTCAATTACACTCGACACAGCAATGGACTCATCCATGTTCATTTTGTGTAAAGTGAATTGACCAAAAATACGAAGTATCTCATGATATTGTTCTATTACGGGCCTTGAGTCAACCATTTTATAATTATTAAAATCGCTCACCAAGAACTTCTTACTAGAAGCATCTTCAGCGATATATTTTGACTCAAGGGAATCCCATAACTCCTTCGTACTTTTAGCACTTTGGTAGATATCAAAGAGGGAATCACACATACCGTTTAGAATATGACCTCTGCAGATATAGTCATTGTTCTCCCACTTACTCCTTCTCCGGACCTGATCCAGCAGCGTCTCGTCCTCCAAGATTTCTGGAATGGGGGTGCTCAGCACGTACACCACTTTCAGAGTCGTCAACAGAAAATGCATCTTTTTCTGCCAACGTCTAAAGTCAGCCCCTTCGAACTTCTCCAGCTTTCCGAACTTTGAAGTCATCTCTTTCACAGATTCAGCCATGATCGACATCACAAAATATCAATTCGATTGTTGGGAGATGGTCCCAACTATCAACCCGATTGTTGGAACCGTATAGGCAAACAAGGGTAATCGATCACCGGATTATATTGAGAATCGTGTGAGACACTTTCCGAATTGATATTTCGACCCTATGCCTGGGTTTCACGAAATTCAATCTAGGATAAGACTCAAAACACTTGCGTTCTTAGGCACAAAAACGTAAGCAATTTTCTGGAGAGTATATGGGAGTATTGTTCAAAACTGTGTCTAAAACCGTAATTTTGTTCGTCTTAAACTCATGAGTATAAATTCTTATTTACACTCAAAATAACGTAACTGAAATAATAATCATGGCTGAAATTTAGGAGTAGTGGTCAGTTACACAAATCTAGTAACTGCTCAAAAACTGCACATTTAATGCACAGTAACCGTTTCAGGGATACCTCATAAGTTCAGGGACCTCTCCCTTCAGGGACCCTTCAGAGTTCAGGGACCCCTCAGAAGTTTCAGGGACCTCTCCCTTCAGGGACCCTTCAGAAGTTTAGGGACCCTTCAGAGACCCTTCAGACTTTCAGGGACCCCTCAGAAGTTTCAGGGACCTCTCCCTTCAGGGACCCTTCAGGTTCAGGGACCCTTAAGAGACCCATTTCCCACTTATACTCCAAATTCAAATACAGCCCGACCGGCTCGACTGGCGCTCGACTGGCCCAGTCGAGTATTCCAGAGGACATCAGTATAGACTAGACTGGCTCTACTGGCCCAGTCGAGTATTCCTGAGGATGCCAACACCAATTCACAGAGTTCGAATGGAACCAGTCGAGCTTGACTGGGTTCCAGTCGAACCTTGTTGTATTCAGTCGTTACCGGGTTCATACTCGCCTTATAACAAGCGTGCACTCTGCACCACCTAACTTGAATTAGATCACAGTATAAAACCCATATAGACATCATGTTATTTCCAATCACATAAATGGACCGGTGACACTAAAATCACCAACATGTTTCGTGCCCCGGTGAGTGTAATTGCGGAACTCGAGCGTATCCGATCTCATTTCTTTTAGGGAGGGGGGGGGGTAGAGGGGGAAAAGATTGTCAAACGGAGGAAGGCGTGGGTGAGATGGGAAAGAGTGTTAGGTTCTTTCGAGAGGGGTGGGCTAAATATTGGGGGCTTAGGGATCTAAATTTAGGGTTACTTGGGAAATGGTGGTGGAGATTTCATAGTGATGAGGAGAGTCTTTAGAAAAGGGTGATTCAAAGCATTTATGGTATGGGTGGGGGCTTATTGGAGAGGGATGGGAGAAGAGGGAGTGGCAATTCGGTGTGGGGAAATATTACAAGAGTTGGGTTCGATTTGGAAAAAGAGGGAGTTGAATTCTTGGATTCTTTTGGTAAAGAGTTAGGGGAAGGCTTTAAAATAAAGTTTTGGGAGGATTGTTGGGTTTCGGGAGGGAGACTAAAGGAGAGATTTAATAGATTGTTTCATCTTGACTCAAACAAAGAAGCAACGGTAGCGGAAAAAGGTGAGTTTCAAGAGGGGAGGTGGGTGTGGAATTGGGTTTGGAGAAGAGAGCCGAGAGGTCGAGAGTTAGGAGAGTTAGATGAATTTTTAAGGGTGGTCGAGGAGTGTAGACCTAAGGAAGGAGTGAGGGATAAATCGGTATGGAAGTTAAATACACATGGTACTTATACGGTAAAAGATGTGAGAGGATTGATAGAGGAGAGGAGGATTTTAGTGACGGGGAATAATGTGGAAACAAAATGGACAAAAGAAATCCCGAACAAGGTAAGTATTTTCTTTTGGCGGGTAAAGCTCGGAAGATTTCCATCAAGAGAAATTCTAGACAAGATGGGGGTTGACTTAGATACCATACTTTGTCCTAGATGTGGAGAAGAAGTAGAGTCAATAGATCATGCTCTTGTGACATGTCCCAAGTTTAAAATATTATGGCAACAAGTGGGGAGATGGTGGAATATAGATGTGGGAGGGGTAAATAATTTAGCCGACTTAGAGGAGGTCGGGTCTCAAGGTGATCGGAATAGGAAGGGTGCTCGGCGGTGGTTGGCGTTGGTACGGTGCTCTTTATATTTTATTTGGGGGAATAGGAACAAACTTGTATTTGACAAAGTTTGCAGGAACATAGAGGAGCAATTATTCGAGTTGCAAATTAAAGTTTTCGAATGGACTTCGGCAAGAGGTGGAGACATCAAGATCGGTTGGCAGGAGTGGCTTGAGAACCCTTGTGAATAAGTAAAAAGTCGTTGATGGAAAGTGCAAGGTGGACAGAAGACCCACGACGGACGTACAGATCGAGGTAACAGGTTTCGCAAGGAAGAGATTAAAATACAGTAACCCGAGACCTAGTTTTGCCCCTCGCAAAACCAGTCATGAGGTGATGGTAATGGTTTTATAAAGGTCATACTAGAGGTAGTGGTAACATGTTATTGTTTGTATTCTTTCTTTCTCAAGGTTTGTTTGGTGTTGGTTGTGTCTCACTGTGATGAGGTTGTTGTTTCATGGTTTTACTTTGTAAGTTGGTTGTGAGTAATGGTTGGTTGATAAAATCTTTGCCTTTCAAAAAAAAAAACTTTAGTTTTAACAATCAAAACTAAAAACCTAGAATTCAAAGAAGATACTAAAGCTATCGCAATTATATATAGAATTAGTTATAAGACTATGACTAAAAATTTCCCGATCCAAAAAAATAAAGAAATGTAAAAAATGATAGACCATCCCCTATTTCTTTCAGAAAGCATTTGGTGGTGCTTCAGGATTCCAATGTACTGCGTCCAAGATCAGAACGAGCTTGCCGGCGGAAAAATGGGGTGCTATCGTATATAAGGGCTGCTCTTAGGAGCGAAATCAGCAGTTTACACCTTTCAACTACTATTTCAATTAACATTGGGCATAGAGCCTAGAACTAAAATAACAAGTCCTAAAAATGAAACTACAATATTTGAATCAAATCCCCAACATACAAAGGTCCAAGCTCCAAAGCGTCTCAAATGGGATGAAATAACTCAATCTTGCAATTGGAATCTTCAAGATATTAATATACCTAAACCTATAGGAGAATCTAATCAAACATCTAATGTAATTGAGCATGATGATAGTTCAATAGATTTAAGTTTTGAAAACCCTCAATTTATTCCATCAAGATTTTTCACAAACTCAATTAATTTAAAAAATCCTTCTATTTCAAGATCTAAAACATTAAAATATGTAAACTTTAATACAACTATTCCACAACCAATTTATCAAGAAGAAATACAAAGCGAGTCTGAAGGGTATAGCTCAACCCGATCAGATGTAGTAATAGAAATTAACAATTTTAAGAATCAAATAAATCAAATATGAGCAATAAAATACAAATAAAACTGTAGTAGAATAATTAAAATAAGAAAAGATATTCTCAAAGAAAATTGGAAAAGAATAGAATTCTGTTATAAAGAGATAAAAGAAGTTCAAGAAAAAATCAGAGAATTAGAAGAAAATAATTCTAGGCAAGATCTCCTAGACCCATGAGATCTTCTAAACACACAATACAAAAACAGACTTGAAATGTTAAGATCTTTAAGACTCTCTGTTAAGATTTACAGCTATCGCATACAAATTATTTCATATGGATTAAGTAAGCATACTTGTTAAAATGACAGAATCACAAATTAATTTAGAGTATCTTAAGAATGAATTTTATGCTGATCATAATAAAGAAAAAAGACAATGGTACTATAAATTTGTTAATCATAGTAAAAGAGAATTTGAACATCAACTTGGTTGGAGAAAATATATTATGCAAAATAATGTGTATAACATTTTTTGAATGATATGAATTGTATTGTAGACAATATAATATTGATAACCCCTTTTTAAATATAAATAACTCTCTAAAAATAACCCAAGAATATACCGATATATCTAACGATGAAAAAATAGTATCTATTCATCCACCAAATATTTCTTTATTAATCCAAAACAAGCATATAGCTACACCTCTTGTTACAACTACTGAAAAATCAAATAAAGAAGAAGTAGTTAAGCAAATTGTTTATCAAAACAATTATTCAAACAAAATACTTAATACCATGAGTCAACAATTAAATAGAATAGAAAAAAATATTAATACCAAAAATCTTAATAATGATCCTCAAACTTCTAAGTTTTATGAAAGAAATATAGAAAAACCAATTTTCACACCACAACAGATAGACTCGAAAACAAACCTAGGTTATAATAAGAAATTGTTAACGAATTAGAACAAAAATTAACTAGAATGAAAGTTAATGTTCTTAATCAAACTACTGATAGTTCCTCTGATAATGAATAGAGATAAAGACTACAGTAAAATTTCTCAATTTTAAGAACAATTTTCTAATAATATTAATAAAGTTAAATTTGGAAGAAATATAACCTCAACAAATAGACCAAATACTTTTAATTTTTATCCAAGACCAACTTTTCCTGATGTTCAATACGAAGATAGAGATTTTTCTTTAGATCGAAGCCAATATGATGGTTCATCTGTATATGAATGGAATATAGATGGACTTTCAGAACATCAAATTCTAAATATGCTTCAAGAGATAAATATGGCCTCTAATGTTTATTTAATCAAAGAAAATAATCAAAAACAAATTGTCGGTTTATTAACCTCCGGATTTACTGACAATTTAAAAGGATGGTGGGATTTATATGTTACTAAAGAAGAGAAAAATCATATACTCACTGACAAGAAAACAGTAATGAAACAAGAAAATAATCAAATCATTATTACTCAAGAAGATGATATCATTAATACCTTAATATACTATATAGTAAAAAATTACATAGGAGATCCAACAATATTTGAAGAAAGAAGTGGTGAAATACTTCTAAACCTCACATGTAAAAAACTTCAAGATTTTCGATGACACAAAGATATGTTTCTAACAAAAGTTATGCTAAAACCAGATTGTAAAGAAGCTTATTGAAAGAAAGATTCATAGTTGGATTACCAAATTTATTCGCAGAAAAAATTAGAAATAATCTAAGAGAAAAATATTATAATCAAGCTCCCTACAAGGATCTTACCTATGGTGAAATTATAAGTCATGTTAATAAAGAAGGATTATCAATATGCTCATATTTAAGATTAAAAGCTAAACTCAAAAGGGATAAGATTACTAGTAAAAATGAACTAGGAGATTTTTGTCAACAATATGGGTATCAACCTCTTTCTGGACCTTCCTCTTCAAAGAGTAAGAAACAATCCTCTAGATTTTTTTTTTTAATAAAAAATACATTTCTAAGCATGATAAGATAGAAGGATATAATGAACATAAGAAAAGAAAAAATTACAAAAAATTAAACAAAAAATCTAGCTTTAATAATCAAAAGAATTCCAGAGATATTGTAATCTGTTACAAATGTGGTAAAAACGGGTCATATGGCAAGAAATTGTTATGTTAAAAGAAAAATTAATGAATTAGATATCTCAGAACAGTTAAAGTCTCAAATAAGCAAACTAATTCTTAATGATGATAGTTTTAGTATCGAATCTAGTTTATCAGATTATGAAGATAATGATCTAAACGTTGTCAAGACCTACTCCACATCAGACGAGTCAGAATCAGATCATGAATGCATAGGAAACTGTACCTGTAATAAGATAAATGTTATTACAAATGAACATAGAGAAATTTTAGATCTTTTAGACAAAATTCAAGATAAAACCCTTAAAAGTGAAGTTACTATAAATTTTTTAATTATAATAAAAAGAGTGAACATATGGTTTCAAATGAACCATTTAATCTTCAAGAAATATATAAACGATTCTCCAAGACGGATACCCCTGTATCTCTTCAAGACTTACAAGAAGAATTAAGATATGTTAAAACATAAATTAGATTGATCAAGGAAAGATTATATAAAGTAGAAAAGGGTAAAGAAATCATTAATGATACAGAAGAAAAGATCAATAAAGTTGATAAAGAATCAAAAGAGATAGTGAAAATCTCAAAAAATATATCATTTCAAAGATGGAACACCTATATAAATCTTTATATTGCAAATGATTTCAAAATAACAGTTTTAGCATTAATAGATAGTGGTGCAGACATGAACTGCGTTCAAGAAGGAATAATACATATCAAATATTATGAAAAAACTGTCAATCGTTTATCAACAGCAAGTGGATCCTCATTAAATATCAAATATAAAGTTACAAATGTTCATATATGTAATAATGATTATTGCTATAAAACCTCTTTAATTCTTGCTAAGAATTTAACTTCAACATTAATATTAGGAACTCCATTTATTTCTTAATTGTATCCCTTTTCAATCAATGAAGATGGAATCAACAGTAAGGTTTGAAATAAAGAAATATTTTTCAAATTTACTAATCCAAATGTTTTTTCAGAACTAAACAATTTAAATAACAAAGTTAATCAGGCAAAGTATCTAGTTAATGAAATAAGTAATTTAAAGATCTCAAATCAAGTACAAAGTCAAATTATTCAAAACAAATAAAACAGAAATTTGAAAACAACATTTGTTCGAATATTCCAAATGCTTTTTGGATAAGAAAACAACATATAGTTAGACTACCCTATATAAAAGAATTTAATGAAAGAAATATACCCTCAAAATCAAAAGCTATTCATATGTCATTAGAATTACAAGAACATTGTAAAAAAGAAATTCCAGACTTGTTAGATAAGAAACTTATAAGATCCTCCAAATCTCTTTGGTCTTGTTCAGCTTTTTATGTAATGAATGCTGCTGAAATAGAACGAGAATCCCCAAGACTTGTTATTAGTTACAAATCGCTAAACAAAGTTTTAGAATAGATTCGTTATCCTATTCCAAATAAAAGAGACTTACTCAAAAGGCTTTAGGATTCAAATATTTTTCCAAAATTTGATATGAAATCGAGATTTTGGCAAATCCAAATTCATGAAGAAGATAAACACAAAACATGATTTAATGTTCCTTTTGGTCATTACGAATGGAATGTAATGCCTTTTGGACTAAAAAATGCTCCTTCTGAATTTCAAAATATTATGAATGATATCATTATTCCTATAAGCAATTTCCTATTGTTTATGTTGATGATGTCCTAATCTTTTCAAAATCTATTGATCAACATTTCAAACATTTAAATATATTTTATGATCTAATTCCTAAGAATAGATTAGTTGTTTCTGCTTCAAAGATGAGCCTTTTTCAAACACAAATAAGGTTTCTTGGATACGAGATTATCCAAGGAACTATAAGACCAATTCAAAGAAGTTTAGAGTTTGCTAGTAAATTTCCAGACGAAATTAAAGACAAAACTCAACTTCAAAGATTTTTGGGTTGACTAAACTATGTTAATGACTATTTTAAAGATTTAGGAATAATTTGTAAACCGTTTTATCAAAGACTTAAAAAGAATCCAGAATCTTGGACTCAAGAACATACTAAAAATGTTCAACACATTAAGCAAAAAATTAAATATTTACCATGCCTCAATATACCTCAACTTAATGCTCAAATAATTGTCGAAACTGATGCTAGTGATTTAGGTTTCGGAGGAATCCTCAAACAAAGACTTAACCCTCATTTTAAAGAAGAATTAGTTAGATTCTTCTCAAGGGCTTGGAATGATACTCAAAAGAATTATTCAACTATTAAAAATGAACTTTTAAGTATCGTTTTATGTATTAAAATTTTTTAAGACGATTTGTATATGAAACCTTTTGTATTAAGAGTCGATTGTCAATCAGCAAAGCCAATTCTTGAAAATGACATCAAAAATATCATTTCAAAACAAATTTTTGCAAGATGGCAAGCCTTGCTCGGTAACTTTGATTTTCAAATTGAATTTATAAAAGGCAAAGATAATTCCTTACCAGATTTCTTATCAAGAGAATTTTTACAGGGAAAATGAGCTCTCAAAATAATTCCCCTCAAACTCCTAATCAAAAGAAACAAATGGTACTCTCACCCTTTAAAGGTTCAACCTCTACCTCCCCTTTTCCTACTCAAAATCGATATACTCCATTTACTTCCCCTCCAGTTTATCAAACTTATTCCTCCTTAGTAAGAAACTCTGTAGTTGTTTCTCGTACCTCTACTTCAAATAAAACTACCATTGTCTTTCCAAGCACTCAAAACATTACCCCTTTTCATCAAAAGGTGTCTGCTTCTCCGTCAAAATCTGCTCATAGCTCTTACATACTCAATCCAAATACACAAGTAGTCAAGATTCTCGAGGAATATGAAATGCATCTTCAAAGCAAAGGATTTCATGTTCTTACTGATTTTCTTTTTCCAAAAAATTCACTGTTCATCGGAAACACTCATAAAACAAGAGACTATTATCAAGCAATTTTAATCGACACTGGATCAATCAAAGTTATTCATAATCAAAACTCTGCAAACCCTTCACATATCGATTTCAGTAAAGTTCATATTTTTCATATTATTTCTATTCAAGATTGGAAAGCTCGCCCATACACTTATAAGACTCTTTCAAACTTTCCAGAATATCCATCTTATAATTACTACGATTACCAAGATGCATGGTTCAACTTCATTTACCTTCGAAGTTATACTCATTCTTGGTTCCTATTTTTTGATAAGAATTTTAACTGTAATTATCCCCATTGGTTTGTCAAATGGTTCAAATACATGGGAAATATTTCAGAAACTTTTCCCCAAAAGGTCAAAGAAGGATTTATCAAGTTTAAAGAAATCTTTGTTCAAAATATTTCAGAATTTGAATATCGTCTTCAGTTCACGATGTTGTTCAAGATTCCATGGATTTTATCATGGTCTTTTACTATTACTCCAGGACTGGTCTCTCTCCACCCTTTCTTCAAAGGACTGCTAGAATAAAATGATGGGATAAGCTTCCCAATGAACAAGTAGAAAAAATGACAACTCAAGGTGTCTCAAATTATTACTCAATCAATTTTGGCGTCCCAACTACCATAACGTCACCTCCAAGTCCTCTTCAAATTGATGATGAAGAAGAAATTGCTCAATTTATGGCAGCAAATTCCAAAGAAGAAATCCGAAGACTTATCAAAGAGATAAAACAAAGTTCTCCAGATAGTTCAATCGCTACTCAAGAAATTCATCAAAACTCATTCTTACAAGATGCTCAAGATCCATATCCAGATGTAAAATTATAAAGTGTGAGTTTGGTGTTTTGTCGTTGTCGACAATATTCTTTCATTTATCAAAAAAAGAAATTTATCAAATATATGAAATACGTTCTTTGGTATTTCAGAAGATGTACTGGTCAAGACAAAAGTTTATCAAAAATTAAAATTCATAGGTTAAATGATGATCTTTCAAGATAAGATGCTTTATGATGACCTTTCAGGATAAGATGTTTTCAAGAGTATGTCGGCCAACTCCTGCTAATAGACAAAGATGATGGAAGCAATAATTCAAAGAATCAAAGCAAATTCATGCTTGAAATCAAAAGTCGGTTATCAGTAAAAGGCTTCTCAATTGTTTTTCTTTTCAAGACAGATGGAGGTCACCAACTCTTCAACATGCCTATATAAGAAGACTCAAGTTTGCATGAAAATCATCAGTTTTTCTTCTTTGTAAAATGTTATGCAAAAATCAAAACTCTCTCTTAGATTCTCTACGGCTAGATGTTCAAAGTCTTTAGACATTCAAATTCTCATATCTCCAAATGTATGTTCCAAATGTCTTTAAGGAACGCGGTTCAAAAGATCATTTAATCAAAGAAGGTATTTTTTTCATAATTTATATTTGTCCTTATTTTCATGCTTGCTTATTTATAAAATTTAATTTTGATATCACATTATATTTTGTTGAATAAATATAATATTCCCTATTTCAAAAGTATCATTTCAACGATTCATTACTAATTAAAATAAGTATCATTTCAAGAATACATTCTAATAAGTAAATATAAGTAACATTCTAAGAACGATCCAAACAAAAAGAATGGTATGATGTGGTGTGTGTAGATATATATATATATATATATATATATATATATATATATATATATAGAGAGAGAGAGAGAGAGAGGGGGGGGGAGGGGGGAAGGGAAGTTCAAATACAAATCAATTGAAGGGTACAAACTATACAAACCGGTTCAAATCAATATAAAAATAATTTTTTTCATCAAATGCTATGATTTAAGATATTATTGCACATATGTTTGTTTCATAATGTAAAAGTTTCACATGTATTTGTTTCATAATGTAAAAGTTTCACATATAATTTTTCACAAGGTGAAACAAACATATGTGCAATATCTTAAATCATAGCATTTGATGAAAAAAAATTATTTTTATATTGATTTAAACTGGTTTGTATAGTTTGTACCCTTCAACTGGTTTATATTTGAACCAACCTCTATCTATCTATATATATTATATATATATAATTTCATCAACCAGCAATTAATTAAGCAATCAAAATTATCGGTTAAATGATAAAACAAAAGAAGATAGAAATGGTATAAGAAGCTTCTTTGTAGCTTGGATGGAAGAATGATCTTTAATGCAACAAATTAAACAAATAACTACACTTTTTCCCTTTACAAATTAATCATAAAGATGTCCACAAAATCCAATTCTTTTACACTTTTACAACAATTGTTTCAAGTTCATTAAGAATGGAGAACAAACAAAATCTGAGAACAAGATAAGCCCATTCATCTTGTAACAACTAAAAGAAGTAAAAAAAAAGGAAATCTATGGTACACTTTGATGGTAACAACAACACTACATGATGTAAAAATCAAAGAATCACCAGGAAGGAAGAACTAACCCCACCACACCAAAAGCAGAAGGATTCGACCGAATAAATGAACTTTTCACCATGATGTAAAACAATCACACTTACTTGTACTTCATCTTTTACCATTTCCTTTTCGTCATCATCGTCTTCCTGTGTGCTTACCGGCTACAGATTATGATACAGCTTTGCAAGCAAACGACTGATTACGCTTTTTATATATATATATATATTTATATATTTACATCTTTTTGTCATCCACTGCTGCCAGCAACCTCAGCAGCACGTTGCCTCATCATTTCCATCACAGCAGCCCTTCGCCGGCTATCAGACTGTTGTTGCAGCCTTCTTAAATGTTCCTTCAGATCTCTGTATACACAATGCAAATTAATGCATAGAAATTTCACAAGTTAATTTTTTGAAATCTTCTACTACCTTTGTGCCAAAATAAGTGTCCACATTTCTATTTTAGGGCATGTTTGTTAGCAGCTTAATGAGCTTAACGGGACTCACAGCTTATTCGGTCAGCTATACATGAATGTTTGGTAATGGCTTAATGATATAGAAAGTGGCTTATGCAGTAAGCTTCTAGCGGGAGCTTTATGCAGAAATACATTTTTTTCAAATCTGTCCTTCCAAATTAAAAAGCATGCTTCTTCCATTTTATGAAGAAAAAAAACCTCCCAAACAAAAGCCTTCCACAATCTATACAGACAGATTAATCCTAACAGACAGCTTTATCCATATAGGACTTAATGGAATACCAACCAAACAACCCCTTAGTTTGTCCCAAATAAGGGTGCGGGCCAGCCCCTTTTTTTAGTAGGTGATCTGCTATCGAAGCTAATCAGACATTTTTTTATATAAAAAGGAAGGTAATTTCTCACTGAAGGATGAAGTAGGAATGAAGGAGGCAGGGAATGGAGGGCAGTAGGGAGATAAGCTCCTTTGAGCTACAGTAACAAGGGTCCACTTTTAAAAGAAAGTCATACTTTCCAAATCTACCATTTACCATGAGATGGAAATATTCATTACTCCCTCTACTATTAAGGGTAAACTTGTCATTTAAAAAATTAAAAAGTGTAATAATTACATATTTCTAAAACTATGGACATATTTTGTTTCGATTACACGAAATCATGGAAGATGTTTTAGTCGATAATCTTTTGTTTTATTTACAAGATCATGTCTTTTAATTCCTTCAAGTTTCAAATATATATGTTCCTCTTTGACCGGTCTTGTTTTATTTACAAGTAAGTTCCGTACTTTCCAAATCTACCATTTACTACGAGATGGAAAAAATTCATACTATTAAGGGTAAACTTGTCATTTAATGAATTAAAAAAGTGTAATAGTACATATTTCTAAAACTATGGACATATATTTTGGGACGGAGGGAGTACAAAAGGAAAAAAGCAGATGAACAAACCTGCATCGTGGTACATGACATTGGGATTCTTTACATGCTCGGGCATGGAGTTGAAGAAGATACCACATTTTCTTGCAAAGAACGCAACCACCGGATGCACGGATTTTGCATTGTATCCCATGTCGGAAAAGTCCTTTGACCTTGCGACAGTTTGGGTATTGACAAAGTGGAGAGCGACACTGAGATGCATGTACCAGGAGATCGAGCATTTTCCTAAGCTGTAATAAGAAGAAGAAAATCAACCAAGTTATGTTCTTAGCTGCCCATATGGGAACTGCACCAAGTTCTCCATCCTATACCTGAAACATGCTCTAGTTGCTGATCTACTTACAACAGACATATATATATATATTATACATATATATATAGAGAGAGAGAGAGAGAGAAAAGTTCAATTGAAAACCGATTTTAGGCTGTGAACCAAGGGACAAAGGAGAGGGCGACATGTGTCCCCTGCGTTCACGGGTTATTCATGATAAATGTGTATTATTCATCATGAATAATGAATCAATTTAACATGGATCATGTTCGTGTGTTATTCATATTGAATGCTGAATCATTCATTATGAATAGTTCATGAACTTCGATTTCGTTATTCATACTGAATGTGGACGCAGGCAACACATGTCGCACTCTCCTCTGTCCCCAAGTTCACAAACGGAACTCGGTTTTCAATTGAGCCTGCCGCTATATATATACATGTTTGAACGAAGGGAAAGAAATGAGATAAGGGTTGACCTTACTTAACTAAGCAAGAACACTGAACGACAACCAGACATTGATATATATATATATATATGTATGTATAGAGAGAGAGAGAGGGAGGTTCA
This sequence comes from Silybum marianum, assembly GCA_036898165.1. Classification (NCBI taxonomy): domain Eukaryota; kingdom Viridiplantae; phylum Streptophyta; class Magnoliopsida; order Asterales; family Asteraceae; genus Silybum; species Silybum marianum. The sequence goes on from CM072529.1 coordinate 17,588,373, forward strand.
GGGGAAAACCTAAAAAAACCTGAAGAACACCCCAGGAGCCCAAATGCATTTGTGCATACTGTCTATCAAATGCATACACGCGATTGAAGCTGTTATTTTTTTCTATGCACGAGTGTATAATATGCATTTCTGCATACCGTCCAGATGGAGGGCTCTCAGGGTGTTCTTCTATTTTCTCTTGTTTTGAGGTTTTCCCCTGAACCTAACCCTATATAGATATATTATACCTGTACAACTCGTAGTTGGCGAGCTTCTTTATTTTGGGCGTCACGCTCAGCAATCGAAGGGTGAGGTGTCAACTTATGAGGATGATCTATGCCTCCATCCTTGTGAAAGCAGGAATTGCACACATCATAATCAGGGCAAACATCACATCGCCAACCTTGGCCTGTTTCTATATCAAGATGACATCTATTGCAAGTTGTCACAAATGCAGGAGCAGTAGGATTATGGAGATGGTACAAAACCATCATTGACGAGTGTTTTGCACGACGAAGTGTATCATACTGATAATGATTTCCTTGGCAAAGGCTCAAAAAAGCCTGTCTGGTGTCAAAGAATTCACTCTCAAGAATCTCATCTTTATCTTTGGTATCATGTGACACATCATCAATTTCGATCTGCATTTTTTTATTATAATTAAGGTTGATATCTAAGTAAACCATGTTTTTCACAACCAGAATGGAAATCTGAATTTATATTGTAGAAACTCTTTTAGGTAGGAACTTACAGGATAAAGTGAATGTTTTTCTCTATGATTGATAGGATGTCTCTCCCTATCCTCAAGTTTTTGTTCAATTTCATGGCATCTGCAAGTCATAACACAACCAAAAATAACACGCAGTTAAAATAAACAAATTAAAGAAGACAAAAAGACGATTTAAAATTAGCCTCATCATTAACATGTATGAGTATTAATCTGGAGAATGGTCTATGTTCGAGTTTCTTCACTGTTTCCAATTTCCATTTGGGCATACTTATGAACCTAGCAATCATACTCCCTCGTTGTCCACACGACACAGCTGGATATATTTAAGTTTCAAGTTCATTTTTAGGGCACACTGCTAACTTAACATGTTGTATATTTTATTAGTTTACCAAGGGATAATAGACGCTGTCTTTATCAAAATGGAAAGAATATAAATAATAATATCCAATAAACTGATGCACCAAAACGTGTACTAAAGTCAAAATTATCATTTATGATGGATGACAGAATATGATAACTGTTGCGACCAGTGAGCCCACATCCGCAAAAATAAAACTTATATCAGTATACATGATCATGGTCGAGTTCCTCTAATTATCACCAACATGCCATGTGCACAGTCAGCAACACTCAAATGATCAGATATAACATTGATTCTTTAAGGTAGAGCATTCAGTTCCCAGTTATATTCATCTTAGTATTTAATGCAGGCAAAAGTCAGTCAAGTAAATTTTGAAAATGTACTTTTAGTAAAACCTATAAAAATGACATAATATATCCTTAAAATGATCATTGGTGCTACATTACACCAAATCACCAATCTTGGAAAGAACTGGAAACAAGAAATTCGATAATAGGGTATGATATCATAGTGCTTACTTATCACAGAGCTGAAACTTTTTGCACTGATTGCAAACCCAGCGTTTTCCGGATACCATTAGAATACAGCAGTGAGTGCATGCATGCTGCAAGTGAACCATAATGAAATCTTCCTTCATTGAGGAAATTGTTTCACCAAGCTGCACCAAATAAAATCCCAGGCACAAGGAGAAGAAATGTAAGAAAAAGAATTTGATAACTTTAATCAAGGCATGCTAATAATTAAGAGGGTAAAATACAAAGATCATTCCCGGACTATACTCCAACAGACTGATTTGATCACTTCACTTTCAGCTTTGTACACTGGTCCAGAAAACACATAACTAACGAATACAGTCCAAGGTGACAGGTTCATTATATTTGCTCTTTTAAATCGAGCATGTGCGTTAAAAGTAAAATTGTAAAAACTAATAATATATGAAAGGAGAAGTACAAAAAGATAAAGAACAAAAGTATAACCCCCCCCCCCTTCTCCCCAACTTCCTGGTTCAGAAAACACAAATTAACCTAAAAATAGTCCAATTTGACAGTTCATTATATTTGCTTATTTAAATCCAGCATGTGCATTGCACAGGACATTAATGTAAGGGTAGAATTAATAAAACCAATAATAAACTAAATGAAAAAAAAATAAGAAACAACTTTAACCCCCCCCCCTCCATCAAATGAGCTCTTAGACTTCCATTTGTCCAAAAATTAAATAAGCCAAATGATTTGTTATTTCCTTTTTGAATAATTACATTACATAGCTCTAGTTTAGCAAACTAGGTGTAAGGTATTTAACAACGGTTCAAACAAAGTACAGTTTATATGTTTGAAAAATTCCATTTTCCAATAAATACTCTTTAGAAGATAACTTTAAATGTGATCTTTTAAGGTTCTTAGTAAAAAAATAAAAATATGTAAATAATATTAACATGGGTAAGTAGTCATTTATACCTCAAATAGATAGAAGATTTTAAACTTCACATTTTGAGACAAAAGAGCTCTTCATTTTCAAAGGAGTATGTGGTTAATTAATACACTTTCTTAAAATGCATGCTGGTTCTATGGAAAATGCTACTGAAGCACAAGAGAAACTGCCATCAAGGGAAAAGCTCTGGCCCAAAATTTACTGGTTCAACTATGAAGCCAATTTTATGTCATCCTTTTTATACGAGTAGCAGCACTAACAGAAGTGATAGCAACAAATTCCACATTAAAGGATTTAAATCACACTTTAGACTTGTCTAAAGACAAAAGTTAATCGTCGAAATAGAACATATCAGTAAGAATGTACAGCCTCAATTATCAACAGAAAAATAGCATGGAATGGGAAAGCTGAAACTCTTCTAGCTAGAAGCGGATAGCTTGGTTTGTAACAATACTCGTAAAATTGACATAAGCTTCTAAAACTGGAAGCATTACCATCCACATAAGAAATGATTGACATTATGGTTAGAATGTAAGGCCAGCAATTGAGAGCAGGAGAGAATCAAGATATCAAAGAAGAGAATTACCCTATGCATTAGTAGCAGATCTTTCGATGCATTCCCAGAAAGATTGGTTTGACCAGAAGCTTTCAGGGCTCTCTTTGTCATGTTCTTCTTTATTGATCCTTTCTTATTTTGCTTTCTTCCATCCTCTTCTTGACGAAGCTGATAGATAATATCTTCAGCAGCCCCAGGCCAATAGTCGCCATCAAAGTACGGTAATCTAGTCGCGGTTACCTTAGCTTTACATTCACCAGAAGATACAAAGAAATGATCGTATAGATTAGTGAGATCAACTACGATATTTTCCTTTGAAGCTTTTCTCAACATCGACAAATACCTGATACACAACATAACTTCATGTTACATAAATGCATCGATAATAATAGTACCTAATATGACAACAGTGAAGTAACAGACAGCTTACACACACTCACCATTCTCTTAGTTTATCAGATTTTGGCGTCTTCTGAATTTCAGGATGGCAATACAAGATATAATCTTCACCCTTCAATGGAGGGCAAGCCCATATATAGCAACTTGTGAAACCACGTAATTTGCAATATTCAAGGTAACCTATCTGGAAATAGAAAGAAAGAAAACTAGTTGACGTACTCAAACTTACTAAGAATAAAGCAACAAAAAGGAACTAAATATGCAAGATGTAACTCAACAAGCATAGGCAGTTAAAACACTTGCCAGAATTTCATGATATACAAATGTACGGAGAGCCTCCCCTGTGACAGCCTTAATCTCAGGCCTGAAGTACTTGACTGAATCCAGATAAGAAAGATAAACACGGCGATGATTTGGCTGCTGACACTCTGCTCCAAATTCTTGAACATACATGCCAAAAAGACATACTTCTACACCTTCAATTTTCTGAAACAACAGAACTACCTAAAAACAAGCAAGAGTAGTTTAGCGATTGGCATAGTAGAATTAGAACAACAAAATACGTATAATGCAAATGACATCAATCCACTCCATAAGCTCTCATCAAGCATCAAGGCTAGAAACATTACGATTTTCAAATACCTTAGACTTATATCCAAATTCCACGGGGTAATTTTCATCTTGAAAGATCTCAAGAAATCGCTGCTTGACTTCCAATTTCTTGTCCACAGATGAGACAACTCTGACAACAAGTGCTTCTGCTCCAGGAACCTGATAACAAAGAAAATATAAAACTAATTAGACTTTCTAAGACTAAGAAGTTAAGAACAGAAATTATTGAAGAAAGATTAAACAATGAAGGCAAGAAATAGAGACTAATGAAGATATCTTGTGTAAGGTGAAGGAGAAGTACAACATGTGTGGAAGATGGGAAAGAGAACATTGACACTTCAAGATATTCTGTTCATTATTGGTAATTGGCGATACCTACTCCGCCTTTAATACTCATATATATGCGTGTCTGTGTGAGTGTGTTTGTATGTGTGTGTATGTCTGTGTGTCTGCTCACATGCAGATTTGTGCAGTTACATATGTCAAATATATTAGTAATCATGTATTAGCAGGATTTCAAGCTAGTCGCAACATCTTGCATTTCATCATAAGGTTGCTATCTTCATATACTATAAAAGAAAAACACAATTGGCCATATAATATAATATGCAAGATTTCCAATGATATAATCATGATCCGGCAAGCAAAAGGCATTCTGATCATATTTATATACAAGTCATCCAGATCAAATCAAACAGCAGAACCATTATAACATCACCTCATCATAACTTTTCCCATGGAACCTTGCCCTCTCTAGTCTCTCCTGCTTCAATTTTGCAAACAGCCTGTTCTCTATATGATCGCTGAGTATTGTACAAGGTAAATCTTTCGCTCCAAGTACAGCACTCTGTGGTAGGGGCATTCGCTCTCCTCTTTCCATTTCTTCTACATAACAATTTGGACAAGTGTACTCTGCTTGTCCACCATCATTTCTTCGACCATTAAATAATGCACATATTTGATGTTGCCAGGCTTCACACTTGTCACATTGAACCCACTGCAGAAATCCACGAGGATTAAATGATCATTAGAACATCATACAAAAGTAAGAATAATATGTTTATAATTTTTATATACATATATATATATATAATGACATACCCACTCTTCAGTCTCCTCATCATTTTTCTTTTTCTCCAATCTAGCTTTCAAAATATTAGTTCCATCAACATTGATAGTGTCTCCACGGGCATCATTATAGCAGGGAATACAAAAGTAGTGTCGAGTATCACCAGCCCCAACAGTGTAGAACATTGCATTTCTTTTGATGCGAGCACCACAAGGTGTGCAATATATAGGTGGTGGTTCAAAAGTAAGCTTCTCAACCGCGCATAGCTGACACGAATTCTCACTCATCGAGTGTTCAAGAGCTTGATTCTTTTCTGCTTTTGCTTTGCTCTGCCACAAACAAATAAAGGATATAAGACGAGAAGAAATAAGATTGCTTAAAACACATAAGATAAGTTATCACATCAATTAAAGGCACACGCTTGACGCTACCCACACTAATTCACATAAAAGAATTATTGATATTTCTACATGTCAAAGAAACAATAATAATTTGAAGGGTATATATACAAGCAGTGGCAAAAGTACAGAATAGTCTACTAGAGTTATAAAAAAAACTGCAAAACATTGTGTTATTGCATAATCGAAGCGCTATAACAAGACTTCCATCAGTTTCCCGAAAGCGTTAATAAGTTACAATAAAGAAAGCCAATCATAAGTCACCATAGCAATGAGTTCATAGAAGGATACTAGATGGAAGTGCAGATATCTCACCTGGCCGACCCATTGCCTGAGACCAGTGATATGCTCCCGCACCTGCTCTGGTGTAAACAACTCTATCATTGATACTCCCTTTATTTTTGCCTTCCCAGACTTGGTTACAGCAGAAACTTCAGCAGGAAGTGCTGAAGTTTCCTGTTTAGGCTGCCCCACCTCTTTCTCAGTCTTAACAAGCTCCTGCTTGGGGAAACCAGTGGCTTTATTAGGCATAACTGGAACACCTTTGGACTTTTGGTCGCAGGAATCTTCCACATAACTCTTCCTCTTTTCGTCGGTCGTGGGACTTTCATGCACAGAACTTGCAGGAATTTCCATTTTTACTCCAGTAACCTCAGGTTTCATTGAAGTATTGGTGTCACCAATTTGATATTCTTCATTGCATACATCCTGAAGTTCTGATGCACTGGTACTAGGAACTGGTATGATAGGATTTTCACTTTCGGAGGCTAGTGATTGTGACTGCTCTATTTTCATCCGTTTCAAAGTTGGATGTAGATCTTCTGAAGTTTCAGTAGCCGATGGACTCGTTTTCAAGTTATATCTACCAGTAGTACTACTAGGATATTCACAGGCTCCATTGCCTGAGCGTGGAATACCAGAATTGGAATCTGCAAGCTGGCCCCCTTTCAGTTGCACAAAACGCTTTACTGGAATGCAAACAGGACAACTTGGATCCCTGCAGTGCTTATGATGGAGAAGTAAAAGCTTTGTCCTACGGCAACGAGCATATTGACATTGAACTACATCATTACATGATGCCATATGGTTCAACAACTTTTGAGCAGTGATGCAATTAATTTCTGGACATTTTCCTGGTGGGTGACCACATTTACGAGCATGCCGCAAGAACAACAGCCACCTTTGTTGATTTCTGAACTGCAATTCACGGTTTAAATTAACAGATTTACATGTAGCACCAGAGTTTGGTGGGTCTACTGATCTATTGACAGCAGTTTGATAAGTAATAGATCCTTCTGAAGAAAGATTATTCCTCTGAGCTTGATCTTGCCCTGCTATTCTTTGACAAAATTCTTCTTGGATATTCTGCTCTGACACATTGCCTGGTACATGTGGCACTTCTTGAGATCTTGAATGCCATTGGCCCTGCACTCCAGACCCTGGTTGAACGCCTAGGGGGCTAGTAAGATCACTGTGGGTGTCGACAACAAATTCGTTTTGTTGTAGCAATTGGTGCATCTGCTGTGAAGTTCCTGTCATTGGTAAGGACACCCCCTGAGATCCAGGTGCAAGACTATGCAATTGACTAGCTACACTTTGATCTTCCTCAGAGTTATGTTGAAAGTGATTGATTGTCTGAGAAGATTGGAAATGCTCAGAGACCGGTGGCTGTAGTGCTACATTGTGACCCTCTATTCCAGGCTCAGATTTTATTTGACTGCCAGCACCATGTGTCAGCTGAGACCGCCCATATGACAAATGCTGACTTTGATGCTTCTGTTGACTCTGATTTTGAAGAAGTTGTTGCTGAAAATGAACAGGGAGTGGTGATTGCATAGCACTCTCACGTAGTGAATGCTGAGTTCGGCTTTCTGATTCATCAATTGAAGGTTTCATGTTTGATGCATGCTGAGGATTGACCAAATTTGACTGATTCACCATCAACGGAGAGCTTGTCTTATGTAATGTGTGCAAGCTTACTGAGTTCATATTCTGATTATTCATCATTGATGTAGTTGAGGTTGTTGGAGCATAAAAATTTCCAGATCGAGAAGAATCAGCAGTGCTACTCCCATAACCATCACCTGCAAAGTATAAGTATCCAATGAACAATTAAAACGAATACAGAGACGGACAAATATATTAACATATATTTGTATGTATATATTATATATATATATGTGGGTGTGCGTAGAATGAGTACCCTGTGACATATGTTGCTGATGTTGATCAAAATGTTGTGGTAGTGTTTTGGGAGAGTTCCCATAATGAGAAGCTGTCACATAGCTTTTTGAGGTTCCTGAACCATTCATCTGTAAAGTATTTCCCATCATTCCTAAACCACTGTTTATTGACCCATTTGGAAACCCATAAGGTTTCTGATGTAAACTAGACCTTACTCCCCCACCCATATGGCTCCCCAGGCTATGTAATATGCGACTATTCTGGCCACCAACTTGCTGCTTCTGTTGCAGAGGCTGAGATACTATTGTGGAGTCGATCGTCGATAACCCAACAACATTGTTAGACGAATCCATGTTCATGTAAGACTGATTACTGGTGCTATTACTATTATTGAATCCAGGAGTAGGTATCATTTGGCTGGCCATTCTTTGTGCACCCATTGATGAAATCAAACTGTTTCCACCTGAACTAACTGAGAAATTTGACGACGACTGTTGATAACCACCGATCAAACCTCCTGCAAAACAAGATCCAATTGTAACCCAGAGTAGAAGAAAATTCAATAATTACAACAACAAAAAAAACTTGCATAGAATAAGAGGTAAAAATTACCATCAGATGAACCCAAGGAACTATTGTGCATCCCACTCGAAATTCGAGTGGTATTCGGTAAAAAATTTCCTGTGTTGACAGCTGATGACATCATACCATTACCACCACCTGCCACAATAAAGGAGTTATCCATAGATGATGGAACCGTTATAGTTGAGTTCCCACTTTGAGGCATGCCAGGATTTGGAATCATTGTTCCCATGGGAACGGAAGTATTGCCTTGTTGCTGATATTGTTGATTGTGATTATTCAAGGGGAGTCGTTTGATGAGAACATGTAAACGATTTTCCAATGTCTCTAAATTCATATATTCCTCCTAAAGACAAAAAGTGATTGATAGTTATATATATAAAAGAGGGTAAGGTTTATAAACAAGAAAGAACCAACAAAATATACATGATATTAACTAGGGATGGCAACGGGCCGGGTTCGGGCCGGGGATTGGTCTCCCCGTCCCCGAAACCGATAAGAAAAACCGCCCCCGTCCCCGTCGGGGGTCTTATCGGGGATCCCCGTCGGGTCCCCGCGGTTTCCCCGATCCCCGTTGGGGAACCCGTTAAGCAAAAAATCACCGTTACCCGTTGGTTATATCCGAACCCGAACCCGAAACCGAACCCGAACCTTGACCCGGAATTGTCGGCTGCCGGCTAATTATCGCCGGAAACCTGACGTCGTCGAAGTTAAATGGGGATGGCCGGATGGGAATCGATTTGGGAACAGAGGGCGTCTTCTCACTCTTCTGTCGTTGAACTTGAAATTTTAGGCGGCCAAGACCAAGTGAAGAGGGTGAAGTCGTGAAGAACTAAAGCCGTAAATGGGTATTTGGGTTAACACTTAAATTGGGCTTTTGGATCAAGTTCTTTTTTTTCTTAGCCCATGAATTATCTTTTAATAATTATTTATATTTATATAATATATTAAAAATATAAAAAAAATATATATATACGTTATTGGGCCGGGCCGGGGCGGTGAGTAGTGTCCCCGCCCCCCTCCCCGTCCCCGATAAAATCCCCGATAATATCCCCGATCCCCGTCCCGTCCCGTCCCCGTTAAGAGGTCCCCGAACCCGGCCCGAATTTTTCGGTTTTCGGTTTTCACCGTCGGTTTCAGGTTTTTTTGCCATCCCTAATATTAACATTGTTATTCAACGAAACCTTACCCAACAGGTAGTTGGGACATGGGTGTACATATCCACTCCAACGCCTAAACTGGATAATCTTGCCACACAACTCTTTTTTTATATTATTCCTTAAGTCCCATAGGTGGAAAAAGAGTTACGGGTGTGTAAAACAAAAAAAAACGCTGATGATCTCTTATATTATTCACACTTGCTTTCTTTTATCATAGCATAGTATAATTTTATTTTATTTACTGATGAGAAGTGGCAATGGTCTCTTGTGGCAATTAAGAAGTTTCAATGGTTCATCCATAGCCATATTTTAGTCTCATATATTTCTTGTTATTAACGATACTTATCCTAAAGAGTGGATAATTTGTTACAATTTTATGTATAGCAAAATGATGGGCCACCAGATGGTGGAGTAGAAATATGCCTCGATAGATTTATATGGAAAGGGTGAATCAAAGAAGAAAAACCAAAACCTTGGTGGTCGCAGTTTTGAACAGGCCTTCTTCTAGGCGTCTAACAATGTCCATCACCTTCTTTGGAGCTATCTCCTGAGTTTGTTGCCGCTGCATTAAGAATTCATAGCTGGAGAAAGAAATTTAAAAAACATTATCAGGGTTTAAACGTTAAAAGATATGTAGAATGCAACGATATGTAGAAAAGACCAAAAGGTAAAATACATACATAACCAGATATATAACTATATAAGCAGGAAGGATGGATAAAAAAGTCGGCATAAGCAAGTAGTCAAATAACATGATATTGAGATGATGTAAGGAGTTTGGTGCCCTTACAGGAACTGAACGAGAAGTTTGATGGTCCCCATGGATTTCCCCTTAAAAATATATATATATATATATATATATTATTATATATATAGATATATTTGCTAGAGGTACCGTCCTCTTTCCCCCAAAAAAAATATGGTATGTTCAGTGGTTACCATAAATTGCTCTGTTCATAGTGCCACAAAAGGGCTACTTTTCTACATACAGCTACAGATGCCCAAGACTCCTATTTTTAGAGCTAAATCAAATTGCTTCTTGCCTTCTTAATCTAATTTTTTCTGTCAACATCATTGTAATCACATATTAGGTGTCCAGCCCGGCAGCCCCTTGTATGGATGATGGTATTCTGGTGTTCACTGTGATCATTAATTACCATTTTATAAACTAATAACTTTAAAGTAGCAGCTTATATTATTTTTTTCCATTTTCCAGCATTATGCAAAATGTACATTTAACCTTTTTCCTCACAAATGTCGTTACTAAAGTTGTTTGGTATTGTCCTCATTACCAGCTTGCACAGACTATTTTTCTATTAATATTTTTGTTTGTCTCATGCTCTCCAGTTTCTTTCCAAAAACCTCAAAACTTCAAAAAAAAACTTTTGACAAATTTTCTGTTTCTCATGTATAAAACTTTCTCCATATCTACCCTTTGGGACAGAAGAAAGGTCGGCGTACATCGTAATCCAGAGGCGGACCCAGGAATTTTTTTGCTTGATGGGGTGTTGAAAAAACGTTGCAAACTCGCCTCATCAAGACTTGAACCGGTGACCATCTCTTCCTACAAGAACACTCTTATCATTGCTGCGCCTCTGTTTTGATTCATTTAAGCAAAACAGTAGCACGATGTACATCAAGTACCGTGATCTTTATTTTGTTGGTTGCAGATCAGATGGATCTATCTTTTGAAAGCTTAACTGAAAAGACCTAGAGAAGGCAAAATTAGCTAAGGTCTCGACAAAATACAGTGTAATGTTTAGGAGAAATGGGTCTCTCCTTACTACCTAGAACAGAACTTCTAGAACTCCACTTATTATAAAAAATCAATCTGCTTCCTTTTTTTCTCACTTCTTCATTCCTCAAAATTGCACTAGCTACTTCACTCCAACTTCCAAAGAACTCTTTATTGTGTAAAACATTGATGAGAAACTATATCAAGTATTATCTGTCCTAGTTACATCAAATACTCGAGAATGAATGAGACAACTCTGTAGGTATGCTCAGTAACCCTTAAAGTGTGAGTATCATGCAAAGAAGAAGAGTGAAGAAGTTATGTTACTTGTGTAGGTACTACATCCAATACAATCATGAAAGTGTTGTATATCTTCATGGATGCATGCACATGTACACAAGTGCACACACAAAAACAATCTGAATCCGCCTTCACAATAGTCGCTTGTTTATAACCATGTAAAGAAAAACTTACATTCTCTCTTGTATAAAACGCCGAGCCTTCACAAAACCAGGCTCCATATTGAGTGTATTACGCTGACCTCCAGAGCTTTGCATTACGTTCTGCTGCTGCGGTATGGCAGACAATGATGTCCCAGCTTGACTGGGTACCTGCCCAGAGAATTGTCCTGACATATGCGTCGGTATATTCATCTTTATCCTTTCAACTACAAGATAAGATACACTTCAGAACACAATGTCAACAATTTATGACATTCAACCAACACCAAATCTTGTGTTGTGATGCCTATCCTTCAGTCAAGTTGTACTCATTTCAGCTCCAATTTTCCTGAGTAAAACCAGAATGCAAAAGGCAATAGAATAACTTCAGTAAGGCCGGTATATGATTGTGCAACAAGAATGGAATGCTTCCCATTAATATAAACAAATTAATAGGGAAATTTGAGAAAGGGAATAACAGTACATCAATCCAAAAGATCAGCATTTTTTGGAGAGAAAAAAAAAACCCAAAATATAAGCATTACTCATAAGTTCAGATTCTCGTCATTCTCATTCTTATTATCAACTTTAGGTTCACTTTAACACCAATTATCCATCTGTTTGACGTTCTACTTACCATAAGTGCCTATTTGATTTTGCACCCACCAAAAAGGTTTTTACTTCATGGAACAATCGTGAAACCTCAACACTTTTCACGTGAATAGGTAACAATATTTTCCTGGGTTTTCCTGGGTGACTAAAAAATGAAGAGCAAAAAGGATAAATTTCAGTAATATGAAGAAAACCGCTTTTCCCCAGCTTTTTTTGTCGTTTTTTTAGGATAAATGAAGTTTCCAAAATTTGTGGTAAGTTTCCTTTACTTAAGAGATCTAATGAAAATGATTATCCATTAATGACAAGTACCCTTTTACCCTTTTTCATTAATAAATTGCTAGAGAGTACTGCTATGATACCAACTGATGGACACTAGAGGATCAAATTCGTAGTTTCGATCAAAATTCTATGATTACAAAGATTCCAGCAATTTGAGAAGCCGGTGATCTCCTTACGCTACTGCCAAATCATGATATTCAATTCATATCCTCCACTGTATCCCCCAACCTCTAGTTATACTACCGCAAGCCCAACAACTTTGACTCCCTAACCAACCGACTCTGTCACCCCAGCCTACTCATATTGACCGGTTGAATTCCGTACTCGGGGAATAATACCTACTTTTGTTTTTGTGGTGTTGCTTACTTTTAACTAGCCTTAAATCTTGTTTTTAAAAATTCACGTATCTTCCATTTGGTCTCAAGTTCTTCACTTATGAATTATTCTCTTTTTTCCAATTATTCAAATTTTGGGCAAGCTTTCCTTTTTGCACACATTTTGCAAGTCGGGGGGTTTCACGGAAACACCTGCTCTACTCTTTGGGTAGAGGATAAGGTTGCATACATCCCTCCCCACCTTCCGGTTGGATATACTAGGCTTGGCTTGGTTTGGTCCTTCTACATCAAACCGCCATGATAAGGATGTATAACAGATGAACTTTTAGAAAAAGAAAGAATGTAAAGTTCTGATGGAGCATTTAGTTTTCTATGTTTGCAATAACGATCAAAAGCTACCAAAAATGACTTGCATTTGAGATTAAAATAAATGAGATGTTGCTCCTGTTTCTGGCACTAAGATGTAACTAACTTTAATCAGGAAATATTTCATTTCACATCCAATTTTTTAACTCAATAAATTAAGCACAACAAGTTCCCATCTATCTCCAGCTAGCTACATCACACCAACGACACCAAGAAAACACATCTTTAGATCTGATTGCCAGGAAAAATGTCAATCACTACATTAAAACCCGAATTTTAGCTATTTATTACAAAAAATCCCGAACACTGAAGCTCCAAACTTCCACATTTAGCAACCCGGATTATCATTTCCTTATATAAGCTAAATAAGTTATGGAAATCATTCACATCAGTATGAGAAAAAATTAAAGCATCCTTCTTTGCAACAATAAATTTCAATTACATGAAACCCTAATTAAAGCAATTCTGCAAATTGGATGATTGAATCGAGACAGATTCAAAGTGATAAAGAATCATAGAAACCTTGGAAACAGATCGCAGTGCACATACCTTAAATTCTTGTTAGAATTTGAACAGTACTTGGATGAGCAATTAGAAGAGACGCGTTACAGACACAAGAGAGAAAAAGGGGTGAAATTTGTCGGGTTCGGGCATGTTTACAAATACTTATAACCCGATAAGTTTGTCGGTTTTTCGGGTTTGGGTTGAACTAAAAACCATCTCCAACCCAATATCAAATTTCATTTTATTTATTATTATTTTTTTTGAAAAGGAAATTTCAATTTATTTATACACCATTTTATCATTATTTTAAGGGGTGTATAAAATCTGAATAATTCGAAATCCGAACCCGAATCCAAACTTAAAATAAGGTGTTTGTGTAAAATCCAATTACCTTGAAATCCGAAAATCCGAAACCCGGTTTTTTGGAGGGATATTTGAGTTCTGGTTGGGTTTGATCTTTAGTCACCCGACCCGTCCGAAAACCCGAAATACTGCATACATATTTTAACTATTACATAAATATATTTATTTATCTAACTATCATATGAAAAATCTTAGATTATAGTCGGCCAAATGTCTTCTAATTTCTAAACTTACTATCAATTTATCAATTAATTGAATTCAACCTCAAAATTGATGAAATTTATATATATTATTTGCATTAGAACTATACCCGAACCCGACATATCTTAACTCGAAACCCGACCAACTCGAAGCAAAGAAATCCAAAGCCTAAAGTTCGCTTCTTTGTTTTCATATCCGAAATCCGATCGGGTTTTTGATTTGTCCACCCGAATCCGTTCGACCGGCCTAATACACACCCCTAATTATTTTGCTCTAATCTATTCTTTAGACAAAATAAAGAAAATGACAAAGAATAAAAATAAAAATATATTTTCATTCTCCTTACATTATCTTGATGTTAGATCTTTAGTGGAGACTATAACATCAAATTTAGTATTTTATTATTCGTTTACATAAAATTATTATTGACGTATTTTAACTACAAATAAATTTTAAGTTTGAATTTTTTTTATCTAATTCTAGTTTACTTGATAGTAATTAAAAGATTTGATTATCATATGTGTTAACATTATATTTTAGACCATATTTATATTAAGTTATGATACATCATAAAGTTTTTTTCTACGTTTCAAATCTATCTAAAAAGATTTTAATTTATAACAGAATAACATATTTAATGTAAAACACATCATTGATATAGATATATAATATGAAGAAATAATGAGATACATCAATAGTAGTATTGAAGTTCAATAGCGTTATTCTCAAGTTCAAAACCCAAAATTTTGAGTATTTGGTGTTTTGTTGTGTTTTTTAGTTTTGTTTGAGTAAATGAGATCCATGTGTATGTATGTATACATAGTTTCTTATCTTTATCTTTATCTTTACTCCTTTATAAAGCATATTTGACATAGTCTTAAATACAACTCACATTGCATGAAATACAACTCTTTTATGCACAAAGTCTTAAATCTCTTAACTACAACTTCAAGAGCCTAAGGTACAACCACATTATGCCCTTCCACACGCTCGGTTTCACAACCCAGATTCACATGATCGATTGCAGGTTTCAAAGACGATGATTGAAGCCTCCAAGATGACGATTGAGGCCTCTAACACGCTCGATTGCAGAGTTTTTAGTTCTGCTTATGGGTCCTCTCGATTCATACCACCAATTTCATACTCTCTTTATTCAGCTACAATGTTTTCTAGTTTCATGTTGATGATGATAAATGCTTTAGGGTTTGATCTTTTGATGATTTCTCAGAGGTTCTTGATCGATTTCTCATAAGTTCTTGATCGATTTCCTTTTGTAGTTTCATGTTTATTGATTTCTCACAAGTTCTTGATCGATTTTCTTTTGTAGAAGCACAATTTTCTTTTATAAGCACCAATTTTGATCGATTTTTTAAGGAGAAAACTCCAAGTTATGCCATCGATTTCTCACAGGTTCTTGATGGATTTTCTTTTATGTTTAATTTTCTTTTTTATTCAATTTTTATAAGCACAATTTTTTCAACTCTTCTTTTCTATTTGATTTTTATCAAGGTGTTTTGTTCCAACTATCGTAAACTATTGCTACTGTTTTCTGTATTTAATTAATTTGCTTTCCTCTTATAGTATTTTGATTATGGCAACATGCCAACAATTCATATTGGCATGCTCCAATATTCATTCCTTTCAGTTAGAATTACTAACGTAAAAGCATATCCCTATTCTTATAATCTGGTGCAATATTTTTATATATTTTGATCTTTTGGTGCTATCATGTTTGATAGTTGATATCTCAAATGTGCATTTTAGTTTAACACCATCTTGAAAAGAAATCAATAAAATCCAGTGAGGATGCAAATAACATTATGAGTTATGTGTGCGCTAGATCTTTTCTTGCCACCTAAGATGAATAATTTTCCTTATTTTTATCTTCTTTTCAACATTGAATCAAAAAATAGAATAAACAATGATAGAAAACACTTGACATAAATAATAGCATGACAACTGCAATGTTAAGATGAACCCAATAATCACACATACATTTTGAAAATACAGGAACTGCAGGATCACTTCACCTTCACTTAACCAGTAAGAAGCCCTTTGGTCAACCATGTCACATGGTTCTAAAGTGTGATGGATGCTTTCTTGGGGATAGTTATTTGTGCTAGATGCAACAATCGCCTCCAATATGCGATCCCTTCTATAAAAGGAGGTTAAACCCCTAGTTAAAAACGCATATACTCTATGTTCCTTCTCCAAGAATGGCCATTTCCCTAGAACCATCAACACCATAGTGTTCAAGGAAGTGGACTTTTGCCCCATCTGATCGATTCCTTTCAAACAGGACTGCCTGATTTTTAAGATTGTAAACATGCTAAAATGGTATTACTGCTTCTTATGGTATTCCTCAACAAGGGGGATACTAAGTTTTATGTGGATGCCTTCATTTCCTAAATCTCTATATCTTTTTAAAAAAAGAAAAATGTCTGTAGGCCTTAACATGATTAATTTAAAATTTCACTTTTTCGTTCGCATAAATTTTCACCTTACTTTTTTTTTTGATTGCCTTATATAAACCTATCTGACCACTTGGAAACAACAATTGCTGGTTATGTTGATTTGTTTAAACATTGTTGTCTTATTTTTTACCCTTCTTGAATGTCTTGAGTTTAATTTGGTCCCCTTGTTGGTCTTTTATGTTGGCTAGGTGAAGAAAGATGAACAAAAGGTTGATACATGTGATTTCAAAGTTAAGTTTTCAATCCATCAATGATGGTTAGTGTAGGTAATTTGAAGAGTTTGATTATAAATGCTTATCGAAGCCTTTCACTAATATGATGCTCTCGTGACACAGATTCATAGAAGAGCTATGGACCCAAATGTTGGTTTCTTTCTTTATGAGGTTGATTCTAGAAATTGTTACACTCTCTCTCTCTCTCTC
Organism: Silybum marianum; assembly: GCA_036898165.1. Taxonomy (NCBI): domain Eukaryota; kingdom Viridiplantae; phylum Streptophyta; class Magnoliopsida; order Asterales; family Asteraceae; genus Silybum; species Silybum marianum. The sequence goes on from CM072529.1 coordinate 17,605,568, forward strand.
TCTCTTTCTCACACACACACACATATATATATATATATATATTGGTTGTGAATGTGTATATTTTCCTGGTTTCATGTACTTGGAAGTTGGAATTCTCTAACTTGGTGTTACAACATAATGCAACAGTAACTTTTGTTTGTTTCTTTGTCAGGATCAGATACAATCATCCAGAAAATTAATTTTAATAGCCTCTTATTTTTAAGATATTGCAATTTATGTTACTCGAGGGGGGTATGCAGTTGGTGGGTCGACTTTGTTGGGTTTTATTGAAGTTTATGGAGCATTGGTTGTAAATCTGCAAAATGGCTTCTGCAAATTGATAACAATCCTTCATGTTTTGATATCTAGTTCAAACAAAAAAGAATTACCACCAAAGATTGCAACTTTTTCTCCATCAAAAGGATGTCCCTCTATCCAAGGAAGTGTGTGTATGCAGGAAAAAAGCTATTCCTAAAATGTTTTCAAAATAGAAGAAAATTAGAGTTGGAATTGGACTTTTAAGGATTTAGATTGGAACTAAATATGGTTTGACAAAGAACTGAATCAAACTTAATATCATTCATTTGAAATTTTTTTTGGGTTTGTTGCATATAGTTTTGGAATTGAATTATAAATTTTATTAGTTGAGGGTGATTTTATGTTTTAACACTAAAAGTGAATGGAATTTAATTTCACAAAATTGCTAGAAAATGATGGATTCATCTGGTTGTTGGAATTTGGGAATTTCTGTATTAACTAAACTCAAATTTATGAACCAAACTCTACATAGAAGGTTTTTCAATATCGTCTCACACTCTACATGAGATGCAATCAACAGTCTATGTATTCAAAGTTTACATCCCGCTGCATTGCATGGGCATACAACTAGTATATATATATATATATATATATGGGTCTAATCAAATAAGAACTGATTAGTTTGTATATATATATATATATATAGAGAGAGAGAGGGGTATGTTCTAATACAAACTCGTCTCTACATACAAACTACGCAAACTCGTTTTCTCCTTTGAGTTTATTTGATTATTTTTAATTTAAAGAGGGTAGATCAGTAATTGTACAGTTTATTCATAATTTTAATAAATTAAAATCCGGCCACTAAATGCGGTTATTGCATTAACGTTTTTATATTTTATTCCTTTTTTAGTGGAGTTTTATTTTTAGTTAGTTATGAATGTAATTATCCTATATCCTAAATACCATTTTGCTTCAAACTTTGATTTATTCACTGTGTTTTTTTTGTCATCTGTCATTTTAAGATTATCCAAATAACTTCCGCCTTACCTACAGGGGAGGTGAACTGAGTGAGAGCAGGCCCTCATCATATTCTACAAATGGATGATGGTTTCATATACGATTCGCTTCATAAAGATGACTTTGAAGATGAAGTTTTTTCTGATGTCGATTCAATGGAAAATCTGAATCCAAATTCATATGATGATATTCAGAATGAGGATATGGATGTTGAGGATGGTAACCAGTTTGGATGTTTTCTAGAAAATGGTTAGTTTTTTTTTTAATTTTGAAGGTTCTGTTTTTTTTTCTTTTACGAATTGTGTAAACCGAATAGTTATGTGTTAAATGTTATGAATTTGTTTGAGAAGTTGTGTTTGTTGATGAATTCAATGTATGGACTCTTTTGAACACTTATGATTTCTTATAAAGAAAAGTTATGCATTTACTGTTTTGAATTAACTGGTTGTTAATTATTTTTCTTTCTAAAAACTGCTATGTGTTTTTATCAGGCGAATTTTGGAGGTATTCATGTCATTATATTATAAAACTTATTTTTTTATATCTATGTAATCTATACAATTTTTTTTCTAGAGGGCTATTATGTCAACAGATTATGAAAAAATATGTTATTAGCCCTAAAACCGTAGGTTTATTAAATTAATTTTTTTGTCAAGCAGAAGTGAATGCACATACTATTGAATTCCCTAGTGGTCGCATGTATTGGGTTCCTCTAGTTGACGAAGGTTTTAAGATAGGTCTCGTTTCAGAATTTCCATCAGTTGAAATTGTCGTGGATGCATATATGAAATACACAAAAGTTGTTGGGTTTGATGTTAGGGAATCAAACAAAAAAAATGAATAATATGAATATGGTGCAGAATAAGTATTTGGTTTGTAGCAAAGAGGGGGTGCCGAACAAGAAGGAATACAATTCTCTAGATGATGGCAGTGGAAAAGGATAATTTCATAACACCAGCATAAAAAGATCTAAATGCAAGTTAAGAATCAGATTTCGTCTTATTAAAGTACTACGCGTTATGGTGTTAACAAGTTTGTGGAAAAACACAATCATCCGCTATTTAATTATGAAGATATGTCATTTGAGAGCATTTTGGAGATTTTCATTCTTAATCTTGTTTGTGAAGTCTATTGTTAGATTGTATTTGCTACATTCAAAGTTAAAATTGGTATCAGAGCAGGAATCATCTGATTTTGAAGAAAAAGATTTGAAGAAATTTGAAGTTTTTCAAAATTTTCTTGATTTGATCAATTTAGGAGATTTTGTGGATGGATTGATGTGAATTTAGGCTTGTTAGATTCGAGTTTGATAGGATAATACTCGTCTGAAAGGAATTAAGATTTGGTTTCGATCCAGATAGGTTTTTAATTGAAAATTCGAAGTTTTTGGGTTTTTGAAAAAGTTCACTGTTTGTGAATTAAAGTTGGGATTAGAGGATGTTTTAGGGTTAGTGATTTGAAGAAAAAGTGTTCAGAAAGTGATTTCAAGCAACCCTGCAAAGTTTCAACTCAATCAGAGTTGATTTGAATTTGTTTAGGTCGATTTTTGTATTTTCGGACTTGGTCAAAAAACTGAACTGTTCTTAAGTTTCGGATGAAGTTCATCACCTTCGGATAGGCTATCTTGATAACCTTCGGATAGACAATCTTCATGGAGTTCATCATCTTCGTATAGTACTGTTCGAAGTCTCAGGTGAACAGTAAACCCTCGGACAAAAGGATGTTCATAACCCTCGGATAAAGAAGCGTATGAATAGTACACCCTCGCACAAAGCGTGTGCGAGTATACCCGAACCTCGCATAGTGTCGTCCGAGCCTTCCATAGAAATCTGAGCCTTGCACAAGGCATCCGAACCTAGATCCGAAGCCTCGTACACCTACCCGAGCTTCGCACAAGCCTAATCCGAGCCTTGCACAGTAACCTTCGCACAAGTCTAATTCGAGTTTCATTCGAGCCTTCTCTTATAGCCTTCGTATAAGAGCTTCGCATAAGGCATCTTTGTACAAATTTAAAAATAAAATAAAGTCTGGAAATTTCCAAAATTGCCCTTTAAAATTTTGACTTTTTGGATTAAATTTTAGATTTTATCTTCAAAAATATATTTCAATTTTTGTAAATTTTTTCTCGGTGTTTGACTTTACGGTTGACTTTTTCCCGAGTGTTGACTTTGACTTTACAAAATTGATTTTTTCTCACTTATTTGATAGTCAAAGTTATTCAAATCTTCTGCAAATCATTGATTATTGATCATCGTGTATTTGATAACAATGTCTTCTATTTATTTGAATTCTCAGGTGTCTTCTCTAAAAGCACAGGTTGCAAGTCAAAAGAAAGAGATTTATAAGCTCAAAATCGACTGTCTGGAAAATATGAGCTGATTAACTCTTTGCGAAATGATTGCACTAAAGTGAAGGTGTTACACACTCAACACATTGAACTTCAAGTAGATCCAACTACTAACACATATCAAGATTTCAACAAAAAGAGGAATATTGAGATGATAATGAAAAATGCTGATCTTCAGATAAGGATTATTGATTTAGAGCATGATAAATGGATTTATTCTGAGTATGGGATTGTAAAGAAAGATGAGTATAAATCTGATTTAGAATAACAGTTTGAGAAAGAGAAAAAGATTTTTATACATATAAAAATCAAATAGGAGACTGAAAAAAGAAGACTTGAAAGAAAAATAAAGTTTTGTGAGTTGACAAATATGAAGATTTCAAAATAAATAGCTGATTTTGAACAGGTACTTGTCATTGAACGAAGTAAATTTGAAGATGAAAGAAAGAAGTCTGATAAGAAGTGTCCGACGTGCTTCAAGCTTACAAAGAAGATTTCTGTAATTCAGACAACATTGGAATAGGAAAGAAAGACCGCTGCTTTTGACAAAAAGATTCTTATGAAAAAGAATAATGGAATTGTCAAAGAATTGTCAGATAAGAAGAAGTGGCTGGAAGTTGCTTATGTTGAAGGACTAAAGCATAATCTCTTAATCATTAGTCAACTCTGTGACAAAGACTTCAAAGTTTTGTTCACAAAGACAAGATGTGCGGTTACAGATAAAAACGACAAACTTGCTTTAAAAGGCAAAAGATCAGAGAATGTATATATCATAAATATGGATAGTACTCACTCTGAAGATGTTTGCTTTCTATCAAGGGCCTCCTCTGATGTAAATTGGCTCTGGCACAAGAGACTTTCTCATATAAACTTCAAGATGATAAATGATTTGTCTCAAAAAGAACTTGTCAAAAGCCTCTCTAAACACTCTTTTACAAAGGAATCTCTTTGTTCAGCGTGTGAGAAAGGAAAGTTGACAAAAGCTACGTTCAGGTCTAAGCAAGTCTCTTCAGTGACCACTCCTCTTCAATTACTTCATATGGATCTATTTGGACCAGTCAACGTCCAATCCATATCTGGAAAGAAATACACTCTTGTGATTATTGATGAATATTCCAGGTATACTTAGGTATTCTTTCTTCGTTCCAAGAGTGATACCCCTGAAGAAATTATTTCCTTTATTAAGAAAATGGAAGTTCTGAACAATCTCATAGTTCGTTCCATAAGAAGTGATCATGACACTGAATTTAAAAACAGTACCTTAGTTAACTTCTTCGATGAAAAAGGAATTAATCATAATTTCTCATCAGTGAGGACCCTTCAGCAAAATGGTGTTGCTGAAAGAAGAAACCGAACTGCTCAACGAATCTCGTCTACCAACTCAATTCTGGGCTGAAGCAGTTAACACTACTTGTTTCACTTAGAATCGATCCCTAGTCAAACGATTCAAGAAGACCTCCTATGAATTATTTCATAGAAGGAAACCCTCTCTGAGCTATCTACACATCTTCGGATGTAGGTGCTACATCCTGAATGACAGAGATCATTTAAGAAAGTTCGATCCAAAAGCTGACGATGGAATCTTTCTTGGATACTCCTCAATATACAAGGCATTCAGAGTCTTCAACAAAAAAAGATAACAAGTAGAAGAAACCATGCATGTCAACTTTGATGAATCTCGCTCAACAAATTCAATTCCTGTCCCTGAAGATGACGAGGAACTGAATAATTGGATGAAATCTCACTATGGGGAGCCTGAATCTTATTTTAGTTCACCTCCCGTCACTAAAAATAATGACGATGAAGGTCCTAATTTCATTCCAACCTCAAGTAACGTTCCATCCTCCTCAGAGATAGACACCTTACCCCCTTAAATCAGATTCCTCCCTCTAATTCCTCCAACGGTGATTCATCAGTGAATAACTGATAAGGTTAATTTATTAACCCGATTTACGTCTCATATTAGAGTCTTTTATTTTCCTTTTTAGCATTTTTTAGAAGTATATTAGGACTTTAATATTGTTTTAGTATTACGAATGTTTTCCGTATAAAAAGATATTTGTGCAACTTTTGGTCACCAATTGTCGAAATTTGTACCATTGTTCATGTTTTCTTTTTATGATATGTCCAGGTAAGATAGAAGGAAGCACGTGAGAGCCGAAAGTTGACCAAATCAAAACACCGGGAAAAAAACCGAAGACCCACAACTTGTGTGGGTATATTTTGTTGATGTAATTTTATTTTGCGAGTCAAACTTTGTTGCTCTAAAAACTTAACTTAGCTTGTGTTTTACTAAGGGCTAATTTTGTAATTTTCGGCTCTTGGGTGGAAAACTCAAACCAAAAATGGCTTAATCAATAAGCCAAGCCCAATTACCTTACTTTTTCTATAAATAGGATGCAAGATGGGAGGAAAAGGGATCTTTTTTTTCTTTTGGCATCTCTCTTTTTGTATCAATTTTACTCTCAAATCCAAACAAGGTTTGGAGAGAGTAGTTGGAGTGTCATGGCAAGTTGAAATTAGTTTTTTATATTTACATGTTGCTATAAAAGGTTGCAGGTTGTATCATTGCTTTTCCAATTTCTATCAAGTGGCCATGCAAGTGGGTATTTCATGCAATTCTATAAAAATCATCTTTTTCACTAGTTTATATGACTAGCATCTTTCTTTCTTCTCTTTCTCTTCATCATCGTAAGTTCTCATCTCTCTCTTTATCATTTTTCTTTTAGTTATTAAAATTAGATTTAGAAAGTCTTAAACACCTACTTAGTTCATTAAGCACCCATCTTTATTTTCTTTTTCGATTACGTCGACCATCACCATCACCACCTTCACTTTCGATTTTCATCTTTTAGTCATAAAAATATCGAGCTCTCCATAAAAGCTTCTCAAGATCTTTAGATTAGTTCACTCATTTTTGTAAAAGCTTTCATCTCAGATTCGTACGTATTTTATATTATTCGTAACCTTTACTTTTCGTATATCAAGAGTGTCAATGGCAAACTTGTCCTTGTGTACTAACTTAAGATTACCAATGGTAAACTTGTCCCTATTTTACATTTCTGTTCCTTAAGATTATCAATGGTAAACTTGTATCCATTTTACGTTTACATTTCTCAAGATCACCAATGGTGAACTTGTCCTTATTTTACATTCACGTTTATTAATTTTCGTTACATGCTTTCTATTATTTATTTCATTTACGTTTAAACTCAAGATTACCAATGGGAAACTTGTCCTTGTTTTATAATTCCTTGTCATTTATATTTAGCTTTATTATTTATGTTTAACTTAATATTTCTTAGTTTAATTATTCTCGTTAGTTTACGTTTATCTTTTCTCGTCAAAATACTTTATAAAAAACCAATAACTAATGGAAGGCTAAAACCTTAGTTTGGGGTGTAAGGTAATAAATTGAGATTTAAGTAATAAGACTAAAGAGGTGTATCGACTTTATAACGATAGTTTAAAGACTTGTCACGTTTAGATTTTTAATACTTCGTAAAAATATCTCTAAAGTTAATTGACAACTAACTATTGGTATTTAAGCGGCTTAACCTTAATGAGGTTATAAAACGTATTATTTTTCTAAGACAATAATTATTGTTATAAAATATCTTTTTATCTAACTATTTAACTCCATCTCAATTTATCCTTACACCCTAAGCTCGTTCTTTATAAAAGTATTTCTCTCAGTTATCAACAAACCAAATCATTTTAGTTAATCAAAAACCCTCTTATTTTCACCCTCTGAAATCAAACCGTTAAAAACCGAGCTTTTTCATCTCTATAAGCTTTAACTACAGTCTCTGTGGGAATGATATCCGGTAATTTGTACCATTATTACTTGTTACAATACGACAATATTCCGAGGTGTATACTTGCCTAGATATATATTTTATGTATTGTGTTGGTTCCAGATTCTCTACCCTTTGCTGATTAGAAATTTGGATAAACGTTCATACCAGGCTCTGGGTGCTTGCTTTAAGCCATAGAGAGCTTTGTCAAGAAGAAAGACATATTCTGGATGTCTTGAATCTTTAAAGCTAGCTGGTTGTTCAACATACACTTCCTCTTTGAGATTACCATTTAGAAATGCACATTTAACATCCATTTGATAGACTTTAAAGTTTTTGTAAGCAGAGAATGCCAGAAAAAGTCTTATCGCCTCCAGTCTTGCAACAGGGGCAAAGGTTTCATCATAATCAATACCTTCTTCTTGACAATATCCTTTTGCCACCAGACGAGCCTTGTTTCTGATCACAATTTCGTCCTCATCCTTTTTATTTCTAAAAACCCATTTAGTACCAATGGCAACTTTGCCTTTTGGTAATGGTACTAAGTTCCAAACTTTGTTGCGTTCAAATTATAGTAACTCCTCCTGCATTGCTTCTACCCAACTAGGTTCGGCTAAGGCTTCATGAACTTTCTTGGGTTCAATTATACTTAGAAAGTTGACATAGAAAGCTTCATTTGCAGTAGCGGATCGTGTTTTGACACCCTCAGAAGGATTACCAATTATGAGATCTGGAGTATGTGATTTAGTCCATTTCGTCATCCTTGTTTGTGATATTGGTTGAGCCTGAACTTCGGTGTCAGAAAATGAGATAACTTCATCCGGAAATATTGACTCTGAAACTCTTGATCCTAAAGTCTCCCCCTCAGATGATGGAACAGAAGAATCTTCTGGACAATCAGATGAAACAGGAACAGAAGGATTGAAGAGCTAGGTTCAGAAGAGGTAGGACCAGATAAAGTTATGCCAGAGGCATGAAGAACTTCAGGTATACTGAAAGAAGGATTAGGTACAACAGGTTCTGACATTACTTCTTCGCCAGAAAGTCTTGAAAAAGGGCATCAATCTCGGATTCTCTGGATCCTGAAAGAAAGTCAGAAGTAACAGTATTAAGTTTGAGTTCTGAAGAAGAATATTCAGAGGTGAGTTGAGTTTGATCATCAAAATCAACGTTAATGCTCTCCATAACGGTTTTAGTTCTTAGATTAAAAACACGAAAGGCTCTGGAATTTAAAGAATAGCCTAAGAATTTTGCTTCATCTGATTTTGGATCAAACTTGCCAAGTTTGTCTCTGTCATTTAAGATAAAACACCTGCAGCCAAAAATATGAAAGAATTTGACAGATGGTTTTCTTTTGTTAATAAGCTCATAAGAGGTTTTGAGATGCCTCTTGACAATTATGGAACGATTCTGAGTGAAACAAGCAGTGGCTACAACTTCCGCCCAGAAGTGAATTGGGAGTCCAAAAGCTGCAAGCATTGTTCTGGATGTTTCGACCAAGGTTCTGTTGTGACGTTCAACGACACCATTCTGTTGGGGAGTGCGTACAGCAGAGAAGTTCTGAGAAATTCCATTTTCAACAAAGTATGCTTCAAGTTTGGCATTCTTGAATTCAGTACCATTGTCGCTTCTCAGCTGTTGAATCTTCTGGTGTAAAAGAACTTGGATTCTGGTCATCATATTTTGAAGTACAATAGGAACTTCTGACTTTTGTCGAACAAAAGCAAGCCAAGTATACCTGGAAAATTCATCGATAAGTACCAGAATATACTTTTTACCGGAATGACTCTGAATTGCAATTGGACCACAGAGATTGACGTGTAGCAATTGCAGAGGTCTTATGCAAGAGTGATCACTTTTTGTTTTATGAGATGCTCGTTTTATCTTTCCTATTTCACATGCAGGGCAGAGGTGATCTTTTTGAAAATGAACTTCTGGAAGTCCAGAAACCAAATTATGTTTTACAAGCATCTCAAGATTATCAAAGTTTAAGTGAGACATTTTATGATGCCAGAGCCATGCAACTTCACTCTTTTTGGAAATAAGACATAAGGTCTCCTTACCATCCTTGGAGGTAAAATTCATCATGTAGAGATTACCTTTTCTGTCTGCTCTCCAAAGTTCCTCACCTGCCTTAGAAAATAAGTAACAATGTTTTTCATCAAATACGACAAGTATCTTAGAATCACATAGTTGACTAACACTTAGGAGGTTATGTTTCAAACCAGAAACATGAGCTACTTTAGATAAGGTAATATTACCTTTCTGTAAAGTACCATAGCCCTTAATCTGACCCTTACCATTATCACCAAACGTTACAGCTCCACCACTTTTGTCTTTAAATTTGGAGAGTAAGTTTCGTGAACCAGTCATGTGCCTCGAGCATCCAGAGTCAAGATACCAGATATGCACACGCTGTTTCTGCAATCAAGATCAGAGTTTCTTAGGTACCCATACCATTATGGGTCCTTTAACGTTAGTTTTTGTCTTATCAGCCTTTTGTATTTGCTTTTGATTTGATTTGACAGAAGGTAAAGACGAATTATTTGGATTTTTTGTGTTTCTGTTTTTCTTTGTTTTATTTTTATTGAAATACGAATGGTTGGTAGTGAAGGAATTTGAAGTTCTTGAGAAAAATTTCTGTAATTTTAAGAATAGGGAAAAACATTCAGAATTCTGAAACATAGAAGATTTTATTGAATTTTCATTGTGATAATGATAATTACAATTATTCTTAAAACTGTCTTTTCTAGTATCAGTTGTTCTAAAGAATTTCCTATCTAGACTAGACATATGTTTAGAATCTGAAATATTCTTCAACGGAGATTTCCTCGGATTTATCTTCTCAGAAGCTTTTGTATTTACTGAAACAGGAACAGATAGATTAAATTTCCATTTACCTTTCTGAACATAAGAAAGTTTCGGAGGATAAGATTTAGGAGTTTGGATAGGGATCTTCTTTTTAAGTTTTTCTTCCTTTTCAAGTTCAAGACAAGATTTAGCTTTCAGACACATTCCTATAAAATCTGGATGTATAAAAACAGGTTTTCGTTGTTCAGAAGGAACAGATAAAATCGGAATTTCACTTGAATGTTTCTGAGCATTCATTCCAGAAGCTCTTATCTCCAGAGATTCATTTGTAAAGAGAAATGGGGCGTCTTTGTTTTTTATGATCTCTGGAGTTTTAGCATAAATAGGAGATTGATGTCCAAGATGAGAGAGATATGTTTCTGAATTATCAAAGAAATCCTCACTTTGATCATCATTTTCCCATGGATATGTGATTTCTTCTAAATCCTCTTGAGTTCCGGAAAGATTTAAATCAATAAATGAACAAGGAAATATCTCTGGATTATTTTCTAACTTTTGTTTGTCATTCTCAAGTTTAAAACAATTATCCAGAGTCAAGAGAAGATCTTTTTCAAAACTAAGTCTTAAGTCCTCTTCTGCTTGAATAGGAATAAACGCATCAGCCTCTGGATTCAATTTTATAAGAACACTTGAACCAAACTTGAAAATGTCATCCTTCTTCTGAATTTGATTTAGATTAATGTTAGTCTTTTCAGAAGAATATGTAATATTTTTAAACTTGAGTTTTCGTTGATGATGACCATTTTCAATTTCAGATCGTTTAAAACATGATTGTTCAAAAATAATTGGAAACACAGGCTTCTGTTGTTGTCCTATACAAAAAACAGAGTTTAAACCAGACTTCTTTTCACACGTATAGGGATCTAAATCTTCAAAGCCGATTCCAGATCTTCCTACTTGTGTACTTATTTTCTCATGAACTTTTTGAGCATCGAGATATGTTTTGATCTGGTGCTTTTTGTTTTGAAGTTCAATGTACAAAAATTCTCTTTCCTTTTCAAAGTAGTTTTTAAGTGCTACAGAATTTAATCTGTCACTTTCCTTAACTTGAATTTCCTTATCCTTTTCTTCCAGAAGTTTCTTATAACTTAAGTGCTCCTTTTTTAACAAAACTTCTGTGTCTTTCAAGGTTTTAGAAATCTTTTCTTTTTCCGTGTCAAGTTTCAGTTTTTCTTCTGTTAAGATATCCATCTCTCTTTTGTAAATATTTCTTTCCCTTTGTATTGTGGAAAGAGTTTTCTCAATGTTTTTTTGTAACTTCTTTTCAATTGTAAGCTTTTGTTTAAGTTCCTCAAAATTGTTTGATAAAAGCACAATTGTATTCTCAAGTTCAGATGATTCAGAAAGAGTACTAACCGGTGATTCAGAAAATTTGTTCTTCTGATTCATTTGTACTTGCCATTCCACAAAACATGGCCTCATCACCGCTGGACTCATCTCCGATCCAGTTTTCTTTCTCAGCATAGTGGGCTCTTTCAGTAACATTATACTTGTATTTATTTTTGTAATATGTTTTGTCTTTATCCAGAGCCCCTCTGCAATCCTTCGAGTAATGACCCGGCTTGCCACATCTGTAGCATACATCTTTCTTTTTCTTCTTTTCCTCTTCCTTCTTTTCTGTTTCACTCTTCTCAGATCTCTGATCCTCTTGCTTAGGAGTATAGTTAGAGAGATCAAACCTTCTATTTCCTTGGAATGCCCTATTTCCAAACCGGTTTGTAAACTGTTTGGTAATAAGAGCCAAGGAATCAGCAAATGCCTTTATTTCATCATCAGAATCAGAATCTTCTTCTGGAACAATTTCTGACATGAATGCCTTGCTTTTCACTCTTCTATCTTCACTTTTTCTTCTGGTAGCTCCCTTTGTTTCAGAAATCAAGGCCAAAGGTCCACCTATAGTTGTTTTCTTTTGTACAACCTCCTTCTCATGAGCTTGAAGAGTTCCAAATACATCATGTAGAGACCATTGCTCAAGATCTTGATTAGCTTGTAAAGACATGGAGAGATTTGACCATTCTGGATTTAATCTCTTTAAGAATAAGACATTATTGTCTTCCTATGATCGAACAATATCACATCGTTTACATAGATTTATCAGATTATTAAATCTATGAAAAGTCTGTTCCAGAGATTCATCCGCAATGGCTTGGAAGCTGTTGTATTCGTTCAGAGCTTGAGCTCTTCGATTTTTCTTCATTTTAGCACCACCTTCCAGAAGATTTTCTAACTGATCCCATAATTCCTTAGCAGTATCACAAAAATCCAGAGATTGAAAAATCTCATTCGGAATAGCCATGATAAGAAGAGTTTTCGCCTTTTTGGCAAGTTCAACTTTGGCCTTTTCCTCATCATTCCAATTTTCCCTTAGCTTTGGAACTTTTCGGGCAGGGATTTCATCAGTATTGGTAGTGGCAGGAACTCTTGGAATTGTAGTCATTGGTACGAAGGGACCATTTTGAACAATAGGATAAAGTTCAATATCCAATCCTTCATAGAAATTTATCATTCGAATCTTCCATTGTGGATATTCACCACGAATAAGAGTTGGAGGTTTGGTCAGAGAACCAGAGGTATAAACAGCATTCAAATTTGAATTTGCCATTGTTTTAAGATCGAGAAGTATGTAATGACAGATTTGAGTTGAAATCTAGAACAAGTAAATTTCAATTGAATTAAACAACAAAATTTAACTAATTCTTCAAAATTTTAACTACAATTACCACTGTTTTAGACAAAACTGCTATGAATCATCGTAGAACAGGTGGAATTATGAACAATAGTTAAAACATGAGATTACTGAATGAATGAAGAAAGAAATTTCCAAATTGAGATCTAATAATCAATAGATTGATTATCAAGCTCTGATACCATTGTTGGTTCCAGATTCTCTACTTCATAGATCAATCGATAAATTCATATAACAGAGTATAAGCGAAAACAATTAATATCGATTAATCAACCATAATAATAACAATCAAAGATTGAAGAATAGATTAACTTGTAATATAACCTGAATCATGATTACAGATATTTGGAATTACGCACAGTATCTTCTTCAATCTTACGATTAAATTGACAACTTTTATATTCAAAGAAGAGATCTATTTATACAAATAACAGAATGTAAAAGTCAATATTCTAACCTATTACAAACTGACACGTGTGAGATGAGAGCGTGTAACAAACTAATCAGTTGCAAAAGGTAGACATGCTGGATGAATGTGCCACGTCATCCTCTTCATCTTATGGTTCATACTTTCACATGTGTAACATATTGATTTTTAAAGGTAGCGATATCTTGACAACAATAACCAAGTTCCTCCCTTAACACAAGAAAATGTGACTCCTTCTGAGTCTCCTCCAGGGAAGATAACAAATGTTGAAGAACCAATAGCTGATACTTCTTCTAATCTCTCTGAACAAGTCGCTGAATTTATTGTTAATCACTCTCCTCAACCTCCTACTCAACGATGGACTATAAATCACCCATTCGATCAGATTATTGGTGATCCCTATACAGGTGTTAAAACACGTCGTGGTCTAGGTAACATCTGTCTCTTTGTAGATTTCATTTATATAACCGAACCTAAAAGGATCGATGATGCTATCACTGATCCAAGTTGGGTCAGTGCTATGCAAGAAGAGCTAACTAAGTTCCGCGGGAACAAAGTTTGGAATCTTGTACCTCGTCCATCAAATAAGACTGTTATAGGAACCAAATGGGTTTTTCATAACAAATTGGATGAAGAAGGCACTATAGCTCACAACAAATCTTGACTTGTTGCGCAGGGATACAGACAGGAATAAGGTATTGATTATGATGAAACCTTTGCACCTGTTGCTAGATTAGAAGCCATAAGACTTTTCTTAACTTATGATGCCTATAAAGACTTTAGAGTTTTTCAAATGGATGTTAAAAGTGCTTTTCTAAATGGTAAACCTAAAGAGGAAGTTTATGTTGAATAACCTCCTGGTTTTTTCTGATCCTATTCAAAAGCCTCTTTATGGGTTAAAACAACCACCTCGAGCTTGGTATGATACCCTTTTCAAATATCTACTAAAAGAAAAATGTGTGCGTGGAAAAATTGACCAAACTCTCTTTCTTAGAAATTACAAAGGTCATACTATTCTTGCTCAGGTATATATCGATGACATTATATTTGGTTCCACAAGACTCAAATTATGTACTCGCTTTGCTAAACGTATGAAAAAAAATAATATAAGATGAGTATGATGGGTGAACTAACGTATTTTCTTGGTCTATAGATTAAGCAATCTGAGAAAAACATATTCATATGTCAGAGTAAGTATGTTAAAGATATACTGAAGAAGTTTGAGATGACTTAGAGTTCTCCAATGAAAACTCCTATGGCACCTCCTCTAACACTTAATAAGGACCCTAATGGGACACCTGTAAATGTCACTACCTATAGGGGAATGATAGGCTCTCTGCAGTATCTTACAGCGAGTCGTCCTGATATTATGTACTCTACTTGTCTTTGTGCTCGATATCAAGCCGAACCCAAGGAATCCCATCTGATTGCTGTAAAGCGAATTTTCAGATATCTGAAGCAAACTCCTAATCTTGGCCTTTAGTACCCCAAAGGTTCAGGGTTCGACCTAACCGATTACTTTGACAGTGATTTTGCAGGATGCAAGATTGATAGGAAGAACACTACTGAAGGCTGTCAGCTTCTAGGCGGAAAGTTGGTTAGTTGGAAAAAAAAACTCAGTGTCCACGTCGACCGCTGAAGCAGAATACGTAGCCGCTGGTAGTTGTTGTGCCCAAATCCTATGGATGCGGAACCAACTCAGAGACTATGATATAAATATCTCAAATATCCCTATTTACTATGATAGCACCAGTGCTATTGCTATAGCTAATAACCCTGTACTTCACTCAAAAACCAAGCATATTGAGATCAAATATCACTTTATCAGAGATCACGTTATGAATGGTGAAGTTGAACTTCATTTTATACCCACTGAAAATCAACTCGCTGCTCTTTTCACTAAGCCTCTTGATGAGACTAGATTCAATATGTTAATCAGCGAACTTGGTATGTTAAACGCTGAAGAATGAAAATTCTCAGTGATAAATATTATTCAGTGAATATAAAAATGTCTCTCAAATTCATTAGTCATCCTCTGAACTCTGATTCAATGATACATATATTTTGCCAAGGTATGTACCTCTCTTATTTACGCTCTCTGAACATTTTCTTTAAATTCAGAGAATGGTTCTCAAAAGAGAAAATCCATCACTAACAATACCTTTATTGCAAATGATGAGGATTTTAAATGGAAGATGATTGACATTTATTATTTAAATGATAATCTTATCATTTTCAAAAAGAAAAGGACACATCAGACCTTTTTCTGACACACGACGGACATTAACGTTTCCTATCCTATCAAACCCTAGGAACGTGCTATAGGTCATTGTTACCTTTCTCAATATGTTAAAACCGTCGTTTAGTTTCCCTCTCTCTCCTCTTTCTCTCTCATCTAACTATATAAGGAAAACTTATTTCCTTTTCACTTTTTACGCGCTCAAAACTTTCACAGCAAGATAAGCACTCGAATTCTTTCTGCACTAATCAAGAACACCAAGAACACCAAGAACACGCACTTGTGTGTTTTTCTCATTTTCACTCTTTCAAGGTTTGCTTTTATCTTCTTGTGTTTGCAAAACAACTTAAATGTTGTTTGAAACCTCTACCCATTTTCTATAACTTCTAGTTATAAAGATTAATTGTATGTTTTTGTGTTTTATAAACTGTCAAAAAGTCAAAATCATAAAAACCTGCTCTAAGTTTCTTTCTTAGAACAGAAGAAATTTTTGTCTGTTTGATCCAAAACCTTACCTAAATCTTTTCTAAAATCTGTTTATGGTACATTTTTGTACCAAAAATAAACGCTTTGGTATCTTTTAATTAAAATCTTCTTAAAACGTTATTTCTAAAATCTGCCGAATAACAAGTATTTTGACTTTGTTCATCAAAACCCTTGTTTTTCCCATCTTATTGGTATTCTTTATACCAAACTCTCTAGTTTATACATTTTTGTATTAAGCCATGATTTTTCTATTTGGTGTTCCTATCTTTGAAATAGAAATGGCAACCCCAAGCAAGAATATCAACACCTACGCTGAAGCAGAAGTCTTCCTTGTCACAAACTTCGTTGTTGCACCAGAAGCCACTTTCTCCATTGAATAAGGCTTCTTCAAACCTAGCAACTATGTTGCTCTGTTAGACATTCCACTAAAAGACCTTACCTTAAGGATGGTGCTAAATTCTTCCAAGCATGCCCTCTGAAGTATGCCTTTACCCACGTCCCTGTTGGAATGACCTCTCATCTATAACAATTCTGGTATACTGCCCAATGCACCAAGGTCACCACTGACAAAGGCAACCAGCTCCCTGCCATTGAAGTCACCATTAGTATGGGGACTTTCGTAATTACTACTGGCATCATCAGAGCTGCTCTTCACCTCCCTGCAAGAGGAAAGAATCACCAATGGGTCTCTGCACCCTCTAGGGAAGAGATTAAAGACTCTCTTGACCTCATTGGTTACAACTGGCCAATTGATGAGGAAACCTCTGAAATCAGCAAGGTGATAACCAAGATCGAGAAGAAGAGATTGCCAGCGAGGTGGCAGTATATTTTCACTCATGTGATTCAGTGCTTAGGCACTAAGACTGGCTCCCAAGATCAAGACAACAAGCAATTCTTGGAAATGGCTTTTTCTCTCTGCAATGGCCGCAAGTTGAACTACGCTGAGTACATCTTCAACGAGCTGTACAGCACGGTGCAGTTGTAAAAAAGGGAAAAGACTATCCCTTATCCAAGGTTTGTGGCTGTAACAGTCTAATTTAAGGTAGGTTAACATTATTAATGATGTAACAAAAAAAATTATCACTTATAGTACAATGTATAATATATATATATATATATATGGATACAATGTAAAAATAAATTAAAGTAAAATTATTAGGTAAATGTATATTCGTGTATATATATATATATGATATGTACATATTGAAAAAAAATAGATATTTATATGTTTAATGATATTAATATATATATATATATATATGTATATATGTACAATATATTTGAAAGAGTCTTATTTACATGAATATTTGATATGGTTATTATTATTGATGCTTATATTAACTACATAAAATATATATATATATATATATATATATATATTTATTTACAAAATTAATAAGAGTGAGATAAGTGTGTAACTCAATTTCCTTGCACATTAAGTATGAGTGCGAGGACTCATATCTTAAGCTAATACCATGATGACACCTATCAACTTGAGTGAAAATAATAGTGACACATATTGTTGATCTAAAACTCCTTTCTTTAGTTGCAATAGAATAGGTTTTATACTTATTCTTATTCCGCTTGTAACTGTAAATTTGTTTATTGATATAAACTAATTTAAAAACGAAAATCTACTTGTGTTTGTATTCAACCCCCCCTCCTCGTTCTACAAATTGTTCTATATATTTGAACTCTTGTAAACCCCTTTGGGACCAACAAGTGGTATCAGAGCAATGTTTTTCTCTTCAAATCTTTAAAACAACTTTTTAAAACAAGTTATTTTAAAATGGCTAACACAAACTGTTATACATTTGAAAGTATGAACCATAAGATGAAGAATATGACGTGGCACATACATTCAGCATGTCTACCTTCTGCAACTGATTAGTTTGTTACACGCTCCCATCTTACACGTGTCAGTTTGTAATAGGTTAGGATATTGACTTTTACATTCTCCTACTTGTATAAATAGATCTTTTCATAATGTAAAAGTCGTCGATCTAATTGAAAGATTGAAGAACATACTGTGCGTCATTCCAAATTTTTGTAATCGTGATTCATGTTATATTACAAGTTAAATCTGTTCCTCAATCTTTGATTGTTCTTATTATTGTTGATTAATCAATATTACTTGCTTCCGCTTTTACTCTATTGTTTGAATTTATCGATTGATCTTTGAAGTAGAGAATCTGGAACCAACACAAACACTAACTACATAGACAATGGATCTTTAGCTAAACCTCCAAGATTTAGCCGTGATAATTTCCCTCTATGGAAGGAAAGAATGACTCTATTCCTAGAAGGGTCACATCCTAAGATCCCCTTTTATCTAGAGAATGGAACATACGTTCCTACAGTTGTGGCTCCTGCAGTACCTGCCACCACTACCATTGCAGCCATACCTGAGAGACAAATTGTCAAAACTCCAAGTCAATAGAGTGATGAAGGCAAAAAGGAAATAGCTATTGATGCAAAAGGTAGATCCATAATTGCCATGTCTCTTCCTGATGAAGTTTATCATTTTGTAATGAAAATGAGAACTTCAAAATCCATGTGAAATACTCTCTGTATTCAATATGAAGGAACTGATGAAGTTCAAATTACTCGTAGAATAAATTTGGTAAGACAATATGAAAGTTTTATGTTCTTGAAAAATGAAACTCTCTCTCAAATTCACCAAAGATTTTACTGTCTCCTGATTGACATGAAAACTGTTAATCGGGAATATTCTAATGCTGAAATACTGACAAAATTCATGGAGGCACTACCTGAGCAATGGGAAGTGTATACTACATGTCTTAAACTGTCAAAGAATATTGAGACTTTGTCTCTAAGTGCTTTATATGGGATGCTGCTAAATCATGAGCAATCTCAGGCATTAAAAAGAAACCTCATAAAGGACATCAAAAGTTCCAAAAGTACTTCTTTGGCACTTGTGTCCTCAGAAGCTGAACCTTCTATGTAACACCCTCAAATCTGGAAAGAGCGACTAATTTAAAATTTCTAATATTACATCAATAAATAACTTTCCTCAAACCACAACTAGTAATAACCCTCTACAACAAACAAATCAAGTCCTATACGAGAACTACTTATGGTTGGGTGTTACTAAACCAATAAGAATCGATATCTCCGAATGCGGAAAACGTCACCAAGAGTCTTTATCGTGTCACTTCCTAGCACTCAAGTCCATTCGTGTCGCTAGTACCAACCCCCACGATAACCTGATGCACATGCCGACAAAGAAAAAGGGTTAGGCTTAACGCCTAGTGAGCTCAAAAGTTTTTAACGTATTTATGATTGATTTGAAACCAAAAGATTGCTTGATAAAATATAATTCTCAACGGAAATAACCTAATTATAAAAGCACGTCTTTCCCCAAATTCAATAGTACCATAATAAAAGTTTTAGACCAAAATGACATTAGAAGGGAAAACTTTAAATAGAAATATTCTTTTAACGTAATACCAATTCCAATACTCACACGACCATAATTGAGTTTATAAACGTGGAGATAGAAAACATACCTTTAACCATGTTTTATAAAACGTTAACTCACGAGGACCTTTAAAGGGATAGAAATATCCGAAGTTCACGGGGGATTCCCGATCATACCATCTTTGGTGACGGATACAAAAGTAGGTCACTACTCGATGTTGAGCAACTATAGGAGTCAATGGCAATCGGTCAATAACCGATTATGCACCTTAGTACACGGCCCCCGATGGCTCCTACGAAAGCCCGCGCAATGGTCAATGGCAACCGGCAATAACCGATTATGCACCTTAGTACACGGCCCTCGATGACCCTAAATCGCGCATGCATATAGTCAATGGCATCCGGTAATGATCCGGCATTATACCCAACGGTAAGAGGCCCTCGATGACTTCTATGCGACCAAAAAGGGACAACAATCCCGCCTTTAAACCGACTATATGCCTATGGATCCATTACATACTAGTCCTACTACCGAATACATCAACGAGACGTATTACTAGTTTTCCAACCTTGAAAACTCTTTTCAACAAACCATCTCCTTTCAAGTCCAAGTTTTACCAAAAATTAGGTCAAATAATTTTGAGTTTCAAAACCAAATATTATTTCATTTTATAACCTTTCCAAGTATTTTAAACCATTAATAATGCTCAACTCATCATCTACAACAAAATACTCAAAATCCTCATTTTGACCCAAAACCTCCAAACTTACCCAAATACACAACCACTTGAAATTAAGTTTAGGAATCAGTAAAATACTACATTCAGAACAAGTATTTGAGTTTATAAGTTTATGTTTGAACTCATACTCATGCATTTACAAAATGACCCATAATGCAATAATCTGTATTTTTCAACGATTTATAAATTCCAATACTTACAGATGCAAATACAACCAAATGGTTTTCATTTAAAGACATTGAACCCAAACAACCCACACTTATACTTTATTTTCCAAAATGTCTAAAACCCAAGTATAAGCCCCTTTTCATGATTTATAAATCCTTTTATACCAAATATGCAACCTTACCCAAACACTCACATTTGATAAATAACAAGTAAAACACGTTAATACTTTAACATGGACGTTTTTGGCATGTACAAAGTTTTCACAAAGTATCTTGAACTCACCTTGCTAGATTTAGGCTAAATCTAGGTTTTACCCCAATACCGAGTTCCATTCGGTGAAGACTTTAGATCCTTGAGCTATAACTCTAGATCCATGGTGCAATCCTTCTAAGAACACTTACATGACTTCCAAAACATACACAAAACAAACCCAAGAGAGAATGAGAGTTGTTGGTGAAAAACCCAAACCCTAGATTTCAGATTTCGGAGAGGTGACCTTACCTTCCACCCTATGAGCTCTAAAATCATCAAGTAACCTCTAGATATCATTATTTCCATGTTTAAGAGCTTCCAAAGACGAAACCATAGCACTTTGAATCGCCCAAATCGGAGCTGTGATGAAGAAGTTATGGCCAAATGAAGAAAATCCCGAATTTAACCACTGGAGACCGCCCGCGATCATTCCCTGCGATCATGCCCCGCGATCATGACATGTCATGATTGCCCGTGTCACCCCAAAATGCTTATTTTCATGTCTAAGTCACGGTACCACTTGTGCGATTATGACATGCTATCATGCCACTGTCATAATCGCCGGGCATGATAGCCTGGACCATTCCGAAGTGTTTTTCCCACTTTTCACCCGTTTTGATCCCGTTTCTCGTCTAGCAAATGATACCCAATATAAATAACTTCAAAATACTTATCTCGATGATTCTAAGAGTGGAACACAAAGAGGCCCGATATTCCCGTTTCAGAAGATTTGCTAGAAAGAGTAAGTTCAAAAAAACACCGGCTATTACTGACTCTAATAAGTCGAAGACTCTTCCTGCTGGTAAGTTGTCAACAATCTGCTATAATTGTCAGCACAAGGCACACTTCGCAACTGAGTGTAGATCCAAGAAAGTCGCTACACCAACATCTTCTCAAATCCCTGATAAATCCAAGAAAGAAAAATACTCTAAGTTAAAAGAGAAATATCAGAATCTAAGAAATAACCAGCAAAAAGGAAAAGGCCTTGTCGCTGAGGAGGCATATTGGGATCAGGAAGACGATTGGGCAAATACCACTGATTAATCTGAATCAGATGAAGAAGACATAGCCCTAATATGTCTTATGGCTAGAATTGAAGAAACTGAAGAGGCATCTGACACATCTTCTTCAGAATCTCTATCAACTCAGGTACATAGCCCTTCTAACACTTCTATACCTGAAAATGATAGCTTGTCGGCTCTAGACTCTATGACTGTTGAATTTTACAATGCTTTAAATGGCAGGATCAAAGCTGAACAAATTAACCTTGATCTATCTGAACAACTAAAGAGTTTCCATCTGAAAATCAAAGAACTTTCTAAGATCGAAGAAGATCTTAAGGACCAAATCTTTGTAAATCAGACCATAAGTATTGAAAGACAACAAGCTATCACCGAGCGCAAAAAGGCCATCGCTGATCTTAAAGCTGAAAAAGCCACCATTGAAGGATGGTGTAAATCTTCTGATAAGATAAGTGACACCATAAAAGCTCAGATCCCTGCTAAGGTCAAGAGTGGTCGTGGATATTCTTATGACCAAGAAGAAACTGACACTGACCGTTCCATGCTGAAATTTGGAAGTTTGTTTTTTCTATCCCTGACCCCTCGTCTCAGAGTACTCCTATCTTAGAGACAAGACCTTCTGAACCTATCTCTAAGGATTCAGAAAAAGTGACTAAAGACAAGTTCCTTAGTCAAGTTCCCAAGGACAAGAAACTCCTTTCATTGAAGAAAAATCCTTCTTTTTCTTTAGTAAATCAACCCTCTAAATCCAAGAAGAAGGTCCCTGATTTCTCTCAGAGACCAACTCCTAAGATTAAGATTGATTTGACTCCTCCTAAGCCTGAAAAACAAGTGGTTCCTCCCAGGTCTATGGAAAAAGGAATTCTTGGACCCTGTCCTGAAAACATGACCCCTATTCAGCCTGCCTTTAGTTCTAAACCCATTTTTAAGTATAGGAAATGTTATCACTGTGGCGAGACTACCCACATTGCTAGCAAATGTCCAAATGCCACCAAAGCTGAAAAATTATCCCATGGAAAGAAAACTGCCTTAGCTGCGAAACTAGCGAAGGGTAAGACTGTCAAAGTTAATAAACAACTAAGTCAGGAAAGACCATGAAGGATAAAGTTTCAGTGAACATCTCTCCTAGTTCCCCTGTTAATTCCACTAACAATGCAGGACCATAGTAATATGGGTACCTATGAACAATTGATCCTCTTATTTTTGTAGAGTGCCAAAGGTATCTTGTATTTAGATAGCGGATGCTCAAGGCACATGACAGGAAGAAAATCTCTGCTCTCTGATTATAAGGAGGAAACTGGTCCTTCAGTGACCTTTGGTGGAAATGGCAAAGGATACACCAGAGGTTATGGCATTCTATCCAACGGAGCAACTTCCTTCTCTCGAGTTGCATATGTTGAGGGACTAAAACATAATTTATTGAGCGTTAGTCAACTCTGTGATAAAGACTTCAAAGTTCTATTGACAAAGACTAGATGTGCGGTCACTGACAATAACGATATGCTCGCTTTAAAAGGCAAAAGATCAGAGAACGTATACGTCATCAACATGGATAGCACACGCTCTGACAATGTGTGCTTTCTATCAAGAGCCTCCTCTGATGTGAACTGGATTTGGCATAAGAGACTCTCTCATCTTAACTTCAAAAATATAATCGACTTATTAACAAGAGAACTTGTTAGAGGCCTACCTAAACATGGCTTTGCAAAGGCATCTCTTTGTTCAGCGTGTGAAAAAGGCAAGCTGACAAGGGCTACTTTCAGATCTAAGCAAGTATCCTCTATAACCACTCCTCTTCACTTACTCCATATGGATCTCTTTGATCCTGTCAATGTCCAATCCATATCAGGGAAGAAGTATACTCTTGTGATTGTAGATGAATATTCCAGATATACTTGGGTGTTCTTTCTACGATATAAGAGTGATCCCCTGATGAAATAATTTCTTTCATCAAGAAGATTGAGTTGTTGAACAATGTCCCTGTTCGTTCCATAAGAAGTGATCATGGCACTGAATTCAAAAACAGTACCCTGGTAAACTTCTTTGAAGAAAAAGGCATCACTCATAACTTTTCTTCAATGAGGACTCCTCAACAAAATGGTGTTGCTGAAAGAAGAAATCGAACCATTATCGAAGCTGCTCGCTCAATGCTCAGTGAATCTCATCTTCCAACTCAATTCTGGGCTGAAGCAGTTAACACTGCCTGTTACACTCAGAATCGATACTTGATTGTAAAGAGATTCAAAAAAACTGCTTTTGAATTATTTCATGAGAAAACTCCCTCAATAGAACATTTACATATTTTCGGATGTAACTGTTACATTTTGAATGACAGAGATCATTTGAGAAAGTTCGATCCCAAAGTTGATGATGGTATATATCTTAGATAGTCCTCTGTATCTAAGGAATTCAGGGTCTTCAATAAACGAAGACAACATGTAGAAGAAACCTTCAACGTCAACTTGGATGAATCTCGTCCTTCAAATTCCACTCCTATCCCTGAAGAAGATGGTTACAACTGGATGAAATCTCATTATGGAGAACCTGAATCTTATTTTAGTACGCCTCCTGTCACTGAAAATAATGATGATGACGGCTCTATTCTAATTCCCACTTCTTTGAATAGTAACAATTCATCCTCAGAGATGAATTTTACTCCATTAAATCAGATTCCTCCATCCAGTCCCTCTCTCGGTAACTCTTCAGTGAACAACCAAGTATCTTCCTCCTTTCTGGAAAATGAAACTCCCTCAGGTCTTACTGTGACGATTAGAGAAAATGAAGAACGTCAAGCTGAGCTATCTTCATCAACCCCTGAACCAGTCGCTGAATATTAAGTTGATCCAAATCTTCAGCTACCAGCTCATAGATGGACTCAAGATCATCCCATCGATCAAATAATTGGTGATCCCTGCACAGGTGTTCAAACTAGAAGAAGTATGGCTAACATATGTCTATATGTAAATTTTATTTCCGTAATAAAACCTAAGAAGATCGATGAAGCAATCCTAGATCAAGATTGGATTATAGCCATGCAAGAAGAAATCTCTGAGTTTAAAAGAAACAATGTATGGAAGCTTGTTCCCAGACCCTCTGACAAAACCGTTATAGGCACCAAATGGGAGTTTCGTAACAAGTTAGATGAAAACGACACTGTAACTCGCAACAAGGCTCGACTTGTTGCTCAGGGATACAAACAAGAGGAAGGAATAGAATATGATAAAACTTTGCTCCTGTGGCAAGATTGGAAGCAATCAGATTGTTCCTAGCCTTCGCTGCTCACAAAAATTTCAAAGTCTATCAGAGGGAGGTCAAAAGTGTTTTTCTGAATGGAAAGCTGAAAGAAGAAGTTTATGTTGAACAACCTCCTGGCTTCGCTGATAGAAGACATCCCAAATATGTCTATAAGCTAGACAAGGCTCTCTATGGGTTGAAACAAGCTCCCCATGCATGGTATGACACTCTTTCTAAATATCTCCTCGCTGAAAAGTTTGTTCGTGGTAAGATTGATCAAACTCTCTTTCTTAGAAAACCTAAGGGACATATCATTCTTGCTCAAATATATGTAGATGACATTATCTTTCGTTCCACGAATCCCAAACTTTGCACTCGTTTTGCCAAACGTATGAAAAAGGAATATCAAATGAGTATGATGGGTGAGCTAACATATTTTCAGGGTCTTCAAGTAAAACAATCTGAAAAAGGCATTTTTATTTGTCAAAGTAAATATGTTAAAGATATGCTGAAATTTTTTGATTTAACTCAAAGCTCTTCAATGAAAACTCTTATGGCTCCTCCTATGACTTTAAACAAGGACCCTGATGGTAAACCTGTTAATGTCACTACATATAGAGGAATGATAAGATCCTTACTTTATCTAACTGCTAGTAGGCCTGATATTATGTATGCTACTTGCTTACGTGCTAGATATCAATCCGAACCCAAAGAATCCCATCTTATCGCTGTAAAGCAATTTTCCTATGTTGCTTAATCATAATTAAATAGGGGGAGATTATTGATCCAAAACTCCTTTCAGTGATTTGAATATGATTCCTCTCTGTACTTAGTGAAAATTCCATATATAAGTTATAGTGCAAGTTCAGCGATAGCATACGCTGATTGCACTCAGCGATCGCTGAACATCAGGAACTCCAAACTTATCTCTGAAGATCTGAAGAACACCAGTGTAACACCCCCAAAGCCAAAGTAATGGACTGGCCCAATAACTTCAAATCCAACTTAAAACCATGGTGGAAGTTATTGGTAGTCCACTACTTGAGGCTTATAAGGAGCTTCCAAATCTCCTTTTCTACCAATGTGGGATGAGTTGTTACAAACTCCCCCACTTAAACTCCTGACGTCCTCGTCAGGTTCTGCCCAAAATCTTTTCTCCTTGTCATCGGCGATGTGGGATTCGCCTAAGATGTTACAAACACCCCCTCTCGAGGACTCATCATACCTGATGAGGTTTGCCCCACCATCCCGATGGTACAAAGATCGGCTCTGATACCATTTTGTTGTTGTAAGTAAATTGACCGAATCGGTAACGTTTGCTTATCGAAACGATTCGTATATATTCCCCAAACGAACTCAAACTCAAAACCCAACTATCAATCACAACTTCGAGATTAGAAACGAGACTTACCTCAAGACGAACCTGCTTGCCTTTGCCACAGATTTCTCTTCTACAATTTCGAACGATTCTTCTCCATCCTTTCAATTTGTCTACGGCGATTAAAAGTGTTAAAGAAATTAGGGTTGGGTTTAATCAAATAATAAGGGAAATCCCGTCAAAATTGGCGTACAACCCACCTTCCAACATCCTAGTTGCAAACTCTTATTGGGTTATGCACAAATAGTCCCTCAACTTTTAGTTAACAACCAAACTAACCCAACTTAAATTTCTTTCTCTTTTTTTTTCTTTACCCCACGCACCACCTGGTTGATTTTAAAAGCAACATTAATTTTCATTTCCTTTTTCTTTTAAATCTTGCAATACCATATTATATATATACATATATAATTAGAGTTATATATATTCATATATATATATATATATATATATTGATATAAATGTCGGGTATTACAATTCTCCCCCCCAAAAGAAAAGATTTCGTCCTCGAAATCAACTAAAAAAAATGTATAACGGAGACACTTACAAATTTTCAAAAAGATGCGGATATTCTGAACGTATAGATTCTTCCATCTCCCAAGTGGCCTCACGTTCCGGGTGGTTTTTCCACAACACTTTGACAAACGGTATGGACTTCTTCCTCATAACTCGCTCTTGCTTGTCTAATATAGCTTCAGGTTCTTCTTTGCATGAAAGATCCTCATGGATTTTATCAGACGGATATTGCACCACATGCAAGGGATGGTAATTGTAACCTCGAAGCGCCGAAACGTGAAACACATTATGCACATGAGAAAGTTGAGGTGGAAGAGCTAAGCGATAAGCAACCTCACCAACCCTTTCTAAGACTTCGAATGGACCGATGTACCTTGGACTTAGTTTCCCTTTTAGGCCAAACCGTCTTACACCTCGAAAAGGAGAAACCTTAAGGAACACGTGGTCTCCTGTTTGAAATTCTAAAGCTCTCCGGTGTTTATCTGCATAACATTTCTGACGGGCTTGAGCTTCTTTCAACTTCTCTTTAGCCACTGCCACCTTTTCATTAGTGATCCTTACCAGTTCTGGCCCTTCAATAACTGCCTCACCAACCTCATTCCAACATATCGGTGCCCGACATCTCCGACCATAAAGAGCCTCGAATGGAGCCATACCAATGCTTGCCTGCCAGCTGTTATTATAGGCAAACTCGACTAAACACAAGTAGTCGTCCCAACTTCCGGACCATTCCAAAGCACACGATCTCAACATATCCTCCAAAGTTTGGATTGTGCGCTCAGATTGTCCATCCGTTTGAGGGTGGAAAGCTGTACTGAATTTAAGCCTAGTGCCCCATGCACTTTGAAAACCTTTCCAAAATCGTGAAGTGAACCGAGGGTCTCTGTCAGATACTATCGATACTGGCGTGCCGTGAAGCCTGATGATTTCTCGCTGAAAGAGTTCTGATAACTTACTGACTGAACACCCTTCATAAATAGGCAGAAAGTGAGCTGACTTAGTCAAACGGTCGACTACAACCCAAATGGCATTATTCTTTTTGAGTGTCTTCGGTAAACCAGTTACAAAGTCCATTGAAATATTCTCCCACTTCCACACCGGAATTTCTAGCGGTTGCAGAAATCCACTAGCTCTTTGGTGTTCAATTTTTACCTTCTGGCAAGTGAGACACCTTGCTACAAAGTTAGCCACATCTCGCTTCATTCCGTTCCACCAAAAGTGTTGCTTTAGATCTCTATACATTTTTGTGGATCCGGGATGAATAGAAAATGGCGAATTGTGAGCCTCATTCAACAGCGCCTCACGAATATCTGGGTCATCAGGTACGCACAATCTATTTCCAAACCATATGACATTGTCTACATCAACTCGAAAGTCAACTTGCTTACCATCTTCAATCAATTGCAAAATGGCCCATAACTCTCCATCGTACCTTTGGGCTTCTTTGATTCGAGAAATCAAATTAGGCTCAACTGAGAGATTGGCTAGACACCCATCTGAATGATTGGCACAAACTTCCAAACCAAGGCGTTCCATATCCAAGACAATATGAGGCTGCATAGTAAGACATGACAAACTCCCTGAACTCTTCCGACCTGGATGGTACTGAATTCTTGCATCATAATCTTTAAGAAGTTCTAGCCAACGTCTTTGCCTCATATTAAGTTCTTTCTGGGTGAATATGTATTTGAGACTCTTGTGATCTGTAAAAATATCACAAGTTTCTCCATAAAGATAGTGCCTCCAGATTTTTAAAGCAAAAATAACCGCTGCCAACTCTAGGTCATGAGTGGGGTAATTCACTTCATATGGCTTAAGTTGCCTAGACGCATAAGCAATAACTCTTCCATTTTGCATTAATACACATCCGAGACCATTCTTGGAAGCATCACTATAGACTTGGTATCCTCCCGTTCCCGAGGGCAAAGTGAGTACGGGCGCGGAAACCAATCTCTTTTTCAACTCTTCAAAGCTCTTCTCTTGCTCGTCTTTCCAAATAAACTTCACACCCTTTCTCAACAACCGTGTCAAAGGTAGTGCTATAGAGGAAAACCCTTCAACAAATCGCCGATAGTAGCCTGCAAGTCCCAAAAAGCTTCGAACTTCGGTCACTGTAGTGGGTCTTGGCCAATTAGTGACGGCCTCAACCTTTGAAGGATCCACGGTGATACCCTTAGCTGACACTACATGACCCAAGAATGCTACTTGCTCGAGCCAAAACTCGCACTTAGAAAATTTGGCATACAATTGCTTGTCTCGTAGTGTTCTCAAGACAATGCGCAAGTGGTCCTCATGCTCCTCTTTTGACTTAGAAAATACAAGAATGTCATCAATAAATACGATAACAAACTTGTCCAAGTATGCACTGAATATCCGGTTCATCAGGTCCATGAAAACAGCTGGAGCATTAGTGAGACCAAAAGGCATCACCAAAAACTCATAATGTCCATATCTAGTACGAAATGCAGTCTTTGAAATGTCTTGGTCTTTTACTCTCAACTGATGATAGCCTGACCTTAAGTCTATCTTTGAGAAGTGTTTGGCTCCTTGAAGCTGGTCAAATAGGTCATCAATACGTGGCAAAGGATACCTGTTTCTGATGGTGACCCGATTCAATTCTCTGTAGTCGATACAAAGCCTCATAGAGCCATCTTTCTTTTTCACAAACAACACTGGAGCACCCCACGGAGACACACTTGGCCTGATGAACCCACGTTCCAAAAGCTCTTGTAATTGCTCTTTAAGCTCTTGTAATTCCAATGGTGCCATTCGATAAGGTGCCTTAGAGATGGGTTCGGCACCCGGAATCAACTCTATTGTGAACTCTACTTCCCGAACTGGTGGTACTCCGGGAAGTTCGTTCGGAAACACATCAGGAAACTCTCTAACAACTGGCTGACTTTCAATGGAAATCTCTTTTGCAGACGTATCTTTAACTGACGCGAGGAATCCTTGACATCCACGAGAAACTAATTTCTGAGCTTTCAAGGCAGATATGATCTTCACTCCTCTTTTTGGCTGAGACCCTTGATACACAAAATCAGGCCTTTCTTTGTCACCGAAAATCACTTGCTTAGTTTGGCATTCAATGGTTGCTCGATGTCTCGACAACCAGTCCATACCCAAAATAACATCAAAGTCGGTCATACTGATAGGAAGTAAATCGGCCTTACGAATCTGATCTCCTACCTTTAAAGGACACCCTCTAAACTCTCTAGATATAACCACAGAATTACCCAAGGGAGTAGCAATGACTAAAGGCGATTCTAATAGTGAACTAGGCACTTTAAGACGACTAGCAAATATCAAAGAAACCATAGAATGGGTTTCCCCCGTATCAAATAAAGCATAAATATCATGTGCACCAATCGAAAGCATTCCCGAAATCATACCTGAATTTGCTGCCTGATCAGCTGATAGAGCAAACACTCGGCCTCCACTAGTTGCCTTAGTATCACTTCCCTTGTCTTTACCACGAGAATTCTTGCAATCATTCGCAAAATGTCCCACCTGACCACATATAAAGCAGGCTCCAGTAGCTTTGTAACATACACCCGGATGGCGTTTTCCACAAGTCTTACACAAAGAGACTGAATCTTGATTCCCCTTGTCACTTGGCCTTTGAAAACGAGCCTGATTCTGCCCTTGCCCTTGCTGACGATAAGGTTGTCTCTGACCCTGATTCTGACTTTGCCACTGCCCTTGACGCTTGTTACTATTATGCCCCCACTGATTCCCATGATTACCTCCTTGTTGCTGAGTTGGTTGCTCATCTCGATTTCTTTTCTTACCACCATCTGATTTGAATGCTATAAATTCTTTCCGTTCCATTTCTATGTTCTTGGCATGGTCTGCCACTTGTGCAACATCAGTGAATTTACTGTTAATCAGTTTGCCACGATACTTGGGATGAAGCGACCACCTAAATTTCTCAACTTGCTCCGATGGCGTACCAGCTTGCGACCCTGCAAAACCTGCAAGTCTCATGAACCTCGCTAGAAACTCCGTTACGGGCTCATCATCCCGTTGGCGAATTGCATTGTAGTCTCTCACAAACGCATTCTTATCAGCAGGTGAGAAGTACTGCTGATAGAATGCTTCGCGAAATTCCATCCAAGAAAGAGCATCGATGTAACCACTTCCTTTAGCTTGTTTGATGGCATCCCACCATCTCTGAGCATCCCCTTCCAGCTTATATGCGGCTAATTTAGCCTTATGCACTTCTGGGCACCCCAAAACCTCAAAAATCTTCTGAATATGAGAGATCCAATTTTCGGCTTCGACGGGAGTTGGTGCCGAACTAAACGATTGAGGTTTCTGTTTCTGAAACCTCTCAAGCCACACATGAATAGCACCACCTGCTCCACCTGCTTCACCAGAACCTCCTGTTGGATTCGGATTTGAATTTTGTGGATTTTCTCCACCCACATTCTGCTGAGCTGCCCCTACTGCCTGGGCCACAAGAGTTGGCAATAAACTAGAAACTGCCTGATTCACCGCTGCCAAAATCGCGGGGTCCACACTACTCTCCGGATTAAGAGACCCGTTGCCTTGATTATGCCTGTTACGGTTAGATCGGCGAGGAGGCATCCTAAAAGAAATCAAAACAAAAATTATCAAACATACCGAATGAAGAATGGCCAACAAAACTAAATCAGTTAAATTCTAAACCCAATTCTACCCAATACTCACAGGTCAAACCTATTTGGTTTTCTACAAGATCGAACCTAGAGCTCTGATACCATTTGTAACACCCCAAAGTCCAAAGCAATGGACTGACCCAATAACTTCAAATCCAACTTAAAACCATGGTGGAAGTTATTGGTAGCCCACTACTTGAGGCTTATAAGGAGCTTCCAAATCTCTTTTTCTACCAATGTGGGATGAGTTGTTACAAACTCCCCATTTAAACTCTTGACGTCCTCGTCAGGTCTGTCCAGAATCTTTTCTCCTTGTCATCGGCGATGTGGGATTCGCCTAAGATGTTACAAACACCCCCTCTCGAGGACTCGTCATACCCGATGAGGTTTGCCCCACCATCCCGATGGTACAAGGATTGGCTCTGATACCATTTGTAACACCCCCAAAGCCAAAGTAATGGACTGGCCCAATAACTTCAAATCCAACTTAAAACCATGGTGGAAGTTATTGGTAGTCCACTACTTGAGGCTTATAAGGAGCTTCCAAATCTCCTTTTCTACCAATGTGGGATGAGTTGTTACAACCAGTCACACGACAAGTCCATTCAGCGAAAGTCAAAGACCAAGTTGAAGATAGAGATAAACACCTGGTGATCTGAAACGGTTCAGTGATAGCAAAGTTTATCTAGTCAGAAGTGTGAAATCTTGCAAGGCCTCTCGACAAGATTAATGTTGATCTTATCCTCGATGCACAAAAGTCAAAACCTCTATACCTTGTCAGAAAAGGACATACGGATTGTCTCTTATGTCCCCATCATATCTGATTTGGTACTGTTCATAGGTGGCTAAAAGCATGGCCATCCTATTAACCAAAGGACAAGCATCCTCCACATGTTTGACACGTGGCATGTACCTTTTGCTTTGCAATTAATGCAAACGGGTATAAATAGATGGGAAATCTCTTTCCATCTTTATGCATGCTATTTTTTTTCTAAAACCCTCTACTGCTATCTTTCTTTCTTGTGCATCATCTTAGTGCTTTCTTTAGTTGTAATAGAATAGGTTTATACTTATTCTTATTCCGCTTATAACTGTAAATTTGTTTATTGTGATAAACTAATTTAAAAACGAAAATCTACTTGTGTTTGTATTCAACCCCCCTTCTACAAACTGTTCTACATATTTGAACTCTTGTAAACCCCTTTGGGACCAACACATATTAACTAGAGTTTGACACTTGTTGGAAGCTTATCATCGCACTTCAATCATGGTAGGTTTTTCTTGTTTAAAAACCACCTACTTGCTCTCATTTCTTGGTTCCAAAAACAAAAAAACAAAAACACGTTTGAGAGAAAGAGAGAGAAGAAATAGAGTTCTAAAGAGAAGAAATTTGTTAGTACTTAATCAAGATATCATCAGTGTTCCAAGGTAAACATATGTTTTTGTTTAAGTTCTAAATATCTACAATCTATACTTGTTTTCTTACTAGAGATCTTTTTCTTTAACATGCCATTATACATTCTTGCATGGTGAAAACTCACATATTGATGTGTTGTTTCATATTTCTTACTGAAATATGATATACGGTAAATTTTGCTACCAAGAGAATATGATATCTCATGTTATAAACGTGAAAGTCGGTAAAGCATAGTTATTCCACGGACAATAAAAACCGTAAACGGTTATTAGCTGTAAGAAAGCGGGTCAAATAATGATCCTAAGTCTCTGACGAGAGATTTAAAGTTACATTGGAATTGAGGCACAATTTTTGATATGTATCCATGTTGATTATGAATAAGTTTGTGTAGTTTTTAAAGTGCAATTTTTACGTATATGGTATTAAAATTTATGCATGTTGAGTAAATATAAAACCATATGATTACCCGGCAATATTTTGCTTAAAACAATGTTTTATTTTACTTCTCACAGATTAAAAGTGGAAAAGGAAATATCCAAGTCTTGAAGTTGAAGACTACAAAGTTCTAGTAGGTTACATAGGGATATGTATTATATTTCTTGGAGACTAATCCACCTATAACTATAAATATGTATTACATATGGAATAAAAATACAAGCTTTGGCTCTCATCTCTCTCTCTCTCTCTCCTCTTATCATTATTTTATAATACGTTATCAGCAAGATGCTCTACTAAAAGATAATTTCTCAAGCCATGAAGCTACGTTTTTACGACATCATCGTCGATTTAAGGTACGCTTTTATGCTCAAACTAAATTATTATTGTCATTGTCGTACTCCGCTAAACAACTATATTCTCGATCCCCGACCTTGTTGAATGACTTACTTTTCGCTACTTCAATTCAAGTAAGCATCTCTATGTCTTGATCTTTATATTCGTGAAGGTGATATATTGTTTGTTGTTTGCATTACTACTTTGTTAACCATCGTTTATTTCTACGTTTATCATAAATTTTAGTAAGTTTTCTATCAACTTTTTCATATATAAGTTTTCCTTCATGATTTGATCTATATAATCCTTTTGTTATGTTTTCAATGTTAAAACATAATTGAGTTTATAATTATTTAGTTTTGATTGAATATATATATATATATATATATATATATATATATATATATATATTGACAGTGAAAGAAAATTGATGATTTACACTAAAAAAATCCTTTTTAATCCATATGCGATTTCATATATTATTTTAATTCAATTATTTAAATTAAACAATTATTTGTTTTTATTTTATTTTAGCCGTAAAAGGAAATTAGAAAGAAATCAAATACTTAGTTAGATAAGTTATTTTTATTCAAAATTACTGTTTACTTAAACAAACTTAATTATCTCATAATATTGACGTATTTATCAACGATATTTACTTATTTAAAATAGTAATTCGTTTTATTCAAATATTTGTTTAGTCTTAAATTTATTATTATATATAATATTCAATTGTTTATGTTATTTGTAAGTCATCCAAATCTTATAAATAAATAATTTATTTCCATGCTATAAGTAGTTCAAAAATAAACACGAAATTTTAGATAAATACGATTGAAAATTTTCTCAAGATTTATATGTTGAGATTTCACAACTATTTTAAATGTTATCCATAATTTTTTTTTATGGCAAAAGAGATATGTATACCTTTATGAAGATTTCTTGGTATCCAAGTCATATATTATTATGCTTACATTAACCTATTTGATAGATAGATCTTGAAAAATATGGACGGATAATCATATTTGAATGAAATTATCTTAGTATTTGATTATTTTATTAGTTTTTGAGTTGATTTATTCATATTTTATTCATGTCTTTATCATAATTATAATTTATAATTAATTAACTATTTTTGGAAATTACTTTTCCAACTCTCATACATTTTGGCCTTTAACAAAAGGCTCCAAAACAATAGCATTTAAATGTTAAAATATTATACAAATATTTTTCTTGATAATGAGTTCCTACTCATTTTTCGATCTTAATTAATATTTGGAAGTTACACTTCCTATCCACATATTTTTGGTCTTCTACCAAAAGCATCCAAAATACTATTAAGGTATTAAATCATTGAAATTGGTCTTATGTGTCAAACTCCTATTCTTTTTGGTATCATGCTAAAAAAAATTGATTTTGTCAAACGGGTGTAAATAGCCCTAAAGTTTATAGGGACTTAAGAAATCCATGTGATTCCTCTACTACCTAGAAGTCCAATAGATTGAATGATTTGTTTTCACAAATTGAAATATTGATGAAATGCTATCAACAAAATCAACCATATAAAAATCCAATATTATTATAATAATGATATTTCATGCATAATATAATGATTATAGATCATAATTTTTAGAAAACCATATATTGATTATATTCTCCATTATTTACGACATTCTGGACTCAAGAGAACTTGAGTACTTGATGAAAATATGGACTGCTTAAAACAAATGGACATTGATGACGAGGACATATGTTTGGTAGATAGTGCATCAACACACACAATCCTTGAAAAAAGTAGTAATTTTTCTTATTTAAATACACAAAAGGCAAATATTAACACGATATCCGAAAGTGTAAAGATAATTGAAGGTTTTGGAAAAGCACATGTGCTATTACCAGGCGGAACTAATTTGAAAATTGAAAATGCACTTTATTCTCCAAAGTCTCAAAGAAATTTACTAAATTTTAAGGATATCCGTAAGAATGAATACCATATTGAGACTACAAGTAAAAGACATTCTGAATACATTCACATTACAAGTATGATGACAGGAAAGAAACAAGTGTTGGAAAAATTGCCTGGGTTTTCTTCCGGTTTATACTACACTAAAATAAGTGCAATTGAGTCAAATGTGGTCAGAAGTTTATGGACCAATAAAGCTTTATTCTTTGGCATGACCGGTTGGGCCATCCCGAGTCAGTAATGATGCGAAAAATAATAGAAAAAATCATGTGGGCATACTTTGAAGAACCATAAGATTATTCAAGCTAATGATATCACTTGTGTTGCTTGTTCACAAGGAAAGCTAATCACTCGCCCATCACCAACCATAGTAGGGTTTGAATCCCTCAATTTTCTGGAAAGGATACAAGGGGATATATGTGGGCCAATACACCCCTCTTGTGGACCATTTAGATATTTTATGGTTTTAATTGATGTGTCAATCAAATGGTCACACTTGTGCTTATTATCAAGTCGCAATCTGGCGTTTGCACGATTACTTGCCCAATTAATACGATTGAGAGCACATTTTCCAAATTATCCTATAAAAACAATTCGTTTAGACAATGGTGGTGAATTCACATCCCAAATATTGAATGATTATTGCATGTCTATTGGGATAAAAGTTGAGCATCCTATAGCTCACGTTGATACACAAAATGGGCTTGCTGAATCGCTTATCAAGCGACTACAAATGATAGCCATGTTAATGATTATGAAAGCCAAACTACCAGTTTCCGCTGGGCCACGCTATCTTGCACGCAACAACACTAATTCTCATCAGGCCAACAAGTTATAATGCCTCCTCCCCTTTAAAAATGGTTTTTGGTCAGGAACCTAATATTTCTCATCTAAGGATTTTTAGGTGTGCGGTTTACATCCCAATTGCTTCACCACAACGCACAAAGATGGGACCTCAAAGAAGGTTGGAATATATGTCGGGTACGAATCAACATCTATAATCAAATATTTAGAGCCATTAACGGGGGATTTATTTACGGCTCGATTTGCTAATTGTCATTTTAATGAAACAGAATTCCCGGCAATAGGGGGAGGGACTAAACAGCTGGAAAATCAAAAAAAAAAAAAGCTTGAGTGAATTATCATTATCTAATCTTGATCCTCGAACTAAACAATGCGAACTAGAAGTTCAAAAGATAATTCACTTGCAAGGACTTGCAAATCAGTTACCAGACACATTCACTGAACTAAAGAGAGTGACAAAGTCACATGGGCCAGCTGCTAACGCTCCAGTTAAAATTAATATCCCAAAGGGGTAAGACAACTTAAGTAGTGAGTGTAGAGCACGCCAGAAGCGTGGTAGACCAATCGGTTCAAAGTTAAAAATCCTCGAAAGAAAAAGGGAGCTAATAACCAAGATGGTCAAAACGAGGTAAGAGAAGCGCCAGAAGAGTCTCCTGATGAGACACTAGACATGATGGTTCTAGAAGAACCCCAGGTACCTGAAAATAAAGAGATCTCAATAAATTATATCATATCTAGACAAGTATGGAATCGAAACGAAACCGATGTCGATGATATTTTTGCATATAATATAGCGCTAAATGTGATTGAAAATGAGGAGGATCAAGAACCAAAATATGTCAATGAACGCATGCACATAACAGATTGGCCAAAATGGAAAGACGTAATGCAGGTAGAATTGAACTCACTAATGAAATGGGAAGTCTTTGGACATGTTGTCCGTACACCCGAGGGTATAAAACCTGTCGGATATAAATGGGTCTTCATAAGGAAACGTAATAAGGGAAATGAAATTGTGAGATATAAAGCACGACTACTCGCACAAGGATTCTCACAAAGACCCGGAATTAATTATGAGGAGACTTATTCTCACATGGTGGATGCAACTACTTTCCGATACCTTATAAGTATGGTAATACAAGAAGGGATTGATATACTCTAATGGATGTTGTAACAACTTATTTATTCGGGTCACTTGACACTGATATTTACATGAAACTCCCTGAAAGATTGAAATTGCCTGAATCATGTAAAGTAAGTTCTCTAGAACATTGCTCGATTAAGTTGAATAAATCATTATATGGTTTGAAACAGTCAGGGCGTATGTGGTACAATCGCTTTAGCGATTATTTGCTGAAAAAAGGTTATAAGAATTATTCAATTTGCCCATGTATCTTTATAAAAGGATCTGGACCCGAGTATGTCATAATTGTCGTGTATGTAGATGATTTAAATATAATAGGGACTCCCAGTGATCTTCCTCGGGAAATAGAATATTTGAAAAAGGGTTTTGAAATGAAAGATCTTGAAAAGACAAAGTTTTATCTAGGGCTACAAATCGAACATCTTAAAGACGGAATCTTTGTGCATCAAGAAACTTATATAAAAAAGGTGTTGAAAAGGTTTTATATGGATAAATCACATCCAATGAACACACCTATGGCTGTGAGGTCGCTTGATATTGAGAAATACCCTTTTCAATCTAAGTGCGATTGCGGCACTAATATTTCTCGCTGGTCATACGAGACCGGACATATCATTTTCTTTTAATCTGTTAGCGAGATATAGTTTGTGTCCCACAAAGAGACACTGGAATGGAGTAAAGCAAATATTACGATACCTCCAAGGTACCAAAGATATGGGTTTATATTTCGCTAACCAATCAAAGGCAAGTTTAATTTGTTTTGCAGATGTTGAATACCTGTCACATCCCCATACCGGTCAATCACAACCTGGATATGTATTCACTATTGGTGGAACAACGATTTCATAGCGCTCCATGAAACAGACTATAACAGCCACTTCGTCGAATCATACCGAGATCTTAGCTATCCACAAAGCTAACAAGGAATGTGTTTGGTTGATAAATGTAACATAATATGTTCGCGGATCCTGCGGTATTATTTCGGATAAAGAGTTACCAACAGTCTTGTATAAAGATAATGCGACATGTATTGCTCAACTCAAGGAAGGGGACATTAAAGAAGACAGAACCAAGCATATACTTCCAAAATTCTTCTTCACATATGATTTGTAAAAAAGCGGCGACATCAGTGTTCAACAAGTTTGTTCACCAAGTCCCTTCCAAACTCAACGTTTCAGAGACTGGTTCATGGTATTGGGATGCGCCGACTTGAAGAACTCAAGTGATGTGATTATCAGGGGGAGAAAATACGCGTTGTACTATTTTTCCCTTGATCATGGTTTTGTCCCACTGGGTTTTCCTGACAAGGTTTTTAATGAGGCAACAACCCCAAGCATATTTAGAGTGACTATGTACTCTTTTTTCCTTCACTAAGTTTTTTCCCACAGGGCTTTACTTAGTAAGGTTTTTAACGAGGCATAGTACTCTTCATCGACATCCAAGGGGGAGTGTTATGGAAATATATATATAAGGAATGAATGTCAATCCCTTTATTATTGCTAAATATATGTATTAGATATGTATTATAT
The DNA here is from genome assembly GCA_036898165.1 of Silybum marianum. Lineage (NCBI taxonomy): Eukaryota > Viridiplantae > Streptophyta > Magnoliopsida > Asterales > Asteraceae > Silybum > Silybum marianum. The sequence goes on from CM072529.1 coordinate 17,644,697, forward strand.
TTCTTGGAGACTAATCCACCTATAACTATAGATATGTATTACATATGGAATAAAAATACAAGCTTTGGCTCTCATCTCTCTCTCTCTCTCTCAATTCTTCTTATCGTTATTTTATAACAATAATAAATAAATAAATAAATAAAACAAAAATTTGATGAATGTAGATATATATATATATATATAGATATAGATATACACACATTTATATATACATATCTGTGTGTATATTATATAAATAACAAGCATATATATAGTCAACAAATTTCATAGAAATGATGAAAAGTAGGTGTAATTATAAATAAATAAATAAATTAAAAAAGAAAAGAAAAAAAAGGTTTACGAAATGACAAAAGTACAACACTATGGCATAGTGAAATGATGAAAGTAATGGAAGTGTAGTTAATATATATATATATATACATATATAATAACAGAGTTGAAATAATGCATGATAAATGTACTTTACACTTTTTATATATAGTTACATATAAACTGTACATTCTTATAAATAAATAAAAAGTTATATATAAAACATAAATATATATATTTATATATCTTCTGTAATATATACATATGTATATGTATATATACAAATATATCATTTGATGAGTAATAATTAACTTATTTACTAGTTAAAGGTAAAAACATTTTGCAGGATGTCAAATCATGAAAATGAATCTAGTGATGATTATGAGGAAGAAGAAGTTGAGGTGCTCGAAATGCCCATACACCAACCTGAAGTGATTTTTATAAACAACGATGATGAACATGAAAATGTTAACCCATCTCCTCCACCAGCAAATGAAGACCCCTATTTTCCACCAACCTTGAATCACCAAGAAGTGCTAAATATTTGGGTGGAGCGAAACTATTGGCGTAGTTTAGCCGCATGGCAAAATAGGGAGTTACGTATTCATATGAGACCTTTGAAGCAAATTGTCAAAGACCATTGTAGGTTTGTTTTGCATTCAACTTGGTTAGTAGCACGTGGTCTATGGTGGTGTGCACCACACATTATGAAGTGGACGTTGGATATGATAGGAGTAACATTTCAGATTCCGATTGACATGGGATTGCTACCATACTCTATATGGCTTCGACAACGATATCCGGTACCATATCATGGGTAGAAATATTAGCGGTGAAGAAAGGGTTAAAGATAGTTTTTGGGTATGAATATAATCGTATAATATTGACTTTTGTGAAGAACTAGTGGACGATATTATAATGAGTGGTTTCGGATGATAATTATGGATCTAATCCTACTTTTGTTATATCTGTGAAGTGTTAAATTTAAATGACTCCCATTACTGTAGGTAGTAGCAAAATGGGCGTAGTAAATATATATTTTGTATGTCTAAGGAACCCTCTATCATATATGTGAACCCTAATAGCTACAATGTAACTAAGCAACACATTTTGTGATGTAATGAAATATATATTGCCTATTTGTTTGTTTCATTATAATATTATACATATACAAATATATAAATAATAATATAAATCATTAAGAACATGCGTATGTAAATGTATACAAAACATTACAATGTTCATATAATTATTTCAGAACGATGACATCTATAGCCTCAAAAACTTCGCAAAACACAGAAAGAAGAGGTCCTGACAGGCCTAAAAAGACTGTTAGTCAAGCAAACCGTGAAAAAATCATTGAAACAGCTGATATTGAACCTACACCAAGAAATCAAGTAATGAAAACTCTCTTGCAAGACGTATTACCAGCAAGAGAAAATAGAGAAGAAACTATCAAATTAATAAACAGTTAAACAACAGGAAGAGATTACGAAAATCAGCCTGAAAAGGGTATATCCCTGGCACTGTCCAATAAAGCTAATTATAAGACTTTCATGAGTACACACCCACTCAAGTTCAAGGGATAGGCATATCCAATTCAAGCTATGAATTGGGTTACAACTATAGAAAATCATTTCGAAACTTGTCAATGTACTGAAAAACAAAAAGTTAGATTTGCCACTACATTACTAGAAGAAAATGCTATACACTAGTGGAGCTCTTTTAGGGCTTCGATGGGAACAATAAAAACAGTTTCTCTACCATGGGACCAATTCAAAGAACTGTTTATGGCTGAATATTGTTCCATGGTAGTCCGGAAGAGAATGGAGCAGGATTTCTTTAGGTTACGACAAGGAAATCTTTTGGTACAAGAATATATTACTGAGTTTGTGAAGAAATCTAGATTTGCAGAATATTTAGTGGCCACATAAATTAGAAAGACTGATTGTTTTGTGGCGGGGTTACGGGATGAAGTAAGGCGTTTAGTTTTAGCAAATCTACCAGAAACTTTTCAGAGGGCGGTAAATATAGCGAAGGTAATGGAACGCGATATGATGTTCTAGAAACGGGAATTTTTCAATAGAAAGCGAAAAGGTACAAATTTTAAAAGGAATTGGAAGAAAAAACCTAATTCTAACGGACATAAAACTAAGTCACAAGACACTAATAAATAATGTGAGCATTGTGGGAAACGTCATTTTCGAAAATGTTGGTATGATCCCGGAAACTACTTTAAGTGTGGAAAAACAGGACATATGAGAAAAGATTGTCCACAAAACAACTCTATAGAAGCAAGTAAGGAGAACCAAGTAGGCTCAAGCGGGGGATCAAAGGCTGACAATAAAGGAAAGGCAAAGGCACGAGTTTTTCAAATGACTGAGTGATAACGTGCATTTATGTTTATAATTTTATTCTCATAATCCTCATTTTTTATGTTATTTTATCCTTAAAATTATTTGTTTAAGTCCCTTATTATGTTTATTGTTGAATAGGAGTAAAAGGGGCTTAAAATTGATGAAATTGGGCCAAAAAGTCGTTTGGGCGGCTTGTTGGGCGGCTTAAGTCGCATTAAAAGTCGCCCAACTCACTGTGGAGCATAATTTTCAAATGACTGGAAGGGGAAGCATACTTTCTCAATTTCTTAAGAGAGAGGGCATAATTTTACAAATGATTTCTGAGCATATTTATTCAAAAGAGGAAGGCTTCAGGCATACTTTTGAAAGAGCGAAAATCAGAGGCATACGTTTCCAATGCCGTATCATTAGTGGGAGAGTCGGTTTTTAAGAGTTTTTTATGGGTTTTTAAGGAAAAAAAAGGTTCATTTTAAAGGGAGAGACTTCTAGGAACGCATTGGAGAGAGTAAAGGATCGATTGGAAGCATTTTTCATCAATTTTCTTTCAACTTTTGGTAATTTCTTTCCTATTTTTAGTTGTAATCTCAACTTAGCCATGTGAGGCTAAGTTTTTCCATTCCGACAATGGTTTTTCTTTAGATTATGTTGCATTTACTTTGAGATTTCGGTGTAATCTTGTGGAACAAGTTTATTTGCGTGAATTCCGTTTGAATGTCAATTTCGTTTGAATTGTTAATTAACTTGATCAATTAATTAATATTCTTATGAATGTTTGTTATTTGAAACCCTAAGATATGTAATTGTCTAGGGATTTTGATAAAGTGACAAATGAAATCGTTGATCTCAATAAGGTTTTCAATTTGATTTCTTGAATTCTTGCAATTGAAGCCTTAATAAGCCGAGCTTACGAGCTTATGGCTTTGAATTGGTGTTTTTCTTGTCCGATAAAGCTAATCGCATCTAAGAAATTGAGAGCTTATTCAATTTCTATTTGCTTTTAAGATCCGGTTGAAGAGCTTATTTTAACCGGTGTAAATCTAAGGAAAAATATAGGTTGTTAGAGCTTGTTAACGACTATAACCAATTTGGATTTGTTTTGTTGTTTTACGTTTCCGGAATCAATGATCAATATTTGCATCTTAATCGAGAGTGAACCATTGTTGGGTTTTTAATATATTGCTTTTGTAAGTCATTTTAATTGCATGTTTAGTTTAGTTTAGTTAATCAAATCCAAACCCCCCCTTTTCGTATTTATAAGTGTAAAAGTCTAATAATTGTCACGACCAATCCCTGTGGATTCGACCCTGCTTGCCACTATTACAATTTAGGTTGTAATTCGAGGTAAATAGGTAATTATTATTTGTCGGGCCCGACACCCGTCACTGAGAAAGAAGCTGAAAAAATCTCTAATGTGGTGACAGGTACACTTCTAATTAACAAAATTCTTGGACGTGTATTGTTGGATAGTGGAGCAAGTAGATCTTATGTATATTTAGATTTTTGTAAAAAAACATGTTTGAAACTTATAGAACTTGATAAGAAATGTGAAGTAGAACTGGCAGATGGTAGACATAAGAAAATTTGCAAAATCCGTAAGGATTGCATAATTGAAATTAAGGAACATCTAATGTTAATTGATCTAATTCCTATGTAATTAGGTGAATTTGACGTTATTGTTCGGATGGATTGGTTATAGAAAAACCATGCAAAGATAAGATGTGACAAGAAAGTATTAGAAGTCAAAACTGCAGACGGAGAATTAGTATCCTTAGATGGAGATCAAAGAAATTCAAAATTTCTATTGATTAATTATGTGAAAGCTCGAAAATGTATTAGGAAAGGTTGTCATACATATTTAGCATATGTAGTTAACATGAGCAAACCAGATAGGAAAATTCAAGATATATTGGTAGTCAAAGAATATCCAGACGTTTTTCCTTAGGAATTACCAGGACTGCCTCCAGATAGACAAGTCGAATTTTGAATAGATTTGGTACCAGGAACAACCTCGATAGCCAAAACACATTATCGATTAGCTCCAACGGAAATGCAGGAACTTATGAAACAACTACAAGAGTTGTTAGATAAAGGATTTATACGAACTAGTGCATCACCATGGGGTGCACCAATTTTTCTTTGTAAAGAAAAAGGACGGATCAATGAGAATGTGCATCGATTATCGGGAGTTAAATAAGCGAACAATCAAGAACAAATACCCCCTTCCGAGGATCGATGATTTGTTTGATCAGTTACAAGGTGCAAAATATTTTTCAAAGATTGACCTTAGATCTGGATATCATCAATTGAAAGTTAGAGATGAAGATATATATAAGACGACTTTCAGAACAAGATATGGTCATTATGAATTTTTGGTCATGCCATTTGGATTAACAAATGCGCCAATAACGTTTATGGATTTAATGAATCAAGTATGCAAGCCGTATCTTGATAAAATCGTAATTGTATTTATAGATGATATCCTTATCTATTCAAAAAGTATTGAGGAACATGAACAACATTTACATGTTATTCTAAGTTTATTGCAAAAAGAAAAGCTTTATGCCAAATTCTCAAAGTGTGAATTTTGGTCAAGAGAAATTCAATTCTTAGGACATGTGGTGAATGAAAATGGAATTCAGGTAGATCCTGCAAAAGTAGAAGCAATAATGAAATGGAAATCACCAAGAAATGTATCCAATTTAAGGTAGGTTAACATTATTTATTATGTAACAAAAAATTATCACTTATAATATAATGTATAATATGTATACATATATATATATATATAAATGTATATGGATACAATATAAAAATAAGTTAAAGTTAAATTATTAGGTAAATGTATATTCGTGTATATATATATGATATGTACACATTGAAAAAAAAAGATATTTATATGTTTAATGATATTAATATATATATGATATGTACACATTGAAAAAAAAAGATATTTATATGTTTAATGATATTAATATATATATATATGTACAATATATTTGAAAGAGTCTTATTTACATGAATATTTGATATGGTTATTATTATTGATGCTTATATTAACTGCATAATATATATATATATATATATATATTTATTTACAAAATTAATAAGAGTGAGATAAGTGTGTAACTCAATTTCCTTGCACATTAAGTGTTAGACTTCATTCTGTGAAAAGTATGAACCAGAATATCACAAGTATCGAAGATCAGAAGTTAAGTCAGAAGCTCATCTTCTGACTTAAGTCATCTCAGAGGCACCTAGAGACTTGAAGAACCTCTGGACTCTAACTGTTAACTCTCACGCGCTTGTGATGACGTGGCGATCACACTTTCCGTGCGTCCCTGTATGTAACTGATTATGTTACTAGTATAGCTGAAATGTCAAATCTTGAATTGACTTTTACTTTATAATAGTATAAATAGATTCATTCTTCAGTGTAATAGTTGACGATCTTGGAGAGAAATTGCGCAATTCATTCATACGTATTGTAATCAATTTCCAGGTTATTAATACGATTTTTCAATTGTTCTTCAAATCTGTTCTTACTGTTTATTATTACTGTTTAGTATTAATCATAGATCGACATTGCTTCCACTCATACTTTGTTATACGATCTGTTGATTTATTATAAGAAAGGGATCTGGGTTCCAACAATTGGTATCAGATCCTGATAATCAATCTATTGATTATTAGATCTCATCCAGTTTGAAGAAATCCCTTTTCTACCTGCAGTTAATTTCATTTTTAAACTACCGTTCTCAATTCTACCCTGTTTTCCGAGATTTTGTTAATTTCATACAATTTTCTCTATATTAGTGGTAATTTTAGTTTAAATTTGAAAATCAGTAAGAATATCGTCTCGTTTCAAATCATTTGAAATTTATTTGCTCTAAATTTCAACAGTATTTCCTGCATTTCTCTTAATCTCTGTTTTCTAAAAAAAATGGCAAATCAAAACATGAATGCCATATATACCTCCGGATCCTTGACCAAACCTCCAACTCTAATCCGTGATGAATATCCTCAATGGAAGATCCGCATGATCAATTTCTATGAAGGATTAGATGTTGAACTTTATCCTACTGTTCGGAATGGTCCATTTATACCAATGACCACCATTCCAAGGATTTCTGCTACTGCTAATACTGATGAAATTCCTGCTCGTCAAGTTCCAAAACTTAGAGAAAATTGGTCTGATGAAGAAAAGGCTAAGGTGGAAATGGCCAAAAAGGCAAAGAGTCATTTAATTATGGCTATTCCAAATGAGAATTTTCAATCTCTGGATTCATGCGAAACTGCAAAAGAGTTGTGGGATCAGCTTGAAAATATTCTCGAAGGAGGAGCAAAGATGAAGAAAAACAAAAGAGCTCAAACTCTGAATGAATATAATAGTTTTCAAGCTATTCCAGAAGAGATTTTGGAGCAGACCTTTCACAGATTTAACACTCTGATAAATCTGTGCAAGAGATGTGATATAGTAAGATCCAAGGAAAACAACAATGTTCTATTTCTTAAACGACTAAATCTAGAATGGTCTAATCTCTCCATGTCTCTTCAAGCTAACCAAGACTTAGAAATGTGGTCTCTGCACGATGTATTTGGCACTCTTCAGGCACATGAAAAGGAAGTTGTTCAGAAGAAGACTTCTATTGGTGGACCTCTGGCCCTAATCTCTGAATCCAGAGCGTCAAGCAGAAGGAGTAAAGAGACTGAGAGGAAAGGAAAGAGCAAGGCGGCATTCATTTCAGAAGCAAGTCTAGAAGGTGCTTCTGATTCTGATGATTATGGGATCAAATCTTTTGCAGAATCGTTAGCACTTATTACCAAACAATTCACCAAAAAGTTTCGTAATAGATCTTTTCAAGGGAACATAAGATTTGATCGCCCCACTCAAACTTATGCTCCAAGGCAAGAGATCCAGAGAGCTGAAAAATCAGAAGCAGAAAAGAAAGAGGAAGAGCTGAAGAAGAAAAAGGATGTGTGTTACAGGTGCGGTAAGCCAGGTCACTATTCCAAAGACTGCAGAGGTGCTCTTGTAAAAGACAAGCCGTACTACAAGAACAAATACAGGTACAACATTGTTGAAAGAGCTCACTATGCTAAAAAAGAGAACTGGCTGGATGACGAGTCAAGCGGAGATAAGGCCATGTTCTGTGGAATGGCCAAGGCAGATGAGTCAGAAGATCAACCTTCTGAAACTCCGGTTTGTACTCTATCTGAATCTTCTGAACTTGAAAACACCATCATGATTTTAACCAATGATTTTGAAAATCTAAAGCAAAAGCTTATTATAGAAAAGAAATTAAGGAAAAATCTTGAACAAAGTCTTTCTACAATTCAAAGAGAAAGAGATATTTACAAAATAGAAATGGATATTTTAACTGATGAAAAGATGGAAATGTCTGTTGAAAATGAAAAGATTTCCAAACTTTTGAAAAATACAGAAGTCAAACTCAAGGAAGAGAAACAAAACTTCATTAAACTTCTGGAAGGCAAAGATAAACAGATTAAAGGTAAAGAAAGTGACCGATTGAATTCTGTAGCACTCAAAAATTATTTTCAAAAGGAAAGAGAATTTTTACACATAGAGCTTCAAAGCAAAGAGCTACATATCAAAAAATATCTGGATGCTCAAAAAGTGCATGATAAATCAATACACAAGTAGGGAAAACCGGACTTGGTTTCGAGGATTTGGATCCCTACACGTGTAAAAAGCGGTCTACTCTAGAATCTGTATTTTGTTTAGGAAAAGAACAAAAGCCTGTTTTTCCTATCTTATATGAGCAATCAGTTTTCAAAAAATCAAAGTACGAAAAATGGTCATTTTGTAAGAAAACTCAAATACAAAAATATCAAATACTCTTCTGAAAAAACAACTCACGTTGATCTAAGTTTAGTCCAAAAGAAAAGTGATATTTTCAAGTTTGGATCGATTACTCATATAACTTTGAATCCAGAAGCTGATGAATTTATACCTATACAAGCAGAAGAGGAGCTAAGACTTACTTTTCAAAACGAAATTCTCTCAACTCTGGATGAGTGTTTTAAACTTGAACATATGGATGCTCAAAAAAACTCTATAGAAAACCATCCAGAGATCTTTCCTTGTTCTTTTGTTGATATAAATATTTCCGAAACCCAAGACAATTTGGAGTTTATTACTTATCCTTGGGAAACTGATGATCAAGATGATGATGATTTCTTTGACAATTCAGAGAAATATATTTCAACTTTTGAAAATCTCTTGCCACAAGAATACTCAAAGGCTCCAGAGGTAATAAAAAATGAGGATGCACCTTTCCTATACACTAATGAATCTCTGAAAATCAGAGCCTCTGGACCGAATGTTGAAAAACATTCAAGTGGAATACCAATACTTTCAGTACCTCCAAAAGGACAGAGAAAAGCGGTTTCCATTCACCCATACTTTCTTGGGATGTGTCTTAAAGCTAAAAGTTGTCTTGAACTCGAAAAGGAAGAAAGTCTCAAAAATAAAGTCAATACTCAGCAATCAAAACCTCAGAAGTTTACTTATTCTTTAAAAGGAAAATGGAAATCTAATTCTTCTACTCATGTTTCAGTAAAACCCAAAGTTCCTAAGAAGTCTCATCAGCGGAAGCCTCCACAGAAGAACACATTTACTTCTAAGCATAAGTCTAGCCTGGATAAGAAGTTCGATAGAACTACTGATACTAGAATAGACAGAAATAAGAAAAATTGTAATTATCATTCTAGTAATGAAAAGTTCAAGCAATATTTTATGTTTCAGAATTCTGAATGTGTTGGTCCCAATAAGGGTCTACAAGAGTTCAATAATTAGTAAACAGTTTGTAGAAGGGGGGGGGGGGGGTTGAATACAAACACACATATTTTGGTTTTTAAATGAGTTTATATATCATAAACAAATTTACAGTTACAAGCGGAATAAGAACAAGTTTAAAACCTATTCTATTGTAACTAAGAAACACTAAGTTTGATGCACAAGAAGAAGGAAGAAAGAAATAAAGATGGTTTAGGCTAGAAGCAAGCATGCATTAAGATGAAGAGGATATCTCCATCTTATTTATACCCGTTTGCATTTAATGCAAGCCAAAAGGTATATGCCACGTGTCAAGCTTTGATAGGAAGCTTGTCCTTGCTAATAAGACAGCCATGGTTTTGGCCAAATATGACCAGTACCGTATCAGATATTATGGGGACATAAGAGACAATTCGTACGTCCTTTTCTGACAAGGTATTAGGTTTGACTTTTGTGCATCGAGGATAAGATCAATCTTTAATCTTGTAAGGGGAAGCTTCATTTGATCGCTGATTCTGAATCTTCAAGGAGGAATCTTTAGTATCGCTGAGGCTTCACAAGACTTCACACTTTGATTAGATAATCGCTGCTATCGCTGAACTGCTTCAGTTCACTTAGCTGATTATCTCTTTCTTCAGCTACGGTCTTCGACTTTTGCTGAATGGTTTTCTTGTGTGATCGCTGATCTTCAGATCTTCAGAGATAAGCTTTGTTCCTTGATCTTCAGTGATCGATGATAGTGATCAGCGTATGCTATCGCTGAATATTGACAGAAGCTTATACAGTGGAATTTCACTACGTATACAAAAGGAATCATATTCAAATCATCGAGAGGAGTTATGATCAACAATCTCCCCCTATTTGATTATGATTAAGCAACATAGGAAAATTGCTTTAAGAGACTACTAAGGACTTAGGAAACATTTAAAGTAAAATTTCTAAGTACTAGTCTGTAAGTCTTTTTCGGCTAGTCTACTATCTGAATTGAGTTTCATTTATAAGGATATGAAAGCACAATTTTTACAGGTAAATAAGCATAAAGTACATTCACTGATTAAATTTTCAGAGTGAAAAATCAGTGAGTTAAAGATAGTTTTTAAAGAAAATAGAACTCTTATGTTCATTGTCCCTTTTTCTGTTTTCAGGGATCTTTTCAGTACTAGGATGCAGTAAAGTACTTTGATTGAATTTCATTAATTATAATCTGAAAGAATTACAGGAACATGAAATTACAATGATAATAGTAAAGTACTTGTACACTGAAGGAATATTACAAAGGAAATAGAAATCTATAACTTATCAGAGATATTCTCGTTTCGTCTTTGTAACTCATTCTCATAAAGCGTCTTCTGTTGATTCATCAGAGGGGTATCTGACCAGCAGCGCCAAAGCATGATCTTTATGAGAGAGGATGGGGCCTTGCGAATCTCTTGGTTTCTGAAGAGTCCTAAGAACCTTCATTATCCAAGAATACCATACCAGGTTCAGGTAGTGAGATGATTTCATCTTCCTCATATTTTCGGTCTTGAGGGAGAGAGGTACAAAGCATTGAAATATCAGGGAGCTTAAGATGACCAAGAATGCTTTGATAATCAAATTTGGTTTCATGCTCATTTTTGGAGCTTGAACCACCTTCAATAGTTGATCTTTTCTTTTTGGATGACTCAGGGAGAGGGGGAACTTGCACGTGTTGTGACATCCTTTGCAGCAACTGATCCAGTACTCTTTCCACCACATCCTTGAATTTGGATTTGGAACCCTGAATGGCGTCTCTGATTTATAACCATTCAGTATATCCATAAATCCTTAAGAACTTGGCTTCTTCTCTCTCTATTCTGTTCGTCCTTGTCATTCTTACATATACCTTTGGACCACCTCTGTTGGAGTGTCGCCCTTGGATAGTTGCATGAATGATTTTGGCTTAAGATCTTCGAAATTTCAGTCTGTCAGTGCACCAGTCAAGCTCTTTGTCTTTCTGCATTGTGGCTTCAGCGGACAGTGCACTTAGAATTTTTTGTTGAGCAAGGATTGGATCTACATTCAAATTTTCTTGTGCAAGTTCTCTCTGTACAAGAGCTTCAGCGACCCTTTCACTCTTTTTCAGTAGTTCCTTGGCCGCCTTGTCTTTCGCAGAGTCTTCCCTGAGTAATTTCCTTGCTAAAGCAAGATCATTCTCAGTTTGCTTTATTTCCTCATCCGTGATTCGTTGTGCTTCCAATGCTTGTTCTCTCTCTTCGTTCGACATAATGTATAATTCATCTACCATCCTTATTGGTACAACGTCAATGGGTTCAGCTTGAGGCACCCTTATTCTTCTTGCTTCGAATTCCCTAAGGAATTTTATTCCCCTTTCTTCTTCTTCAGGCTCGCTTATGATTGGCTTTTGAACGCGACGCCTGGGAATAAGGCCCTCTTCTTCTTCAGAGTCAGTTTTTATTATGTACATAAACTTCTCTTCAGAGGAAGGTTCCTTCCATGAAGTAGAGTCCTTTGGGGGTCGGGGATCACTGAGGGAAGGAGAGGAGGAAAAAGAATTGTCAGAGAGAGTTTTTGTAGGTGAAGGAGGTGTGGGGGTTTCAGAGAGAGGTGTTATATAAGGGATAAGAGGAAGAGATACCTCATGAGTGGTCTCCCCCTCAGATATTGGGATAGTGGCATCTAGATCTAGCACTTCTTTTCTTTTGCCCGAGGAACCGGACTGTCCATTAGAGGGATGTTGTCCGTCCCCCAAAGGCTCTTGATGAGCGACTCCAGGCCTAGACATTCTGAAGTGCTCTAAGGCACTTCCAATGTCATCGTCGTCTTCATCATCGTCCATTCCCCCATAATGAGGGATAGGATCTTCTTCTTCTTCTTCTTCTTTTTCTTCTTCTTCTTCTTCTTCATTATCTTCATCTTCAGCAGTCAACCCTTCAGGGAGGGATGATCCCGTCTGCTGGATGTAAGGAGAAATCATCTCTCCAGGGAACCTCTGGTTGTGCTCCGAGATGAGTTCATCTGCAAACTCTTTGGCATCTCACCCCCTCGATGTTATCAGGAGGTAGATAATGCACCATCAGAGTGCGAACATTGTTCTGAACGTCCTTGAGCACTGTTTCATTTTCCTGAAGCGTAGTCCGATCAGCAGCAGTGAAGGAGGAACTAGCCTCAGAGAGCTTGGTGAGCATCTGCATCATGTCGGATTAAGTCTTTTGAATAGACTCAAGGACGTTCGCTTGAGCAGTAACCTTCTGCTCCAAGCTGGACAGGGTCTGATGAAGGGCCCTGTTGTCTTCCTTCAGAGATAAAACGTCAGTGATGAGGTTGCTGACGTTGGTCTTGATCGCTGGAGTCCCAACGATGCGTTTGAAGATGAGTTCAGCGGATGTCTGAAGGTTGTCCACACTACCCCTAGTGAGAGCACATTCCCTGACCAAATAGTCAACTGCAGGGAATGTAGGGTTGGGAAGGACAATTGGAGGAAGATCAGTGATGGGAGTTGGAAGCTTGGGAGTTGCCATCTCTGTCTTGACCTCTCTGAGCTTTGCAGCACTGGGATGGCCCTGAGGAGACTTTCCCAAGTCCTTACTGATGGGAGGAGCACTGGTGGTGGTGGTTGTTGCTGTCGCTGAGGAGAAGAGAGGAGCGACACCTGATGATGACATAGACAAAGTAGCCAAAAACACATCTGGATTAGATGATGGATGAAAAAAATTATTTTTCTCCTCGAGAGCATCATGAGGATTACTCTCAGGGACTACGTTTGCAGAGGTAGTGTCTTGAGGATCACTGACTAGCGTCTTAGAGTATCTGAGAGAGACACTCTAAGGTCCTTTTAAATTGGCCTTCCAAAACTCAGATTGCCTAAACAATATTGAGGTTTGGACTGCGTGCATTTCAGCATTATCAGGGATAGGGACAACTATCGTTGAATCATGTGCTGAGGTGAGGACCAAAGAAGAGGAGATAGAAGAAGATAAGAAGGCTGTGAAAGTAGTACCTGATCCAGCTTCAGCAGAGCTGGCTATAACATCCTCAGTGACCGGAGTCCCTGAAGATGGAGGTAGTGTTGATGAAGCAACAACGGATGTAAAGACCGTTGAAGTGGTTGCGGCTGTAGTTGGTGTTGGTAGTACACCGAAATTAGAGAGGGTGGTCTTTCGAGAGACCAACTTCTTTGGCTTCTTGGATGCGATGGTCTTTTTATGACCATCAGAAGGTTGTTTCCTCTTGGCAGCAGCAGCAGCGGTAGCAGTGTCCGGGATGCTCGCTGTTAGGTTGGGCAGCGAGGTAGACACTGAGAGAGGGGATCCAATCACTTTCAGCATATAGGGCGTGAAAGGAGCATCACCTGGACGTTCTTCTATGTCCAGGGACTTCTTACCCACTACGGAGATGGAGTGGTCACCGACCTTCGGGTATTCTTCCCCGAAGGCAGCTTCCAGAATAGTTGCGAAGAAACGAGGGTAGGGGATGACAGGGTGTCTGGTGGCAGCGTTGATGCGACTAACCATATCGCTGAAGATATATTCAGCGTAGTTGAGTTTGTGGACTGTGCATAGAGAATAGGCAAGATCCTGAAAGTTCTTGCTTGCCTGATCATGTGAGGCAATCTTTGACCCAGGGCATTGGATTACCTAGGTAAAGATATATTGCCAGCGAGCAGGCAATCTCTTCTTTTCAACCTTGGAACCCACCGTCTTCAGTGATGGATTTTCCTAGGCGTAACCGATTGAGTCCAAGAAGGCATCTATCTGCATCTTGGTTGGTTCAGCGCCCCATTGTTCATTCTTGGCGCGGACAGGGAGACGCAGGGCCTTCCTCACGAACCCAGCAGTGAAGGAGAAATAGCCAAGATCTGGAATCTTGAAGCCTATAGCAGAGAGCATGTTGCCTTTATCTGTTGTGAGCTTGGTACAGTGAGCCGTACCAGAGAGCTTGGAGATGAGAGGAGATGCCCACTGGGTTGTGGACGAAAGCGTACATCAGCAGGCACGCTTTGATGAAGGTAGCTCCTTCAGCGAATTAAGGACGATCAGCTGGAATGTCTACCAATGCAATATAATTGCAAGACTTGAAAATAGCTTTCTCCAAGGGGAAGTGGCATGTTGGTGTAGCAACCAGAGTGTTGTCTTCAGCAGCAGAGGTTGCAGCGGTCTTACTTGCAGAGGCCATTTCTGTAGGAAAAATGGGAACACCAAAGAGATAAATCATGGTTTTATACATGATTGTATAAACTAGAGTTTGGTATAAAGAGTAGCAAATGTAAGATTCAAAGGAACAAGTATTTTTATGAACAAGATCAAAATGCTTGTTATAAAAAAAATAAAATAGAAGATTATTTAAAAAAAAATGAGAAGATAAATAAAGAATGGATAAAACTTTAAGAATAGAGTCTTCTGTTCTAAGGAAAGAACTTAGAACAGGGTTTTCATAATAGAAAACTTTTTAAGTTTAATCTAGATTTGTTTTATTTTCTTTCTAAAACATGTTTTTATATCATTTTAGAATATTTAAGGAGAAGGACATGTGAAACAAGATGTTTCCAGTCTTAAGTAAAGGTTTAGATCAAACCTTAGTTGATTTCGAAAAGGAAAAACACACAAATGCGTGTTCTTGGTGTTCTTGAGAATACTTGAAGGTTCGAAGGTACTTTTGCCTTTTTGGAGAGTTATGAAAGCGGAAGGAATCAAGTAAGGCAAAAGAATTGCTTAAATAGCAAGAGGAGAGAGAGAAAGAAGGAGTGCTAAACGACGGTTTTAGCTTTTTGAAAAAGAAATTATGACTTGACGCACGTTCCAAGAAAGGAGTTGGAATGGAAACGTCGCGGTCCGTGATGCGTCAGAAAAAGGTCTGACGTGTCCTTTTCTTATTTTTAAAAAATTATAATGATAATTATCCATGAGGAAGGTTAATCATTACTAATTTTAAAAAATCTTCATCACTGATAATAAAGGATTGTTAGTGAAGGGTTTTAGTTTTCAGAGATTCATTCTTTGATGAGAAAAGATATCAAAGAGTGATAAAGATTTGAAGATAATACCTGAGGAGATGACACAGATATCGTTGAATCAGAGTTCAGTGAATGGAGAGTTTGAAGGCTTTATTTGTATCCCTTGTTGTTAGTCACTGAATAAGAAATTATTTAACGTTCAACATACCAAGTTCGCTGATAAGTAGATTGAATCTAGTTTCATCAAGAGGCTTGGTGAAAAGATCAGCGAGCTGATATTCAGTGGGTACAAAATGAAGCTCAACTTCACCATTTATCACATGATCTCTGATAAAGTGATATCGGATCTCAATGTGCTTGGTTTTGGAGTGAAGTACAGGGTTGTTAGCAATGGCAATAGCATTGGTACTATCACAATAAATAGGAATTTTAGAGAGCTTGAGATTATAGTCTCTGAGTTGATTTCTCATCCAAAGGATTTGAGCACAACAACTACCAGCGGCTACATATTCAGCTTCAGCGGGTGGAGGTGGACACCGAGTTTTGCTTTTTACTTGTCCAACTAATTAATTTTCCACCTAGCAGCTGATACCCACCAGTGGTGCTCTTTCTATTTATCTTACAACCTGCAAAATCACTGTCAGAATACCCAATTAGATCAAATCCAGAGCCTTTGGGATACCAAAGACCTAGATTTGGAGTTCCTTTCAGATATCTGAAGATTCGCTTTACAGCGATTAGATGAGATTCCTTCGGTTCAGCTTGATACCGAGCACAGAGACATGTAGAATACATGATGTCTGGCCTACTCGTTGTAAGATACAACATAGATCCAATCATCCCTCGATAGGCAGTGACATTGACTGGTTTCCCATTGGGATCCTTGTTCAAAGTCAGAGGAGGCGCCATAGGAGTCTTCATCGCTGAGCATTGATTCATGTCGAATTTATTCAGCATGTCTTTAACATATTTGCTTTGACAAATAAAGATTCCTTTGTCAGATTGCTTAATCTGCAAACCTAGAAAATATGTTAGTTCACCCATCATACTCATTTTATATTGTTTTTGCATTCTTGCAGCGAAACGAGTACATAGTTTGGGTCTTGTGGAACCAAAGATAATGTCATCAACATATATCTAAGCGAGTATAGTATGACCTTTATATTTTCTTAAAAACAGGGTTTGGTCAGTTTTTCCACGAACAAATTTTTCTTTAAGAAGAAATTTAGAAAGGGTATCATACCAAGCTCTAGGAGCTTGTTTTAACCCGTAAAGAGCTTTTTCAAGTTTAAAAACATAATCAGGATGGTTAGGGTTATAGAAACCAGGGGGTTGTTCAACATAAACTTCCTCACTGAGTTTTCCATTTAGAAAAGCACTTTTAGCATCCATTTGAAAAACTTTGAAGTCTTTATAGGCAGCATAAGCTAAAAAGAGTCTTATGGCTTCTAAACGAGCGACAGGTGCAAAGGTCTCATCATAGTCAATCTCTTCTTCCTGTCTATAACCTTGAGCAACAAGTCTAGCCTTATTGCAAATTATAGTCCCGCTTTCATCTAGCTTATTTCTGAAAACCCATTTGGTTCCTATGACAGTTTTATCAGAGGGCCTAGGAACAAGATTCCAAACTTTATTTCTACGAAATTCAGTTAGTTCTTCTTGCATAGTTGAAACCCAGCTAGGATCAGAGATAGCTTGATCTATCTTTTTAGGTTCAGAGAGAGAAATGAAGTTAACATAAAGACAGATATTACCTGTTCCTCTACGTGTTTTGATACCTGCATTGGGATCACCAACAATTTGATTTATTGGGTGATTTGCAGTCCATCGCTGAGCTGGAGGTTGAGGAGAGAGATCAAGATCAACAGCAGATTCAGCGACTTGTTCTTCAGTTTCTGGAATAGGACTTGTTGTTTCAGCAACAGGTACTTCATTTAGTATTAATTCAGGGGATTGATTTTCAGATATAGTTTGGTTGTTCACTGAGGAATTTCCAAGAGAGGATTCAGCAACAGGAATCTGATTTAGAGAAGTAACATTCATCCCTGAAGATGGATGATTATCACTTGAGGATTTACAGGGATTTCGTCATCATATGCTTCGGCAGGAGGTGGATTGCTGAAATATGTTTCAGGTTCCCCATAATAAGATCTCATCCAGGCATTCAATTCTTCATCATCATCATGAGTATGAGAAGTATGAATGAGACGAGATTCATTAAAGTTAACGTGCATGGATTCTTCAACATGTTGTCTTCTTTTGTTGAAAACTCTGAAGGATTTAGATACAGAGGAGTATCCAAGAAATATATCATCGTCAGCTTTTGGGTCAAATTTACCCAAATGATCTCTCTCATTTTGAATATAACATCTACATCCAAAAAATATGGAAATATTTCAGAGTAGGTCTTCTTCCATGAAACAATTCATAGGGGGTCTTCTTAAATCGCTTAACTATCAGGGATCGATTTTGAGTGAAGCAGCTGTGTTGACTACTTTAGCCCAGAACTGAGTCGGTAGATGCGATTCCTTGATCATTGAGCGAGCCGCTTCAATGATAGTTTGATTTCTTGTTTCAGCAACACCGTTTTGCTGAGGAGTTCTCACTGAGGAATAGTTGTGAGATATTCCTTTTTCTACAAAGAAATTTACCAGAGTACTGTTTTTGAATTCAGTACCACGATCATGGAACGAACAATTAGATTGTTCAACACTTCCATTCTTTTGATAAAAGAAGTTATCATTTCAGGGGTATCACTTTTGGATCGAAGGAAGCACACCCATGTGTATCTGGAATATTCATCAACAATCACTAAAGTATATTTCTTTCCAGAAATAGATTGGACATTGACAGGTCCAAATAGATCCATATGGAGTAGCTGAAGAGGAGCGGTCACTGAGGAAATTTGCTTCGACCTGAAGGAGGCTTTTGTCAGCTTTCCCTTATCAGACGCTAAACAAAGAGATTCCTTTGTAAAGGTATGATTTTGGAGGTCTTTGACTAGATCTTTTTGAGACAATTCATTTATTGTCTTAAAGTTGAGATGAGAGAGTCTTTTATGCCATAACCAGTTTATGTCAGTGGATGCTTTAGAGATAAAGCACATGTTCTCAGAGTGAGAACTATTCATATTTATGACATACACATTTTCCACTCTTTTTCCTGTTAAGGCAAGCTTATCATTTCCGTCAGTGACAACACATCTATTTTTTAAGAATAGAACTTTGAAGTCTTTGTCACATAACCGAATAACACTCAAAATATTGTGCTTTAGTCCTTCAACGTAGGCAACACGAGAAAACGATGTGGCTCCGTTGGATAGAATTCCATAACCTTTAGTGTATCCTTTGCCATTTCCACCAAAGGTCACTGATGGACCGGCTTCTTCTTTGTAATCAGAGAGCAGAGATTTTCTGCCAGTCATATGCCTTAAGCATCCGCTATCAAGATACCAGATACCTTTGGCACTTAGCATACAACAAAAGATTAATTGTTTAAAGGTACCCATACTACTATGGGTCCTGCTTGGTTAGATAGAGGATTGGCGGAGGAGCTACTAGCTGAAGAACTCTCTTCAGTGGATATCTTCACCTTTGGTGGTTTTGCAACCTTGGTGGATTTCACTCTCGCTGATTTATCAGCTTGAGCTACTTTCTTTCCATGAGCTAGTTTATCAGCTTTAGTGGTATTAGGACATTTACTTGCAATGTGGGTAGTTTCACCACAGTGATAGCACTTCCTATATTTAAAGGGTTTGGAATTCAGAGAGAAAATAGGAACCTTTTCAGGGACAGGACCAAGAATTACTTTATCCATAGTCCTTGGAGGTATGACAACCTTTTCAGGGGTAGGAGTGAGGTCGACCTTAATTCTGGGGGTTGGTTTATGAGAAAAGTCAGAGACCTTCTTCCCAGATTTAGAATTTTTCTCTAAGGATTTCTTGTTCCTGTTCTGAATGATCTTATTCTTAGGAACTTGGTCAAGAAACTCGTTCTTGATCACCTTCTTAGAATTTATCACATGCAACTTTTCTTTAGAAGAAGAGGAAGAATTTGAAGAAGAAAGATCAGGGATAGAAGAGACAAACATTCCAAATTTGAGCATGGAACGATCATTCTATGATTCTTCCTTTTCAGGGTTATAGCCTAACCCACTTCTTGTTTTCATAGGTATTTGGGCATTGATGATCTCATTAAATTTATCAGAAGCCTTACACCATTCTTCGATGGTTTCCTTTTCAGACTTGAGATCAGCGATAGCCTTTTCCCTATCAGCGATAGCTTGCTGCTTCTCAATGTTTATGGTTTGATTTGCAAAGGCTTGGTCCTTAAGAGTTTCCTCTATTTTAGAAAGTTCTTTGATTCTTATATGGCAATTTTTTAATTGCTCAGATAGATCAGTGTTAATTTTCTCAGCCTTAATATTTCCATTTAAAGCATTATAAAAATCAACAGTCATAGCATCGAGCGCTGACAAGTTATCACTTTCAGAAGGTAAAGAGATAGAAGAAGTTGTTACCTGAGTAGATGGGGACTCAGAAGAAGAAGTTTCAATTGCTTCTTCAGCGTCCTCTATTCTTGCCATTAGACAGAGGAAGGCAAGATCTTCTTCATCTGAACCAGACCTCTACCAGACTCTCCAGAGGTCTTGGCCCAGTCACTTTCAGCGTCCCAATCAACTTCTTCAGCGATAAGATCTTTGCCTTTTTGCTGGCGTTTCTTCATATCCTTGTATTTGTTTTTTAAATTCAAATACTTCTCCTTTTTATCAGAGGTCTGGGAGGTGGTGGGAGCTGCAACTTTCTTTGATCCGCATTCACTAGCAAAGTGACCCTTTCGCTGACAGTTGAAGCATATCGCTGAGGCTTTCTCAGCGGGCAATGTTTTTTGCTTTTCAGAGTCAGAGAGGTTAGAAAGTTTTCGAAAGTTGCTCTTTCTAGCGAATCTTTTAAAATTATTAGTTAAGACAGCTAGAGTTATCAAACTCAGTGATGTCAGCATCAGTGAGTTGATCTTCTGAATCAGTTTGACCTAATTCAGTGATGGAGGTGATAGTGGAAGAAGACACATTTTTAGGAAGAGGCACCTAATTCAGTGATGGAGGTGATAGTGGAAGAAGACACATTTTTAGGAGGAGTTGCCTCTGAAGTCACAAGTGCCAAAGAAGTACTTTTGGCACCTTTGAGTTCATTTATGAGGTTTTTCCTAAGAAGTTGAGATTGTTTCTCATTTAAGAGCATTCCATATAAAGCACTTAAGGACAAGGTTTCAAGATTCTTTGACAGCTTTAGACATGTAGTGTACACTGCCCATTGATCGGGTAGTGCCTCCATGAATTTGGTCAGAATTTCAGCGTTTGAGTACACTCTGTTCACTGATTTGATATCAATCAATAGACAGTTGAAACGCTGATGAATTTGAGAAAGAGATTCACCTTTATGATACATCAAACTCTCATATTGTCTTAGAAGATTTATGCATCTGGTGACTTGTACTTCAGAGGTTTCTTCATATTGAATACATAGAGTATCCCACATGGCTTTAGAAGTCCTCATTTTTATAACAGAATGATAGACTTCATCAGGTAAAGACATTGCTATTATTGATCTAGCTTTAGAGTCAATAGAAATTTCTTTCTAATCTTCCTCAGGCCATTGGTTAGGAGTTTTAACAATACTCCTTTCAGGGATGGCTGGAGTAGTGGTGGTGGCAGGAACACCAGCTACAATAGTTGTAGGAACAAATGGTTCATTTTCTAGATAGTAGGGGATCTTTGGGTCAGATCCTTCTAGAAACAGAGACATTCCTTCCATAATGGAAAATTATCATGGCTAAATCTTGGAGGTTTAGCTAAAGATCCATTATCATTGTAGTTCGTATTAGGGTTTGACATTTTAAAATAGTTTATGAGAAAAATATTTTACAGATTAAAGAAGCAATCACTGCTCTGATACCACTTGTTGTTCCCAATAAGAGCCTACAAGAGTTCAATAATTAGTAAACAGTTTGTAGAAGGGGAGGGGGGGGGGGTTGAATACAAACACACAGATTTTGGTTTTTAAATGAGTTTATATATCATAAACAAATTTACAGTTACAAGCGGAATAAGAACAAGTTTAAAACCTATTCTATTGTAACTAAGAAACACTAAGTTTGATGCACAAGAAGAAGGAAGAAAGAAATAAAGAGGGTTTAGGCTAGAAGCAAGCATGCATTAAGATGAAGAGGATATCTCCATCTTATTTATACCCGTTTGCATTTAATGCAAGACAAAAGGTATATGCCACGTGTCAAGCTTCGATAGGAAGCTTGTCCTTGCTAATAAGACAGCCATGTTTTTGGCCGAATATGATAGTACCGTATTAGATATGATGGGGACATAAGAGACAATTCGTACGTCCTTTTCTGACAAGGTATTAGGTTTGACTTTTGTGCATCGATGATAAGATCAATCTTTAATCTTGTAAGGGGAAGCTTCATTTGATCGCTGATTCTGAATCTTCAAGGAGGAATCATCAGTATCGCTAAGGCTTCACAAGACTTCACACTTTGATTAGATAATCGCTGCTATCGCTGAACCGCTTCAGTTCACTTAGCTGATTATCTCTTTCTTCAGCTAGGGTCTTCGACTTTCGCTGAATGGTCTTCTGGTGTGATAGCTGATCTTCAGATCTTCAGAGATAAGCTTTGTTCCTTGATCTTCAGCGATCGATGATAGTGATCAGCGTATGCTATCGCTGAATATTGACATAAGCTTATACAGTGGAATTTCACTAAGTATACAAAAGGAATCATATTCAAATCATCTAGAGGAGTTATGATCAACAGAATGTTTCTCCTTATTCTTAAAACTTAAGCAATTTTTCTCAAGGCCCTCTGATTACTTCTCTAAAAATCAAAAGTACGACTTCAGGAATCAAACCAAAAGGAACAATGAAAACAAAAAGGGCAAACCAATAACCTCTGCAAAACCCAATCAAGCTTATGTTAAAAAGGATCCACAATTCAAACCTAACATTAAAGGACCCATTATGAAATGGGTACCTAAATCCCTATGATTCTGATTGCAGAAACATCGTGTGCATGTCTGGTATCTTGACTTTGGATGCTCGAGGCACATGACAGGAACGAAAAACTTGCTCTCCAAATTCAAAGAAAAACGTGGAGGAGCAGTAACGCTTGGTGATGATGGTAAGGGTCAAATAAAAGGCTACGGTACTCTACAAGAAGGTAATATTACCTTATTCAAAGTAGCTCATGTTTTTGGTTTGAAACATAACTTGTTAAGTCTAAGTCAACTATGTGATTCTAAAATAGTAGTTGTATTTGATGAAAAACATTGTTACTTATTTTCTAAGACAGGTGAAGAGCTATGGAGAGCTGACAGAAAAGGTAATCTATACATGATGAAATTTACGTCCAAGGATGGTAAGGAAACTCTCTATCTAATCTCCAAAAAGAGTAAAGTTGCTTGGCTATGGCATCATAAAATGTCTCACTTGAACTTTGAAAATCTTGAAATGCTGGTAAAACATAATCTGGTGAAGGGCCTCCCAGAGGTACATTTCTAGAAGGATCACCTCTGCCCTGCATGTGAAATTGGAAAAATAAAAAGAGCATCTCACAAAACCAAAAGTGATCATTCGTGCACTAGACCTCTGCAAATGCTACATGTTGACCTCTGTGGTCCCATTGCAATTCTAAGCTTGTCTGGCAAAAAAGTATATCTTGGTGCTAATAGATGAATTTTCTAGGTATACATGGCCTGCTTTTGTGCGTCAAAAATCAGAAGTGCCAATCGTATTAAAGAATATGATGACTAGAATACAAGTTCTTCTACAATAGAAAATACAGCAGCTGCGAACTGATAATGGTACTGAATTCAAGAATGCCAAGCTTGAAGAATACCTTGTCGCAAATGGAATTACCCAAAACTTCTCTGCTGTACGCACTCCTCAGCAAAACGGTGTGGTAGAACAGAACATTAGTGGAAGCAGCCAGAACAATGCTTGCAGCTTTTGGTCTCCCTTTCCATTTTTGGGCAGAAGCTGTAGCCACAACATATTTCACTCAGAATCAATCCATCATAACCAAGAGGCATCTCAAAACCTCTTATGAGCTGATAAATAAGAGAAAGCCTCTGTTAAATTTTTCCACATTTTTGGTTGCAGGTGTTTTATTCTAAATGATAGAGACAAACTTGGCAAGTTTGACAAGAAATCTGATGAAGCCAAATTCTTGGGATATTCGTTAAATTCAAAAGCTTTTAAGGTTTTTAATTTACAAACTAAGACTGGAATGGAAAGCATAAATATCGATTTTGATGATCAAACTCAATTGACTTCTGAATATTCCAACTCAGAACTCAAACTTAATTCTGTTACCTCTTATTACCTTTCAGGTTCCAGAGAATCCGAGATTGATGCTTTATTCGATGATTTTCTGGGCGAAGAAATACTTTCAGAGCAAGTACCCAATAACCCACCCTTGAATATTCCTGAAGTACTTCAAGCTTCTGAAATCACTCTCTCTGGTCCTGTATCATCAAATGAGAGTCCAACGGTAACCTCTGCGCCTCCTGAATCATCAAATGAATGTCCAGAGGTAACCTCTGAGCCTTCATTTCAGGGGGAGACTTTAGGTGGTTCTCCAGATCCAGAACCTAATCCAATATCATATGAGGTTATTCAATCTTTGGATACAGAAGTTCAAGCTCAGTAGATACCTCAAATAAGGATGAAAAGATGGACAAAGTCTCACACTCCAGATCTAGTTTTGGAAGTCCATTTGAAGGAGCTAAAACCAGATTTGCAACTGCCAATGAAGCCTTCTTTGTAAATTTTCTGAGCATGATCGAGCCGAAGAAGGTTCATGAAGCTTTACAAGAGCCAAGTTGGGTGGAAGCTCTGCAAGAAGAACTATTTCAATTTGACAGAAACAAAGTATAGAACCTAGTACCTCTGCCTGAAGACAAAATAGCCATTGGTACTAAGTGAGTATTTAGAAACAAGAAGGACGAAGATGGTATTGTGATCAGAAACAAGGAAAGATTGGTGGCTAAGGGCTATTGTGAAGAAGAAGGGATAGACTACGATGAGACATTTGCCCCTGTAGCAAGACTTGAAGCTATAAGACTTTTTCTAGCTTTCTCAGCATATAAAACCTTTAAAGTATATTAGATGGATGTTAAATGTGCATTTCTGAATGGAAATCTCAAAGAAGAAGTGTATGTTGAACAACCTCCTGGATTTGAAGATGCTAGACATCCAGAATATGTATCTCTTTTGGATAAAGCTCTATACGGATTAAAGCAAGCACTAAGAGCCTGGTACGAACGATTGTCTACATATCTGATAAGTCATTCATATGAGAAAGGTAAGATCGATACCACGTTATTCATCAAAAGAGGCAACGGTATGTTAACCGTAGTTCAAATATATGTGGACGACATTATATTTGGTTCAACTCATCAGTCAGAAGTTGATCTGTTTTCAAAACTGATGGAAAAAGAATTTGAAATAAGCATGATGGGAGAATTAACGTTCTTCTTAGGACTCCAAGTCAAACAAACTACTTCTGGCATTTTCATAAATCAAGCCAAGTATGTTTTTGACATGTTAAACGAAATCAAACTTCAAAATTCCACCATTATGAAAACTCCTATCTTTCCTAGCACGAAACTAGATCCTGATCCTTCAGGGAAATCAGTTGATGTTACATGCTATAGAGGTATGATCGGATCACTTCTATATTTGACTGCAAGTAGGCCAGATATCATGTTTGCCACTTGTCTCTGTGCGAGATTTCAAGCCAATCCAAAAAAATCTCATTTGGCTGCTGTAAAAAGAAATTTTAGATACCTACAAGGAACTCCATCACTGGGCCTCTGGTATCCTAAGGATTCTGGAGTTGATTTAATTGCGTATACTGACTCTGATCATGCAGGATGTAAGTTAGATAGAAAAAGTACCTTTGGTAGCTGTCAACTTCTGGGAAACAAACTAATAAGTTGGGCATCCAAGAAACAAAGCTGCGTTTCAACATCTAGAGTAGAAGCTGAATATGTTGCTGCTGCTAGTTGTTGTTCACAAGTCATCTGGATGAAAACTCAACTCAGAGACTATGGTCTGGTGTACGACAAGATACCCATCCTATGTGACTCAGAAAGTGCTATTGCCATTACTGAAAATCTAGTTCAGCACTCAAAGACCAAGCACATTGATGTAAGGTATCATTTCATTAAGGATCATGTGGAGAAGGGGACAATTGAAATGTACTTTGTCTCTACTGATTATCAACTTGCTGATATTTTTACAAAAGCTCTGGATGAAAAGCGATTCAATTTTCTGATCAGCAACTTGGGTATGCTAAACATGTAATTACCTTAATTTATATGGCCTTCATAGGATTAAGTCAATTTTCTTTACTAAGTCATTCTTTGTGTGTTAAACAATAAATCAGAACCGCCCAGAAGCCTCTGGTCACTTATGATGATTAACTCAGAAGCGCTCAGAAGCCTCTGGACACCTCTGTTCTTAAATGAACAATTGTTTTCACTTTTTGATCCAAGTATAGACAGAAAGGGTGGCATAATTTGAAAGAGCAAGGGGGAGCAACATACTCACACTTCAAGGGGGAGCACACAGTGCAGTTTTTGAGGAAGAGCACAGCCTTGTGCTATATTTTAAGGGAATCTTTTTAAAACAAGTCTAACAGAAGTTAGCTATGTTCTGAACCTCTCTTTACTTAAAAAGTTTTTG
This sequence comes from Silybum marianum, assembly GCA_036898165.1. Lineage (NCBI taxonomy): Eukaryota > Viridiplantae > Streptophyta > Magnoliopsida > Asterales > Asteraceae > Silybum > Silybum marianum. The sequence continues at coordinate 17,670,850 of CM072529.1, forward strand.
CGAATTTGTTACTTATGAATAACTCTTGCCGTCAAGGTTAATAAGAAATTTCAAATTCAACTAAAACTCTCCTGAAAAGACGTTCTCATGACAAAACTCCTGGTCTCAAAATGTTTTATATGACCAAAAAGCTATTCTCTGATTATGTCTTTCTCTTGAAATTTTTTTAGTAAGTTACTTCTAAACTTAACTCTTGTCTTCAAGGTTAATTAGAATTTTCTTATTTCATTAAACGTCTTAAGAAATGCTATTTATAGAATTTAAAACTTTCATTTGGTACAAAACTGATTTATTTCTCCAAATGTCTGATTTTAATTTTTTTAAGAATAATTAATTTCAAAAATTATTCTTTTAATCCACAATTATTTTTGTTGATTAATTGATCAATTTTCTTATTAATTTATTTTTAATTTTTGGAGGGATTATTCAAAATATTTAAAGCAGCACAGCGTTATCATTGAAAACCGTCTAAAAACCTTTCAGTGCCTCATCAAACTCCTACACGCGTCCGTTATCAATTAATACACGCAAAAGATTCCTCCACGTGTCATTAATCGCCCGACTGCATAAGTGCACGTCTGCTTGCTTACGTCAGTACCTATAAACTGTTTGCTTTTCCCCAAATCAGAAAACTCCTCGATCCCCAAAATCACTCGAGTTCTATTTCTCTCTCATTATATAAACTCGAAAATAGAAACTCATCACTCTACTGCTCATCGTCTTCCTCCTCCGGCTACCATTCCTATTTGCTACCCTGCACCCTTAGCTCTCAAAAACCCCAAAATCAGTGATGGCAAACCTAACTGCAAATCTCAATATGCAAAAAGAAGAAGGGTGACTAATCGACTCAACGGCGGAAAGAGCCCCGATAGTAAAACTACCACTCAAAGCCAACAATGTGCAAGTTCTCCTCGATCCAAATACGTATCAAGAAGACTATAAAGTAATGATCGAGTTCTTGCAATATCATTCACTGAACCGAACCCTAACCCTAACGAACCCCAATGTGCCCGATATCTATGTCCAAGAGGTCTAGCAATTACTGTTTGTCGCGGACGAAGAAACTCTCTTAGGAAATTTCAGCCATCCCAAGGATTCTGAGAACGCCGTTGAAATCCCTATCACAAAAAAGAAAATCTCCAGGTACTTCCATTTGCCCCTACCTGTTATTGAAGTTGAAGGCCAAAAAGTACCAAATCCAGATATTGAAAAGAACCCTACACTTGAAGCTTTGTTGGCATTCATCAATTTCTTGGGATACAATGAAACATTCACCAAGCTGTCTGAGGTCAAAAGGAAGAAGCTGCCGCCCATGTGGAATGCGCTAATCTCTATTCTCAACAAAAGTCTCACTTGCAAAATCGGCTCTCTAGACCAAGCAAGCAAGAACATTCTTACAATAATGTATGGAATGTACTTCAATAGGCCATTGGATTATGCAAGTTTGATCTTTCAAGAAATTAAAGCTACTGTACACACCAAAGTTTCTCATCAGAGCCAGGGCAAAGCTCTTCCAACACTTATGTTCCCAAGATTCCTCTATCTCTTCACTTACCCAGCAATAAGTGCTCTGCAAGCCCCCTTCCTTCAGCCACTCTACAAGATAACTACTATGTGCTCTAACAAGCCTACTATTGAAAAAAATGGTTATTCTTCTCCAAGAGAACTATCCAGGTATATGCTTAACCTTATTCCTCAAACCTCTCCTAATCTTATCTCTTATAGACGCTCTTTGGTATACTCAGAACCGAGAATACCTACCCCAGAGCATTTAGAGCCTAGTGTAGGAAGTGAGGGGTCAAGTGAGGATGAGGTTGAAAAGAATGAGAGTGAACCACCGAGTGATTCTGCCCATCCTGATAGATTAATGCAAGAGGCTACAGAAGATGTCCATAGAGACATATATGTGCGAACCTCACCGAGTCCAACTAGGGTAACCACAACTGCTGAGGTAGACGCCAACATATCTACTCTCACTAAAAAAGGACAACCCAGTCCAAACCACCCTGAAACCAACCGATCAGAGGATATCCTTCAATCCTCTGAATCAAGCACAGCCGGGGAAACCACATCATCTTCATCATCCTCTCAAAAGGGAGATGATGAAAATATAAGAGTTCTATCGCCCCAGCACTCGCCACAACCTACACAATTGGTTGATGTATCTGTGACCAATGAAGCCTTAGGGAACCCAGAGGGTACATCCATACCCTTTGATAGTGTAGAAGATGACGAATTCCCATCCGAGGGGTTACAGCATCAAGATGCACCACTTACCGGAGTTTTCCTACTCCCAAAAAGTAAGCACATTGTGTTCAGCTCCCCATCATCTGATGATAGGGAAAAAGTTGATCCAATCAGAACAACCGAAGAGGCGTTTATCAATGATAGCCTTCAAAGACAGGTTGGAAGTCCATCCACGCTCAACGTCAGAACAGGCGTGAACGAGGGCCTCTCTGAACGCGAGAGACAAGGGGCCACATGTGTTGGGATGAACCAGTTACCTCTTCAGAATTTGTCACCAATGCAGCGTTCCAGACATTTGGTGACAAAATTCAGAGATTTGTGGAGGATCTAAAACTGTCCCTTGAGACCCAATAAACCACACTCAGCAATATTCAGAGTACTCAACTTGCACAGACTCAAATTCTGGAATCTATCCAGAAGATGATTTCTGATACTGCTGAATCCCAGAAGACTTCTGCCTCTGACTACTTCAATAAGCTAGATGCAGGGATCAAGGCCTATGCAGAAGCAATCTTTCATATTCCTGATGGCATTCCGTCTCCAGAAGTCACTATCTCAGCAGATGAGTTTGGATCTTTCGTTGCTGACATCAAGAAACTCATTGATGCCGTGATCCCATCAGAAGCCTCTGTCTCAACATCCTCTTTAATTCGGCAATCTGATATGGCGTTATTCCAAAAAACAATGATGGACAGATTCAATGCGCTGAACGCCAAATATGTCTCCATGACCAACTAAAGTTCCACGAACTTGGCTCAGAAGGTATCTACCTTAGAAACCTCTGTTTCAAAATTGTCGTCTCTGGTCAGCTCTCTGTCTGTAGATTACGAAGAAAAGAAGAAAGCCAAAGAGGGCAAAGCATGCAAAAAGGCATAGTTGAAGCGAAAGAAGTCTGAGGACCAGGATCCTGATTCTCAGAAGGGGAAGAATACATCCAAAAAGGCAAAAGTTGATGGTACTGAAACGGCTCAATCTCAGGATAAAGGTAAAGCTCCTGCCTCTACACCCTCTGAACCACCACCATCCAAACAAACCCCTCTTACACCAACTCCACTAGCCATAAACTCTGGTCCACTTCCCAAGGATCCAGATATGGCTAAGTTCATTCTTGATCTTTTGGGAAACAAAAGAAAGCCCCAATCTCAACCTTCACAATCGCAGTCATCAAAATCCCTCCAACCCCAGAAAGATCAATCAATCCCCTCCTGTGCCAGAACCAGAGAATTCACAGCCACTCAAAATCCAAAACCCTTTGACTCTGTCTCTGAACAACCCACTGTTGATCAAGCAGCTGAAGAAGCTATAAGGCTCAAGCTGATAAAACTAAGGCTGAAGCTGATAAAATTAAGGCTGAAATTGAAAAGGTCAAGAGAGAAGCATGAATCAAAATAAGGGCTGAGATCGAAGAAAAGAAAGATAAGTTGTGGAGGTTTGAACTTCCAACTTTGGAAATTAAGCACAGGCACATGTAGACAATCACATATCAGAAAGTCTTCTTAATGCTTCCTAACTTTAGCAATGACTATCATGTAAGCGACGAAGTCAAAAACAGATTCATGAGTCATAGGCAAGTAAAGAATGAGACTTACTCAATTCTACCAATCAAGAATATTTCTGGGATCAAGCATGTCAAATTCGAAAACACAGAGATTATGTACACAATCTATAAAGTGACCAGAGAAGACAACAACAAGTACTACTTGTGATAATGATCTGTTATCTATCAATCCTTCTGATCTCATACCTCTGGGAAGGTATATGAAAAATAAAATGAATCAAAGGACTGATGATCAGAACAAAGTTGCCTTCTTCCGAATCATTGACTGCATGAAAGCCTTCATCAGGTATAGAAGACAGGTAGACTTTCAAACGAGCCTAGATCACAAGGACGTAAACTTGAGCATCTCTGCTCCCAATGAAGACAGAGAGGGCCTCAATCATCTGCCTGTTGGAGAAGTGTTGATAGAACCTGAAGATTGTATTGTGTTTAAAAGACTAACCAGAAGAAGTTTCTTCAGAATCTCAGAGACACATAAGTACTCTACAGGAGTTGTGCAAATTGTCAAGAGTTATGCATCTCTCCAGATTGATGACAAAAGAAAAGATAAAAGAGATAGCGACATAGCTAAAAGGATGGATAAGCAACTCGACACAATCTTAAAGGTCAGAGAAATTACTGATCTGTTACACAAGATTGTCACTTTTCATCCTAATGCTCCCTTCTAATCCATTATACGAAGCCCTTTATCAAGAATTCAAACACTTATATGAAACCCTTTATCAAGAATTCAAACACTTATACCAAGCCCTTTATCAAGAATTCAAACACTATTGACAAAGTGTTAGATGCTGCACCAACTGGAAGTGGGAAGACTATATGTGCTGAATTTGCAAATTTAAGGAACCATCAGAAAGGGTCTGACAGTGTCATGCACGCTGTATACATTCCTCCTGTTGAAGCATTTGCCAAAGAAAGATATAATGAATGGAAAAAGAAATTTGGAGATGGTCTTGATTTGAGAATCTGAAATTGCCTAAGGAAACAGCAACAGATTTGAAATTGCCTAAGGAAACAGCAACAGATTTGAAATTGCCTAAGGAAACATCAACAGATTTGAAATTGCCTAAGAAACCAGCAACGGATTTGAAATTACTTGAATGAAGTTATTATTTCCACATTCTGGACTTCATACTTAGGGGGAGATTGTTAGACTTCATTCTGTGAAAAGTATGAACCAGAATATCACAAGTATCGAAGATCAGAAGTTAAGTCAGAAGCTCATCTTCTGACTTAAGTCATCTCAGAGGCACCCAGAGACTTGAAGAACCTCTGGACTCTAACTGTTAACTCACATGCGCTTGTGATGACGTGGCGATCATACTTTCTGTGCATCCCTGTATGTAACTGATTATGTTACTAGTATAGTTGACGTGTCAAATCCTGATAGGCTAGATCGTTGACTTTAACTTTGTAATAGTATAAATAGACTCATTCTTCACTGTAATAGTTGACGATCTTGGAAAGAAATTGTGCAATTCATTCATACGTGTTGTAATCAATTTCTAGGTTATTAATACGATTTCTCAATTGTTCTTCAAATCTATTCTTACTGTTTATTATTACTGTTCAGTATTAATCATAGATCGACATTGTTTTCGCTCATACTTTGTTATACGATCTGTTGATTTGTTATAAGAAAGGGATCTGGGTTCCAACATTAAGTATGAGTTTGAGGACTCATATCTTGAGCTAATACTATGATGACACCTATCACTTGGATAAATATAATAGTGACACATATTAACTAGAGTTTGACACTTGTTGGAAGCTTATCATCACACTTCTATCATGGTAGCTTTTTCTTGTTTAAAAACCACCTACTTGCTCTCATTTCTTGGTTCCAAAAAAAAAATACATTTGAGAAAAAGAGAGAGAAGAAATAGAGTTCTAAAGACAAGAAATTTGTTAGTACTTAATCAAGATATCATCAGTGTTCCAAGGTAATCATATGTTTTTGTTTAAGTTTTAAATATCTATAATCTATACTTCTTTTCTTACTAGAGATCTTTATCTTTAACATGCCATTATACATTCTTGCATGGATGAAAACTCACATATTGGTGTGCTGTTTCATATTTCTTACTGAAATATGATATACAGTAAATTTTTCTAGCAAGAGAATATGATATCTCATGTTATAACCGTGAAAATCGGTAAAACATAATTATTCCACGGACAACAAAAACCGTAAATGGTTATTAGCCGTAAGAAAGAGGGTCAAATAATGATCCTAAGTCTCTAACGAGAGATTTAAAGTTATATTGGAAATGAGGCACATTTTCTGATATGTATTCGTGTTGATCATGAATAAGTTTGTGTAGTTTTTAAAGTGCAAATTTTATGTATATGGCATTAAAATTTATGCATGTTGAGTAAATATAAAACCATATGATTACCCGGCAGTATTTTGCTTAAAAAAATGTTTTATTGTACTTCTCACAGATTAAAAGTGAAAAAGGGAATAACCAAGTCTTGAAGTTGAAGACTACAAAGTTCTAGTACGTTACATAGTAATGTGATGTAGTTATATATATATAAATAAAAATGTTGGTTGATTTCGTATAAGTGGTCCATGTAAACTTACCTTTATAATAAGAATGTGTTTTATTTTATTTATTATTCTTTTGTTTTAAAAGAAAATGTTTAGTTAATATAACTTTTTTTTACGATAAAATTTATTTATTTTTTGAAAATCAAAGTGATTTTTTTAGTATTACAGTCAGTGTTCAAAAAAAAACTCACCGCAATGGTCGTTGTGGCACGCCGTGGCTTAAGGCTTGTGTCTCACGCCATGACCTAATGCGCGTTTTTAACGCAATATTTGATTTTTCTTATTCTTTTTGATGTTTTATTTGTTAGTTTTGAATGTATAATACAATTTAAATCATTGAAATTCATTGGCTCATTGGATAACAATGGAAATATATGTTTACATGTATAATAATTTATATGATATAAAGATTTGTCGCCATAAGACGTGCCTTGAAAAACGTCGTGTCCTCGCCGTGGCTTCTAAGGCTTGAGGCTTGACCGCTCCGTCATGCCACGCCTCACACCATTTTAAACCTAGATTACAGTGGCTACCATCTTGGAGTTTGTTTTTGAGGGATACCCCACTGAGGGAAATCAAAAGTTCTCTCAGGTTGGGAAGAAGGCTTTGGAAATCGATGAAAAGGCAGGAGATGCCCCCTACCTCCCTTACATATTGGACCTCATCAGGAAAGCTAACCCTATAAGTACTTCAACTCCTACTCCTACCACTCAGGTAGAGACCGTGTCTAGATCACTGACCAACCCATCAGTGATCAACCTAGACTCTTCTTCCTCTCCTCACAAAAGAAAACAACCAGCCGCGAAGGTCATAAGAAGACCATCGCTAATAAGCCAGCAACAAAGAAACAAAAGAAGAGCGTCTCTCAGCAGTCGACTCTCTCTGATTTCAGGCGTCATACCAACGCCTCCTCTCTCCTCAGCCACGACAATGGCTCCTATTTCCGTTGTCGCATCATCATCACTACCCCCTCCTTCAGTGACCTCGATCCCTGAAGTTATGATTGCCAGCTCCGCTGAAGCTGGATCAGGTAACACAAACACGGCCTTATCTTCTTTTTCTACCAACTTTTCTTTGGTCTACACATCAATCAATGAATCAGGTATGGTTGTCCCCATCCTGATGAGATTGAGCAACGTGCTGTTCAGACATTAGTTTTGTTTCGACAATCTGATTCCTAGAAAGCCACCAACACAGGACCTGAGAATGTTTCTCTTAAAAATTCTCAGACACAGTGTTGTGATCCTAAGGACACAACCATAGCAAGTAACAACCCTGAGAGTAATCTTTCAGATAGTCTCAAGGAAACCTTGCAAAAACTTCCTACCTCTCAACTTCTTTCTTCTAACCCCGAGCTCTTTTTTGCTCGTTTATCTATGTTTTCATCAGGTATTGCTACTCCTGTCTTCTCAACAGCAACAACCACCACCACCACCACTGCTGTTCCTTTTAGCGAGCCTACTTCTTCCAAGTCCCCGAAGTTCAATAACATCAATGAGCTAAGGAAGGTGAAAAAAGAGAAGCTAGCATCAAGCTATCTTCTCTACATGTTGATATACCTAAGGTCTCTCTACCTCCTCCCTTCTTCCCTGCCATGGACTATCTGGTGGATGAATGCACCAAGATCAGGAACAGGGAAAATACTTTGCAACTTTTCTTTGAGATCATCTTCAACCAAGTAGGTGGCGTACCTGGTTTGAAGGCAACCATCTCTAACATCTTCATGGATGTTCAGACATTGAAGGATGATAATGCCTCCAATAGGCGTGCCATCAACAGTCTCTCTGAAAAGGTTGATCAGCAGGAGAAGACCCTTGCGGAGATTTTACGCCTTGTTCAAGGCTTATCAGGCTTCTTCCCTTCATTCACTGAAGCGGATAGAGGGAACCTGAGTTTGATCTCTAAAAATCAGAAGGCACAAGCTACGGATCTCTCCAATCTCAGTACTAATGTGCGTACTCTTCTAGTACACACTCTCCCTGATGGAAACAAAGAGCGGGAGAAATTTTCCAAAGAACTCGATGAAGACTTGATCAACAATATAAATAAAATCATTCCCGAGGAACCTCAACAAAACCCCATCTCTGACGAAGGAGATGAAGATGAAGAAGAAGAAAACGAAGATAATGATGAAGAAGGTGATATGTAATAGCCCAGAATCTTGTTTGTATAGATATTCGCATATGGAGGGATGGAGCCAACTTTTTAAACTTCAGGGACTGAAGTTGTAAATTGTAGAAAGTAGGTCAAATAAGTGATGGAAAACCTCATTTGGAATTAGTCGGCTGAAATTGTGTGTGTGCATTCTTGAGGTGCGATTGGGAGGTGAAGAGGAACAAAGTGAAGAAGACCTTGGAGAAACAAAAGTTTATCAAGAAATTTCAGGTATGAATGCTCATTATCTTCATCTCTTTCTCTTGTTAAGTCCCTTGGATAATGTAAAACCATGGGGTTTTATAGTTGGTTTGTTGGTTGTTTGATTTGCTGGGTTATTAGAATCAGTATAAAAGCATTCTCCAAGTATTGGGATTCATATTTCAATCTAAGGGATTGAAATCAATGGAAACCACCACGGATGACCTTGAGTTCATCTATGGAAATGCAATACCATGAAACCAATGTATGGAATGGATTAAATGGTTTATTAGTTGTTAATGTTGGTTTTATAAGTGTTTGGGGCAAGTTTCATATCAGTTTTGAGGTGGAAATCGTTTGAAATGGTGTTTTGAGGTTTTTGTGTTCGAGCAGGAACAGTGAGTCCTACGACTTTTCCCGCGGCCTCAAGCCGCGCGGCAAGCCGCGTAACTTACTGTTTCAGCATTTTGGAGTTTTTGCTTAAAGGTCTTTTGGAGGCGTTAAGTGGTGTCCTAGCCTAGGGGTTAATAGGTAGGATGTGTGGAAGTATAATTGGGTCATTAACTCGTAGTTAACTGACCTGAATCATGTATTCGGTTGGTGGGATTGTAGTTGGAAGTGTGTTAAGCGGTATGGTAATTCAGTGAGTTCCTTTCATGTGCTTCTTTACAAAATGAATGTTTTAAATTTAAATGTTTTAAACCATTCAAATTGGGCGGCGTGTGCCCGAATTTTTGGGTGGTGTCGGCCCGTTAAAGGTCACGGTGTGTGTGACCAGCACTAGCCACAGTGTGTGTGACGAAGGTGTGATGTACTGTTGCAACAGGCACGTGAAAAGTGTTTAAAAAGGTGTGAGTTAATAGTCATGACTAACCGTTTTCTCTTATAACTGTCATGCATATTACTGTTATTTTTGGGAATTCACTAGGCCTTTTGGTCTAACCCTCTCTTTTATAAACTAAAAACCATTTTCAGGAAGGCATATGACAGAAAGCACAAGTAAGGGAAGGCAAAGTTGTGAGCTCGAGGAGCATAAAAGTGAGGCGCTACTTGTATAGTTAGTTGCCTAGTTAGAGTTACTTTGTAATAAATCTCAGTAGTTGTTTAGTTTCCGTTGCAAACATTGAGATTAACTTTAAATTTGGGACCATTTATGTTTAGTTTTGACATCTTTTAAAGCAATAGTATGATATACCTTTGTTTTGGAATTGTGGTTGTTACAAGTGGTATTAGATCCCTAGTTTAAGAGAATTAGGTGTTCGAGGAACATCTAGACTTAGACTGAGGGATAGGTGAGACTGAGATTTAAGTAGAATGGGTAGTGTGTAGTTTGCCGTGAGAGTAATGATAGGGTACAAAGGGCTAACGTGTAAGGTAAATTAAGAATCACATATGGCCAGTGTTATTGTGAATTTACAGGTACATGAAGGTGCTTGAATCCCTTGTTATGATCTAACTGGTGGTCTTGTGTTATCTTCGTTTCAGTATCAAGAAGAATGACTCGAGGATCCGTAAGGTCGACAACAGTGACACTAGCGGAAGGAGATCCTCCGATTGGAAATACTCAACCCGATCAAGTCGAAACTGTTGTAGTTGCTACTACCCGAGGAACGGGTAGGGGAAGGGGTCGTGGAACCCGGGGAAATGCAGTTTCTGTAGGAGTCCTTGATGGTGGGACTATAGGACGAGGTAGGGGTCGTACTCGTGGTCGTGGAGTGGAGACCGAGCCATTGAATGAGTCTGTGGAGTCAATCCAATAAAGTTCTGTGAGTGTGCGTGGTAGAGGACGCGGTAATATGGGGGGTCGAACCCAAGAGCGAGGGTTTGTGACCAAGGATGATTTTAATGCGGGAATGGGAAAGCTTGAAGCGACAATTCAAGCTTTGATGGGTAAGCAACAATCTTCTAGCGCGAAAATTCCTTGTAAGGATGATGAGGCGGAGGGGTCTAAGGGAGAGAGAAGTCGTAGCCACTTATCCCAAAAGACTACCCCCGAAGTGGAGAGTATGGAATCGAAAGGATGTAGCTATAAGACGTTCCTAACTTGCAAGCCTCCTACTTACATGGGAGAGCGTAACCCAGTGTTGGCTTTGCAATGGATTAGGGAAATGGAGGTGGTGTTTGATACTAGCGAGTGTGTAACACTCTAAAATTTATGATTTGTAAATAATTATTGAGGGTAGAAATTTAAAGAGTACACGACATAAGGGATTATAGTGTCGATAGTCGAAAAATATGATTTTATTGCAATAAATAAAATCAATAAAAGGGAAACTGATATATTTTGAATTTAATTGATTTGAGAAGAGAATGCAAAAAGAAAAAAACTAAAGGGACTAATTCTGCCAAAAGTAGAAAACTAATTTAGAAATGATTTAGATTTGGGAAATGATTTCCCAAATCACGTTTTTCCTTTTCTAGAGCCGATTTGACGACCTATTGTTGGAGTTTTCGGCTGAAATTTGGTGCAGTCGTTCCCAAAGAAACCCAATTGGAATTTTGGGATTTCATCAAGAATTGAGAGAGATATCAAGTTTGGAGTGGCATAAGGTCATTCTTCACAAAAACGGCGTATGTAGGTAAAATACTCAACCAAAATTGATGTATAATATATGGATGACTTTGTTTTTCAATTACCTTTCTATTGGTATAGGTTTCGTGGGCTGTAGTGGTACGTACGTCGAGTAGTTTGGTCTAGAAGCTGCTGTAGCGGCGGCTCGACGAGATTCGGGTACAAAAAACTCAAAATACGAGTTTAATAATGAACCGTATGAGCTGTAAATTTATATATAAGTTGGGATGTTTGTTTGTAATAAACTTCTGTAAGACTTTTGGTGACAAGAGGTTGAGAAACGACCCCAAATGGGGGTTGTTCATGACAGCCACACTGAAGGTGCGAACATGTCGAGCCGGGCATTAAGTTGGGCCGCAACTTTGTGTCGGGACTGACTTTTTGGGTCGGGATCGATTGAACTCGAGTCATTTTGATTAAATCTATGTATATTCTAAAGATATTTGAGTCTCGTTTATTTACTTGGATTAATTGAAATAAATCGAGATATTTCGATTAAGTTTACTCAAGATTTTGGACATCAATTATAACGGGTTTTAATTAATTGGGTTATCGCATTTTGGGATTTTTTATTTAGAGATTTAGTATTTATTAATTAGATTATATCTAATTAATATTTTAATCTTCAAGTTATTTATTTATTTAAGGGTGGAGGGATTATTGAATTATAATAATTTAATAGCTTATTTAAGGAGTCGTGGTTAGATAATTGTGGGATTGGGTGTTTTAGAATGCGACCTATAATTATCGGTTGAGTTTAATGCGTCGTGATTTATTTTGGACGTGAGTAGTCCATTGGGGGTACATGGTGACGAGGTTTGTTTGGAGTTGACCCGTTGAACATGCCAACCAGGGTTGGCTATAGGTTGGCCCATTTGACTTTAGAATTTACTTTGTGGGAAAAGTCAAGACATTAATTATGGAAATATAATTATGTTTTATAGGGTATTACTAAGGGACGAGGTTTAGCTAAGCGGAGCTATTCAGGTGAGTCTTTCATGAGATTTCACTAGGATGTATACATATGTACGAAATGTATTTTTACATATATGGTGTGGATTGTTTATATGTTAATTGATGAGGTGATATTATTGCATGTTTACTTTAATTTGGTGATCTACATGCATGTGGTTAAATTATGGTGTAGCATGCTATTTATGTTATATGATGATACATTGCATGCAAATAGGAGTTGGGGTGTGGGTTAACATGCTTATAAAATGTATATAACCCAGGTATGGGATATCGGCTCGATGTGTCACACTTTGGGAGACATGACCCGAAATGGACGGTAGTTCCTGGTGGACTTACATGCCCAGGGAATGTCTGTGACATGGCAGGTCCCTACTTAACGGAGAGGAGTTAAGAGATCTCATTGGGGGTGCATATAATTGGTGAAATTGCATACCATATTTATTTGATATATGTGATTGAATGTGTTTCGGATAGTCGCACGTAAACTGTGAAGTCACTAAGCTATTTAGCTGACTATAGTATACATCTCAGGATCGGGAGGTTCAGGAATCGACAAGGGAAAATGACACGCTTAAGGAGTTTAGTTCCTTTTACTTTATTTAGCGTACACTTATATGTATTTCAGAGTTTGTCTTGGTTTGAATTATAGTGACCCGGTATGGGACGTGTTATCTTTTAATATTTATTTTGATTTTATGTTTAGACTTCCGCTGTAAACGTTTTAATTTATTAATTGGAGTATTTAATGAGGTGTTTTGATAACGTAACATTTCATTTAATTTTCAAAAAAAAATATAGGGTGTTACAGAGTGTGCGGAAAAAGGATAGGGTGTTGCATGCCACCAATATGCTTAAGGCGGAAGCACGTTGTTGGTGGGATTTGGAGAGTGGAAAGATTGGTTCGGGAGCGGCCAAGAAGACTTCATGGGAGAAATTCGTGGGTTTGTTCAAGAACAAGTATTGTCCTAAGACCACAATAAGACAACTTGAGGAAGAGTTCTTGCGTCTAGAACAATGGGTTATGACTGTTCAAGAATACACCGCAAAGTTTTTAGAGAAATCCCGTTTTGCCGAGCTTATGTCTCAACCGAGGAGAGAATGGTGGATCGTTATGTGTGGGGTTTGAAAGCTTCTATAAGAGATATGGCGATGAAAATGAATATATCGACTTTCTAATTGGCGGTTGATGCGGCCGAGATGACCGAGAAAGGGAAAAATCGCCAAATGATGGAAAAGGGTATCGAAAAGAGGAAGTGGGAAGGAGCATCAAATGATTCCAAGAAAGCTAAGTTCTTGAAGTATGAAAATCGTGGGAGCCAAAGGTTTGGGGAGAAACCGAGTAGAAAGTGTAGTCGGGTGCACCGGTGAGATTGTGCGTTGGAATCAAAAGGGTGTTTCAAGTGTGGGAAGATGGGGCACATGGCTAGAGAGTGTCCTAACTCGAGAGCATGTTATCAGTGTGGGTCTTTTGAGCATATGAGGTAGGATTCCCTTCAAATGAAAAAAGGTGCGGTGAGCAACTTTAGCGGGGGACGTGGTGGTGGAACGGAAAGGAAGGTGGAAGCTTCACGAGCTCAAGTACGGGCTTTCCAGATCACGGCTACTAAAGTAGAGGAGGCACCTAATGTGGTGACAGGTACCTTTCTTATTAATTCTACTCATGCCAAGGTGTTATTTGATTCGGGTGTGAACCGTTCTTTTATATCAACTGCTTTCATAGGGCTCTTGAATGTCAAGCCCAAGAGGTTGGATCATAGGTTTGAGGTAGAAATCGCTGATGATATGCGAGTCGTGATGAAACAAGTTTTAGAAGGTTGTAGTATTGATATAGAGGGTTGTCTTATCCCGTTGTTGTTATATCCGATGGCGATGAGTGAGTTTGATGTAATTATAGGGATGGATTGGTTGGCTAACAACAATGCGTATATTGTGTGTAAGAAGAAATTAATACGAATCAACTTGCCGGAAGGAAGAGAAATTGTGATCTATGGTGATCGAAGTGAGAGGAAGTCGTGTGTTATATCCATGTTAAAACCTAGAGAATGTTTAGCCAAGGGATGTTGTGGGTTCATGGCATATGTGATATATGTCGAGAGAGAAAAGAAGAGCATGGAGGAAGTACAGGTAGAAAAGGATTATCCCGAGGTGTTTCCCGATGATCTTGTCGAATTACCTCCGGATCGACAAGTGGAATTTAGAATCGATTTGGTACACGGGGCTGCGCCAATAGCCCGTGCACCATATCTATTTGCACCGGCAGAAATGAAAGAGATGATGATGCAACTTCAAGAGTTTCTTGATAAGGGTTTTGTACGTCTTAGTACGTCACTGTGGGAAGCACCGGTATTGTTTGTTAAGAAGAAGGATGGGTCTATGAAGAAGAATAAGTATTCGTTGCCTAGGATAGACGATTTTTTTGATCAACTTCAGGGAGCAAGTTATTTTTCAAAGATTGACTTGCGGTCCCGTTATCATCAGTTGAAAGTGAGAGAGGAAGATGTGTCTAAAACGTCTTTCCGAACGAGGTATGGTCACTATGAGTTTTTGTTTATGGCTTTTGGCTTAACGAATGCTCCGACAGCGTTTATAGATTTGATGAACCGAGTGTGTGGTTCTTTGTTGGACAAGTGTGTGATTGTCTTTATTGACGATATTTTGATCTACTCTCGAACGGAAAGTGAGCATGAAGAACATGTTCGTCTACTGTTGGAATTGCTAAAGCGTGAGAAGCTTTATACGAAGTTTTCGAAGTGTGAGTTTTGGTTGCGAGGGGTCCAATGTTTGTGACATGTAGTGTCCGGAGGTGGAATTAAAGTGACCCGGCAAAGATAGAGGCTATCAAGAGTTGGGAGACACCGAGAACACCGTCAGAAGTGAGAAGTTTCTTAGGACTAGCGGGGTACTACCGGAAGTTCATTCAAGACTTTTCGCGGGTAGCGACACTGTTAACCTCTTTCACAAAGAAGAACGTCAAGTTTGTGTGGACCGAAGCCCAAGAGTCGGCATAAAATTTATTAAAAGAGAAATTGAGTAGTGCACCGGTGTTGTCATTACCGGAGGGAACGGAAGGGTTCGCGATTTATAGTGATGCATCCAAGTTAGGATTGGGGTGTGTGCTTATGCAACATGGGAAAGTGATTGCATATACTTCGAGACAGTTGAAGGATCATGAAAGAAACTACCCTACTCACGATATGGAGTTAGCAGCAGTAGTTTTCGCGCTTAAGATTTGGCGGCATTACCTCTATGGGGTGAAGTGCCAAATTTATCGATCATAAGAGGTGGGTCGAGTTATTGAATGATATATGATTGTGAAATCCTATACCATCCGGGGAAAGCAAATGTAGTGGCCGATGCGTTAAGCCGAAAGGATAGAGGAGAACCGACCAAGATAGTGGCCTTTAGAGTTGAAGCGTCACCTACTATCTTAGAAGAAATCAAGAAAGTAAAAGATGAATCCCTACAAGAAGAAAATCTAAAAAGTGAAAGAATAGTGAGGAATGTGTCATTTTTGGTGCATGATAGTAAAAGTGTGAAATGTTTAGGTGACCGCGTGTAGGTTCCTAAGCTTGGTGGTTTGCGTGAGAAGGTATTAGAGTAAGCGCATAAGTCGAGGAATTCGGTACATCCGGGTACAAATAAGATGTATTGAGATTTATGATAGTATTATTGGTGGCCGGGGATGAAGAATGAAATAGCTTATTATATGGAGAGATGTTTGACCTGTTTGCAAGTCAAGGTGGAACACCAAAGGTCGTATGGGAAACTTCAACCTTTGGATATTCCGGTGTAGAAGTAGGATGATATAACAATGGACTTTGTGTCACCAAGAACACAAAAGGGGTATGATGTAATTTGGGTGATAGTGGATCGTTTCACCAAGTCGGCCCATTTCTTGCCATATAAGGAAACGTACCCGATGGAGAAGTTAGCAAGGTTGTACATCGATGAGATCATGACTAGGCATGGTGTGCCATCGTCTATAGTTTCGGATCGGGATAGCCATTTTACTCGGCATTTTGGGAAAGCTTTCAAAAGGAGTTGGGAACAGAGTTAAATTTGAGCACTGCTTATCATCCACAGATGGATGGACAGAGTGAGAGGACGATCCAGACTTTGGAAGACATGCTTAGAGCGTGTGTGATTGATTTTGGTGGGTCTTGGGAGACGCTTTTATGGTTGATTGAATTCTCGTACAATAATAGTTATCATGCGAGTATTCAAGCGGCATTGTCTGATGCGTTGTATGGACGCAAGTGTATAACACCCTTGTGTTGGAATGAAGTGGGGGAAAAGCAGTTAGCTGGCCCGGAAATTGTTCAGATCACTGCGGATAAGATTGGATAGATTCGTGAGAAGTTGAAAACGGCTCAAAGCCGACAGAAAACGTATGCGGACAAGAGGAGGAAACCGATTGAGTTTCAAGTGAATGACAAGATTATGTTAAAGATATCACCTTGGAAAGGAGTGACGCGTTTTGGAAAGAGAGGTAAGTTGAGTCCTCGGTATATAGGATCGTTCGTTATAAAATCACGAGTGGGTGTGGTGGCATACAAGTTTGAGGTATTCATAGCACGTTCCACACGTCTAATTTGCGTAAATGTTTAGCGGAAACGAGCGTGTTGGTACCACTGGACGATATTCAAGTTGATGAAAAGTTGGAGTATGCGGAAGAACAGGAAAAAATCGTGGATCGGAAGATAAGGAAGTTGAGGAACAAAGAGGTTGTGTTGGTGAAGGTGTATTGGAGGTTCCACAAGGGGCAAGATGCAACGTGGGAACCCGAATCGGAAACAAGGAAGAAATACCCTCAACTTTTCGCTTGATGAATTCCGGGGACGCAATTATTTTAAGGGGGTGAGATGTAATAAACCGGAATCTTGTTTGTATAGATATTCACATATGGAGGTATGGAAGCTAACTTTCTAAACTTCAGGGACTGAAGATGTAAATTGTAGAAAGTAGGTCAAATAAGTGATGGAACCCTCATTTGGAATAAGTCGGCTGAAATTGTGTGTGTGCATTCTTGAGGTGCGATTGGGAGGTGAAGAGGAACAAAGTGAAGAAAACCTTAGAGAAACAAAAGTTTAGCAAGATATTTTAGGTATGAATGCTCATTAACTTCATCTCTTTCTCTTGTTGAGTCCCTTGGATGATGTAAAACCATGGGGTTTTATAGTTGGGTTGTTGTTTTGTTTGATTTGAGTCTTCAAATCAGTATTTGCTAGGTTATTAGAATGAGTATTGAAGCGTTCTCCAAGTATTGGGATTCATATTTCAGTCTAAGGGATTGAAATTAATGGAAACCACTATGGATGACCTTGAGTTAATCTATGGAGATGCAATAACATGAAATCAATGGACGGATTGGATTAAATGGTTTATTAGTTGTTAATGTTGGTTTTATAAGTGTTTGGGCAAGTTTCATATCAGTTTTTTTGTGGGGGGGGGGGGATCATTTGAAATAGTGTTTTGAGGTTTTTGTGTTCGATCTGGAAAAGGTGCAGGAGCAGTGAGTCCCGCGACTTTTCCCGCGGCCTCAAGCCGCATGGCAAGCCGTATAACTTACTGTTTCAGCATTTTGGAGTTTTTGCTTAAAGGTCTTTTGGAGGCATTAAGGGGTGTCTTAGCCTAGGGTGTTAATAGGTAGGATGTGTGGAAGTATAATTGGGTCATTAACTCGTAGTTAATTGATCTAAATCAGGTATTCGGTTGGTGGGATCGTAGTTGGAAGTGTGTTAAGCGGTTTGGCAGTTATGGTGAGTTCCCTTAGTGTGCTTCTTTTACAAAATGAATGTTTTAAATTGTAATGTTTTAAACCATTCAAATTGGGTGGTGTGTGCCCGACTTTTTGGGCGGTGTGGGCCCGTTAAAGGTCACGGTGTGTGAGACCAGCAGTAGTCACAGTGTGTGTGACGAAGGTGTGGTGTACTGTTGCAACAGGTACGTGAAAAGTGTTTAAAAAGGTGTGAGTTAATAGTCATGACTAAACGTTTTCTCTTATAACTGTCATGCATATTAACTGTTATTTTTGGGAATTTACTAGGCCTTTTGGTCTAACCCTCTCTTTTATAAACTAAAAACCATTTTCTGGAAGGCATATGATAGAAAGCACAAGTAAAGGGAAAGGAAAGTTGTGAGCTCGAGGAGCATAGAAGTGAGGCGCTACTTGTATAGTTAGTTGCCTAGTTAGAGTTTCTTTGTAATAAATCTCACTAGTTGTTTAGTTTCCGCTTCAAACATTGAGATTAAGTTTAAATTTTGGGACCATTTATGTTTAGTTTTGAAATCTTTTAAAGCAATAGTATGATATACCTTTGTTTTGGAATCGTGGTTGTTACAAGATATTCCTCATCACTCACTCAGAGATGATGATGATGACGATGATGATTTTCCTACCAACTTCTTCATAGCCAACCGACCAGGGATGACACAATCTGGAATTGTGTTCAGAGAGCCTTTGGGGGACATGCAACCTCCTAACCAGGAGTAGTCTGATCCCTCAGGGAAGAATAAGCAAGTGATGGATCCTGTTGATCCCATTTCGATAAACTCAGAGGGGGAGCACTTCACTGAGGTATGCCTTCCACTAAATATATACATCCCTCCTTCTGAACCTCAACCACCTACATCACTTCCTCCTGCTCTCAGCACCAATGCTTCTTTTATACAAAGCATTGATGAAGTTACTGATGAACCTTCCTCTTCCTCTTCCTCTCCACGTCTCAGTGATCCATGTTCCCCAAAAGAATCTCCATTCCTGAAGGAACCTTCCACTGAAGATCAATTCATGTACATATCTGAATCTGAATCTGAAGAGGAAGAAGGCCTTATCCAAAGGCGTGTAAATAGACAACCTATCCCTGAACTCGAAAAAGAAGAAAAAAGGGCGGATTTCATAAAGGAACTAGATATGGCCAGAGTAAAAATTACTATTCGTACCTCTTAGCCGGAAGCCCCTATACCAATAAGCGTCTATGACGAATTTTCTTTGCTATCCTTTGAAGAATGAGCAGATGCCTTAGAAGCTCAGCGACTAAGAGATCAAGAATTAAAGCAAACCCAAGAGAGCCTCCGTGTTTCTCAACACTTTGCCCGAGAAGATAGAATAAAAGCTAAAATTCAGAGACACGAAGAAGAATAAAGTGAGATGGTCGCTGAAACGCTAGCTTAGAACGAACTGGCAAGAGACAAATTAAAAGTGAATCTGATTGTAGCCCAAGAAAAAAGTCTACAAGCCCTGAATAGAGAAAACCAGGAACCCAAGAATGATGAATTGGAATGGTGCACTAAAAAGGTAAACTATCGCATATCTCCTACAACAATTACTCATGCAACTATCGAAGGATGCAATTCAAGAAAAGGTCTGAAGATAAGAGTAACTATGTTCAGAGGGAGAAGGCGTAAAGAAGAAGAACCCCAATTCTTGAAGTTCTATGGTTTCTCTAAACGGCTGGAAATCAGAGATGCCATTCAGATATCTAAATCTCAATTCAAGGGTGTCGTAGAAAGACATCTTGTTCAGCTATTGCAAAGGATATCCCAATATGTCATTGTTCCTCCTCTTCCCGAAAAATCCAAAAATAAAAGATCTATGTTCGAAGCTGAAGAAGGTCCATCGTTCAAAAATGAACATGAGACTAAATTTGACTTAGACAGTGTTCATGCCCACCTCGTTATCCCTGATATTTCAATGCTAATACATCCCTGCCTGAACCAAGAAGATTTGTAGAACATGAAATAATCAGTCATCCCGAAGCAGGAATGGCATTTCTAGGAAACGATGGGCTTATAAAGTTTCTTAAAAATAAGGATATTCGAAAGGCTCCTTCCAAACTTCTCAATGTTATGTACTATAACTGTTGGTCAACCAATGACCCTGTTCTCCTTCAAAAGAAAATCTATGAGAATGAATTACGAAGAAGAAAAGAGAAGCTCTCTGATCTGATAATTCTTTATTCTTGGTAATTACTTTAGTGTATTGTACTTTATCTTTGTTATTGTAATTTCATTTTCATAATGTAATTCTTCAGATTATTCTTGATTAATGAAATTCAATGAAATACTCTACTCCATCTGTGTACTGAAAAGATCCCTGAAAACAGTAAAAAGGGACAATGAACATATGAGTTCTATAATTCTTTGAACCTCAATATACTCATTGACATTACACATTGTAATCACTCAGTGAATGTACTTTATGGCTTTTACACTTGTAATAATTGAGATTTCATATCCTTATAAATGAAACTCAATTCAGATAGTATATTAGCTGAAAAAGATCTCACAGATTAGTACTTAGAATTCTTTATTTTAAAATTTCTAAGTCCCTACTAAATCTTGCAAGCGATTTTCCTATGTTGCTTAATCATAATCAAATAGGGGGAGATTGTTGATCCAAACTCCTTTCAGTGATTTGAATATGATTCCTCATATACTTGGTGAAAATTCCAAGTATAGGTAAATGTTCATATTCAGCGATAGCATACACTGATTGTACTCAGTGATCGTTGAAGATCAGGAACATCATCCTATCCCTGAAGATCTGAAGAACAACACTCACACCACAAGAACATTCAGCGACAGTAGAAGGCTTCGCTGAAGAAAGAGATGAACGACTAGTGATCTGAAGCGGTTCAGTGATAGCAATGTCCATCTACCTGAAGTGTGAGATCTTGCAAAGCCTCAGTGATACCCGTAGACTTTATCCTTGAAGATTCTGGTTCAGTGATCAAGTGGGTATACTCAGCAAGATCAAAGTTGATCTTATCCTCGATGTACAAAAGTCAAACCTCAATACCTTATCAGAAAAGGACGTATGGATTGTCTCTTATGTCTCCGTCAAATCTGATCTGGTTACTATTCATATACAACCAAAAGCATGGTTGTCTTTTGGACAAAGGACAAGCTTCAAATAGAAACTTGACACGTTACGTATACCTTTTGCTTTGCATTAAATGCAACGGGTATAAATAGATGAAGATCCCTCCTTCATCTTCATGCATTCAGAATCTCTTCTTGAGCCCCTGCTTCTATTTCTTATCTTTCCTTGTGCATCAAAACTGTGTGATTATTTAAGTTGTAATAGAATAGGTTTAAATACTTGTTCTTATTCCGCTTACAATTGTAAATTTTTTTAATCAATATAAACTCATTTAAAAACTTAAAAACCTTGTTTTGTATTCAACCCCCCCCCCCTTCTACAAACTATTTATATATCCTTGAACTCTTGTAGTCTCCTTCAGGACCAACATGTTATGAATGGCGTAAATAAGGTTGATTGAGCCATGTATCAATATCACGAAAATGATTGAGGCTAGTGATGCCAATGCCAAAAGAAAAAAACATGACTGAGCCATGATTGCAATATCATAGATTGATTGAGCTTAGTGATGCCAATACCACATGTTTGATTGAGCTAGTGATGCCAATACCACTAATACTTTCTATAGGAAATTGGACAAGAATAAAGGACTCAAACCTTTATCTTTCCTGCTTTAACACAGAACATTAGTCCCTCCCCCACACCAGAATGAAACAATGTCCCCATTGTTTATCAACGGTGCGTTTGGTACGCAGTCAGGACAGGACAGGACAGAACGGAACAGAACGGAACGGAACAGAACAGGACAGAACAGAACAGCTGTTACACGTTTGGTAAAACATGATATGACGGAACAGGACAGGACAGAATAGAACAGAATGACCAATTTACCCCGAATGAGTTGTTTAGTGTTTTTAACCAAATAACCCCCCATATATATATATATATATAGAGAGAGAGAGAGAGGAGAGATAAAGGGAGAGAGTGATAGGAGAGAGAAAGAGAGAGGAGAGAGAAAGAGATAGGAGAGAGCGAGAGAGAGAAAAAAAAGAAAGAGAAGAGAGAGATATGGAGGAGAGAGAGAGGATAGATAGAGAGAGGAGAGAGAGAGTAGAGGGAGAGAGTGAGGAGAGAGAAAGAGAAAGAGTGAGAGGAAAGAGAAAGAGAGAGGAGAGAGAGAGAGAGAGAGAGAGAGAGAGAGAGAGAGAGAGTGCGAAAAAAAGAGGAGAGAGAGAGTGCGAAAAAAAAGAGAAGAGAGAGAGAGAGATGGAGGAGAGAGAGAGGAAAGAGAGAGTAGAGGGAGAGGAGAGAGAGAGTAGAGGGAGAGGACAGAGAGAGATGAGAGAGAGAGATGATAAAGAGAGATGAGAGAGAGAGGAGAGAGAAAGAGAGGTGATAAAGAGAGATGAGAGATAGGAGAGGGAGAGAGGAGAGAGAAGAGAGAGAGAGATGAGAGGAGAGAGAGAGGAGAGAGAAGAGAGAGAGATGAGAGGAGAGAGAGAGAGAAAAGAGAGGGCGCAGGCGGCGGCGGTGTTCGTGAGGAGGTCGCCGGCGATGGTGGCGGCGTGAGGGAAGGCGCCGGTGGCGGCGGTGTTCGTGAGGAGGTCGCCGGCGGTGTTGGCGGCGTGAGGGAGGTCGCCGGCGGCGGCGGTGTTCGTGAGGAGGTCGCCGGCGGTGTTGGCGGCGTGATGGAGGTCGCCGGCGGCGGCGGTGTTCGTGAGGAGGTCGCCGGCGGTGTTGGCGGCGTGAGGGAGGTCGTTGGCGGTGTTGGCGGCGTAAGGGAGGTCGGCGGCGGTGTTGGCGGCATGAGGGAGGTCGCCGGCAGCAGCGGTGTTCGTGAGGAGGTCGCCGGCGGTGGTGGCGGCGTGAGGGGGTGCGCCGGCGGTGGTGGTGTTCGTGAGGAGGTCGCCGGGGTGGTGGTGGCGTGAGGGAGGAGAGGGTAAAAAGGGAACAATTTCCTTGTTCTAGTTAGTTCTAGGGGGTAAGGGGTGAACAAGGTTGTTCCACCTTTGTTCCACTTAATCCTTGTTCTACTTCCTTAAATTCACACCAAAGGAACATGTTAAGCCCAAAGGAATAAGGGTGCAAGGGGAAAGTATATAAGGCTATATGTATAGAAATGGTTTGTATCCTTTCCTAAGGTTCAAAAATGTTGCATAGTTGTTTCCCAGGTGTTCATGGCTTGATTCTAGTACTTGGATAAAGAAAGTGAACACGCAACAATTAAATTATTTAGGCTATGTCATGTGTACTGGTCTACTAGAATTATCACATAAAACAGCAAAATACCAGACTCTATGGACTAATAAAATTATAAAAGAACGAAATAAAAAACAACTAATGGAGTTAAGGAAAAGAAATTGACCTTTTTTCGGTTTTTCCTTTTTTTGAAACTCAGTAATTTTAGGGGAAATTAAACAGGTTGGTTTTCACAAGAGTGGTTTTTATTTTAAATTTTAAGATGGTAAAAGTTTAAAAATGAGATCGAAAATTAATTCATTTTTTACCTCTAATCACCTTAATTAATAATTTTAAGGGGATTAGAATTAATGTTTGTATTCAAAAAGGGGAAGGCTAATGACACATCTAAGGTATGCTAAGCGCACCCCTAAGCCTAGTTAACAATTGGTTTTTTGTGTGTGTTTTTTTTGTATCTTTTTTTTTTGTTATTTTTATTATTCAAAATATTCAATTAGATTTTAATTTATATAAACTATTAATTAACTTTTATTTTATTTTTTAATTAATATAAATTACTAACTTTTTTCTTACTTCTTTTTATTTTTAATAAATATAAATTATTAATTAATTCTTTTTTTCTCTCATTTGTCCTGACGTTACAACCAAATTTGAGTTCGTATTTGATAACGGTGGTGCAGCGTATAGGATGGAGATGAAGGTTGGAGCAAGTGACTCAAATTACATGTTTGTCCTTAACTTTTCAAATTAGACATGAGATTGGATGTGTACTTTGCTAATATTTCAAAAATGACATCATTTTTAATAACCATTGATTAAAACCGTTGAATGTTTGAGATTAATCCTTTACCTATTTTTTATTTTTATTTTATCATCACCTTTTATATATATATATATATAGAGAGAGAGAGAGAGAGTGAGACGGGTTCATGCGATGATGATAACAATTTATGAGAATGCGAGAACAATTCTCTACCAATCATTTTGTACATGAAATTTTTTTATGTACAAAATCATATGTGATTTTATACTAGCATCAAAAATGACACGCGCGACTTTTGATACGGGAAAAGTCTCGGCTAACCATATACGATTTTGTACATGAATCATATGTGATTTTGTACATGAAAAATTTTATGTACAAAATGATTGATTGAGGATTGTCCTCGTATTCTCGCAAATTGTTACCGTTATCGCATGAACCTCTTTCTCTATATATATATATATGTGTGTGTGTGTGAGAGAGAGAGAGAGAGAGAGAGAGATGGTATGTAAATAATATATAGTAATTTAACATAGCAGTAATGCCAAAATCGTAACTTATGCATAAATATATAACTACAAATTTTAAAATAATATACAAATAAATATTTAAGAAACATAACAATATTTGTAATAATATATATATAAAAATTTAATAGTATGTAAATAAATATATTGAAAATAATATTTAATAAATTAATGGGAGAATTTCATATACGTCCTCAAAAACTTATAATACTACGTATATATCCTTGTAAAATTTGTAATTACGTATATATCCTTCTAAACCTTGATATATTACGTATATATCTTTCTATTTAATTTAATTATTATGAAACATTTAGAAAACACAAATTTTTAAAACTAAATTAAGAAATGACTTATATACCTTCTCTTAATCTTTTCCAAACACAAACCAATCTTTACCAAATCAGATTCAAAACAAACGGCAACCAAAACACTCCTTCCCCTCTTCTAATCTTTTCCAAACACCAACCAATCTTTACCAAATCAGATTCAATTCTTCCCAAATCAGATTCAATCTCCCATGGCCTTCGATTGCAATCACAAATCTAGCTAAGCTTATTGAGAAAGAAAATGGGGAATTGCAAATCAACATCTGCAGCTGAATTCAATCACATATGCGGCTGAATTCAACTGTTTGAAGACTAATTCCCCATCTGCAAACGCCATAGTGGATCAGCTTCTTCGATTGGTGACTGAATCAGATAACCAGTAATCAAGATTCCAGCCATAAAAGCTTCTTCGATTGGATAATCAACTGATATATCCTAATTTTATCACAACCGGCAAGAGAAAGGAGAGAAAAAGTGAACCTCAAAACCATGTTCATCCTGTAAAATTTAACCCAATACAAGTAAAGTGATGGTTTAGTGAATTTATCTTGCAAGTGTTTTTGTCAAATTGTTCAAGTATAATCAACATTTTCACTTGTAACATGTGACTTTATTACAGGTCATTTGAATGGTAAGAATGACATATATGCATTTGGAGTTGTGTTACTGAAAATTCTTACAGGCCTAAGGGTTATTGACCTGACATATATACATTTGGAATGCTACTCAGCAAAAGAAAGCTCAAGACTATAATAGACCGGAACCTTGGTCATGACTACCTGCCAGAAGCTACCTTCCAGTGTGCTGCACTTATTCTAAAATGTACTCAACCAGAACCTAATCAAAGGCCATCCATTGAACAAGTGTTGCAAAGCTTTGGAACACATTAGTGGTATCAAAAGGAAAGCTTAGAATTGCTTACTAGATTAGATGTAACCATGTAAAATTTGATTTCTTTGTAGTTGACATTCTTCACAGAAGGAAACAGCTGCTCTCTCTAGTCAACAGGAAATAATCTACAGCTTAGGCTATGATTTTTTGTGTATACAGCAATGGAATGCTTACATTTTTGTGTATATAACATTGGAATGGGATAATCTCAAAATTTTATATCAGATCAAATATCATCTCAAGCAACTAAATCTATGATAACTCAGTTCACAAAAGCAAAAAGCAAGTAAAGTTTATGTTGCAACAACCTTATATAACTAGCTTACATACAACACCAAAACAGGTCCAAAATAACAGCACCAAAACAGGTCCAAAAACAACCGCACCAAAACAGGTCCAAAAACAACGGCACCAAAACATAACCAAATCAGATTCAATACATAAATAACTCATTCAGAAAGAGAAAGAAAAAGGATAATTTCCATCCAGATTGCATAACAAAACCATCAAATTTGGATAAATCAAACCACCAATTTCAGATTCAATACATAAGCAAATCAGTCAGATTCATAACAAAACCATCATGGTTCTAAATTAGACTAGACTAGACTTGTGACTTTGAGTTCTTGCTTTCAAATATCAACATGCGTTGTTGTGTAATTTTTTCGTCCCCTAAAATATAAACAATCGTTAGTATTATATAATTATTTTTAGAACGACTTCTTGAAAAAACGAAGTGTTAAATTAAAACTAGTTAACCTTTTATTGGTGGATGTGTTATCAAGTGGTGCCGAATTCTTGCAAGTCCGTTCATGATGTCCATACATACCATAACGTCGACACTTATGTCTTCTTTTAGGCTCATCAGGTGGTATGATTCTATTTTTTTGGGTCGTCCAGGTGGGCGTTTGATAATAGGTGGATATATATTCTCGCTTGTTTCTATATGCTCCCGCTCATCTTTTCGGGCAGTGGAACGATTTCTAAGGCGTAAGCCTCTTTGAATTTTTTGATTGTGAAACACGGGTCAACATATTTGTCCCAATTAGTCTCCCTCGTGTAAGCAATAAAAGCCGCCGCATGCACACATGGAGGACCTTTAACTTGCCAAACTCGACAACTGCACTTTTTCTCGTCAAGTAGGACCTCCCAACGTTTTTCTTTGAATTTCACTTCCGCTCGATTGCCTCCACATCTAATAACTTGATATTCACCCAAGTTCTACACAAAAAAATAAAGAACGATATTAGCAAAAAAAATTCCTTATAATTCAAAAGAAAAAGAAAAATTATAGTTATATCTCGTATAACTTGCCTTAGATATTCTCTTGAGATATTTACTTGCATTGGGAACTAACGCACCCCTCCATTTGTTTACAATCCTTTTTTCTTATGAAATTGTTCCATAAGCTTCTCTCTTATGCCATCAAGAAGATCAATCACTGGTTTATAACGCAATTCACCTATCCAAGAGTTAAAAGTTTCTGAGATATTGTTAGGAATATAGTCACACTTGACTTCTATGCCAAAATTTCTTCTACTCCAAATCTTCTTATGGTTCTCATTCAAATATGGGAGAATTTCATATACGTTCTCAAAAACTTATAATACTACGTATATATCCTTGTAAAATTTGTAATTACGTATATATCCTTCTAAACCTTGATATATTACGTATATATCTTTCTCTTTAATTTAATTATTATTAAACATTTAAAAAACACAAATTTTTAAAACTAAATTAAGAAATGACTTATATACCCTCTCTTAATCTTTTCCAAACACAAACCAATCTTTACCAAATCAGATTCAAAACAAACGGCAACCAAAACACTCCTTCCCCTCTTCTAATCTTTTCCAAACACCAACCAATCTTTACCAAATCAGATTCAATTCTTCCCAAATCAGATTCAATCTCCCATGGCCTTCGATTGCAATCACAAATCTAGCTAAGCTTATTGAGAAAGAAAATGGGGAATTGCAAATCAACATCTGCAGCTGAATTCAATCACATATGCGGCTGAATTCAACTGTTTGAAGACTAATTCCCCATCTGCAAACGCCATAGTGGATCAGCTTCTTCGATTGGTGACTGAATCAGATAACCAGTAATCAAGATTCCAGCCATAAAAGCTTCTTCGATTGGATAATCAACTGATATATCCTAATTTTATCACAACCGGCAAGAGAAAGGAGAGAAAAAGTGAACCTCAAAACCATGTTCATCCTGTAAAATTTAACCCAATACAAGTAAAGTGATGGTTTAGTGAATTTATCTTGCAAGTGTTTTTGTCAAATTGTTCAAGTATAATCAACATTTTCACTTGTAACATGTGACTTTATTACAGGTCATTTGAATGGTAAGAATGACATATATGCATTTGGAGTTGTGTTACTGAAAATTCTTACAGGCCTAAGGGTTATTGACCTGACATATATACATTTGGAATGCTACTCAGCAAAAGAAAGCTCAAGACTATAATAGACCGGAACCTTGGTCATGACTACCTGCCAGAAGCTACCTTCCAGTGTGCTGCACTTATTCTAAAATGTACTCAACCAGAACCTAATCAAAGGCCATCCATTGAACAAGTGTTGCAAAGCTTTGGAACACATTAGTGGTATCAAAAGGAAAGCTTAGAATTGCTTACTAGATTAGATGTAACCATGTAAAATTTGATTTTTTTGTAGTTGACATTCTTCACAGAAGGAAACAGCTGCTCTCTCTAGTCAACAAGAAATAATCTACAGCTTAGGCTATGATTTTTTGTGTATACAGCATTGGAATGCTTACATTTTTGTGTATATAACATTGGAATGGGATAATCTCAAAATTTTATATCAGATCAAATATCATCTCAAGCAACTAAATCTATGATAACTCAGTTCACAAAAGCAAAAAGCAAGTAAAATTTATGTTGCAACAACCTTATATAACTAGCTTACATACAACACCAAAACAGGTCCAAAATAACAAAGACCAAAACAGGTCCAAAAACAACCGTACCAAAACAGGTCCAAAAACAACGGCACCAAAACATAACCAAATCAGATTCAATACATAAATAACTCATTCAGAAAGAGAAAGAAAAAGGATAATTTCCATCCAGATTGCATAACAAAACCATCAAATTTGGATAAATCAAACCACCAATTTCAGATTCAATACATAAGCAAATCAGTCAGATTCATAACAAAACCATCATGGTTCTAAATTAGACTAGACTAGACTTGTGACTTTGAGTTCTTGCTTTCAAATATCAACATGCGTTGTTGTGTAATTTTTTCGTCCCCTAAAATATAAACAATCGTTAGTATTATATAATTATTTTTAGAACGACTTCTTGAAAAAACGAAGTGTTAAATTAAAACTAGTTAACCTTTTATTGGTGGATGTGTTATCAAGTGGTGCCGAATTCTTGCAAGTCCGTTCATGATGTCCATACATACCATAACGTCGACATTATGTCTTCTTTTAGGCTCATCGGGTGGTATGATTCTATTTTTTGGGTCGTCCAGGTGGGCGTTTGATAATAGGTGGATATATATTCTCGCTTGTTTCTATATGCTCCCGCTCATCTTTTCGGGCAGTGGAACGATTTCTAAGGCGTAAGCCTCTTTGAATTTTTTGATTGTGAAACACGGGTCAACATATTTGTCCCAATTAGTCTCCCTCGTGTAAGCAATAAAAGCCGCCGCATGCACACATGGAGGACCTTTAACTTGCCAAACTCGACAACTGCACTTTTTCTCGTCAAGTAGGACCTCCCAACGTTTTTCTTTGAATTTCACTTCCGCTCGATTGCCTCCACATCTAATAACTTGATATTCACCCAAGTTCTACACAAAAAAATAAAGAACGATATTAGCAAAAAAAATTCCTTATAATTCAAAAGAAAAAGAAAAATTATAGTTATATCTCGTATAACTTGCCTTAGATATTCTCTTGAGATATTTACTTGCATTGGGAACTAACGCACCCCTCCATTTGTTTACAATCCTTTTTTCTTATGAAATTGTTCCATAAGCTTCTCTCTTATGCCATCAAGAAGATCAATCACTGGTTTATAACGCAATTCACCTATCCAAGAGTTAAAAGTTTCTGAGATATTGTTAGGAATATAGTCACACTTGACTTCTATGCCAAAATTTCTTCTACTCCAAATCTTCTTATGGTTCTCATTCAAATATGGGAGAATTTCATATACGTTCTCAAAAACTTATAATACTACGTATATATCCTTGTAAAATTTGTAATTACGTATATATCCTTCTAAACCTTGATATATTACGTATATATCTTTCTCTTTAATTTAATTATTATTAAACATTTAAAAAACACAAATTTTTAAAACTAAATTAAGAAATGACTTATATACCCTCTCTTAATCTTTTCCAAACACAAACCAATCTTTACCAAATCAGATTCAAAACAAACGGCAACCAAAACACTCCTTCCCCTCTTCTAATCTTTTCCAAACACCAACCAATCTTTACCAAATCAGATTCAATTCTTCCCAAATCAGATTCAATCTCCCATGGCCTTCGATTGCAATCACAAATCTAGCTAAGCTTATTGAGAAAGAAAATGGGGAATTGCAAATCAACATCTGCAGCTGAATTCAATCACATATGCGGCTGAATTCAACTGTTTGAAGACTAATTCCCCATCTGCAAACGCCATAGTGGATCAGCTTCTTCGATTGGTGACTGAATCAGATAACCAGTAATCAAGATTCCAGCCATAAAAGCTTCTTCGATTGGATAATCAACTGATATATCCTAATTTTATCACAACCGGCAAGAGAAAGGAGAGAAAAAGTGAACCTCAAAACCATGTTCATCCTGTAAAATTTAACCCAATACAAGTAAAGTGATGGTTTAGTGAATTTATCTTGCAAGTGTTTTTGTCAAATTGTTCAAGTATAATCAACATTTTCACTTGTAACATGTGACTTTATTACAGGTCATTTGAATGGTAAGAATGACATATATGCATTTGGAGTTGTGTTACTGAAAATTCTTACAGGCCTAAGGGTTATTGACCTGACATATATACATTTGGAATGCTACTCAGCAAAAGAAAGCTCAAGACTATAATAGACCGGAACCTTGGTCATGACTACCTGCCAGAAGCTACCTTCCAGTGTGCTGCACTTATTCTAAAATGTACTCAACCAGAACCTAATCAAAGGCCATCCATTGAACAAGTGTTGCAAAGCTTTGGAACACATTAGTGGTATCAAAAGGAAAGCTTAGAATTGCTTACTAGATTAGATGTAACCATGTAAAATTTGATTTTTTTGTAGTTGACATTCTTCACAGAAGGAAACAGCTGCTCTCTCTAGTCAACAAGAAATAATCTACAGCTTAGGCTATGATTTTTTGTGTATACAGCATTGGAATGCTTACATTTTTGTGTATATAACATTGGAATGGGATAATCTCAAAATTTTATATCAGATCAAATATCATCTCAAGCAACTAAATCTATGATAACTCAGTTCACAAAAGCAAAAAGCAAGTAAAATTTATGTTGCAACAACCTTATATAACTAGCTTACATACAACACCAAAACAGGTCCAAAATAACAGCACCAAAACAGGTCCAAAAACAACCGTACCAAAACAGGTCCAAAAACAACGGCACCAAAACATAACCAAATCAGATTCAATACATAAATAACTCATTCAGAAAGAGAAAGAAAAAGGATAATTTCCATCCAGATTGCATAACAAAACCATCAAATTTGGATAAATCAAACCACCAATTTCAGATTCAATACATAAGCAAATCAGTCAGATTCATAACAAAACCATCATGGTTCTAAATTAGACTAGACTAGACTTGTGACTTTGAGTTCTTGCTTTCAAATATCAACATGCGTTGTTGTGTAATTTTTTCGTCCCCTAAAATATAAACAATCGTTAGTATTATATAATTATTTTTAGAACGACTTCTTGAAAAAACGAAGTGTTAAATTAAAACTAGTTAACCTTTTATCGGTGGATGTGTTATCAAGTGGTGCCGAATTCTTGCAAGTCCGTTCATGATGTCCATACATACCATAACGTCGACACTTATGTCTTCTTTTAGGCTCATCAGGTGGTATGATTCTATTTTTTTGGGTCGTCCAGGTGGGCGTTTGATAATAGGTGGATATATATTCTCGCTTGTTTCTATATGCTCCCGCTCATCTTTTCGGGCAGTGGAACGATTTCTAAGGCGTAAGCCTCTTTGAATTTTTTGATTGTGAAACACGGGTCAACATATTTGTCCCAATTAGTCTCCCTCGTGTAAGCAATAAAAGCCGCCGCATGCACACATGGAGGACCTTTAACTTGCCAAACTCGACAACTGCACTTTTTCTCGTCAAGTAGGACCTCCCAACGTTTTTCTTTGAATTTCACTTCC
Source organism: Silybum marianum (assembly GCA_036898165.1). Lineage (NCBI taxonomy): Eukaryota > Viridiplantae > Streptophyta > Magnoliopsida > Asterales > Asteraceae > Silybum > Silybum marianum. Next base: position 17,703,058 of record CM072529.1, read on the forward strand.
GCTCGATTGCCTCCACATCTAATAACTTGATATTCACCCAAGTTCTACACAAAAAAATAAAGAACGATATTAGCAAAAAAAATTCCTTATAATTCAAAAGAAAAAGAAAAATTATAGTTATATCTCGTATAACTTGCCTTAGATATTCTCTTGAGATATTTACTTGCATTGGGAACTAACGCACCCCTCCATTTGTTTACAATCCTTTTTTCTTATGAAATTGTTCCATAAGCTTCTCTCTTATGCCATCAAGAAGATCAATCACTGGTTTATAACGCAATTCACCTATCCAAGAGTTAAAAGTTTCTGAGATATTGTTAGGAATATAGTCACACTTGACTTCTATGCCAAAATTTCTTCTACTCCAAATCTTCTTATGGTTCTCATTCAAATATGTAATTACTTCTCCACGTACACTAGCAATTTCGCTTAATAACCTGTCATGCTTACTAATATTGTAGGTATTTGCAGCACCCCATGGTTTGAGCATGAAGAAATCACCACGGAAATGTTTTCTGAAGTTGCTATATAAGTGTCGCATGCATTCTAGATGCTCAACATTAGGATAAACTTGTGTGATAGCTACCTCCAACCCCTTCTGCATGTATGAGGATATAGCAAGACCATGTGGTGTACCAATTGCTTTTTTTAGTGACTCAAGAAACCAAGTCCATGATTGTGTGTTCTCTGATTCAAGCACACTATATGCTACTAGAAACATGCCATTGTTACCATCAATACTTGTGGCAGCGGCTAGTACACCGTTGAACTTCCCTTTCAGATGACAAGCATCAAGTCCAATGTAAGGACGACAACCATCAAGGAACCCTTTGAAGCAAGCTGATAGTGATATAAAAAATTGACGGAAATGTTTCTTGTCACCCATTGTCTCGAAATCAATTTCAATTACCCTTCCTGGGTTTCTTTTTCGTATTTCCTCTTTAAATCATCAATCTTTAAGAAAGAGTCGTTCCAGTTGCCATACATATCACTGTAAGCTTGTTCTTTTCCTCTAAAGACTCTTATATATGGCAAGTTAACATTGTAGTTTTTCATAAGCCATCTTTTGAGCTCGGCACATGAGACATCCCCATCAGATTTGAGCTTGTCTTTGACTACCTCAGCTATCCATCCTTGAGTGGCGTGCTTATTACCACACTTATTGCTTCGAGTACATGAATGTGTATCCACAAATTTCTTAACCTACAAAAAATGTATAATAACCACACAATTGTGTTAACAAAACAATCACGTTTAAAAATGTATAATTTTAAATGATATACTTACTTCAAAAGTAATTCCATCTTGAGTAAGAGAAGCGTGAATTCTCCATTCACACTTTTTATCTTCACCACATGTTGTAAGTCGTGTGAGGTCACTTTTCTCAATTACATATTGGAATTCATTTGTTAATGCATAATGGTTTAAAAATCTTCTAAAAGAAACCACGTTTGGAAATTCAGAAACTCATGTTCATCATCCGTACTGTAACGACTATGATAACTTTCTTCACTTGGACAATTTGAATCTGAATCATTTCCCTCATCACACTCATCTATAACTTCATCTTGACCACTGTACAAAAAAATCTACTTGAATTCAACTAAGGATTTACATCACTAGATTAATGCATTGAATGCGTAAAATAAATTGTAATACCTTTGTTGTACCCCTCCATTTGTCACATAAATTGTTACTTCTGTTTCATCTTTGTACATGCTAAGCATTACCATGAAGTTCTCATGAGAATCAAGTTGAATAAATGATTGCTCTTTTCCATTCTTGTCAAGAAACAGTATTCATATCAAGATTATCATCCATCTTCACTGTATTACTTTTCAATCACAAGTTCAGATTACTTTGAACATAGAAACCTAAATCGAACAATTCAGCTGCATTACGGTTTACTGTCTGTTAATTCTGTGTAAAAGTTTACTGTGTTACTGTTTTATAGAGGCTGGTTCGATAAAATAGAAACAAGTTAACAACAAAAACAGTTTCTAAGAATCCCTATCACAGGATAGAGGTACTGTACAATCTAAGTAAAGTACAGTATACTGAAGTAAATTTCAAAAGAAGGAGAAACAATAAAGACTAGTCAGAGAGTTTTTCACATCTTCGTAATTCTTTCTCATAGATCACTTTCTCAAGACATTTTGGACCATAGGTGGTCAGGCAGTTGTAGTACATGATCTTTATGAGTTTTGATGGAGCCTTTTTAATCTCCTTATTTCTGAGAAACAGAGTTTCCCCATTATTTCCTAAGAATACCATTCCAGCTTTAGGGAGAGTAATGGTTTCATTTTCTTCATGCTTTCTCGCCTCAGGCAAGGATGCATTTAGCATTGAGAGATCAAGAAGAATGAGATGACCAAAGAGACCTTCATAGTTAAACTTAGTCTCATGTTCATTTTTGACGGACCTTCTTTAGTTTTGGACTTTATCTTCTTTTCTTGGTTTTCTTAGGGAGAGGAGGAACACTGACATGTTGTGATATCCTTTGCAATAGATGATCAAGATGTCTTTCTACTATACCTTTGAATTGAGATTTGGAATCCTGAATGACATCTCTGATTTCTAACCATTCAGAGTATCCATAGAACTTAACATATTGAGGTTGTTCTTCTTCGCTTCTATCACCTCTGAGCATTGTTACAGTTATCTTGGGACCCTTTCTTCGATTTCGTCCTAGGATAGTTGCACGAGTTATTGTTGCAGAGCGAATGCAAAAATCAACCTTCTTCATACACCATTCAAGTTCGGCATCCTTTGGTTCTTCATTCTCCCTATTCAGGGCTTGTAGAATCTTCTGTTTAGCTACCACAGGATCAACTCTTAGGTTATCTCTGGTTAGTTCCTTCTCGGCGAGTTTTGCAGCTACTCGCTCACTCCTTTCTTCTTATTGTGTTTGACGGTTAAGCCTTATTGTTTCTTCCCTTGCAATTTTCTGAGCAACCTTGAGACTTTCTTGGGTTTGCTTTATTTCTTGGTCTATTAGTCGATGAGCTTCTAGAGCCTGTGCTCGTTCTTCAGATGACCAAAGGAAAATTCGTCATAGACATTTATTGGGACTGGAGCTTCGGGCACAGAGGTACGAAAAGGAATTTTTACTCTGGCCAGCTCGGGGTCTCTTATGAAGTTTTCTCATCTCTGTTCTTCGTCAGGTTTAGGGATTGGTTGCCTATTTACATGCCTTGGAATAAGGCCTTCTTCCTCTTCAGGTTCAGATTCGGATATGTACAAGAACTGATCTTTAGTGGAAGGTTCCTTCAAAAATGGAGAGTCCTTTGGGGGACTAGGGTCACTGAGAATGAGAGAATCAGAGAGAGGTTCATCAGAGCCGAAATTTGGAGGAAAAAATGAGGGGTATGTTTGAGTTTCAGAGGGAGGAATGTAAGTAATTTAGCGAAGTGAAATCAAGATCCATAACTTGCTTGCTCTTCCCTGGGGGATCAGACTGCTCCTGACTAGGAGGAGGCCTGTCCCTCAAAGGATCTTTGAACATCACTCCAGGTAAAGGATCTTTGAACAACACCTGGCGATTTTAGCGAAGAATCTTGCGAAGCGTTCTACATCGTCATCATCATTTCCACCAACTGATAGATGAGGGATGTCTTCATCTTCTTCATCATTTTCTTCTTCTTCTTCTTCGACATCACCATCTTCAGGGATTGGATCTTGTTGAGGTGGTTGTTGATTGTAGAGAGGAATGGGTTTGCCATGAAGCATTGTATTTGCTTCACGAATAATCTCATCAACTGGAAAATTTATCCCCTCTTTATTTCCAACAGGGAGAGTGTGCACTAGAAGAATGTGCACATTTGAACCCATGTTGGAGAGAGTCTTTGCCTGCGACGTCTGAGTCTGAGTAACCACGCTCAGGTTCCCTCTATCAACCTCAGTGAATGAGGGAGCTCTGTCAGCAATACCTTGAACTACACGCAGAAGATTAGCTTGTGTCTTCCGCATTTCAGCGATTGTCTTCGCCTGTTCTTCAAAATCCTTGGCGAGACGATCAATGGCCCGTTTATTGACAGGGTTGTCATCCTTTACAATTTGAATATCAGTGAGGATGTTGTTGATGGTCGCCTTCATGTCAGGAACTCCACTAACCGTTTTGAAAACAATCACAGAGGACACCTGCAACGTATCCTGTTGGAACCCAGATCCCTTTTAATTTCTCTAGAATAGTAGATTAACAAGAATAAAAGAGATGAGTGGAATCAATTCAATCTGCTATTTAACTAGAACGATAAGTAATTAATTAGAATAACAGTATGAAGATCGAAAGGTAACTGTATTGAAAATCCAACACTGATGATTACAATACGTAAGAACAATGAGCGCTATTCTCTCTCAATAGATCGACCATGAATACAGTGAAGACTAGCTCTATTTATACTATTACATTTCAAAAGTCAATGAGCTAGCCTATCAAGAAATGACACATCACTTGTACTTCTAACAGAATCAATTGCGCATAAGAAGTGTGACATGCCACATCACTTGAAGCGCGTGTGATGAGTCAGCTGGAATCCAGAGGATCTTTAAACCTCTGGGCGCTTCTGGAATATCTTCTGAAGTCAGAGACTTAGATAAATTTCTGATTCATACTTTCATAGAAATACTGTCTAACATTCTCCCTCTAAGTATGAATTCAGAAGTATACATTACGATACAGAAAATAAAAACTCATTTCGTTACAAGAGAAGCAAATACAAATGACAATCAAGAAATCATAAAGGATCTTGAGGATGTCCACTGATCACTTTGTAAAATTGATTTGTAAGCTCCCTTATCTTGATCACTTCTTCAAGCTTTTTCTCTATTCTTTCTGCTGCAATTCTGATCTTTGCATCTTTTCCTATATCTTACTTCTGAAGTTGCACTAGACCTATCATAAGTTCTACTATTTCAGCAGAGTACATAAATGCCTCTTTTACCCTGAAGAGTCTTCTTCTTCCTGGTCTTCTGAAGACAGCCCCTTCTTCTGGTTAAAGAAAAATGTGGCCATGTTGAAAATCTTCAATGCCTTCCATGTCTTCATTTGGAGCTGTGATGCTTAATATGGACACTTGTCGTTCAAAACCAGTTTGGAAGTCAACTTTGTTTCTTTATTCAATGAAGGCTTCCATGCAAGATAAGATTCTGAAATAGGCCACTTTATCTTGACTTTCTTTATTTGAAGCCATGTTCTTCTTCATAAATCTCCCAAGAGGTATTAAACCAGAGGGATTTACGGAAAGCAGATCATTATCGCAGAAGTAGGTGGTTTTTTTATTTTCTCTTTCTACCTCATAGATAGTGTACAGTAGATCAGTGTTTTCAAATCTAAGATGCTTAATTCTAGTGATTTTTCTGATGGGGGAAAAGGTGAAGGCTTCTTTCCTTGCTTGTCTATGCACCATAAACCTTGACTTGACGTCTTCACTTACTCTATAATCTTTTGCAAAGTTGGGAAGAATTAGATCCACCTTCTTTCTTGTAACATCATATAAGCACCTTTCAAGTGTCTCTCTTGTAGTAGAAATTTGAGATGGTGCAACCCTTCTTAGTTGCTCTAGCTCCATCTTTCTTTTATCCGCTGCCTTTTTCAATAATCTTTCAGAGCCAGTTAGAGTTTTATCATGTTCATCAGCTTCAGCTACTGCCATTGGTTCATCTGGCTTGGATTGATGGATTTTTGAACTTCGGCTTTCTGGATGATTTGGAGTTGGAGTGGGGATTGGGATTGACTTTGATTCGGAGGTTTGAACTTTTTCAGAAGTTTGAACAGAAGGAGGAGCTTTGGTCTTGTATTCTATGCTTCTGATCTTCTATTATTTTGCTGAAGTTCAAGTATGAACTTAGCCATTTCAGGATCTCAGGGAAGCGGACCAGGGCTTACAGCTAAAGGAGTAGGAGCTTGAGCTTGAGCTTGTTGAGCTTGTTTGGTTGAGGATGATGGTGCAGAAGGTTCTTGTTTAACAATTTTAGGTTGTGTAGAAGTTGAAGCAGGTTGAGCAGCAAATTTCACCTTTTTACTGTTCTCCCCTTTCTGAGAATCAGGATCCTGATCCTCAGATCTTTTTCTTTTTAAATCGGCCTTCTTGCAAGCTCTTGCTTCCTTGGCCTTCTTCTTTAACTCGAAATCTACGGAAATAGAGCTCACAAGAGATGAGAGTTTAGATACAGAGGTATCCAAAGTAGATACCTTTTGAGATAAATCAGCAGAATGACTATCATTGATCTTAGACACGAATTTGGCATTTATGTTATTGAATTTATCCAGCAAGGCTTTCTGAAAGTTGGCCAAGTCGGATTTGTTGATGAGTGCAGATGAGGAGGCACCAGAAGGAGAAGCTTCTGAAGGGATAATAGCATCAATTAACTTTTTGATATCTGTAACAAATGAACCATATTCTTCAACAGAGATTGTAACTTCTGGAACAGGAATATCGTCTGGCAGATTAAAAATGGCTTATGCATTGGCCTTTATTCCAGTATCTATCTTGTTGAATCGATCAGTGACGAGGTTCTTCTGATCTTCTGCTGTATCAGTGATTAGCTTCTTAAGCTCCTCCAGGGCTTTAGTATGTTCTAGCTGTGTTGCTTGAACCTTGCTTATTATAGTGTTCTGAGTAGTAATCTCTGATCTAAGATTGGATTCAGATGTGTTTATGGTTTGTTTTGGATCCACCATAGATCCTTGAATTTGATCAACAAATGCCTTAAAGTTGCATTTGTGACAAATTCAGAAGTTGTAACCAGTGCATCTCCAACACATGGAGCCCCTTTACTCTCGCGTTCAGAGATGCCCTCTTGCACATCTGTTTGTACGTTGAGTGTGGAGGGACTTCCATCTTATCTTCGAGGGCTCCTAAGAGGCACCTCTTCGGATGTTCTGACGGTATTGTCTTTATCTCCAACATTAAAGGGTGCAGAGGCAATAACCGTGTGCGTACCTTTAAACATATTCAAAATGGAGACACGTGTTGCGTCCTGTTTCCATAACCCCTCTGATGGGAATTCATTGGCATCTACCGTAGGAGATGGTATGGACATACCTTCTTCTTCTAAATCGTTTGACACAAAGACATCAACGTTCTGTGTGGGAAGTGGCGAGTTCTGGGGCAATTGAACTCTAATAATTTCAACATCATCCTTGTGCATGATGCAAAGGTATTTAAAGAATCCTCTGATTGGTTAGGCTCTGGATGGTTTGGACTGAGCAGTCCTTGGTCAATGGGTGTAGATGTGTTGACATCTACCCCAGCATATGTGATTGCTCTGGTTGGACTCGGCTCGGTTCGCTCATATGTGTCTCTGTGGACATCTTCTTGACTCTCTCTTAATAAACGCTCGGCATGGGTAGAGTCACTCAGATGTTCACTCATATTATTTTCATTCTCTGGCTCATTCAACCCCTCACCAACTATTCTGGCTTCTAAATGCTCTGGGTAGGTATTCTCTATTCTGAGAATACCAAAGAGCGTCTATAAGAATTTAAGATAGGAGAGGTTTGAGGGAAGAGATTTAGTATGTACCTCGATAGTTCTCTCTGAATGGTGTAGCCGTCCTTGTCAATTGTGGGCTTGTGAGAGTTCATCATTGATATTTTGCAGAAAGGCTGAATGGATGGAACTTTCAATTGAGTGATCGCTGGATAGACAAATAAGGCCAGAAAACGAGGAAACATGAGTGCTATAAGGGCTTTGCCATTGTTCTGGTGATTCACCTTTAGGTTGGCTGCTGCGCTTATCTCTTGAAAGATCAAACTTGCATAGTCCAGAGGGCGATTAAAAAACATTCAATACATGATTGTCAATATGTTCTTACTTGATTGATCTAGAAAGCCAATTTTACAGGTTAAGCTCTTATTCAGAATAGATACCAAAACATTCCACATTGGTGGAAGCTTCTTCCTCTTGAAATCTGATATCTTTGAAATCCTTTCGTTATGGCCCAGAAAGTTCAAGAACTCCAGCAAGCTTTCAGATGAGGGATTTGGTACCAGATCAGGATTGGGTACTTTTTGTCCTTTGACTTCAATGACGGATGGTGATAAATGAAAGTGCCTAGCTATCTTCTTTCTTGTGATTGGTATTTCTACACCTCGCTCAACATCATTTGGAAGACCAAAGCTACCAGATAAAGTATCTTCATCCTTGATGAACATAGTTTGCCATACTTCTTGAATGTACATCTCGGGGACATTTGAATTTATGAAGGTTAGGGCTCGGTTCAGGGAGTCATATTGTAAAAATTCAATCATTACATAATACTCCTTGATATAGGTATTTGGATCAAGTAGAACTTGCACATTGTTTGGCTTTAAGGGTAAACGAATAACAGGAGCACTATCGGCAGTGGAATCTATCACTCTTTCTTCTTCATCTTGTACATTCACGTTTTCGTTCTGATTTTCCATCTGAAGATTTTGGGATTTTAAGGATTTAGAGTTGTAGGTTTGCAATTGAGGGTGACACTGAGGAACACAGTTATAATCGAGAGGTTGAAGACGGTGAAAAGTGAAAAGGGGAATATTCTCGGGTTTATATAGTGAGATTTAAAATCGGACTCGAGTGTTTTGAATATGAAAGGGCTATATCTGACTTGGAATGGGAAACAGTTTCTCGATGCTGACGTAAGATTTTAATCGTGCAAACATGCAAACCATCGATTACTGACACGTGGAGGAAGGTTCAAGTTGAATTTTAGGATGAGCGACACGTGTCTGTCGAACTGGAGAAGTTCTTCTTGCATTGCGTCCACCCAGCTTGGTTCTTGCAAAGCTTCATGAACTCTTTTTGGCTCTATCATGCTTAAGAAATTGACAAAAAAAGGCTTCATTTGCAGTTGCGGATCTAGTTTTGACTCCTACAAATGGATTCCCTATGATTATCCGGAGTATGAGATTTTGTCCACCTTTTCATTCTTGTTTGGGACATAGGCTGGGCTTGGATTTCTGTATTTAAAAGCTCTTCTTTTGGTATTTCGACAACTTCTGGTTCTGGAGTTGAGCCAAGTGTCTCCCCCTCAAAAGAAGGCATAGAGGCGTTCTCTGGACGTTCATTTATTGAACCAGAAGACTCAGAGGGACCAAAAAGAGTTATCCCGGAAGCTTGAAGTACTTCTGGAATGTTCAAGGTTGAATTATTGGGTATCCTTTCTGATGGTGTTTCTTCTCCCAAAGAATCATCAAATAATGCGTCAATCTCGGATTCTCTAGAGCCTGAAAGATAGTCAGAGGTAACATTGTTAAGCTTGAGTTCTGAATTTGAATAATCAGAAGTCAATTGAGTTTGATAAATAAAGTCTATGTTAATGCTTTCCATTACAGTCTTGGTTCTTACATTAAAAACCCTGAAGGCTTTTGAATTTAAAGAGTAACCCACGAATTTGGCTTCATCAGACTTCTTGTCAAACTCTCCAAGCTTCTCTCGATCGTTTAGAATAAAACATCTGCAGCCAAAGATGTGGAAAAATTTAACTAAGGATATTCTTTTATTTATCAGCTCATAAGAGGTTTTAAAATTCCTCTTAATTATTATAGATCGATTTTGAGTAAAACACGACGTAGCTACAACTTCAGCCCAAAAGTTGGTGGGTAGTCCAGATGCTGTAAGGATTGTTCTTGTTGCTTCGACTAAAGTGCGATTTCTTCTTTCTACCACACCATTCTGTTGAGGAGTGCGTACAACAGAGAAATTTTGAGTGATTCCTTCATTGATAAGAAATTCATCAAGTTTGGCATTCTTGAATTCAGTACCATTGTCACTTCGGAGTTGTAGTATCTTCTGTTGCAGAAGTACTTGTATCCTTGTCATCATGTTTCTCAATACTATTGGAACATCTGATTTCGGACGCACAAAAGCAAGCCATGTGTACCTAAAAAATTCATCTATTAGCACGAGTATGTACTTTTTGCCAGAAAGGCTATGAATTGCAATGGGACCACAGAGGTCAACATGAAGCATTTGCAGAGGCCTTGTACACGAATGATCACTTTTTGTTTTATGGGAAGCTCTTTTTATTTTTCCCATCTCACAAGCAGGGCAGAGGTAATCCTTCTGGAAGTGTACCTCTGGGAGGCCTTTAACTAGGTTATGTTTTACAAGCAGTTCAACATTTTGAAAATTTAAGTGAGAAAGCTTATGATGCCAGAGCCAAGCTACTTCACTCTTCTTTGAGATGAGACGGAGAGTTTCTTTACCATCCTTAGAAGTGAAGTTCATCATGTATAGATTACCTTTTCTGTTAGCTCTCAAAAGTTCTTGACCCGCTTTAGAAAATAAATAACAATGTTTTTCATCGAATACAACTAGCCTTTTAGAGTCACATTGTTGGCTTACGCTTAGAAGATTGTATTTTAGTCTAGAAACAACGCTACTTTGGATAAGGTAACATTACCTTCTTTAAGAGTATCGTAGCCTTTTATTTGACCCTTACCATCATCACCGAACATTACTGCTCCACCAGATTTATCTTTTAACTTGGAGAGTAAGTTCCAGTCATGTGCCTCGACCATCCAGAGTAAAGATACCAGAGATGCACACGCTGTTTCTGCAAACAAAATCAGAGGGATTTAGGTACCCATTTCATAATGGGTCCTTTGGTGTTAGGTTTGTGCTTCTGATTTGATTTTTCTTTTTTAGTAGAATTCACAGGTTTTCCAGAGACTTCTGGTTTACCTGGGTTGTTTGAACCATTTCTTTTGTTCTGATTTTTGAAAGGGTGATTATGATTGTCAGAAAAGTAACTACAAGCCCGTGAGAAGAATTTTTTTAGTTTTAAGAAAAGAGAAGCATTCAGAGCTCTGAAAACATAAAAGAATTTATTGAATTGTCGTTGCTGGAATGATAATTACAATATTTCTTATTGTTGCCTATTCTAGCATCAGTTGTTCTATTAAACTTCTTATCTAGCCCAGACTTATGCTTCGGAACGTTTGAACTCTTCTCTATAGGCTTCTTCTTGGGAGACTTCTCTAGAACTCCTGATTTTACTGAAACAGAAGGAACATAAGAATTAAATTTCCATTTTGCTTTTTACTCTTGAGTAAACTTCTGTGGCTGGTTTTTGTTCATATATAATGGGAAAGACGGGTTTCTGTTCTTTGCCCATAAAGAAGAGAGAGTCGAGAGGTAATCTCTTTTTACACGTGTAAGGATCCAGATCCTCAAAACTAAGGCTTGTTTTTTCTACTTGTGTGTTTATCTTGTCATGCACCTTCTAAGCATCAAGATAATTTTTAATCAAGAGCTCTTTCTTTTGAAGTTCAACATGCATATATTCCCTTTTCTTCTTAAAATAAATTTTAAGTGCTACAGAATTTAATCTGTCACTTTCCTTATCTTTTATCTCTTTGTCCTTAGCTTCCAGAAGTTTAGCAAGATTTTTAATTTCTTCTTTGAATTTAACCCCTGTTGATTTTTGAAGTTTTAAAATATTTTCATTTTCAACAGAAAGTTCTAGTTTCTCTTCAGTCATAATTTCCATTTCCCTTTTGAAAATATCTCTTTCTTTTTGTATAATAGAAGATGATTGTTCAATATTCTTTCTCAGTTTCTTTTCAATGAGAAGCTTCTGTTTCAAAATTTCAAAATCAACAATTAGATCTAAAATAGTTTGTTCAAGTTCAGAAGAAGAGTCAGAGATAGTGCAAACCGGAGTTTCGGAAGGTTGATCCTCTAAATCAGTTGTCATAACCATTCCACAGAACATGGCTTCATTTCCACTTGACTGATCATCTAGTCAGTTTTCTTTCTCTGCATAATTGGCTCTTTCTGTCTTGTTGTACTTGTATTTGTTTTTGTAGTATTTCTTATCTTTGACAATAACACTTTTGCAGTCCTTGGAGTAATGACCTGACTTTCCGCATCTATAGCATACATCCTTCTTCTTCTTTAACTCTTCCTCCTTCTTCTCAGCCTCTGATTTCTCAATCCTCTGTATTTCCTGCCTTGGTGCATAAGTTTGAGTGGGAGGTTCACTTTTGTTTTCAAATCTTCTGTTGCCTTGAAATGAACGATTACCAAACTTCCTTGTAAACTGTTTGTTAATAAGAGCCAAGGATTCAGCAAAAGAGTTGATCTCATCATCTTCTGAATCAGAGAGACCTTCTGGATCGGCCTCTGAGATTTGTGCTTTGCTCTTCCCTTTCTTCTCGGTTTCTTTACTCCTTCTGCCTAACCCTCTAGATTCAGAAATGAGGGACAGAGGTCCGCCAACATTTGCCTTCTTCTGTTGTACTTCCCTCTCATGTGCTTGAAGAGTGCCAAACACATCATGTAGAGTCCACATCTTTAGATCATGATTTGCTTGAAGAGACATTGAGAGATTTGACCATTCTGGATTCAGACGTTTGAGAAATAAAACATTATTATCCTCCTTGGATCGAATAATGTCACATTTCTTGCACAGATTTATCAAAAGTGTTGAATCTGTGGTAGGCCTGTTCCAGAATCTCTTCTGAAAGTGCTTGAAAACTGTTATACTCCTTTAGAGCTTGAGCTCTTCTATTCTTCTTCATCTTAGCACCTCCTTCTAACTGATTGGCTAGTTGATCCCATAATTCTTTAGCAGTTTCACAAGAATCAAGGGATTGAAAGATCTCATTTGGAATAGCCATTATCAGTAGACGTTTTGCCTTGTTGGCAACTTCAACTTTTGCCTTATCTTCTTCATTCCAACTTCTTCTTTCTTTGGGAACTTGACGAGCAGGGATTTCTTTAGTAGTGGTTGTAGCAGGTACTCTTGGAATAGTAGTCATGGGTGCAAATGGACACCATGGAATATAGATATACATCTAATCCTTCATAGAAATTGATCATCCCATTGAGGATATTCGTCTCGGATTAGTGCAGGTGATTTAGTTAAGGATCTGGATTTGTACATGGCATTCACATTTTGATTCGCCATTTCAGAGAAACATAATCTCAATTTTGTAGGAAAAACGTTTGAAATTTAGAACAATTAAACTTCACTGGGATCGAAACGAAGTGAGTAGTTTACGAATTTCAGAATTAAACTTGTATTACCACTGATTTTGAGAAAATTGTATGAGATCAACAAATTCTCAGAAAATAGCGTAGAATCACTACAACAAAATAGCTCTGTAGCAAGGACAAAAGTAGATATAACCTACCGCAACAATATGTTGTGGCCGTAGACTATTAATTTAATTTAATTATATAAGTAATTTAAAATTTAAAATTAATTAATTAATCTAAAAATAAATATATAAAGTTAAATTAATAACAAACAACAACGACATGTCGTCGCTATAGGTTATATTAATAGCAACGACATGTCATCACTTTAAGCCATATCTAAAGCAACAACACCTCCTCGCAAGGTAAAATTAATTTACATTAAATATAAAACCCTACTAAAAAACAGGTTTTTCAACGGCCAAATTCGTCGGAAAAACCCTCGCCATAAAATCAGATTTCCGACGGATTCAAAATTTCCAACAAATATTTCCGTCGGAAAACATTGTACATTTAATTTTTTTTGAATTTTTATATTAATTAAAATTTTATTCAAATAGAAAATAATATTACAAATTACTAAACATACAAAATTACAATAATATCCAAATTCAACTTTAAAAAGTTTAAAAAAAACATATCAATCTAGCTAGTATGGTCTATGGTATGTGCATATCTGCTCGGCAAGTCTTTCGGTTAACAAACCAATTGTATGACATCTCAATCCATGATGTCTTATACCAGCAACAGCTTTCTTCAACTCCCAATTTATGAAAATGAACTGCACAAATCACCACAAACTAAAATGTTTACTTTGTATTAACCAAAAATCAGTTGTAAAGAACAATGTATAACTAACATCAAGATTTTCTTTTCAGGTAAGCAAATAAAACCAAAAAAAATCAAAAATTCAATAAAGATTTTCTTTTCAGGTAAGCAAATAAAACCAAAAAAAATCAAAAATTCAATAAAGATAAAATCAAGGTGAGATCTGAAAATCCACTATAATTTGAGCGATTCACTTCCTCTAAGCATGAATCATATACCTGTTATCTCCAATTGTAGTTATTGCAATCACTGGTTAGTCTAGTTATCATCAAATGAGGACATTGGAAATTGAAGGGGTCCTCCATTCCTGTCGATTCTAATAAGCCTTTGAAATATGAAATATCAATGGATTAAAACGTCTTGATTCAAAGAAAAAACAAATGAATTGCAGATAGCAAAGTATTACCCACATACTAATACTATAGTTCATCTGAAACAAGTAATAAACCAAATAAAATATAAATAAAGAAAGCTTGTTGAGTAGTGTTTAATCCATCTGATGATTTTGGTTTTTGAGTTTGGGAGTACACGTGTTAAATATGTGGTTGAGAGGATCAAAGCCTTAAGTTTCAAACAACTAAACAACCGTTGTGGTCATATCTATAGTGTGTGGCTGTGTGCTAGAATCTAAATATAAAGTATTAACAAACCCAATGGCAATTAGAAACCTTAAACAATTCAATTACACTTTAAGACATTTAACTGATAATTATTGGCTTTTTTCACAAATCAATTTCTTTGAACAATACTACAAAATAGAAAACTGTATTAAAGTCTACATGAATTAATTCAAAACAAACAGGTTTGACTCCAGAAATCAAAATGGACCACTTTGTGTTTTTGAGGTGCATATATAGTAGTTATCAATAGCATCCTAATTTCATAAAGTGTTGCAAACATTCTGAATCCACAAATATCTAAAAAGAGCATGGCAATAGCATCAAGTATGACCATGGAAAGTCCTCAATCATTTCTCATTCTAAGTCAACTCTATAAAAGAATTGATTATTTTCTGATAATTATTAAAAAAAATGATTAGAAAACGGACCTTGCGTATTGTTTCCCATGTGTTTGGATCGAAACAAATATAAGATCCTCTCTCGTATGAATTTGACTTAATGAGAGGCTCCATGTTTGCAGCCTGCATAAACCACAAGTGATGCTCTCGGTGGTAGAACCACCCTCTGTTATATCTGTAAACACCGTATAAATACTCTCAATGAAGTCTCATAAACAATGGAAATAATAATGTTTCTCTTCTAGCTTAACTTATCAGCTAGTTTATGGCTCTAATGAAACGGAACTTTTTCAATAAGCTCAAAGATAAAGCTAAGCCAAACATGAATGATAACTTACAGCTCATTTGCAGCATACAACTGGGCTTCATCTTTTTGCATGCTGCACATATCAACAAGATTTCATTTACTCACTAAAAGTAAAACCACCAACAAAGAAAAGACTAAAAGGGACTCGAATTACTTGTAAAATATATAGAATAAAGTATTTAACTGGAACTTCGACAAATACCCTTGCTATAAAAATACAACAGATATTAGAGCAACAAATTAGCACAAAATAATCAATTCTCATATTATATGTAATAAAACAATGTACTAAATATGTAATATTTTTGTGACAACCGTCAATTTTGAGCTTCCAGGTTAGCTCTTATTAAGTCTATTAGTGTTATTATAGTTAAGTTATAAGAATAAGAGTTAGTTAGATTAGATTGGCTAAAAATTTCTAGAGTTACCGGTAATTGCTTAGAAAGTCCGGTTCCGATTCGTAACTATCTGAAACATCCTATATAGTGCCAAATGCTTTATACCCAATTTATATAAAATATATAGTTTTAGTTTAATACAGATACACGGGGAGTGATAATTTTCATGAAATTTGCCCATCTAACAAAAGTATGGAACGAAAACAATAATAAAGGCTAGCTTACATTAAGAACATGTGCTTGTAATAACTACGAAACAAAGAAAACAAAAAAGAATGAAGATAACCTGCTGATCATAACTACGAAGATCTACTACTAAAGTATTTCAAGATTTTATGGATAAACAAAGTAGAAGAAGTACCTTGACCTTCTTCTTAGATTCAATTTTATGATGGTGGTTGTTTTAGAGCGGAGCACGAGGAGGGAGAGCGATGGTGGTGAGGCTGGATGAAGATGATGGTGGCGGTGAGGCTGGATGAAGATAATGGTGGTGGTGAGGGCGGAGGAGAGCGACGGTGGTGGTGGTCGATTTCTGGAAAGGATGGAAAGACAACGATGCACAGTAGAGTGGAATGAGGGGAGGAGAAATAAACTAGGGTTTTGAATCATGGAACTGTTGGATGAGGATGGGAAAATTAAATAAATTGGTTTGATTTTTTGAATTTTAAGATGCAAGGGGTTTTTTTTGGAAATGGAAGTTCTTTTTGGGAGGGAAAAAGAGTGTGGGACTCTTTTTCTATTATTTATTTATGCCATATTTGCTTAGAGATTTCCGGAAGTCCATAGAAAAAATATTGCTCAGCGGGCGAGAAAAAGAAAGAGGGAAAACAATTTTTTCACTCTTTTCTTTTACTTTTTATAATTTAATCTTAAAATAATATTATGTATATTTAAATTTAAATATTTTTTTAATTAGTAAAACAATATGTACATATATATTATGTGTATAAAGTTGGGTTCTTATAAGATCGACGTGTTTTCGTGAGATTCGTAAGATCACATTTTTACATTTGAAACCTTCCAGTAAAAAAATGTGGATTTTCGTTGCAAAAACACTGTAAAAGTTACCTTCATAATGTTTTGTTGTAAAGTTTGAAGTGTAAAAATATGATCTCACAAGTCTCACAAAAATAGTCTCGTCTCCATTAAAGTCCACTAAGATCCATTAATGCCCAATATTACGGTTACAGTCTAGTTAAACCATTAAGGTCAATAGATTCGTTAAAACCCATTAAGAACCATTAAAGCCAACTAAACCGTTAAGGCTTGATTGATTCATCAAAGCCCACTAGAAACCGTTAAAGCCCAATTAAACCCATTAAGACCCAATAGATTCATTAAAGCTTTATAAGAACCGTTAAATCCCAATAATACCCGTTAAAGTCCAATCGAACCGTTAAGGCCCAGTTGATTCATTAAAGTCCAATAAGAATCGTTCAAGCCCAATTGAAATAGCTAAAGCCTAGTTGAACCCATTAAGACCCAATATATTCATTAAAGTACACTAAGAATTGTTAAATTGAACCCATTAAGGCCTAATAGATTCATTAAAGACCACTAAGAGCCGTTAAAGCCAATATTATCCGTTAAAGCCCAATTGAATCGAATAAGGCCCAGTAGATTCATTAAGGCCCACTAAGATCAATTAACCCCCAATACTAACCATTAAGTCATAATTGAACCGAATAAGGCTCAATAGATTCATTACATTACACTGATATCTATTAACTCCTAATACTAACCATTAAAGCATAATTGGACCGAATAAGGCCCAATATACGCATTAAAACTCAACAAGACCAACTACAAACCACTGAAGTCTAATAAGACCTATTATGACTTACAAAGGGCCAATAACACCAATGGTGCTTTATTACATGTTTGCATGTATGTATCTACTCTATATATACACATGTGGGGTGTATTGGACTTGAATAAGGCTCAATAGATTCATTAAATTCCACTAAAAATCGTTAAGCTCAATTGAACCAATTAAGGCCCAATAGATTTATTAAAGCCAAATAGCACTTGTTAAAGCCAATTAAGACCCAATAAATTTATTAAAGCCCAATTGAACCAATAAAGACCCAATAGACTTTATGACAAAAGTGAAAGAAGGAGGTCTATTTCGTTGATCGATGTCAATGGACCAAGAAATCTGTCTTTTGCTGAAAGCTCATAAGGTAAGAAGAATTGAAAGGTAGGTTTTGTCAGTTATTAAAGTCACTAAGAACCGTTAAAGCCCAACTGAACCAATTAAGGCTCAATAGATTCATTAAAACCCCGGTAGTATACGTTAAAACCCAATTGAACAATTAATGCACGATAGATTCATTAAAGCCCAATAGTATATGTTAAAGTTCGATTTAACCAATTAAGCTTCAATAGATTCATTAAATCCCCAATAGTAAACGGTAAAACCCACCAAGATTTATTAACCCCAAATACTAACCATTAAAGCCTAATAAAATCCACGACATGTTGTTGCAGTAGGTCAGTATTATATATTGTTACCATTAATATGTCGCAAAATTTGGATATTTTGGTTTATCTATACCCTTTAAAATTTTAAATTATTTTAAAACAACATAGTGTTAATTTATGCATAAACTAAATGGATTATCATATTTTTTGGTCCATTATTTTAAAAAACAATCGTTTTCATCAATTTTAAACTTGAACTTCTTAAAAACAAATAAACTTTTTATCAAAAAAAAATTATAAAAATAATTCTTTTTATTTTTTAGAAAATAATTAAATATATAACCATGAAATATCTTTTCTATATTGCAAGTTTATTAATTGAATTTTTTTAAAGTAAATCATTTTTCTATTTCATTTAGACAAGTTATTATATATCTATAGCACCAATATATTGTTCCTATAAACATACAATACAATTCATTATTTATTTATTCTTGTTAGAAAGTGATTTTTTATTTTTCAAAATATGTTAATTAGAAATATACGAAGACAAGTCATCTCAATATATTAATTAGAAATTATATATCTAGGGTATCAATATACTAATTTTTTACAGGAAAACCCAGTTTTTATAATTTTAATTGAATTTATTAATAGTCGTCAAAATTTCCCACAATAAATTTTCGTTCAAAAATTTTACTTACAACAACTACATGTCGTCGCTATTAACTACCAACTTATTAATTATATTTTTAATAGAAAATCACTATTTTTTTTAAATAATTAAATATTTACTGCAACGACATGTCGTTTGTATAAGGTACTGAAAATTTTAAAGGGAAAGTCACACTTTTTTTAATTTCAAACAGAAAATATTATGTACTAATAGCGACGACATGTCGTTGCTATAAACTTCGAAATATTAAATTGTCCCGCCATTTTTTCCTACAAAAATTTTCGTCAAAATTTTCATTTTTAGCAATGACCGTGTCGTTTGTATAAGGTACCGAATTTTTTGAAGGGAAAATCACACTTTTTGAAATTTCAAAAAGAAAATATTAGGTACTAATAGCGACGACATGTCGTTGCTATAAACCTCCAAATATTAAATTGTCCCGCCATTTTCTGCCACCAAAATTTTCGTCAAAATTTTCATTTTTAGCAACGACCTTGTCGTCTCAAAAAGTTGAACGAATATACAAGATTTTTCCTATATTTTACCAACAACAAGTTATCGCTGTAGCTATTTACAGCAACAATGTAGAAGTCGTTGTTATAGATGTCGCAGCTATACCCAACTTTTCTTGTAGTGAATGAAGAACAATAGTTTAAGAACTGAAATTTAAATTTTACCATAGTAGGGATTTCTCCAAAATGGACGAGATCGAATAATCAATAGATTGATAATAAGCTCGTACCAATGGTTGGAACCCAGATCC
This sequence comes from Silybum marianum, assembly GCA_036898165.1. NCBI lineage: Eukaryota > Viridiplantae > Streptophyta > Magnoliopsida > Asterales > Asteraceae > Silybum > Silybum marianum. Next base: position 17,722,446 of record CM072529.1, read on the forward strand.
CTTTTAATTTCTCTAAAACAGTAGATTAACAAGAATAAAAGAGATGAGCGGAAGAAATTCAATCTACTATTTAACTAGAACAATAAGCAATTAATTAGAATAACAGTATGAAGATCCAAAGGTAATTGTATTGAAAATCCAACACTGATGATTACAATACGTAAGAACAATGAGCGCTATTCTCTCTCAATCGATAGACCATGAATACAGTGAAGACTAGCTCTATTTATACTATTACATTACAAAAGTCAATGAGCTAGCTTATCAAGAAATGACACGTCACTTGTACTTCTAACAGAATCAGTTGGGCACAAGAAGTGTGACATGTCACGTCACTTGAAGCACGTGTGATGCGTCAGCTGGAATCCAGAGGATCCTCAAACCTCTGGGTGCTTATGGAATATCTTCTAAAGTCAGATACTTAGATAAATTTTTGATTCATACTCTCATAGAAATACTTTCTAACATATCCACTCTATGCCTTGTGAGAGCACATTCATTGACCAAAAAGTCCATTGCTGGAAACGATTGAGGAGGCAGAGAGATCTTTGGAATGTCAGCAACAACTGAAGGAAGCTTAGTTGGAAGCTTCTCTGTTTTTATTCTCTTAAGGTCTTCAGCTTTCTTGACCTTAGGAGATGGAGATGACGTAGGGTTGCTGGATGGAGCTGTAGAGACATATGGTCCGCTGATAGGAAGACAGGAGCAACAACACCTGTTGATAATTAAGATAGAGCAGCCAAAAAGAGCTCTGGGTTAGATGATATGTGTTGGGAGGTAGTATGTATAACCAAGGGTTCCTTGAGAGTATCGAGAGGATTACTCTCAGGGACGGTACATGCTACAGTAGTGTCGTGAGGATCACTGACCTGTGTCTGAGAATGTTTAAGATAAACATTTTCAGGTACTGTGCACGTGGCTTTCCACAGCTCAGATTATGGAAACAAAACTGATTCTTGGATAACACGTTGTTCAACCTCTCTAGAGATAGGGCCAACTACCTCTAAATCATGGGTTGATGTGTGGACCAAAGAATAGGAGGAAGAAGAAGAAGAGAGGGTTGTGCATCTAGTACCTGATGCAACTTCAGTGTAGTTGCCTATAACGTCCTCAGGGACCGAGGTCATTGAAGAAGTGGGTAGAGCTGATGAAGCGGCAACGGAGACAAAAACCGTTGTCGTAGCTGTAGGTAGAGGAGACGTTGGTAGTACGTCTGAATCAGAGAGTGTGGTCTATTGAGAGACCATCTTTTTTGGCTTCTTTGTCAAAGGCTTGCGAGTGATGGTCTTTTTGTGACCACTAGATGGTTGTTTTCTCTTAGCAGGGGACAAGGTGTCAGGGATCATCACTATGGGGATTGGCAATGATGTGGACACAATGTCTACTTGAGTGGTAGAAGTTGGAGTTGAGGTTCCTTCAGGGATAGCACCCATGATTAGGTTCAGCATATACGGGAGGTAGGGAGCATCTCCTGGCTGTTCATCAACTTCCAGCGATTTCTTCCCTACCAGAGAGAAGCCTTGATTAGCTACCTTGGGGTATCCATCATAGACAATTTCCATGATGGTGGCCATGAATCTTGGGTAAGGGATAGTCCTATCCCTCTTTTGAGCTTTCACTCTGTTATACATGTCGCTGAAAATGTAGTCAGCGAAGTTCAGTTTATGTCCGTTGCAGAGAGCGTAGCCTATATCCATGAAGTGTCTACTGGCTTGATCTTGGGAGCCAGTCTTAGTGCCTAAGCACTGAATCACTTGAGTGAAAATATATTGCCACCTTGCTGGCAATCGCTTCTTCTCCATCTTGGTGATGGCCTTGACATCAACATCCCAGCGATGACCGATGGTGTCGAGGAAGTTGATAAGTTCTTCCTTGGAAGGAGGAGCGGCCCATTGCTGATTCTTCTCCCTGGTAGGGAGGTGAAGAGCAGCCTCGACAATTCCAGCAGTGAAGGCAAAAGTGCCCATAGGAATGGTGAATTTGATAGCAGCGTGTTTTGCTCCCTTGTTAGTAGTGACAGAACTGCAGTGAGTAGTATACCAGAAGTGTTGTAGATGAGAAGTGATGCCAATGGGGTTGTGGGTGAAGGCATACATCAGAGGCATGCTTTGATGAAGGTTGCACCATCAGCGAATTGAGGTTTGTCAGCGGGGATGTCCACCAGTACAATGAAATTGCTTGGCTTGATAAGGGCTAGTTCAGGAGTGAAGAAAGGTGATTCCAGAAGCGCCTTGGAATTTTGTGACTGGTAGCTCTTCAACTTCAGTGTGGATGTTCTTGCTTGAGGAAGCCATTTATGTTTCAAAGATAGGAACACCAAATAGGAAAATCATGGTTTAATACAAAAAGGTATAAACCAGATATGTTGGTACAAAGAATACCAAATCGATAAGAAGAGCACGTGTTTTGATGAACAAAATCAACATACTTGTTGTCTTTGGCCGATTTTTAGAAAGACGTTTTTAAACAAAATGTATATTTATGGTATTTAGATATACCATAAACATTTTTGAGAAAAAGTTTAGATAATATTTTGAATCAAAATAGACCAAAATGTCTTCTGTTCTAAGATGAAACTTAGAACAGGTTTTTATGGTTTAAATGAAACAGTTATAGGATCTTTTAAAACACAAATCGTTATAACAAGAAGTTATAGAAGATGTATAGAGGTAGTAAACAACATCTAAGTTGTTGTTTGAGCATAAAAGGTAATTAGAAAGATTAAACCTTAAGAAAACTTGAAAACTGAGAAAAACACACAAGTGCGTGTTCTTGGTGTTCTTGAAGAATTGCAGAGAGAATTTGAATTCTTTGCTTCGAGTGAATATGAGCGCATAAGAATGAAAAGGAAAATATTTTTCTTTATATAGTTGGACGAGAGAGAAAAAGGAGAGAGAAGAATGTTAAATGACGGTTTTAGGTTTTTGAAAAAGTAATGATGAACTACACCACGTTCCTAGGGTTCGATAGGATAGGAAACGTCGAGGTCCGTCGTGTATCAGAAAAAGGTCTGACGTGTCCTTTTCTTTTGAAAAACAAATGAAAAGATTATCATTTAAATAATAAATGTTAATCATTATCTCTTTAAAATCTTCATCAATAATAGTAAAGGATTATCAGTGATGGGTTTTCTCTTCTGAGATACATTCTCTAAATAAAATATTCAAAGAGAGTAAGGAATAGAAAACCATACCTATATGAGATATATGTATCGTTGAATCATAGTTCAGGGAATGATTGATGATTTTGAAGGATATTTTGATGCCCACTAAATATAGTTGATCACTGAGAATTTTCATTCTTCAGCGTTCAACATACCAAGTTCACTGATTAATATATTAAATCTAGTCTCATCAAGAGACTTAGTGAATAGGTCAGTGAGCTGATATTCAGTGAGTATAAAATGAAGTTCAATTTCACCATTCATTACATGATCTCTGATAAAGTGATATCTGATCTCGATATGGTTGGTTTTAGAATGAAGTACAGGATTGTTAGCGATGGCAATAGGACTTGTGCTAACACAATAAATAGGGATGTTAGAGAGCTTAAGCTCATAGTCTCTAAGTTGGTTCCTCATCCAAAGGATTTGGGCACAACAACTTCCAGCGGCTATGTACTCAGCTTCAGCAGTTGACGTGGACACTGAGTTTTGATTCTTGCTTGTCCAACTTATCAACTTACCACCTAGTAGCTGACAACCACCAGTGGTGCTCTTTCTATCAATCTTGCATCTTGCAAAATCACTATCAGAGTAACTAATTAGATCGAACCCTGAGCCTTTGGGATACCAAAGACCCAGATTAGGAGTTCCTTTCAGATATCTAAAGATTCGCTTTAAGCGACATATAGGATTCCTTGGGTTCAGTTTGATATCTTGCATAGAGACAGGTAGAATACATGATATCAGGTCGGCTAGCTGTTAGATACAACACAGAGCCAATCATTCCTCTATAGGCAGTGACACTGACTGGTTTCCCATCAGGGTCGTTGTTTAATATCAGAGGAGGCGCCATAGGGGTCTTCATCGCTGAACTTTGAGTCATGTCAAATTTATTCAGCATGTCCTTAACATATTTATTTTGACATATAAAGATGCCTTTCTCAGATTGCTTAATGTGCAAACCTAGAAAATACGTTAGTTCACCCATCATACTCATTTTATATTATTTCTTCATTCGCTTAGCGAAACGAGTGTAGAGTTTGGGATTAGTTGAACCAAAGATAATGTCATCAACGTATACCTGAGCCAGAATGGTATGACCTTTGCGTTTTCGAAGAAAGAGGGTTTGGTCAATTTTTCCACATACAAATTTTTCTTTAAGAAGGTATTTAGAAAGAGTATCATACCAAGCACGAGGAGCTTGTTTTAACCCGTAAAGAACTTTTTGTAGTTTGAAAACATGACTAGGGTATTTTGAATCAGAGAAACCAGGAGGTTGTTCAACATAAACTTCCTCTTCCAGTTTGCCATTTAGAAAAGCACTTTTAACATCCATTTGAAAAACTTTGAAGTCTTTATGGGTAGCATAGGCTAAGAAAAGTCTTATGGCTTCTAACCTGGCTACTAAAACGAAGGTTTCATCATAATTTATACCTTCTTCTTGTCTGTATCCCTGAGCAACAAGTCGAGCCTTGTTGCGAGTTACAATGCCATGTTCATCTAACTTGTTACGAAAAACCCAATTGGTTCCAATAATAGTTTTGTTTGAGGGACGAGGTACAAGATTCCAAATTTTGTTCCTGCGAAACTCAGTTAGTTCTTCTTGCATAGCACTGACCCAACTAGGATCAGTGATAGCGTTATCGATCTTTTTAGGTTCGATTATAGAAATAAAATTTGTAAAGAGACAAATGTTACATGACCATGACGGGTTCTTACACCTGTATAGGGATCACCAATGATTTGATCAATAGGGTGATTTATGGTCCATCGCTGAGTCGGAGGTTGAGGTGAGTGATCAATAATAGATTCAGCGACTTGATCAGGAAGAGTAGAGGAAACATCAGCTATATGTTCTTCAACATTTATCATCATCCCTTGTGGAGACTCTGAAAGAGTTGGATTCTCATGAGTTGTGGAAGGGACTTGGTTGATCACTGAAGCATCACCATTTGAGGAATCAGCGGGAGGAATCTGATTTAAGGGAGTAAGATCTATCCCTAAGGAGGATGGATTATTACTTGTGGTATGAATGAAGTTTGGTCCTTCATCATCATTATTTCCAGCGACAGGAGGTGCATTGAAATAAGATTCAGGTTCCCCATTGTGAGATTTTTCATCCAATTATCTAGTTCTTCGTCATCTTCGGGGATGAGAATAGTACTTGATGAGCGGTATTCATCAAAGTTGACATGCATAGTTTCTTCTTTGTGTTGTCTTGTTTTGTTGAAGACCCTGAACGCTTTAGATACTGAGGAGTATCCAAGAAAGATTCCATCGTCAGCCTTTGGATCGGATTTTCCTAAATGATCTCTGTCATTCAGAATGTAGCATTTACATGCAAAGATATGTAAATATTTCAGAGTAGGTCTTCTTCCATGAAATAATTCATAGGAGGTTTTCTTGAATCGTTTGACTATCAGAGATCTATTCTGAGTGAAACATGCAATGTTAATTGCTTCAGCACAAAATTGAGTTGGTAGACGTTATTCACTAAGCATTGAGCGTGTGGCTTCAATGATCGTTCGATTTCTTCTTTCAGCAATGCCATTTTGCTGAGGAGTTCTCGCTGATGAGAAATTATGAGTGATTCCTTTATCTTTAAAGATGGTAACCAGAGTACTTTTTTAAATTCAGTGGCATGATCACTTCTCATGGAGAGAACAGTTAGATTGTTCAGGACTTCCATTTTCTTGATAAAGGAGATAATTTCATCAGGTGTATCACTCTTAGATCGAAGAAAAGAATACCCATGTATATCTGGAATATTCATCCACAATCACTAGAGTGTATTTCTTTCCGGATATGGATTGGACGTTGACTGGTCCAAATAAGTCCATATGATGTAAGTGAAGAGGAGTAATCACTGAGGAAACTTGCTTGGATCTGAAAGAGTGTTTAGGGAGATCTCTGACAAGTTCTTTTTGAGATAGATCGTTGATCATCTTAAAGTTTAGATGAAATAGTCTCTTGTGCCAGAGCCAGTTAATGTCAGAGGAGGCTCTTGAGAGAAATCACACATTTTCAGAATGAGAACTATCCATATTGATGACATATACGTTCTCTGATCTTTTGCCTTTTAGAGCGAGTTTATCATTTTTATCAGTGACCGCACATCTAGTCTTTGTGAATAAGACTTTGAAGTCTTTATCACAGAGTTGACTAATGCTTAAGAGATTATGCTTTAGTCATTCAACATAAGCAACACGACTGAATGAGGTTGCTCCATTGGATAGAACGCCATAACCCTTGGTGTATCCTTTGCGATTTCCACCAAACGTCACTGAGGGACAAGTTTCCTCCTTGTAATCAGAGAGCAGGAGATTTTCTGCCTGTCATGTGCCTTGAGCATCCGTTATCTAGAGACCAGATACCTTTAGCACTCTGCATAAAACAAGAGGATTAATTTTTCATAGGTGCTCATACTACTATGGGTCCTGCAGTGTTAGTGGAAATAACAGGATTGGCGGATATGTTACTTGCTGAGGAATTTTCTTCAGTGGTTATCTTCACCTTGGATATTTTACCACCCTTAGTGGATTTCACTTTAGCTGATTTTTCAGCAAGAGCTACTTTCTTACCATGAGCCAATCTTTCAGCTTTAGTAACATTAAGGCATTTGCTAGCAATGTGAGTAGTCTCACCACAGTGATAGAACTTCATATATTTAAGAAAAGGTTTTGAACTAGAAGCATTCAGAGAGGAGGTCAAAACAAATTCAGGAACAGGACCTAGAATTCCTTTTTCCATTGTCCTAGGAGAAACAATAACTTTCTCAGATTCAGAAGGAGTCAGATCTATCTTAATTCTGGGAGTTGATCTCTGAATAAATCCAGGGATCTTTCTTTCAGATTTAGGATGACCTACTGAAGGAACTGAGGAATTCTTCTTCTGTTTTTGGAAATTCTTGATTGTAGGAACATGATCAAGGAATTTGTCTTTGATATCCTTCCCTGAGTCCTTGGAGGAGGATTTAGAAGGTTTTTTCTCAGAGATAGGAGCTTTCTGAGAAGAGGGATTAGGGATAGAAGAAACAAACATTCCAAATTTTAACATGGAACGGTCATTGTCTATTTTTTCTTGGTCAGATGAATATCCTAGACCACTCTTGACCTTTTTAGGGATCTGCGCATTAATGATCTCACTGACTTTGTCAGAAGTCTTACACCATCCTTTAATGGTAGCTTTTTCAGCCTTGAGATCAGTGATGGCCTTTTCGCGCTCAGTGATAGCTTGTTCTTTCTCGATACTGATTGTTTGATTTACAAATATTTGATCTTTAAAATCATCTTCGATTTTAGTTAGTTCATTTATCCTTAAATGACAATTTTTAAGCTGCTCAAAGAGATCTATATTTATTTGTTCAGCTTTAATTTTACCATTTAGCGCATTATAAAAATCAACAGTCATAGAATCGAGAGCAGAGACACTATCAGGTATGGGTTTAGAGGAGTTGGAAGTGAGAGGTACCTGAGTCGATGGAGACTCTGAAGAAGAAGTGTCAGAGGCCTCTTCAGCTTCTTTTACCATTATGAAGGCTATGTCTTCTTCATCTGATCCGGATTCATCAGTGGTTTGAGCCCAGTCAACTTCTTGATCCCAGTCAACTTCTTCAGCAACAAGCCTCTTGCCTTTTCGCTGGTTATTCTTTTTTCAGATTCTGATATTTTTCTTTTAATTGTGAGTATTTCTCATTCTTATTTTTATCAGAAGTCTGAGAGGAGGTTGTAGCAACAACTTTCTTTGATCTGCATTCATTTGCAAAGTGACCTTTGCGCTGACAGTTGAAGTAGATCGTTGAGGCTTTGTCAGCTGGAGCCATCTTTGACTTATCAGAGTCAGTGATAGCAGGGATCTTTCTAAAGTTGCTCTTTCTAGCAAATCTCCTGAAATTGTTAGTAAGAAGAGCTAGAGAGTTATCGAATTCAGAGATATCAGCTTCAGTGATATCTTATGAGTTAGTGTGATCTAACTCAGTGATAGAGGTAATAGAAGAAAAAACTAGTTTTGGAGATTCTATCTCTGAAGATACTAGAGCCAAGGAAGTACTTTTGGCCGTTTTAGTGTCTTTCAAGAGATTTCTTTTTAAGACTAGATATTGCTCTTAATTGAGCAATATTCCATATAGAGAACTTAAAGAAAAAGAGGTTCAAGATTCTTTGTCAGTTTAAGACAGCTAGTGAACACTTCCCAATGTTCAGGAAGAGCTTCCATGAATTTAGTCAAGATATCAGCGTTAGAGTATTCTCTATTAATAGTTTTCATATCAATTAAGAGAAAGTTAAATCTTTGGTGGATTTGTAGAAGAGTTTCATTTTTCAGACACATAAAACTTTCATATTGTCTCACCAAGTTAATACTACGAGTAATCAGAATCTCATTGGTTCCTTCATATTGGATACAGAGAGTATCCCACATGGACTTTAAAGTTCTCATCTTTATCATAGAATGATAGACATCATCTGGAAGAGACATGGTAATGATAGATCTAGCTTTTGAGTCAACAACTAGCTCTTTTCTATCTTCCTCACTCCATTGATGTGGAGCTTTGGGAATTCTTCTTTCAGGAATAACAGGTGTGGTTCCAGTAGCTGGAACTAGAGTTGTCGGAACGTGTGGTCCATTCTCTAGATGATAGAGGATCTTAGGATCTGACCCTTCTAGAAATAGGATCATTCTTTCTTTCCAGACTAGGAAATTATCACGGCTAAATCTTGGAGGTTTAGCTAAAGATCCATTGCCTATGTAGTTTGAGTTTGTATTAGCCATTTTAAAATGAAAGCAAGAATTGAGTTCGTTTTAAAGATTTTTAGAAACTTAAAGCAATAAAACATTGCTCTGATACCACTTGTTGGTCCCAAAGGAGTCTACAAGAGTTCAATATATATAGAAACAGTTTGTAGAAGGGGGGGTGAATACAAACACGATCTTTTAGGGTTTTTAAATGAGTTTATGTTGAATAAACAAATTTACAGTTGTAAGCGGAATTAGAACAAGTATTAAACCTATTCTATTACAACATAGAAATCAGTAAGTTGATGCACAAGAATGAGTAAGAAAAGCAACAGAGGTTATAGAAAAGAAAGTAGCATGCATGAAGATGAAGAAGGATTCTTCATCTATTTATACCCGTTGCATTAAATGCAAAGCAAAAGTTATATGTCACGTGTCAAGCTTCAATTAGAGACTTGTCCTTTGTCCAAAAGACAACCATTCTTTTGGCCGTATATGAACAGTAACCAAATCAGATTTGATGGGGACTTAAGGAACAATTCGTATGTCCTTTTCTGACAAGGCATGGAGGTTTTGACTTTTGTCCATCGAGGATAAGATCAACTTTGATCTTGCTGAATGGGCCCCACTTTGATCGCTGAACCAGAAAGCTTCAAGGATGAAGACTTCAGGTATCACTGAGGCTTTTGCAAGATCTCACACTTCAGTTAGACGGACGTTGCTATCACTGAACCGCTTCAGATCACGAGCTATCCATCTCTTTCTTCAGCTATGCCTTCGACAGTCGCTGAATGGCTTTTGGTGTGAGAGTTGTTCTTCAGATCTTCAGAGATAGGATGTTGTTCCTGATTATCAGCGATCACTGAATCGTAGTCAGTGTATGCTATCGCTGATTTCTGAACACTATCCTATGAATGTAATTTTCACTAAGTACCTAAAGGAATCATATTCAAATCACTGAAAGGAGTTTGGATCAACAATATATGTTGTCTGTTAATTATGTGTAAAAGTTTACTGTGTTACTCTTTTATAGAGGTTGGTTCGATAAAATAGAAACAAGTTAACAACTAAAACAGTTTCTAAGAATCCCTATTTAAGGCCGCTAAGGCTGCTGCTGTTGATTTCTAAGAATCACAAGGACCAACCAAATGCATAATTCATTTTTATATATACTTTCTAGGAAACTTTGCTTCTATTCTAAAAACCACTGTTCATCCTCCTTACTTTTTACAAGGGATTTAGGCACCAATATTTGGTACAATATGTGTTTATCATGCTCACCTATGTAGTTGTTGTTATTTCACTATAGCTTTCCTTCCCTCTTTAAGTTCAAGACGGCACATTGCAGTTGTGAAAGGTTTATCTTTCTTGAATCTATATATAAATTTTATTTGATGCTTATTTAAGAGAGTTGTGTTGTAGGGGGCCAAGAGCGGATACAGGTTTCTTATTTGAGAGGGCGGATACAGGTTTCTCTCTCTCTCTCTCTCTCTCTCTATATATATATATATATATATATATATATATATAAAAGACGACTAGGAATAGGAACTTTACTACTTTTCATACAGAAAAAACAATATGATTGACTTAACAATACTTTTCACATATCAAAAGACATATAACTGATTTAACAATCCTAAATAATATATCCAAACTCCAAAAATAATTTCATACCGTAAAACATAAAATAAAAGCCACTCATATAATAACAAATTTTAGAAATTAAAAACAAAAAAAAAACACCCAAAACATAATCACAAACCAATGGTATAATCCACTCTTTTATCTAAAGTCTAAACAAATAAACTAATGGTTTTTTTCAAATACACCTATGGTACATCCTAGTCTATAATGTATATGATACCACTCAAAAAAATCAAAGTAACCATATATACTTTAATTTAATTGGAGGACATGATATATACTAGGATGCATATGTCAACACTCATAACTATATCTTTTTAAATTGGAGTAAACAACTATTTTAGTCCCTATGGTTTGATGTTTATAACGACTTTGTCTCTCTGGTTTAAAAACAACATTTTTCGTCCGTAAAGTTTGCATTTCATTTCCTTTTTAGTATCTCAAACCAATTATATTAAATTTAAGTCATTAAATCAAGGGTTTATATGTCTTTTTCTATTTTATTTAATTTTCTAATTAAAAAATATTTAGCAGTTGATTAAAAAATAATAATAATATATTTTATTTTATTATTTAATATTATCCTATTATACTTTATATGTTATATTATATATATACTTTTTTATAAAGCATGTTAAATTTTTTTTGTTAAATAATAATAGGATAATATTATATTCTATACTTATAATATATATATATATATATATATATACTATATTATAAAGCATGCTAAAAAGTTGTTAAAATGTACAAGATTTTAAAGCTACACTAATATTAAAAATAAAACCATTTTAAAATTTTAAATTACAATTTATACCCTTATTATGCTAAATGTATAATATTATTTTGATCGTCACATCAATAACTTTAAAATTAGCTTACTATTGAATATTTTAAGATTTAATAATATAATAAAATATCATAACTTTGGTTCTTTATTTGAGATTGAAATAATACTTAATTTTGAGTTCTTTCTTTATATTTGAAATAACATTATCTTTATGTTCTATTACTTTTATAAATGCAATTTTATTTTAATTATAAATTTTGGAGTGTATAATGAAGATAAACTTAATACCTTTGATTTACAAAAGAAAAATCTCGTGCATTTAACACAATAAGTTGTATCTATTAATTTTTAACATTTTTTAAACATTCTTTATAGAATAGTGCGTGTGTGTATATATATACAATATAAAGTATAATAAAATAATATTAAATACTAAAATGTAATATATTATTAATTATTTTTGAATCAATTGCTAAATAATTTTTAATTAAAAAATTAAATAAAATAGAAAAAGACATATATATACTTACTGGCGGAACACAATAAGGGTCTAAAAGGGCCATGATTCCTTCGCTTTAGCCCTCAAATATTAAGTATTATAATTCTAATAAGTAAATTGAACTTGGCTTAGTTGGACCCTTGTATCACTCACTTTAGTTTTATTAACACATTTTTTCCATTTTGCTAATAAAAATATCAATGATGCTTAAACTGTTTCTTTTTACTAATAATGGTTTTTTCTTTTTATTAAAACTGTTTTTCCTTTCCATATTATTTATATTTTACAGCATAATATATTTTGTATTAAAATATTTTTTCTTTTACATATAAGTTATGTATAATTCATCTTTAAAGGGTGAATATGTGAAGTTTTTACATTCAAGTATTGCATGTATTATAATTTTATTTTTATAATTTTATTTGCGGCTAATATGTGATGGTTTTCATTAAGTATCGTATTTAATGAGAATCAATGAATTTATATTTCTCATTCACCATTGAATAAGATACATTAACTCTTAGTCACATTGGAAACTTTTTTCTTATAATTTTATGAGATACTTCCCTTAACAACGTTCGGCCCCTCAATTAAAAAGTTTGTGTTCCGTTCCTGTATATATCCTATATTTAATGCTTCAAATTTAATAGAATTAATTTAAGGAACTAAAAAAAATACAAACCATAAGGAAAAAAAAATGTAGTTTTTAAACCACACTAACGAAAAATCGTTATAAACATCAAATGACATGGACTAAAATAGTAGTTTACTCTTTAAATTGATAAAAAACAAAATGTAGCCGCCGACAATACATAACCCACCACGATCTATCCATCTATCTATATCTTTTTTAAAGCCTTTCCTATTCTAAGCTACTAAACCGTACAACAATGGCTACCACCACCACCTTCTCTTTCATCTTCATCTTTCTCCTATCTCTCTTCACTTTCACATATGCAAAATGTCACCCAGATGATCAACAAGCCCTTCTTTCTTTCAAATCCGCCATAACCGCCGACCCTTCCGCCATGCTTTCATCTTGGAAACCCACCACCGACTGCTGCACATGGGCTGGTATCTCATGCCAATCTCCCAACGATCGGGTCAACAGTATCTCAATTTCGGGTCAACCCGCTACACCCAACTCCTACTTAACTGGTACCATACCGTCTTCCCTTTCAAAGCTCCGTTTCCTTGATGGTATTTACCTCCAAAATACCCGAAATTTATCGGGTCCTTTTCCCACTGCTCTGTTTCATCTTCCCAATCTCCAGTATGTTTATATCGAGAACAACAAGTTATCGGGTCGGTTGCCGGAAAATATTGGTAACTTGACCCGACTTTATGCACTTAGTTTGGAGGGTAATAGATTCTCTGGGAAAATACCGAGTTCGATCTCCAAATTGACTGAGTTAACTCAGCTCAAACTCGGTGGTAACCAGTTCACCGGAACGATTCCCGACGGAATACGACAACTTAAGAAACTAACGCTTCTAGCTCTTGATCGGAACAAACTTACTGGGAGGATACCGGATTTTTTGGCTTCATTTTCAAACCTCCGGGTTCTTAGATTGTCGTATAACAAGTTTTCCGGTGACATTCCGGCGAGCATTTCCGGTCTAGCTCCGTTACTGGCGTATCTGGAATTAGGACACAATTCACTAACCGGAAAAATCCCTGATTTTTTGGGTAAGTTTCGAGCGTTAGACACTTTGGATTTATCGTGGAATAAATTATCAGGAACGGTGCCAAAAACTTTTGGGAATCTGACGAAGATTTTCAATCTGGATCTCTCACACAATCAACTGATTGATCCATTTCCTGTTATGAATGTAAAAGGTATCGAATCGTTGGATTTATCGTATAATAGATTTCATCTGAAACAGATCCCGAAATGGGTGACGTCATCTCCGATTATATACTCTTTGAAGCTTGCAAAATGTGGAATCCAGATGAAATTAGACGATTGGAATCCATCGGAGACGTATTTTTATGATTACATCGATCTATCGGAGAATGAGATCACCGGAAGTCCTGTGAAGTTGTTGAATCGAACTGATTATTTGGTGGGTTTTTGGGGTTCAGGGAACCGATTGAAGTTCGATTTGGAGAGTTTGAAGTTTCCGGCGACATTGAAGACGTTGGATTTATCGAGGAATTTGGTGTTTGGGAAGGTTCCAAAGGCAGTAACAGGGTTGAAATCATTGAATGTTAGTGATAATAAGTTGTGTGGGGCCCTGCCGGTGACCAATTTTCCGGCGAGTTCATTCGCCGGAAATTCGTGTCTGTGTGGATCTCCATTAGCACCATGTAAGGCCTAAGGGATGTGTATTATGGTAGGCACTGTTGTACTAAAATAAAGTCATGGCTGATTATTTTAGTTGGTGTTTGTTTAGCATATTTGTATTATATAATGTTATATTAAATAATCAAAATAAATCAGTGATTTGTAATAATTACTTTTCTTTAACCGTGGTTTTTTTTTTCAAGAACTTAAGTCCATTTAGCATCTCTAACAAAAGTAGGGTCAGGGGTCACCTAACATGGTGCATAAGGTGACACGGGCAATCGTATTATATCGTCGTCGAAAGGTAAATTATTTGGATTTGTTAACGGTATAACCATATAATTTTAGAGGTGATCTTAAATAATTTAAAACTGAAATTATAACACAAATAGAGTGGCTGGTCTAGTGGTTGTTACCAACTAATTAAAACACCTTATAGAGAGATGGTCTATGGTTCAATTTTAGTTTGATACAAATAATTAATTTTTTTTGGACAGCAACTCCATATAACATTTAATAACATAATAAATACTCTATTAATTTCGTAATTAAATAACATTTAATAAACATTTTACTAATTTCATATTTAATCATTCGTTTTCACAAAAGTATTTTTAATTTGATTTTACTTATTAAAGAACATCAATATCAAATACTAAAAACCGAAAAAAAAAACTCTTGAAGTTAACAAAAAAAACCGAAAAAATCCTTTAAAATCAACTATAAAAATCGAAAAATTTCTCGAAATCGATAAAAAAAAACTTTTGAAATCAAGCAAAAAACTTAAAATATATCCCGAAACGGTTGGATTAGGTTAACAACACATCGAAAGATATTAACCGTACTAAAAACGTAAATACACGTCGATAAAACCGTATTTTTTATAATTATTTTTTTGTCTATGTTGTATGGTGCCACCGTATCAAAAAAATTCTGGCTCCGTCCCTGAGTAGGGCTGTAAACGGATCGAACGGACGCAAAAGAATGCTTATTCGTGTTCGTTTGTTTAACTTAACCGAACGAACACGAATGGTAAACGAACGGAATTTTCTGTGTTCATGTTCGTTCGTTAAAAAAACTGTGTTTGTTCATGTTTTTACTAATAAGAAACTGTGTAATTTTCTTCCTATAATGATAGTTCTTAAAAGACGATATAGTTTTTACTAATAATTTTTTTACATTAGTGATGTTCTAACTAATCGGCGTGTCAAAACTTTTATGGTTATTGTGTTGTTTATATATGTGTTTTCTGTTTGAACTTTAGTGGTGATTGTGTTGTTTATATATGTGTTTTTTATTTGAAGTTGTTAATAATGTTTCAGATAGGATGCAGGGCCTGTCCAATGGTATTGGATGTCTTATGCGAAGAGTCAAAAAATGCCACTCTCTCCCTTTGCTATACTTTCATTATTTTGGTTTGATTGTAGACGATGTTACTACTAGCCATTACTAACTATTTTCCCCTAATCTTGATATCGGAACATAGTTTTTTGATATTAGGGTGTTTAATAGTACTCTATAGGTTTTATAGTTAATATTCAAGCAAATTACACTTTTATCTTGCAGATGGCAAAACAAAACAGGCTCCATGGAGCCATAACATCCTAATGGTTCTATCATGACTCATAGGACCATGGATTTTATGTCTCATACTTGACCTTCACCTATAGTATCTATGTTGCACCATTCACCATTCACTATTTGAATTCATCGCTTAATCCTATGGTCAAGTGAAGGAGAATACTCAAGTAGCAACCCTTTGTATTCTCTTATTGTTCAAAGATGTGAATTTAAAGAAAATGTTATATCTAATGGATAAACTATTTAGAAATTTGAGTCTTATTGCAAACAACCTCAGGTTAAATGTTTCATCCACATCTAGGAAACATATTTAACGAAAATAGTCTGGATAAAGAAGCAACAAAATCAAGTAATCATCAAATAACCAAAGTCTAAAACTCCTATCCAATAAACCAAATGAAATATCAAATAGGTTTAAGGAAATCACTCAAATAAGCATTCAACCATTTAGATTTCAAACATATACGCATTAAACATCAACAAAACAACAAGATTCAAATCACAAGAAATCAAGGAAAATAAGCAAATCATGAAATCAATAAATGTTAAACAATAAATCATATAACTAGGTCTTAGATAATAATATCTTTATATATATTCAAGGAACAACCTTGGGGTATTAAGGTGGCATCATGAGAAATAAGTATTCTCTAATGGTGAATTATGGTTTAGTTTTAGTAGTCTCACATTGGTGAAGAGTCGAAAACTTTGAACAATGTGAAGTGTATAAGAAAGGTTGATTGAATGTCTTTGTGTCAATTCATGGAGTTTGCTGGAGTTTGCCTCATGGGGTTGTCTTATTTTGGATGACCCTCTTTAAAATATCTAAAGTCAAACCATGGTTGGAATCAAAACCAACCAAATGGTAAATTTTACAGTGCAACGTTAAAAGTGGAACCAAGGATAATGACTTGGCAACATAAGATTTGAGTATTCCTTAAATCTTCAATTAAGGTTGCTTTCATCATCTCACATTGGTGGAAAAATGATGGTTTAGAAGAAAATGATGGATATATAAAAGAGCGATGGAAGCTTTGAAATCTATAACCACTAATGAAATCAAAACCAACCAAATGGTAAAATTATAATGCAAACATATACTTATAATATCATGTAAAACACAAAGTTGAAAACAAGTTGTTTCTTTCACAAAATATTAATCATCTTGAAACAATGTTGAGTTCCATCATCACATATTGGTGGAAAGATCATAGTTTGGAAGAAGATGAAGGATATAAAAAGAAGTAATGGATGCTTTAAAATCTATAATCATGATTGGAATCAAAACCAGCTATATGGTAATTAAATTTATAGTGCAAAACACACAGTTTTTAAAATACAATGTAAAATTCATTTTAAAAACGAATTGAAATATAAAATTAAAAAACCACAACATTGTTGTTACATCCAAATAATTGAGTAATCTTTTTCCTGAATTGTGGTTGAGTTTTTTCCCCACATTGATGGAGATATGAGATTGACGAAGAATGATATGTATATGAAAAGAAGTTGAGATGCATTTGTAGCAACTAATGGAATTGGCTCCCTTTAACTGATCCTCTAAATTAATGTTGTTGGCTCATTTTGACTGACCTTCTGAACTAATGGAGTTGGTTTATTTTATATACACACACACACCCCATTAATACATCAATATATCTCAATGTCAAATAACATCAATATAATAGAAGAAGAACTATGGGTGATTATTTGGTGTTGTGAGATTTGAGTATTCATAATTATTCTATTGATAATGGATTTAGTTGTCCACATTGGTGAGAATATGGTCAAGTGAAATGTGAGTCTATGGGTTTGTTTTTTTTGGCCCATACTCTAAAACGAAATATATTAATTATTTTATTTTATTTTCCATTTCATTAAATGTAAATTAATGAATCGCGTTTCATCTTAATTTTGTAACATGATTTTAAAGATACAAAATTTGTCACCGCGCAACGCACGATGTCGAACACTAGTAAGTAATAAGAAGAAGAACACCTAGATTAATGAGACAGTGAGAGCAAGAATCAGATAGAAAGACAGATAAGTCACATAAGCAATCGTGGGAAAAAATCAGGCTAGATATGGCTGTGGGCATAAGACAACAATGGTGGTTGGTGGTTGAGCTGATGGACATCGACAGAAACAGTCATACTTGTGAGTCGTGAAGGAGACAGAAGATTGAGAGCGAGGCAGACAAGAGATTTAGGGGTTGAGGAGGCCTGGGGAAGGCCGTAACTCAGAGAAGCCGCGCACGTTTCTATTTTGAAAATTTCAAAAATGAACATGTACAACCCTATATATATATGGCGGGCTTTGCTGCCCTGAGCGATGGCCCACTTCGCCTACTAGATGGGTCGATCCTGATAGGATGAATTGTTTATATATTCTAATTATTTAATAGATACAGTTAAAACCCTATAAATTATTTTATTATTATCTTCAAATCTCAAAACTTGGTGATTATTTAATAGATATCAATAAAATCGAGAATGAAATGCATGTAAAACTTAACAAAATTGTTGTTCTTATTGAACTATTGATGACTTGTTATCTCACAACAATTTTAGGTTAACATGTATTATATGAAATTAAGACATCAAATTGTTATGTATCAAATATATTTAACTCAATATTTTCCATGAGTAAATTACATTAGTTGCTGTACTAAATAGTTGTGTTTAACTAAATGACATATTTATATTAAAAAAAATGTTTGGATCCTATTAAATGTAATCTATCTATATATATATTAAAGGAATAACCGGATGGTATTAGGTGGCGGCTTCTAAACACAAGAATCACTAAATCCTTTTTTCTCAATTTTTGATTTTTTTTTTTTGCAATTTCTATTAATATATAGGTTAACATACAACCTTTTCACATTCTCAACGGATAGCATTATAGTTACATTTATAAGCATTATAATTACATTTATAAACATTAAAGGAATATTTAACATACAACCTTTTTAAATTCTCTAACACATAGTATATATAAGAACCAAGTCAAGTTTAAAATCTCCAATATTTGCATATGTAATATTGTTGTTTGTATGTTGTGAGTATAAAAGAATCGGGTGCCACGTCGACATGGAATGTATTTTTAAGTCTTTATAGGAATTTGTCCATGGAAGTTTTGTGCTAACCATGATCAACAATAAGCATGTTTCATTTTAAGGCGCATATATTAAAGAAATAACCGGATGGTATTAGGTGGCGGCTTCTAAACACAAGAATCACTAAATCCTTTTTTCTCAATTTTTGATTTTTTTTTTTGCAATTTCTATTAATATATAGGTTAACATACAACCTTTTCACATTCTCAACGGATAACATTATAGTTACATTTATAAGCATTATAATTACATTTATAAACATTAAAGGAATATTTAACATACAACCTTTTTAAATTCTTAACACATAGTATGTATAAGAACCAAGTCAAGTTTAAAATCTCCAATATTTGCATATGTAATATTGTTGTTTGTATGTTGTGAGTATAAAAGAATCGGGTGCCAGCGTCGACATGGAATGTATTTTTAAGTCTTTATAGGAATTTGTCCATGGAAGTTGTGTGCTAACCATGATCAACAATAAGCATGTTTCATTTTAAGGCGCATATGCTTTGAATCAATTATTTTCTGATGGAAAGTCTGATATGTGTTTGGTCTATCAGTTATTATTTATGCTACATCGTGTATTTGATTTCTCTTACTCCTTTGCACTTTGTTCCATTAATTTATTTGTGAGAATTTAAATGTTATAAAGTTATTATTTATGCTACATCGTGTATTTGATTTCTCTTACTCTTTTGCACTTTGTTCTATTCATTTATTTGTGAGAATTTTAATGTTATAAGAACTCAATATCTTTATTATGTGGGATTCATACCAAGGGACATCTTGGAATTGGTTTTGTCAATTTTACAAATGCGGATAATTCCATTCAAGACTTGATAATTTGTTTGGTTGACAATTATTATTTGTAGTTTGTAAAGGATTGCATAGACCTCTAAATAAGAAACCAAACACATTGAGGTGTCATCCTCTAAACATTATAAGCCTATTTTTCTTTTTCCTTGGTTTTTTGATTTCTTTTAAATGTTTGATATGTAAAAGACCTTTTTGTCCATATATTTAAAACATGAACTTCATTAAGATAAGGTTGTTTTGGTAATTTTAAGGAGTTTAACCTCCAATCTTTTCATCTTCATTTTGGGAGGTGAAACTTCCAAACCCATTCAATGTGCTCTTCCATGTTTTTTCATCTATAAATCTCTTCTTCTTCTTTTTTCTTTATCATTTGATGTATTATAACAGTTATTATCCAACAAGGTCGTTTTCAACAATATCGTTTTTCAGGTTCGCTATGAAAATACTAATATCGTTATTATTCTTCCTCTTTATCACTTGATGTATTATTCAGTTTACAAACTCTTAATCTTCGACAAAATATTTTTTCAGGTAAAACCTCCAAACTCTTCCATGTGCTCCTCCATGTTTTGTTATCAATAAATCTCTTCTTCTTCCTGTTTATCATTTTATGTATTCTAACTATTGTTATTCAACAACATCATTTTTCAGGTTTGCTATGATCGGTATTATTATCCCTATCTATCATTTGATGTATTCTTCATTTTACAAACGTTTATTTGTAAAAATGATTTATATTCATCATTTTACAATAGTTTTTTCAGGTAATTTTTTCCGTTTTCTATCACTTGATTTGTTTTTTCATTTTATGATCTGTTATTATTCAACATGATTGTTTTTCAGGTTTACTATGAGAATACTAATTTAGGTATTATTCTTGACTTTTGTTGGGATTTTATAATTTATTGTTTTTACTTTTTTTCTTCTATATTATTTTAAGATTTTTTCAATGGGATCGAGTGTTTGTTCTTGGCAACGGTTATACACTTTTGATGGCAACAAAGGTTCAATAATAAAATTTTAAATATATATATATATATATATATATATTAAAATCTATGATATAACTTAACAAACCTCAATATGTATATATTAAAATTTATGAATTTTGAATGTTATTTTTAATTATTTTAACAAATTTAACCTACCTTTTCATCTTCATTTTTTTTGGATGTGCTCCTCCATGTTTTGTCAACAATAAACATTTTCTTCTTCCTTTATTATCATTTGATGTATCTGACCATTATTATTCAAAAATATTGTTTTTAAGCAACATCTTTTTTTAGGTTTGCTATGAAAATATTTGGATTTTTTGAAACAGTAACTTCTGGAAGAGTAGTATCTTTATCAGTGGAGGTTGGGATCTCAAAAGTTTTATTTTCAGAGATTGGAGAAATTGGAGTTGTAGTGTTGTTTGCTCTGTTGTTGAGATTTTAGAGTTTTTTTATTCTCATATTCTATATTTTTCTTAAATATTAAATTTACTAATCATTTTATTTACATGACACTTAAATATTACTTTACACATAAAAAACTCTCATTGCAATCGATATACATAAATAAAATACTTAAATTAATTGCATATAATATAATTTATAATTTATTATTATTTACTTGATAGTGTTATTTTTACCTATAAGTGATACACACCACTAATTATATAATTTAATATGATTAAATGACTATTATAAATTATCATTAGTTATTATTTAGATAACTCCTGTTTTATTAAATAATCAACATTAATTATTATTTACACATCCATTATCATATATTTTATTATAATTAATGACCATTATTTTTAATTTTTAATTTTCATAACTCTCTCTCTCTCTCTATATATATATATATATTTATACACTACTTAGAAAACAATATATTCAGGTTGTTTTTTTTGTACACCATACATATTGATTTTATTATTTTCAAGGAAAATAAAATATATAATATTTGAATTAATATATAAATTTTAAATAAATGTTTTTACTAATCAGTTAAAATCATTACATAGATATAAATAGAATTAAAATTAATATATAAATAAAATTATACTCAATATACATAATTAAATATTTATTATTATTTATTTCATTAATATATGAAATAATTATTCAATTTAATATCACTTAAAAACTAATAAAAATAAATAAACATAATACATACTTAAATGCTTATTAGAATTCATATAATAATCATAATAAACACGTAAAATAAAATATTATGACAATTAATATGTAATATTAAAATTAGAATCAATATATAACTAAATGTAACTTTTTTTTACAAATCAATACATTAATATGTATAAAAGATAGAAACAAATTATATATATAATATATATAGATATAGATATATATTAAATCAATTTTTTATTTAAGCTAAAGTCAAACTATATATAAGTAACACTAGAATCGATATTATATATATATATATATATGTTCGTTTTACATAACTTAACAACAGTGTGTTTGTTTGGTAAATATAAATATTTTATGAAGGACATATATATGAAATCTATTATGACAAAACAATTATCATTGTACATCTCATGATATAATCAATGGTGTCACACATGTCTTTATAAGTTTAAGTCAATTACAAAGTTTGATATAATAATAAAAAATGATATAGAAGACTTGTCAACTAATTATGTGATTCATATATCAAATATAATATTGATTCTTATTAACTTAACATAAAAACGTGATCATCGACCTATTTAGCTAACTTCAATACTATCTTAAAAACGGTATCGCTACCGCGCAACGCGCGGTAACCACACTAGTATATTTTAAAAGAGGACCGTTATTATATAACTCAATACGCTCTTACAATCCTTACAACAAATCAGGAGCATCCATTTGATTATCGACGGTTATCATTTAATCGGTTGTAATTACCCTTAATTAAAAAAAAGAAAAAAAAATGAATGATGGATGAGTGGGTTACATAAGTTATAGAATCTAAAGAAGTTGTATTTAAACCTTCCTCTATTTAAAAAAAATAAAAACTTCATTTTGATATCTTAGACATTATATCTCAACCATTTACATTTAGATGTAATATTTCAAATAATTAAATTAAAATATATTACATATAATAGGAATCAAACAAAAGTATGTTACATTTTTATGTAATCTCATATGTAAACTAGATAATTAAATGTTTGAGAAAACACATTTGAGATATCAAAATAAAAGTTTTAAAACTACATTACACATTATCATCGACGCCTGCATGAAAGGTAGGGAATAGCTTAAGAGCAGGGGACCCAGAATTTTTTTGATACGGTGACACCATACAACATAGACAAAAAATATTTATAAAAAATACGGTTTTTATCGACATGTCTTTACGTTTTTACTAATGGTCAATATATTTCGATGTGTTTTTAACCCAATTATACCGTTTCAGGTGATTTTTAAAGTTTTTTTTACTTGATTTTAAGGAATTTTTTCGGTTTTTTTTGTTGATTTCAAGAGTTTTTTCGTTAGTATTTGATATTAACAGTCTTTAATAACTACAAGTAAATTAAAAATATAATTTTGGAAAAGTTAACGATTAAATATGAAATTAATGGAGTGTTCATTAAATGTTATTTAAGTAGAAAATTAATAGAGTATTTAGTATGTTATTAAATGTTATATAGAGTTGTTAACTAATAAATTTAATTATTTGCATTAAACTATGATTGAACCTGAGACCATCTCTATAAAAAGTTTAATTCAGTTGGAAAAAGCCACTACATCAATTCATCAAAATGAGAAGCTTTCTACATCCATATGATCTACTAAAGTAGATAGGTATTGCCCATATAATAAAAGCAGATCTTGGTCCATGGAATCCCAATTAGGTAAGAACTCCAACCTGTCCGATGCTTCTTCGGCCAAATACGATAAACAAGTGGGACCTACACTATGCACAAGCTGTGTGAAAAACCGCTTCTTTTTTCCGGTTCTGAAACAACTTGGGCGAAATAGGGTTCTACCGGGAAACCATGGATTTTTTAGTTTTCGCCATTGGTTACTGGTTGAGCCACTGGAATGGAATGGGATAAGAATCTCTGGAGATCTTTCCTCTCCACTTACTCGTAACAGGATTTCCCTCTGTAGAAGAGTTCTTCCGAATGGCATAATTGGGACATTGATTCCTCGATCTTCAAAAAAAACCGACTCCTCCTACTCCTTCTTCTCCTTTAGGATGCGGTCTTCATTGGTCCTTCTATCACTAATGATCTCACAATTTTCTAATAGTTCTCGTGAACGTGCGAGGGACTATCCTTTCTGTCGCTTGCCCTTTCTTTTCACTCTCAAGACAAGGCTCTCTCTCTTTTATAAAGTGAAAAAAAAACGCATGGCGTAGAAAGCTCAATAAACACATACGAACACGATGCAAGGCATAACATAAATAAAATTGTTGATCATTTCATAAAACATATGCTTGACCTTTCTCGATGCTTTTTTTGGGTGACTCACCAACCGACGCAGCAGTGATCAATGACAGAGTCTTACGAACAAATCAAAGTCATTGGATTTGGTAGTTCTCCATGGACTTCTCTCTTTAGCCCTTTGTATATGTTCATAAATGGGTGTCCACCTCCATATTGGCGGGGGGTTATTTGTGTTATTAGTTCAGTTTTAAATTATTTAAGAGCGCCCCTAAAACGATACGGCTGCACCGCAAATAAATCCAACAAATTTACCTTTCGATAAGATATAATACAATAACCCGTGCCACCATGGAACCATGATAGGTTCGTTCCTGCATAAAAGCACAATTCCCGAGTCTACACAAGTCATCTTCATACATTTCTTGACCCTACATAACAATAAATTGATCCACTTTTTAAACTAATTGATAATATTTATGTTTTTGTAATTATACTAATTAATAATAATATTCTATTTGCAGACAGATCCCAAAAGGTTCGATGAATAATTTAAAGGTATGCATACTAGGAAAACGGGGGAATGGGTGAACGAAACTATTCTTAACATATCTTTTAACTTGAATTAATTAATAAATGTATTTAATGTTGATATTTACTATAGTTCCAATTTTTTTAAGATGAGTTAATTAATAAATGTATTTAATGTTGATATTTATTTTGATTATTTTTTTTTTGAACGACAGCGGCAATTTTATTAGAAAAACTACCGAGAGGCTAGGAAAGACAGCAAAACAACAAACAAAAGATTACAAAGACGGAAATGAAAAAGGCAAACGACACCAAGTGAACCAAACTAATTTGAACTTCAGCTTCTTTCTCGAGTTAATCCAGAAAAAGGAGAGGCTTTGAATAAGGACGAACAGCCTGTGATAGACTCAATCTTATTAGAATGGATCAGCTCGTTCCTAGCTTTCTACATATACCAAAGGTAGGTGTGGACCACCGGTTTGAAGATTTTCAACTTGACACCTGTAAAATTATTAGATTCACCCCAAGAAAATAAGGAATCCACCGAGGAGGCAGGGGGAGGGATTTTCCACCACATGGCAATTTCTCTTAGGGGCTGTTTACCAAATTCTTCATTAAGCCCTGTATGGATAAAGTTGTCTGTCTGGATAAATTTGACTGTCTAGATAAATTGGTCCTGTTGTTTACTTTTGTATCTGAATCAACAGTCTGAATGACAGAAATGACCAAATTACCCCTGAGTATGAATTATGCACTGTTTAATAAACTGTTGTTAATTTTTTTTAAACCAAATGATAAAATACTTAAAATTTCATTGATATCATCCAAAATTCAAAACATAAACTCATAAAATACTTAAAAATCCAAGTTCAAATACAAAATAGCCAACTTCGAACACAAATACTTGAAAATTAAACATTGTTGACCAAGCTATTTGCAATTCCATCACGCAAAGTAGCCATATATTGAGTGCTATTAGCACCCCATTGGGAAATATCCAATTCTTCTTCTCCACTTCCTTCGACTTCTTCTTCGTTGTTAAATATAGCATCCTCATTGCACTCCATAAACAACTGGTCTTGAATGTTACATTTTCTGATAAAATTATGTATCGCAAAGCATGCAATTACCACATTTCTTTGAGTTGTAAATGGAAAGGGAGCCATCTGCTTTAGGATCGGAAATCTCGCTTTCGAGACACCATAAGCACGTTCAATTACATTTCTGAGTTGGGCATGTACATGATTAAACCTTTCTTCTTTAGTCAAAGCACGTCGACGTCGAAAATCTGCTAACCAATATCTTGTGTTGCGATATGGAGCCAAAAAACCACGAGCATTGGCGTACGCAACATCACAAAGATAGTATTTATCTGAAAAACCAACCCACATCAAACGTATAATATACAAATAAAAAGGAAAAATACAAATTGAGAATGGTGTATACCTTTGGGTGGAAAGGGAAACCCAGATCTTGGGTTAAACGCAACTTCCCTAAGTATTCTAGAATCATGCGCTATACCTTCCCATCCAGCCCAAACAAAAGTAAATATCATGTTGAAATCACAAATTCCTAGAACGTTTTGATAGCATCGACCGCCTCCTCTTCCCCTGTAAGCAGTTTGATGACTAGCCGGCACAACTGCATGTATAAGGGTACCATCTAGTGCACCTATTGCACCCTTCATTAACAGAAAAATAATATTAATACTATGTATATGTATATATAACGCTTTTAAATGTCAAAAATAAATCTTACCGGAAATATTTCTCTCAAACGTCTATGATGACCCGACATATTTGTAGTTGTATCAGAAGTTGTCGGCACCACAATTTCTCTTGCAAATTCCATCATTCCTAGTAAAACTTCATGGAAACAAACATGAATAGTTCTTGTAGAGCGTTGAAATCTACGTTTAATTATAAATATACAAACAAAATAAACAAGAATCGAAATAAAATAAAATCTAAAGTTAGAAAACGACCTCTATCTCCAACTCCCATTCTTCGGGCGTCAAGTTAAAAGTATTTGTTGAAGGATCATAGACATTGCCGGTTTTGTTTTTTAACTTTAACCAAGCACAATATTTTCCTTTCAAATAGACGAAATGGTTCCTCATTTGCTTCCAATCGACCACAAAATTGTGTGTGGTTTTCAAGGTCTCGTAAACTTTCTTCCATGAAAGTGCCTTCAAGCTAGTACCCTCCTTTCCATTCAACCCAACTTCTATAATGCAACTTTCTAAGAAAGCTTTTACAATTTTGAGATCCTTCCAACTAATCCTAACTCTTTTTTGTTGTGGTGTTTCATCCATTTGTTCCATACCTACAACAAAGATTCACCATTGATGATGATAATATTCTATAACCAACGATTATATCAAAGAATCAAACAGCAACATTCATCCTCTTAAAAAGGAATAAAACATGTATGTAACAATCATATTATGAAAAAAGAAAAAAACATGCAATCAAATAGCAACATTCATGCAACAACAATCATATTAGCAAAAAGGAAAGAAGGGAAAAAACATGCTTATTAAATAGAAAAAGAACAGCAACAATGAAGTGAAAAAACAACAATATTTATCTCATATAACAACTACAATCAAAGTAAAAAACATGCAGCAAATATCACAATAAAAAATGCAGCAAAAATGGGTGAAGCAATTATTTTTAAACAACAAAAATGTGCAACAAAATGTACAAAAAAAATCAGTTAATCACTTATTTAGAAGCAGCAAATCGTGGAAGAAACAACATAAAATGTGCAGCAAAAAATGTGCAGCAGAAATGTGCAGCAAACCGTGAAAAAACAGCAAAAATGTGCAGCAAATCGTGAAAAAACAGCAAAATAATCGTGCAATCGAATGTGAATCGAGTGGAAGAATGTAGAAATCGTGAATACAAATGCGAAGGAATAGTTACCTTTGGAGAAGATAGCTTGATTCTTGAATGGATTTGAAGGAGAGAGGAAGCAAACCAGTTTGGAAGAAAAAAAATATGCGGCTAGGGTTGGTTTTCTGATTTGGACGTGTATTATAAAACAAGAGGGTAGACTTGTCTTTTTTTTTGGCTGAATGTGGACAACAGCCCTCTCCCATCTTAGCGAATGTTGTTAGGATATCGCTACCCTTAAAATTAACACAAAAATATACCTCGGCGCAAGTATACACCTCGGGATACTGTCGTATCGTAACAAGTAATAATGGTACAAAGTACCGGATATCGTTCCCACAGAGACGGTAGTTTAAAGCTTGAAGGTATGAAAAAACTCGGTTTTTAACGGTTTGATTTCAGAGGGTGAATAAAAGAGGGTTTTTGATTAACTACTTTTTTTTTGTTTGGTTTGTTGGTGAATTTTTGAGAAATACTTTTATAAAAAACGAGTCTGGGGTGTAAGGATAAATTGAGATGGAGTGATTGATAATTAGATAAAAAGATATTTTATAACAATAATCGTTGTCTTGGAAAATTAATACTTTTTATAACCTCATTGAGGTTAAGCCGTTTAATTACCGATAGTTAGTTGTCAATTAACTTTAGGAGTATTACCACGAGATATTAACGATCCAATAATGACAAGTTTATCAACTATTATTATAAAGTCGATACACCTTTTTAATCGTGTTATCCATCCCTTTAATCTCAATTTATTGCCTTACACCCCAAACTAAGGGTTTTAGCCTTCCATTAAAAATGGGTTTTTATAAAGTATTTTTGACGATAAAACGTAAAACTAACGAGATTAATTAAACTAGGACAATAACTAAGTTAAACGTAAATAAAAACGCTAAATATAAATGACAAGAAATTACAAAAACAAGGACAAGTTTACCATTGGTAATCTTGAAAATAATATAAATACTTCAACGGATATGTAAAGTTAGGACAAGTTCACCAAGTGCGATCTTGAGGTGCATAAACGTAAAAAGGGGACAAGTTTGCCATTGGCATTCTTGAGATACGAAAATAAAGTTACGAGTAATATAAAATACGTACCGATCCGTGATGAGAGCGTTGACGAACTATAAAAACTAACAAAAGAGTGCTTAATGTGTTAACTAAATGGTTAAAACTAGATTAATCTAATCTTAATAATTAAAAGAAAATGGAAATAGAGAAAGAAAGAAAGAAAGAAACGATGGAGAGAAGAGAAGAAAGAAAGAAAGGAAGAGAAAGAACACCCAATAGAGTTGATGAACTCACCCCTTTTATAAAGATGAACTTTTATATATATATATATATATATATATATATATATATATATAAACTTCAACTTGCATGCATAAAAAGAAAGTTGCTACCTTATCTCCAAACACTTACCGCATGTTAAGAACCAACTTGCTAAAAGATGTAATCACATTGAACTTCTTTTAGAATATAATATGTTGACTAACTCACTCTCAACCAAACATTGTTTGGTCTTGAGAGCACAATTCTTCAAGTTTCCACTCCACAAAGAGGTTGTACTACAAAAAGTAGAGGAGTCAATCCGCTTATCTTGCATCCTTCCATCCCTATTTATAGCAAAAAAAACTAAAAAGACACTAAGTTGGGCTTGGCTTAATGATTAAGCCAATTCGGTTTGGGCCTTAACCCATGGACCGTATTTACACAAAATAAGCCTAATTAACTTACATAATACTCCTAATTAAGTTAAAGTTTACAACACAAAATTTACCCACGCACGTCATGGGTCTTCGGCTTTTTCCGGTTCTAACGTGGTCAACTTTATGCTTTCGTGCATCCGATTAACTTACCTGAAATTATCACGAGAGGAAAACGTAAACAATGGTAAAAATTCTAGCAATTTGTGGCCAAAAGTTTACATATTTCCTTTTACTAAACGAACAACATATTTTATACTAAAAACATTATGAAAGGTCCTAATATATTTATAAAACTAAGAAAAACAAGATGAAAGATTCTAAAATGAGACGTAAACCCGGTTAATAAATTAACCTTATCACATCTCCAAACTTAAACCATTGCTTGTCCTCAAGCAATAAAACTACTCAAAACGACTAAAAAGTAAAAGAAAATGACTCAAAGGTAAAACGAAAAAAATAAACGGTTAATCAACCCAACAATTAACTTATTTGAATTAACCTTTACACACCTTAATGCACTACAATGACAATGTTAAATCCTTTTCATCTCACAAAAGTCCAAGTTGGAAGATTTTTGTCATAACCTCCATTTTTGTTGAAACAAAATAACATTTAGCTATAGCCTAGATCTTTGTCTTAATATGTGTATGGCTATTTATTTGAGCTTTTACTTTCTTCCTCTTGATGGTACGGTTTTTGTGCCATAAAATATAAGAGTTTGGGAAGAAAATAATTTTTGAGAAACCTTCATGCACTTTAATGGAAGCTATACTCCTTTAGAATATGTATGTGCATGGGTTGATATCAAAAGAAAACGATGTTTGAGAGTTTATCATGCATCTTTGTAGAAGCTATGCTTCTTTTGATTGTGTATAGGCATGAATTGTCATTTATGCACTATCGATTTTTTTTGAAATTTAGTGCATTTTTGGGTTGTGGGATATATGATGTATCCATGATGTATAAGTTCCCACAAAATCATCTCCAAACTCGAAGTGTTCAATGTCCTCATTGAATAGATGAGAGACATGTTTTAAGAAAATATACAAACCAAATGCACCATGTTATTGTTGCACAAAAAGAATGGTTATGCTAAAAGAAAATTCCAACTTTTTATAATGTGAAGGTGATGAAGATTTATCATTATTTCGAGTAATTAATTTGGTGTAAAAATCATATCAAATAAGTGTTTATATATGAGTTGATTACCAAAATAGGAAACAAAAGTTATTTCTAAAAATTTAGAAACACTTTGGCAACCTATTGACACAAAAAGTTATTAAAAGACACCATCTACATTCTAATTTATAAAACACCAAAAAGGGTTTAAGTGACCCAAAAATAGCAAAAATAAAACCTATAAAAGCTACACGTTAAAACAAGAAATGAAGATCTAAAACCATTTTTTTTTGACCGAATTTTTTAAAAACTACAAAGTGGGTAAACTACATTACCCAAAACAATAAATATACATAAAAAAAACACAAGTCCTAAAAATTAGCAAATCCAAATCCAGAACATTTAAAGTGAGAGTGATCAGAAAGTGAACCTGGCCTACTCCAACGGAGTAGGTGGAGATGCTGCATCCGCCTTGGAGAATCTGACAATTGGAGCATTTTGTTATAATTTTCTCTTTCCACTTATGTTTCAATCCTTTCCTCAAGACGTCTTTTACTTCTTTATCATGAGTTGAGAACTCATGGATGCAAAAAGCGGAACACTTGTCACTTTCATCAGGATATTTCATTCTGTGAAGCACATCAAGGGTGATTTCTTGATCGGCTTCTAATGCTGACGAAATGATGACTGGAAACTTCCCTGACTCTCCCAGAAATGCATATTTCATGTGTGAGGGAATTTGTTTTAATTCTTGTTCTGGGGCCTCTTCTAATGATGGGACAAGTGTTGGTCTATCCTTAGTGTCTAATGCCTCAAAAGCAGAAACATCCTAAATTGATTCTAAGTTCTCAAAGTTGGTCTCTTTTTTTTCCTCACTGTCAGATTCCTCTTTACTCAACATCATCTCCAAACTTTGTTCTTGGCACAAAGTTTCAATCAAACTTACAGAAGAACATTCTTCTCTATCATCCGGGTACCTGAGAGAATCAAAAACACTAAAAGTTACTGTCTGGTCGTGCACTCTCATGGTTAATTCTCCCTTTTGAACATCTATCAGGGCTCTTCCAGTTGCTAGGAAGGGTCTTCCTAAAATGATAGGAATCTCTTGATCTACTTCACAATCCAAGATAATAAAATCAGCTGGGAAGATGAATTTCTCAACTTGGACCAAGACATCTTCAATCTTACCCTTTGGATAGGCTATGGATTTATCTACTAACTGTAGTGTAACAGTCGTAGGTCTAGCCTCACCTATACCTAGGGTCTGAAAAATTGATAAAGGCATCAGGTTAACACTGGCACCTAGATCACATAATGCCCTACCTATCTTCTTACCTCCTATAGAACAAGGGATCGTGAAACTACTAGGGTCCTTTAACTTAGGCGGTATTTTCTTAGATATCAAAGCACTACATCCCTCAGTCATGGCCACAGTCTCATACTCTGTCAATTTCTTTTTCCTGCTTAAAATATATTTCAAAAATTTTTGCATATGTTGGCATTTGTTCAATGGCCTCGACCAATGGTATATTAATATGCAATTGTTTGAAAACATCTAAAAACTTTTTGAATTCATTTTGCTTCTTTTGGTTCCTTAATCTTTGCGGATAAGGAATGTAAGGAGGGACAGGTATGGTGGCTGTGCTTTTCTGAGTGGTAGATGTAGTTGGGACAACTGGTAATTTAACTTTAGTTTGATTTCCCAGAATTACAGTTGGACTGCCACCAGAGTGTGACAAATCTACAGTAACTTTCTCTTGGGATTTTTGAAAAGATGGTGATTCTTTTATTAAAGGGGGGCCTGACTCCTTGGGGTCACTTACGGTGTCAGTGGGCTTACTTGTGGTTTTGGGCCCAGTGACATCAGAAGTTTGTGCTGAAGTTTCAGAGTTCAAAACTGAAAATTTATTTTGAGTCTCGGCTTTGATTGGGACCTCTAAAATTTTCTTTTCAGGTTCTGCTTTTATTGGGTTTTCAGAAACTTTTTGTTTTACTTCAGGCAAAACTTTTCCGCTTCTCAAGGTAATAGACTTAACGTGCTCCTTTCCCTCTCTATGTGGTATCTCAGTGTCACTGGGAAGAGCTCCTACAGGTCTTTTCTTGATCTCTAAAACCATTTGACCTACCTGTGTTTCTAGGTTCTTTATTGATGCTTGAGTTTGGGTCATAAACCCTTTCATCAGTGTTTCCAGAGAAACAGATGACTCAGCATTCTGCTTAGGTCGGTTTTGGTAATTAGAGTGATTATTTTGAAAATTTCCCTGTTGGGTGTTATGATTACCTTGGTGAAAATTAGACTGCCCGTGATTTTGAAAATTGGGCTGTCTTTGGTTTTGAAAATTGGACTGTCCTTGATTTTGAAAGTTGGACTGTCCTTGTTGTTTCTGTACTGGTGGATCCAAAGCTGGACTGTTCCATGAAAAATTTGGATGTTGTCTCCATTCGGGATTATATGTTTGAGAAAACGGTCCAGTTTTGTTTACAAAATTTACTTGCTCCGGATTTCCAGGACAATGTTCAAAAGAGTGTCCTTCACCACAGTATACACATTGTACTGATTGGACATCATATTGTACAGCCATGACATCAGATCTTACTTGTTGGCTGGAAGCCAGATTTGCAACTAGTTTAGTAAGTTGTGCTGTTAGGGCTGTAACCGCATCAACTTCTGATCCTCCAGATGTCTTTTTCAGTGGTGCAGCACGTGGATCTGACCATTGACCATTGTTATTGGAAATCTTTTCAAGTATTTCGATTCCTTCGTTATAGGTACAAGTTGTGAATGCTCCGCCTGCAGTAGCATCTAGCATAGATTTTGCAGTGGCATTTAAGCCACCGTAAAATGTTTCTAGCTGAATGCAGTACGGAATGCCATGATGAGGGAATTTTCTCAAAAGTTCTTTGTACCTATCCCAAGCATCAGGAACTGCTTCATCGTCCATTTTCTTAGAAGTGTTAATTTCATTTCGGGACTTAGCATTCCTTATGGGTGGAAAATATTTTTTCAGAAACTTTTCCGCCATTTGGTCCCATGTGATCACAGAATCTGGTGTCAATGAATTGTACCATGCTCTTGCCCTATCCCTTAGTGAAAATGGAAAAAGTTTTAGTCTGAGAGCATCGTCTGAAACATGTGGGATTAGAAAAGAGTCTGTGATTTCCATGAATGACCGTAGGTGAGAATGAGGATCTTCCGATGGCAATCCAGCGAACTGGCCATTGGCTTGCAACATCGTAAACATTATCGGTTTTAAAGAAAAGTGTGTGGCACCAATATGTGGCCTACGTATTCCCGTATGTAACTGCGTTAGATTGGGAATAGCATAAGACATAATGGCACCATCTCTTGTATTTGCAAGACGATAAATGTTTTGTTCCTCATCATTACCTTGATTTTCTGGTGGATTATTTCTTGGTTGATTATTTCTTGGCGGAATAACTCCATCATTCCTTGGCGGATTATTCCTTGGTGGAACAACACCGGCATTTCTTGGTGGAATTACTCTCTGATTTCTGGGAATACCATTGTTAACATTGTTGTTAATAACTCTATTGTGCATAACATTATTAGCGGGATTACCGTTAACATTATTATGAACAATTTCATTATTGGCACCATTGTTGACAGGAATATTTCCAGCATTATTTCTGGGATTGCCATTAATGTAATTAACAAACCCATTGAAGGGATTGCCTTCATTATTAATGCCAACATCGTTGCTCCGAAAGTATTGGTTGACGGGTTGTCCAACAACAAAATTCGGACCAGTGTTGTTAGCATTAATAAAAACTCCATCATCTTCGTAATCAACAAGATGAGAAAGTTCATTATTAACGATGTGTTCATGCAAAGTTTCTATATTTTCTTCGGGGTGGTTCTCAGTATCCGTAACATACTCTTCGTCAGACATCGTGGGAGAAGATAAAGATGGTGAATTTTGTTGGATTCTTCCACGCGGTCTGCGATTTTGGTCGTTTCTAGAGTTTGAGAACAATAACCGATTGGATAACCTAAGCATGAACTGTTTTTGATTTTTTTTTTATCTTTTCTGAAAAGGTGATAGAAAAATCAAACTTATAAAAAATTGTGTTTTTCAAAGCTGTAAACTTTAGCTTACTGTCCCCGACACCGGCGCCAAAAACTTGTTGTTAGGATATCGCTACCCTTAAAATTAACACAAAAATATACCTCGGCGCAAGTATACACCTCGGGATACTGTCGTATCGTAACAAGTAATAATGGTACAAAGTACCGGATATCGTTCCCACAGAGACGGTAGTTTAAAGCTTGAAGGTATGAAAAAGCTCGGTTTTTAACGGTTTGATTTCAGAGGGTGAATAAAAGAGGGTTTTTGATTAACTAGTTTTTTTTTGTTTGGTTTGTTGGTGAACTTTTGAGAAATACTTTTATAAAAAACGAGTCTGGGTGTAAGGATAAATTGAGATGAAGTGATTGATAACTAGATAAAAAGATATTTTATAACAATAATCGTTGTCTTGGAAAATTAATACTTTTTATAACCTCATTGAGGTTAAGCCGTTTAATTACCAATAGTTAGTTGTCAATTAACTTTAGGGGTATTACCACGAGATGTTAACGATCCAATAATGACAAGTTTATCAACTATTATTATAAAGTCGATACACCTTTTTAATCGTGTTATCCATCCCTTTAATCTCAATTTATTGCCTTACACCCCAAACTAAGGGTTTTAGCCTTCCATTAAAAATGGGTTTTTATAAAGTATTTTTGACGATAAAACGTAAAACTAACGAGATTAATTAAACTACGACAATAACTAAGTTAAACATAAATAAAAACGCTAAACATAAATGACAAGTAAATACAAAAACAAGGACAAGTTTACCATTGGTAATCTTGAGAACAATATAAATACTTGAACGGATATGTAAATTTAGGACAACTTCACCAAGTGCGATCTTGAGGTGCATAAACGTAAAAAGGGGACAAGTTTGCCATTGGCATTATTGAGATACGAAAATAAAGTTACGAGTAATATAAAATACGTACCGATCCGTGATGAGAGCGTTGACGAACTATAAAAACTAACAAAAGAGTGCTTAATGTGTTAACTAAATGGTTAAAACTAGATTAATCTAATCTTAATAATTAAAAGAAAATGGAAAGAGAGAAAGAAAGAAAGAAAGAAACGATGGAGAGAAGAGAAGAAAGAAAGAAAGGAAGAGAAAGAACACCCAATGGAGTTGTTGAACTCACCCCTTTTATAAAGATGAACTTATATATATATATAAACTTCAACTTGCATGCATAAAAAGAAAGTTGCTACCTTATCTCCAAACACTTACTGCATGTTAAGAACCAACTTGCTAAAAGATGTAAGTACACTGAACTTCTTTTAGAATATAATATGTTGACTAACTCACTCTCAACCAAACATTGTTTGGTCTTGAGAGCACAATCCTTCAAGTTTCCACTCCACAAAGAGGTCGTACTACAAAAAGTAGAGGAGTCAATCCGCTTATCTTGCATCCTACCATCCCTATTTATAGCAAAAAAAAACTAAAAAGACATTAAGTTGGGCTTGGCTTAATGATTAAGCCAATTCGGTTTGGGCCTTAACCCATGGACCGAGTTTACACAAAATAAGCCCAATTAACTTACATAATACTCCTAATTAAGATTAAGCTACTATAATAAAGTTTGACCATAACAAAACATTGTTTACAACACAAAATTTACCCACGCACGTCATGGGTCTTCGGCTTTTTCCGGTTCTAACGTGGTCAATTTTATGCTTTCGTGCATCCGATTAACTTGCCTGAAATTATCACGAGAGGAAAACGTAAATAATGGTAAAAATTCTAGCAATTTGTGGCCAAAAGTTTACATATTTCCTTTTACTAAACGAACGACATATTTTATACTAAAAACATTATGAAAGGTCCTAATATATTTATAAAATTAAGAAAAACAAGATGAAAGATTCTAAAATGAGACGTAAACCCGGTTAATAAATTAACCTTATCAGCGAATAAGCCCATATCTGTCCGATTAAGCCCGAAGTAAACAACCTATTTCGTCTGCGCGAATAAGCTTTTTTCCCCAATAAGCCCATTAAGTCCTAAGTAAACACCCCCTTAGAATGATTGTAGCAAGGCTGCAGTTCACAAATAAGTGATCTTCCGTCTCCGAGGCCAAAGCACAGAAAGGGCACAACTTTGGCTCGGTTAAGATTCCACGTTTGAGAAAGTTATCGAAGGTGGCTAACCTTTTATGCTGTGTCCTCCAACCATTGATGTTGATTTTCCCAGGAATGTTACTCCAGTATGTTTGAAACCCGGTGGTATTAAGAAGAATTTTGGAGTCCAGATGATAACGCAAGGAGGCAGCGGTAAACACCCCACCTTGGTCAAGAGACCACCTCCAAGTTCCGTTCTCGGAAATACTGATCAGAGAGGAGAGATCTAACTCAAATTCTCGAGTCAACTTATTGATAGAAATAATAGAGCCCCAATTCCCGCTCTTTTTAGAAAGTAACGGGTCTCTTGGGGAGCGGCGAAAAAAGTTGTGTATCGACTTAATGGTAGCAACCCATAGGGACGATTCTTCATGTTTGAGCCTCCACCACCATTTAGCCAGAAGGGAGATGTTTAGCGCCTTTAGGCTTCCCACCCCGAGACTGCCAAAATCTTTGGAAGCGATCGTGTTGTTCCAGGCGATCCAGGATACTTTCTGCACGTTCTGGCCACCATCGAGAAAGAAATTTCTTCTTAAAGATTCCAACTTCTTAAGAACCATCGCAGGGGCTTTGTAGATGGAAAAAAGATAATTGCCTAAGGATCCGAACACCGTCTTACAAAGAGTAATTCTGCCCGCGGCGGAGAGAGAAGAGACTCTCTAGTTCGAGAGTTTGTTTTCGAACTTATCAATGAGAGGCTGCCAAGAAGAATACTTATTCATCGAAGATCCAATCGGAATACCCATAAATTTAAGCGGGAAAGACCCAACTTTGCAATTAGATCGGGACGCCAGCCACGAAACATCATCAGGATGCACTCCTACACCCATCAAATTAGTTTTGGACAGATTAATTTTAAGCCCGGAGGCTAGATGAAAGCAACGAAGAATTCTGAAGAGGTTTGATACGTTAGCAGGAGATCAAGCGCCAAGAAAGAGGGCATCATCAGCATAGAGGAGATGCGAAATGCAAGGTCCGTTATCAAGCATATTAACAACATCGATTACCCCCATATTGCAAGCTTTTTTAAGGGCAACATTTAGCGCTTCAATAGCTATAATAAAAAGAAAAGGTGCAAGGGGATCTCCTTGCCTAACACCGCGAAGTAAGGATAATTCATCCGTAGGGGAGCCATTTATAAGAACGGAAATCTTAGCCGAATTTAAGCCTCCCCGAATCCAGGCACGCCACTTGTCCCAAAGTTTAATTGAGCCATAACGTCATCGAGAAAATTCCAACTTAAGGAGTCGAAAGCTTTCTCGAAGTCGATTTTAAGGAGGAAAATTTGACGCTTAGTGGATTTGGCCCAATAGATAATTTCGTTAAGAATCAGGGGGCCATCGAGAATGTTTATGCCTTTGATAAATGCCGTTTGTTCCCTTCCTATAATAAAGCTTATAACAGACTTCAAGCGAATAGAGAGGAGTTTGCCAATTATTTTATAAATAACACCAATCAAACTAATTGGCCGAAAATCCGAAATATAAATGGGGTCGTTCACCTTAGCGATCAAGGTAATAAAGGAGGAATTGGCCCCCGAGGGAGGGTGGCAGTATCTTGGCAGAAGTTATCTCGCGCCCGCACACCTATTTTCCTCGCGCTCGCTAGCATCTGGAAAACCCTTTTTAAATACGATTTTTTGCCCTTCATTTCCCCATTTTCTCATTTGTTTCTTCTCCTACTCACCTCTCTCCCTCTCATTCTTGGTTCTTGGTCACTTGTTACTTCCAATCGATTTCTTCATAAGAGTTTGTGAGATTAAGAGTGGAGACTAAAGCTAAAGGATTGAAGCTTAAGATCTTCATCTTCATCTTCCACCATTGTTGACCTAGCTTTCGAGCTTTTTCCTAAAAACGAAATGTGAGTCTATCCTAACCTTATAAACCTTTGTTCTTGTTAAAACCTTTCATTTTAACCTCCTAGAGCTTTGATTTTGTTGTATCTTCCAATTTTGGGGTTTTGACAATTTTAAGAGATTTTAGGTTTTTGAGTAGTGTTTTCATGGATCTAATCCTTGGGAGTTATTATTGGTATATCTAATTTGCTTATGAACTAGATATGGTTTCTAGTGAAGGAAGATTTGCAGATCTGGACATTTCTTTAAATGGAGCTTTTGGGGTAAACCTAGATTTAGTCTAAATCTAGCAAGGTGAGTTTAAGTTGCTTTGTGAAAACGGTGTACATGCCAAAAATGTCCATTTTGATATATTAACATGTTTTACTTGCTATTTGTCAAGTATTTGAGTATTTTGATAATATGCAATTATTTGATATAAATGGTTTTATAAATCTTACAAATGTTATATTTGGATTTTGACACTTTGATGAATAAAGCATATTTGATGAGAGGTTTTGATGTTTTATTTATAAATGAAGATTATTTGGTGTCAATGATATTTTGAGGATATTGGATTTATAAACCTACGGAATTTACATGTTATGACATTATGGGACATTTTGTAAAAATACACGAATATGAGTTCATTTGGAAAAAGGGTGCGTCTCAACAAGTGTTTCCGGTTATTACATAAATGTTGAATTATAGAGCATTTGCTCGGTTTTGACTAAAAAGGGTCTCATGGACATTTGTCCGAGTTGAATAATATTTTACACGTTTTGGGTGCGTTGGTCATTCATTTAGTGTCGTGTAATTCTATGTCTTCTCAACTTGAGAAATAATTGATTATTGGAAAATAACTTTTGAGCAAAGAGTTGGTGTTGGGAAATTGTCAGTATGTCTTGCTTGACGTTTTTTATTTACAGACTAGAATGTAATGGATCCATAGGCATTTAGTCGGTTATAAGACGGGATGGTTATCCCCTTTCGGTCACGTTTGAAGTCATTGAGGGCCTAGCATTATGTTTTTGGTTGTTGCTGACTGCCATTGACTATTACGTCATCGAGGGCCTAGCATTATGTTGTTGGTTGTTGCTGACTGCCATTGACTATTACGTCATCGAGGGCCTAGCATTATGTTGTTGGTTGTTGCTGACTGCCATTGACTATTACGTCATCGAGGGCCTAGCATTATGTTGTTGGTTGTTGCCAACTGCCATTGACTCTTACGTACGTGCTAAATTAGGGTCATCGAGGGTCTGACATTTATTATGTTGTCTGTTGTTACCGACTGCCATTGACCCTAGCATGAGCTTTAATTGGAATCATCGAGGGCTTTGCATATATTGTATTGTTGATGCGTTGCCAATAGCCATTGATCTCAGCTAGGATCATCGAGGGCCTCAAAATTATGTGGTTGGTTGCTGCCAATTGCCATTGATTCCTTTCATAAACTTAACATTTAAAGTTGCCCACTTAGGCGTTCTGTCACTACAAATGGTAAATAGGGTCTCTCCTGTTATCTTCAAATATTTTTATCCCTTTCAAAGGTACGCGTGAGTTAATGGTTTATAAATATGGTCAAAGCTATGTTTCTACCTTTACGTTTATAAACTTATTCATGGTTGTGTGAGTATTGAAATTGGTATCACGTTAAATAAGTATTTCTATTTATAGATTTCACTTCTAATGTCATTTTAGTCTAAAGCTTTTTATTATGGAACTATTGAATTTGGGGAAAGATGTTTCTTTTATAATAAGGTTATTTTCCTTTGAGAATTATATTTTATCAACCAAGTCTTTTGGTTTCAAATCAATCATAAATATGTTATAAACTCTTGAGCTCACTAGGCGTTAAGCCTAACCCTTTTTCTTTGTCGGCATGTGCATCAGGTTATCGTTGGGATTGGTACTAGCGACACGTGTGGAATTGCGTGCTTGGAAGTGGCACGATAAAGATTATTCTCTTGGTGATATTTTCCACATTCTTTTAGGTTTAGTAGCACCCGAACGTAATCATGTCTTAGTAGAAGACTTGGTTTATCTTTTGTTGTGGTTTATTACTATTTGTTGTTTGAGGAAATTTAAATATTTTTTTATAGGAACTGATTTGTCTTCCAGTTGGTGTAATATTAGAAATTTTAAATTAGTCGCTATTTCCAGATTTGAGGGTGTTACAAGTTGGTATCAGAGCATAAGTTTGAGAGATTTAGATATTAAATTTAGATGCCTAGACTCAAAATAGCGTATTGTTATGTTGATTATAACTACTCTCAGTAATTTGAATATGATTCATCTGTATACTTAGTTAAAATTCCGTTTATAAGCTTAAGTTCAAATTCAGCGGTTACACACGCTGATTGCACTCAGCGATCGCCAAAGCTCAGGAACCTTTATCTTATCTCTAAAGATCTGAAGAACAACATTCACACTACAAGAACATTCAGCAAAAGTCAAAGACCAAGCTGAAGATAGAGATAATCAGCTAGTGATCTGAAGCGGTTTAGTGATAGCAAGGATTGTCTAAATAGAAGTGTGAAGTCTTGCTAGGCCTCAACGATACTCTGAAAGTTCATACTTGAAGTTTCAAGTTCAGTGATCAAGTGAAGTCTATAAAGTAAGATCAATGTTGATCTTGTCCTCGATGCACAAAAGTCAAAACCTTATACTATGTCAGAGAAGGACGTATGGATTGTCTCTTATGTCCCCATCAAATCTGATTTAGTACTGTTCACACGCGGCCAAAAGCATGGTTGCTTTTGAACAAAGGACAAGTTTCCAATGAGAGCTTGACACGTGGCTTGTACCTTTTGTCTTGCATTAATTGCAAACGGGTATAAATAGACGAAGATCCATTCTTCATCTTCATGCATGCTACTCTCTATTTCTCAAACCTCTGCCTCTTTTCTTTCTCATTTTCTTGTGCATCAAGCTGTGTGATATCTTAAGTTACAATAGAACATGTTTACTTGTTCAAATTCCGCTTGTAACTGTAAATTTGTTTATTCAATATAAACTAATTTAAAAACTAAAAATCTGTGTATTTGTATTCAACCCCCCCCCCCCTTTACAAACTGTTTCTATATCCTTGAACTCTTGTAGAATCCTTTGGAACCAACAAGTGGTATCAGAGCAGTGTTTCTTGCTTACTTAACTTTAAAGTATTTGTTTATTAAGCTATTTTAAGATGACTAATACTAATACAAACTACATTGATAATGAATCTTTAGCTAAACCTCCTAGGTTTAACCGTGATAACTTTCCATTATGGAAGGAAAGAATGGCTCTATTGCTAGAAGGGTCAGGTCCTAAGATCCCCTACTATATAGAG
This sequence comes from Silybum marianum, assembly GCA_036898165.1. Taxonomy (NCBI): domain Eukaryota; kingdom Viridiplantae; phylum Streptophyta; class Magnoliopsida; order Asterales; family Asteraceae; genus Silybum; species Silybum marianum. The sequence continues at coordinate 17,764,118 of CM072529.1, forward strand.
AATGGATCATTCATTCCTACAACCCTAGTCCCTGGTGTTCCCGCCACCACAACCACCCCAGCCATCGCTGAAAGGAGAATTTTCAAAACTCCAGATCGATGGACTGAAGATGAGAAAAAGGAAGTAGCTATAGATTCTAAAGCTAGATCCATAATAGCAATGTCTTTACCAGATGAAGTCTATCATTCTGTAATGAAGATAACATCTAAAGCCACGTGGGATACTCTATGTATCCAATATGAAGGAACTAATGAAGTTCAAATCACCAGATGTATAAATTTGATAAGACAATATGAAAGCTTTATGCATTTAAAAGGTGAAACATTTTCTCAAATTCACCAAAGATTTAACTATCTCTTGATTGATATGAAAACTGTCAACAGAGAATATTCAAATGCTGAAATACTGACAAAATTCATGGAGGCACTACCTGAACAATGGGGAGTGTACACTACATGTCTAAAATTGTCAAAGAATTTTGAAACTCTCACTCTTAATGCTTTATACGGAATGCTCCTGAATGAAGAGCAATATCAAGTTTTAAGGAAACACCTCATAAATGATATGAAGGGTGCCAAAAGTACTTCTTTGACACTAGTGACTTCAGAGGTAGATCCTTCAAAACAAGTTTCTTCCTCTATTACCTCTATCACTGAATTAAATCAAACTGATTCAGAATAGCTCACTGATGCTAACATCTCTGAGTTTGATAACTCTCTAGTTCTTCTAACTAACAATTTTAGAAGATTTGCTAGAAAGAGTAACTTCCGAAAAACTCCTGCGATCGCTGACTCGGACAAGTCAAAGACTCTAGCTACTGAAAAAGCATCTGCTATATGCTATAATTGTCAGCGAAAGGGTCACTTTGCAAGTGAGTGCAGATCTAAGAAAGTAGCTGTACCTACCACCTCTCAGAACTCTGATAAAAAGGAAAAGTATTCTAAGTGAAAGAATAAATACAGAGATTTGAAAAAGAACCAACAAAAAGGTAAAGGTCTAGTTGCTGAATAAGTTGATTGGGATCAAGAAGTGATTGGGCCAAAACATCTGATGAATCAGATTCTGATGAATCAGATTCTGATGAATCAGATCTTGCCTTCCTATGTCTTATGGCAAGAATCAAGGAAGCTGAAGAAGTTTCTGAAACATCATCCCCAGAGTCTCCTTCGACTCAGGTAAACATCTCTACAAACTCCTCTATACCTGAAAGTGATAACTTGTCAACTCTCGATGCTATGACTGTTGACTTTTACAATGCTTTAAATGGAAAGATCAAAGCTGAACAAATCAATATTGATCTCTCAGAACAACTGCAACATTGTCATTTAAAAATCAAAGAACTTACAGAGATTGAAGAAACTCTTAAAAATCAAGTCTTTGTAAATCAAACAATAAGCATTGAGAGACAACAAACTATCACTGATCGGGAAAAGACTATCGCTGATCTCAAGGGTGAAAAAGCTACCATCAAAGAATGGTGTAAGACTTCTGATAAAGTCAGCGAGATCATCAATACCCAGATCCCTATGAAGGTCAAAAGTGGTTTAAGATATAACCCTAACAAAGAAGAATCAGAGAATGATCGTTCCATGGTAAAATTCGAAATGTTTGTTTCTTCAATCCCTGATCCTTCTTCTCAAAATGAGAAGCGGCCTATTTCTAAATCTAATGATTCTAAGAAGATGATTAAGGACAAATTTCTTAACCATGTTCCAACAATCAAGAATTTTCAGAAGAAGAACTCCTCTATTCCTTCAGTGAGTCATCCTAAAACTGGAAATAAGATCCCTGGATTTATTCAGAGATCTACTCCAAGAATTAAGATTGATCTCACTCCTGTCCCTGAAGAAATTGTTAATCCCCCAAGAACACTAGACAAAGGAATTCTTGGTTCTGTTCCTGAAAATGTTTCTACTTGCTCTCTGAACTCTTTCAATTCAAACCTATTTTCAAATATAGGAAATGCTATCATTGTAGTGAGACTACTCACATTGAAAGCAAATGTCCTAATGCTACTAAAGCTGAAAAATTAGCTCATGGTAAGAAAGTAGCTCAAGCTGATAAATCAGCGAGAACGAAATCCACCAAGGTTGGTAAAACTTCCAAGGTGAAGAAAACCACTGAAGAAATACTTAAACTAGTAGCTCATCCGCCACTCCTTCCACTAACACAGCATGACCCATAGTAATATGGGTACCTATAAATAATTAATTTTTTTGTTGTATGCAGAGTGCTAAAGGTATCTGGTATCTCGAAAGCGGATGCTCAAGGAACATGACTGGCAGAAAATCTCTGCTCTCTGAATACAAGGAAGAAGTTGGTCCCTTAGTGACCTTCGGTGGAAATGGCAAATGATACACCAAGGGTTATGGAATTCTATCCAATGGAGAAACTTCATTTAGTCGAGTCGCTTATGTTGAAGGACTAAAGCACAATCTATTGAGCGTTAGTCAGCTGTATAACAAAGATTTCAAAGTTCTATTCCTAAAAAACAGATGTGCTGTCACTGACATTAATGACAAACTTGCCTTAACAGGCAAAAGATTAGAAAATGTGTATGTCATTAATATGAATAGTTCTCACTCTGAGAATATGTGCTTCATCTCCAGAGCCTCCTATGATATAAAATGGTTATGGCACAAGAGACTCTCTCATCTGAACTTTAAGATGATCAATGAATTATCTCAAAAAGAACTTGTTAGGGATCTCCCTAACCATACCTTTACAAAGGAATCTCTTTGTTCAGCGTGTGAGAAGGGAAAACTGACAAAAGCCTCTTTCAGATCTAAACAAGTCTCCTCGGTGACTTCACCTCTTCAACTTCTTCATATGGATCTATTTTGGCCTGTCAATGTCCAATCTCTGTCTGGAAAGAAGTACACTCTTGTGATAGTTGAAGAATATTCAAGATATACTTGGGTATTCTTTCTTTGATCCAAGAGTGGCACATTTGAAATAATTATCTCTTTTTTAAAAGAATGGAAGTCCTGAACAATCTCACTGTTCGCTCCATGAGAAGTGATCATGGCACTGAATTCAAAAACAGTACCCTGATTAACTTCTCTGAATAAAAAGGAATCACTCATAATTTCTCATTAGTGAGAACTCCTCATCAAAACGATGTCGCTGAAAGAAGAAATCGAACGATCATTGAAGCAGCTCACTCAATGCTCAGCGAATCGCATCTACCACTCAATTCTGGGCTGAAGCAGTAAACACAACGTGCTTTACTCAGAATCGATCCCTAATAGTAAAGCGATTCAAAAAGACTTCCTATGAATTATTTCAAGGATAAAAGACCTACTCTAAAATACCTACACATCTTTGGATGTAGATGTTACATTCTGAATGATAGAGATCATTTGGGTAAACTTCATCCAAAAGCTGATGATGGGATATTTCTTGGATACACTTCTGTATCCAAATCTTTCAGAATCTTCAACAAGAGAAGACAACACGTTGAAGAATCCATGCACGTGAACTTTGATGAATCTCGTCCAACTAACTCGATTCCTCTCCCTGAAGAAGATGAGGAATTGAATGAATGGATGAAATCTCACTATGGGGAACCTGAAACTTATTTCATTAATCAACCTAATACTTAAAATAATGATGACGGAATCCCTAATCCTCCTACATCATGTTCATGGTTAATATCACTCCTCTCAATCAGATTCCTCCATCTAATATATCATTCGGTAATTCCTCAGTGAATAACTAAGCTTCGTCTTCTGCTGATCAAATCTCTAAAATAACTCCAGAGTTGATAATGAATGTTGAAGTACCTATCACTGAAACAACCAACGTTGTCCCTGAACAAGAACAAGTCGTTGAATCAACTGTTGATCACTCTCCTCAACCATCAACTCAGCGATGGACTGCAAATCATCCAATAAATCAAATTATTGGTGATCCAAATGTAAGTATCAAGACTCGTAGAGGTACGGGTAATATCTGCCTCTATGTTAATTTTATTTCTCTCTCTGAACCTAAGAAGATAGATCAAGTTATCTCTGATCCAAGTTGGGTCTCTGCCATGCAAGAAGAACTAACTGAGTTTCGAAGAAACAAAGTTTGGAATCTTGTTCCTCGACCATCTGGTAAAACAGTGATTGGAACCAAATGGGTTTTTCGAAATAACCTAGATGAAAATGGCACTGTTATTCGAAACAAGGCTAGACTTGTTGCTCAGGGATACAGACAGGAAGAAGATATTGACTATGATGAGACTTTCACTCCTGTTGCTAGATTAGAAGCCTATAGACTTTTCTTAGCTTATGCTGCCCATAAAGACTTCAAAGTTTTTCAAATGGATGTAAAGAGTGCTTTTCTAAATGGTAAACTCAGTGAGGAAGTTTATGTTGAATAACCTCCTGGTTTCACTGATCCAAACCATCCTGGTTATGTTTTCAAACTCCAAAAAGATCTTTATGGGTTGAAACAAGCTCCCAGAGCTTGGTATGATACTCTTTCAAAATACCTTCTTAAAGAAAAATTTGTTCGTGGAAAAATTGATCAAACTATTTTTAAGAAAATATAAAGGTCATACTATTCTTGCTCAAATATATGTTGATGATATTATATTTGGTTCCACAAGACCCAAATTATGCACTCGTTTTGCAAACAGAATGAAAAAAGAATACACAATGAGTATGATAGGTGAACTAACATATTTTCTAGGTTTGCAGATTAAGCAATCTAACAAAGGAATTTTTATTCGTCAAAGTAAATATGTTAAGGACATGCTGAACAAGTTTGATATGAATCAATGCTCAGCGATGAAGACCCCTATGGCACCTCCTCTGACCTTGAATAAGGACCCAAATGGGAAACCTGTAAATGTCATTGCCTATCAAGGGATGATCGGATCTTTGCTATATCTTACAGCGAGTAGACCCGATATCATGTATTCTACCTGTCTCTGTGCTCGATATCAAGCTGAACCAAAGGAATCTCACCTAATCGTTGTAAATAGAATCTTCAGATATCTGAAGGGAACTCCAAATCTGGTCTTTGGTATCCCAAAGGCTCAGGGTTCGATCTAATTGGTTACTCTGATAGTGATTTCGCAGGTTGCAAGATTGATAGAAAGAGCACCAGTGGTGGATGCCAACTATTAGGTGGTAAGTTGATAAGCTGGACAAGCAAAAAGCAGAACTCTGTGTCCACATCTACCGCTGAAGCTGAGTATGTGGCCGCTGGTAGCTGTTGTGCTCAAATCCTTTGGATGAGAAATCAACTAAAAGACTACAATCTCAAACTTTCTAAAATCGCCATCTACTGTGATAGCACAGTGTTATTGCTATTGCACATAATCCTGTACTTCATTCCAAAACCAAGCACATTGAGATTCGTTATCACTTTATCAGAGATCATGTGATGAATGGAGAAGTTGAACTTCATTTTGTACCAACTGAATATCAGCTCGCTGATCTTTTCACCAACGCCTCTTGAGGAGACTAGATTCAATCTACTCATCAGTGAACTTGGCATGTTAAACGCTGAGTAAATTTTATTCAGTGATAAAGAAAATATTCAGTGACATACAAATTAAGTCTTCAAATGTCCATTCTCTGAACTCTGATTCAGCGATACTTGGTTTATCTCGCTCAGGTATGAACATCTAAATCCTTACACTCTTTGACTATCTTATTCAAAGAATGAATCTCAAAAATTAAAACCCATCACTGACAATCCTTTATTGTCCATTGATGAAGAATTTAAAGATAATTATTAACATTTAAATGATAATATTTTCAAATTTTACAAATAAGAAAAGGACACGCAGACCTTTATCTGACACACTACGACCATGACGTTTTATTTCTGACCTCTTTTCTAGAAACGTGCACTAGGTCGTCATTACTTTTCAAAAAGCTAAAACCGTAGTTTAGCATTCTCTATATTCAAAATGGCAAGAATCTCCTTCGAATCTTCAAGTTTTCCTCAAGAACACCAAGAACACGCACTTGTGCGTTTTTCTTCGTTTTCACTCCTAAGGTTTGATATATTTTTTCTTTTCTAAGTTCATCTATATGTTATCTTCTATAACTTCTTGTTATAAAGATCTTGCATGTTAATCTAATTACTTTTACTAAAACCCTAAAATCTTGTTTTTCCTCAAAAACCTGTTCTAAGTTCCTTCTTAGAACAGAAGACCAGTTTTGGTATTTTTTAATCACACTTGTTTTAAATCCCTTTAAAACTACTCTAAATCTGTGTTTATCTACCAAATAGCAAGTATTTTGACCTTTGTTCATCATAATACTTGTTTTGATTCTTCACATTTGGTATTCTTCATACCAAGAAATCATTCTGGTTTATACATTAAGTATTAAACCATGATCTTTCTATTTGGTGTTCTTATTTTTGAAACAACAATGGCATCTCTAAGCAAGAACACTCAAGCTGATGAATCTGCCCAGATTACCCTTTAGCGAGCACCTGCATCTGCCTTCTCTCTGGAACAGTCAACGTTCAAGTCATGCAACTATCTAGCCCTGGTGAACATCCCCGCTGAGAAACCACAATACAATGATGGTGCTACGTTCATCAAGACTTTCCCTTTGATGTACGCATTTGTTCACAACCCCATAGGCATCACTACTCATCTTCAAGCTCTATGGTACACTACACACTTCACAACTCTCACAATAGACAAGGGGAACAATCTTCCTGCCATTGGGTTTCAGATTCCCACTCATGGTTTCTTCACTTTCATTGTTGGCTTCTTGAGAAACGCTCTCCGCCTCCCTGCTTGAGGCAAGAATAAATGGGCCCCCTGAGCCCACCAAGGAACAAATCACTGACTTCCTGGATTCCATTTGTTATGCTCGGGAAAATCCAGCTGATAAGAATGTTGGCTCGAAGATGGAGAAGAAAAGACTGCCTGCAAGATGGCAATACATCTTCACCTAAGTGATCCAATGCCTGGGTTCTAAGATGGGATCTCAAGACCAAGCGAGCAAGCACTATCACGATATGGGCTTTTGCTCTCTGCACCAACTATCCACTGAATTACGCTGACTATATTTTCAGCGACATGTACAACAAGGTGGGCGTTGCACAAAGGGAGAAATTCATTCGATCCATATCCGAGGTTCTTCGCTACCATTCTGGAGGTGGCCTTCAAAGATGAATACCCAACAGTTGCCAACCAGAGCTTTTCGATGGTAGGCAAGAAGTCGCTTGATGTCGCTGAACATCTAGGAGATGATCCTTACACCTCCTACATGCTGAAGCTCATCAGCGAGGCTGTTCCTGTGCCCATCTCACTGATGAATCCATCAGTGAATATCCAAGGCACCTCTTCCCATCTGAAACGCAAGGAGTCGGGTGAGGGTCACAAAATAACGATCGCTCAAAATCCCCCCACCAACACCATCCTCAGCCCTTGCCACGACAATGGTCTCTACATCCGTTGCCACTTCATCAGCTCTACCACCATCCTCAGCGACTCCGGTTAATGAGAATGTAATAGCCAGCTACGCTGAAGTTGGATCAGGGAATACATTCACAACCCTCTCTTCTTCTTCCACCATCTCTTCTTTGGTCCTCACATCAACTCGTGATTCAGAGATCGTTGTCCCTATCTCTGATGAGGTTGAAATGCACGTTGTCCACACTTCAGTGTTGTTTCGACAATCTGAATTATGGAAGGCCATTAACAAAGGACCTCAGAATGTTTCTCACAAATATTCTAAGAAACAGGCTAGTGATCCTCTATACACTACCCTCGACTGTGGTATCCCTGAGAGTAATCCTCACGATACTCTCACGGTTCATAACATTTCTTCTCTTTATCCTTCGTCTAATCCAGATCTCTTTCTGGCGTCTTTGTCTATGTTATCATCAGGTATTCCACCTCCTCGCACCACGTCAGCGACCACCACCACCACCAAGAACACTGACACCTCTGTAAGTGGAAGCAAAGGTCAGCTGCTGAAATCTCCTGAGCAGATAAGAAAAATCAAACAGAAGAAGCTCCCTGCTAAGCTTCCAGCCTTACTTGTGGATATTCCTAAGATTGTCCTTCCAAACCCCTTTTTCCCAGTGATTTATTTTCTGGTACAAGAGAGTGCCCTTACAAGGGCCAGGGTGGACACTCTTCAACTCTCTTCTGAGTATATCTTTCGGACAGTTGCTGGTGTCCTTGGGATGAAGGCCACGGTGAACAACACCTACACTGACGCTCAGACATTAAAGGATGACACTTTAGCCAACGGAAGGGCCCTCGACAGGCTGGAGAAGGCCGTAAAAGCTCAGGGCAAGGCAATTGAGTCTATTCAGAAAACTCAAGCTGCAATGATGCTGCTCTTACAGAGCATCGCTGACAGGGGCCCCTCCTTTACGGCTGCAAACTGGAGCACGCTAAATCAAGTAACCCAGAACCAGTTTGCACACACTACGAGTCGTAATGATATTGGCTCTAATGTGCGTGTTGTCATGGTGCACGTCTTACCTCATGATAGCATTGAGGGGGAGAGATGCGCCAAAGAGCTCGCTGACGAGATAATAGGAAGAGTAAATGAAGTAACCCCTGGAACTCCTATATCTTCTTAAGGTCAGCAACAGCCCCAACAACAACCCCATCAGCCAGAACCCGTCGCTGTCGCTGATGATGATGATGAAGAGGAAGAAGATGATAATGAAGATGATGAGGATATTCGTCATCCGAGAATAGATGATGATGACGATGACGACGATATTCCCCCAGATGTCAATCAATTTTGGAATCAAAGTCGTCCAGGAAACTTCATGCCTGAAATCATCTACAGAGATCCTTTGGGGGATGAACTACCTCCTTCTGAAGGACCGTCCGATCCCTCAGGGAAAGGCAAGACTGTGGTGGATCTTGACTCCACCCCAACAATCTCCGAGGGGGAGACCAACGCAGAGGTAACTCTTCCTCTTATTCCATATACTCCAATCTCTAAACCCCCAACCTATCCATCTTTTCCTCCTCCAAACTTTGGATCTGATGAACCTTTTTCTCCATCCCCCATTCTTAGTGAGTCTAGTCCCCCAAAGGACTCTACATTTTTTAGGGAACCTTCATCAGAGGAGCAATTTCTGTATATATCTGAATCTGACTCTAAAGATGAAGAAGGCCTTATTCCAAGACGGCGTGTACAAAGACAACCAATAAGCTAGCCTGAAGAAGAGGAAAGGCGAATAAACTTCCTAAGGGAACTAGAAGTAAATAGAATAAAGGTACCCCGCACCGCTGAACTAGAAGAACCAATATCTATCAACGTAGTGGATGAATTTGACTTTTTGTCAAAAGAAGAGAGAGCCAAGCCCTTGAAGCTCAACGAATCAGGGATGAGAAGACCAAGAAAACTGAGAATGATCTAGAAATGGTCAGAAGACTACTCAGGGGGATGCCTTAATAGAAGAAACGATCAGAAAGAAAAACGACAAAAGTGAAAAGATCACTGAAGCTCTGGCACAAAGGGAACTAGCTCAAGAAAATCTGAACGTGAATCCTATCAGTGCTCAAGAAAAGATCTTACAAGCGTTGACCACCCAAAATCAAAGCCACAAGAAAAATGAACTACGTTGGTGCACTGAAAATTCAAATATCGAGTGTTTGACTCAACAATCACTCGTGCTACTATCGAAGGACGCACTTCAAGAAAAATGGTCTGACGGTATATGTACGAATGTACAGAAACTCGAGTTGCGAAAAAGAAGAAGCCATGTTTTTAAAGTTCTATGGATACTATGAATGGATAGAAATCAGAGACGCCATATAGGGTTCCAAGTCCAAATTCAAAGATGTGGTGGAAAGAGTTTTGGATCAGCTACTGCAAAGGATTTCACAATATGTTCAAGTTCCTCCTCTCCCTGAGCCATCAAGAAAAACAAGATCAAACGCGGAAGAAGGCTCATCCTCCAAAAATGAGTATGAGACTAAGTTCACTTATGAAAGTCTCCTTGGGCATCTCGATATCCCTGATATCTGTTTGCTCAATGTTTCTCTCCCTCAAGGTCTACAGCTAGCTGAAGGCAACATCATCACTCTCCCTGAAGCAGGTATGGTTTTTCTAGACAATAATGGCTTTCTTGGATTCTCTAGAAACTCAGATATCACTAGAGCTCCTTCAACTTTTGTCAAAGTCATGTACTATCACCGCTGGTCAAATACAGGGCCAATGATAAGACAAAAGAAGTTGTACTTAAATGAACTACGAAGAAGACAAGATAGAATCTCTGATTAGTCTTAGAATTTTTCTTTCCTTTGTACTATTCTTTAGCGTTTTGTACTTTGCTTACTATTGTAATTTCATTTTCACTGTAATTCTTCAGATTATCTCTAAATGAAATTTCAATGAAATACCCTACTCCATTTGTGTACTGAAAAGATCCCTGAAAACAGTAAATGGGACAATGAACATAAGAGTCTACTTTCTTTAAAATCTTCTTTACTCACTGATATTTCTTTCTGAAATTTAATCAGTGAATCTACTTAAAGCGTCTATACTTATAAATATTGTGTTTTCATATCCTTATAAATGAAACTCAATTATAATAGTAGACTAGCTGAAAAAGATCTCACAGATTAGTACTTAGAAATTTTGCTTTAATATTTTTAAGTCCATACTAATCCTTTCAAACAAATTCCCTATGTTCCTTAATCGTAATCAAATAGGGGGAGATTGTTGATCATAACTCCTCTCAGTGATTTGAATATGATTCCTCTGTATACTTAGTGAAAATTCCGTTTATAAGCTAAAGTTCAAATTCAGTGGTTACACACGCTGATCGCACTCAGCGATCGCTGAAACTCAGGAACCTTAATCTTATCTCTGAAGATCTGAAGAACAACATTCACACTACAAGAACATTCAGCAAAAGTCGAAGACCAAGCTGAAGATAGATATAATCAGCTAGTGATCTGAAGCGGTTCAGTGACAGCAAGGATTGTCTAAATAGAAGTGTGAAGTCTTGCTAGGCCTCAGCGATACTCTAAAAGTTCATCCTTGAAGTTTCATGTTCAGCGATCAAGTGAAGTCTTTAAAGAAAGATCAATGTTGATCGTATCCTCGATGCACAAAAGTCAAAACCTTATACTATGTCAGAGAAGGACGTAGGGATTGTCTCTTATGTCCCCATCAAATCTGAATTAATACTGTTCACACGCGGCCAAAAGCATGGTTGCTTTTGAACAAAGGACAAACTTTCAATGAAAGCTTGATACGTGGCTTATACCTTTTGTCTTGAATTAATTGCAAACGGATATAAATAGACAAAGATCCCTTCTTCATCTTCATGCATGCTACTCTCTATTTCTCAAACCTCTGCCTCTTTTCTCTCTCATTTCCTTGTGCATCAAACTGTGTGATTTCTTAAGTTACAATAGAATACGTTTACTTGTTCTACTTCCATTTGTAACTGTAAATTTGTTTATTCAATATAAACTAATTTAAAAACTAAAAATCTGTGTGTTTGTATTCAACCCCCCCCCCCCCCCCGCTCTACAAACTGTTTCTATATCCTTGAACTCTTATAGACTCCTTTGGGACCAACATGTTAAATGATCAGATATGAGATTTCACACTTAGACACTTTAAGATAGGATGTTTTGAGGTTAATATGCACTAGAATCGAAAGTTATGATGATGATAACAAGGATCCGCGCGTGAGGTAAATTTATATATCATTCGGCCAGTGATAATATGAATTTACAGTTACGTGTGTGTGCTTGAATCACATTGTCATGATGATCGATGGGGTAGTAAAATGAGTTCTCATGAGTTAACCGTTGAAAGAATTGGTGTTTTTACTTTGTCATTTTGAGTGACAACTAAGTACAACGAATGTGTAGTTTCGATCGTTTAGGAGTCGGAGTTAATGATTAGTTGTAAACCTTAAGCTTGTTGAATCAACTTTATTTCGGGGTGAAAGTTGTAAATCGATGGATTTAGTTGTGGATGAAAGTCTTAAGATATGAAGCTTCCCAATGTTAGTCTCGTGGTAGACTTGGTGAGTATAGTTTTGAGACTTCGAGTCCCAACCGGATGCATGCACGACAATCGTTTTAGAAAATAAATTGCAAAATTATTTTCCATTTGTCCAAAAGAATTTGTGTCCGACAAATTGATATTTTGGAAAATGCAATGGGCACACAAGAGTGTAGCCATGTCTTGAGATTACTAAATGGTTTTAGTTGCATGAGAAATGCATATGTGTTTACCAAGAAATTTATTTCATATTGCTTTGCTAGAATTGCAAATTTTGAGATTTATAGCTCAAAAGAGTTTAAATTTGAGACTAACCTAAATTGTTTTGTATGTTATCCGAGAAACGTGCAAATGTCGTTCTTTTGAAATTTGTAAGAAAATTATCCGGTGTACATGAGTTTTGGGTCAATTTGGAAATGCATGAACTACCGTACCTCCTACGGTTGTTTACAAGTTCCATTGGAATTTTGGGTGCGTAGTGTCCATGAGTCAATTTTGAGTTTTGGAATTTTATGGATTTGTTTTAGTGTCGGTGTTGAGTATGAGGGTTTATTGAGGATTTTATTTTGCATATTTTATTTTGGCATAAAGATTTTGATGGAATCCAATTATAAAGTTCCCCCTTTGTAATTTTAATTTTCATGGGAATCTTTTGTTGCATAGAGTTTGCATACATTTTAATTGTAACTCTCTTTACATTAGGTAGTGAACGTTTTAGAAAGACACAAGCATATTGATTGCTGTTTGGCTTTAAGTTCACATTCAAACCAAATTTATTTTTGGTATGATCAAAGTGCATGTATTATCGCTTGTTAGTTTTGAGAAAATAAATCGATGCATGCTATTTTATTGGGGAATTTTACCCTATGTCATCCTACGGCTATGGGTTAAATCTTTGGAAAATGTGATACAGTCACTTTATTGCGCCGTATTTTAATGCATGAATTTATTTTACATACGTGACATAAATAAATGTGTGTCGAGACCATAGACATTCATTTTAAAAGTTTACTAATCGTATCCTCATTATTGTCATTATTAGTTTAAATAATGAATACATAGCTTTTAAATGGTCTTGTGTACTGACTTTGGTCATTTTTCATGGTTACCGATTAAGGTAAAAATCTTTAATTGTGCGTATATTGAATTATAAAGGTTTTATGTTTGTTAAATATTTGATAAATGAAATTGGCATATTTGTTTAGTCTTATAATTGTAAACCTTGAACTCATTAGGAAACCTTGAATATAAAAGCTATTCTTTTGTGTTGAGCATTTCAAGTGAGGAGCAGATAATCGGGTTTGAGGTAAGTTTGCTATAACCTAATACGTAAATCCTTAAGTTGCTTAAGACGCAAGTATGTGATCATGTTAGATACTCTTATGGGTAGATGTCAGACATTGTCAAGAGGGAACCTTTTATTAGACCTCATGGTTATTTCGGCTTTGAGTTTGTAGTGAAGAAGCATCTCAAGTAGAAATTACAGATGTCTTGAAAACTTGTGATCAAGTTGGGCTTTTGGAAGGTTCTAAGTATGAACCTATATGACCTTGAAGAAGAGATCTTGTCTAAGTGATCGTTTAAGATTACTTGTGAAGTAATTAGTGTTTTCCTTGTTCAGTTGAGAAAGATCGTATGAGGTAGAGTTTTTCTAAGAATCTCTAGAGTTGGAAGGTATGTGGAGGATTGTTCCTTGGGTCAATTGCTCGTATAATTTTATATACATCAAAATCTAAGTTATTAACGTTTTGATGAGTGTCATGCATAGCTTCTTAGATAGAAGATTTAAGAAATTGGTTGAAGTGGATGTAATGACCTAGAGTTTTGCTAGAACAAGTACACTTTTGGGACTTCGGTTTGAACGACCAATGGATATAGAAACTTTTGAGTTATTGGACTTTCGGGTCATTTCGAGTTAGTTACACGATGATCCTCTAGTGTCATCAACCTTTAGGTTGGAATTTTTATGCAATTGGTTGCCTTGAAGAGTGTTTGGCTTGGTACAACTTGGGTGTTCTCAAGGTCAAATATCATAAGATTAATAGGAGCGCTTTAGTTGCGTTCCAAGAAGTGTTTGAAGGTTTTATGTGGTGAACTTGGGAAGAATAGATAATAGTGAGTAGTGATGAATAAAAAAAGGGTCAATTGAATTGGTAGAGACTAAAGTTTAGTGTGCTTATGATAGTTGAAATATTAGTTTAAGCTTGTGATTTGGAGTTTTGTCATGAACGTGGCAATGGATTCTCCACA